>CM022300.1:164588495-165788495 GCA_011799875.1 Thinopyrum elongatum | reverse complement strand
AATAAGGTACCTTGATGCCTCCCCTGTTTAAAGACATTGCAAACAGTAGTGTTCATTAGTGTACTGTCATCTGTATACATATGCCACAAAGCTTGTGTACCAGACAGGAGAAAATACAAGGAATGATCTAAAGCAAAACAATGGGATTTAGACCAAAGCAAGGACTCATTTCCCCATTCTTAAACTATCGGTGCTTTGATACGTCTCCAATGTACCTATAATTTTTTATTGTTCCATGCTATTATATTATTCATTTTGGATGTTTTATATGCAATATTATGCTATTTTATATCATTTTTTGTGACTAACCAATTGACCTAGTGCCCAGTGCCAGTTGCTGTTATTTCCATGTTTTTGTCTTTCACAGAAAATCAATACCAAACGGAGTCCAAACGGAACAAAACTTTTCGATGATTTTTCTTGGACCAGAAGACACCTAGGAAGCTCCGGGAGGAGGCCAGAAGAGCCACGAGGCCACGACAAGCTTGGAGGTCACGCCCTAGGGGGCGCCTCCCGAGCTTGTGGGCCCCCTATGGCTCCTCTAACCCTAATGTCAGCTCCATAAATACCCAAATATTCCCCGTATACCAGGGGGCACACCAAAAATACTTTTCCGCCGCCGCAAGTTTTTGTCCTCATGAGATCCCATCTGGAGACGTGTTCTGGTACTCTGCCGGAGGGGGATTTGATCATGGAGGGCCTCTACATCAACCTTGCTACCCTTCCAATGATGTGTGAGTACTTTACCACAAACGTATGGGTCCATAGCTAGTAGCTAGATGGCTTCTTCTCTCTCTTTGATCTTCAATACAATGTTCTCCTTGATGTTCTTGGAGATTTTTTTATGTAATCTTCTTTTGCGATGCGTTTGTTGAGATCCGATGAATTGTGGATTTATGATCAGATTATCTATGAATTTTATTTGAGTCTTCTCTGAACTCTTTTATGCATGATTAAGATAGCTTTGTATTTCTCTCCGATCTATTGATTTGGTTTGGCCAACTAGATTGATTTTTCTTGCAATGGGAGAGGTGCTTTGTAGTGGGTTCAATCTTGCGGTGTACTCACCCAGTGACAGAAGGGGTAGCGAGGCACGTATTTGTATTGTTGCCATTAAGGATAAAAAGGTTGGGTTTATTCACATTGATTGGATCTATCCCTCTACATCATGTCACCTTGCTTAAGGCGGTACTCCGGTCTTGTTAACTTAATACACTAGATGCATGCTCGATAGCGATCGATGTGTGCAGTAATAGTAGTAGATGCAGGCAGGAGTCGGTCTACTTGTCACGGACGTGATGCTTATATTCATGATCATTGCCTTAGATATTGTCATAAGTTTGCGCTTTTCTATCAATTGCTCAACAGTAATTTGTTTACCCACCGTATGCGTTCTTTCAAGAGAGAAGCCTCTACTGAAAACTATGGCCCCCAGGTCTATTTTTATCATATTATTTTCAGATCTATAAAACCAAAAACCCAAAAATACCTTGCTGCAATTTATTTACTGTTACTTTATTTTGCACATTTATTTATCTTTTATACCTATCTCTATCAGATGTCATCCTTGCAAGTAACTGTGAAGGGATTGACAACCCCTTTATCGCCTTGGGTGCAAGTATTTGTTTGTTTGTGTAGGTGTAGCCATTGGTGACTTGTGTGTTCCTCCTACTGGATTTATACCTTGGTTCTCAAACTGAGGGAAATACTTATCTCTACTTTGTTGCATCATCCTTTCCTTTTCAAGGTAAAAACCAACGCAAGCTCAAGAAGTAGCAGGAAGAATTTCTGGCGCCATTGCCGGGGAGGATCTACATCAAGCCTACCAAGTACCCATCATAAACTCTCACCTCTTGCATTTACATTATTCTCCATTTGCCTCTCGTTTCCTCTCCCCCACTTCTAAAACGTTTTCAGAAAAACACAAAAATATTTGCATTTTTATTTGCCTTCTTTCCGTTCGTCTTTTCGTTTGCTTTTTGTTTGCTTGTGTGATAGATTGCTTGCTTTGTCATGATATCTCAAGAAAATACTAAGTTGTGTGATTTTTCCAACAATAATAATAATGATTTATTAGTACTCCTATTGCTCCCGCCACTAGTGTAGAATCTTATGAAATCAATGCCACTTCGTTGAATCTTGTTATGAAAGAACAATTTTCTGGTAGTCCAAATGAAGATGCTGCATCCCATCTAAATACTTTCGTTGAATTGTGTGATATGCAAAAGAAAAAAGATGTGGATAATGATATTGTTAAATTGAAGCTATTTCCGTACTCACTACTAGATCGTGCTAAAACTTGGTTTTCGTCCTTGCCTAAAAATAGTATTGATTCATGGAATAAGTGTAAGGATACTTTTATTTCCAAGTATTTTCCTCCCGCTAAGATCATCTCCCTTAGGAACGATATAATGAATTTTAAGAAACTAGATCATGAACATGTTGCACAATCATGGCAGAGGATGAAATTGATGATAAGAAATTGACCTACTCATGGTTTAAGTTTATGGATGATCATACAATTTTTTTATGTTGGATTGAATTTTGCATCTAGAAATCTTTTAGATTCTGCTGTGGGTGGTACTTTTATGGAAATCACATTAGGAGAAGCTACTAAGCTCCTAGATAATATTATGGCAAATTACTCGCAATGGCATACCGAAAGATCTTCTATTAGAAAAAAAGTGCATGCTATTGAAGAAATTAATACTTTGAGTGGAAAGATGGATGAACTTATGAAATTGATTGCTAGCAAGAGTGCTCCTATTGATCCTAATGACATGCCTTTGTCTACTTTGATTGAGAATAATAATGAATCAGTGGATGTGAATTTTGTTGGTAGGAACAATTTTGGTAATAACGCATATAGAGGCAATTTTAATCCTAGGCTGTTTCCTAGTAATTCCTACAACAATTCTTATGGAAATTATAATAAGATACCCTCTGATCTTGAGAATAATATTAAAGATTTTATTAACTCCCAAAAGATTTTGAATGCTATGGTGGAAGAAAAATTGCTTAAGATTGATGGTTTGGCTAGGAATGTTGATAGATTTTCTCATGAGATTGATTCTTTTAAGATTAGATCTATGCCACCCAAGCTTGATATTAATGAGTCTCTGAAATCTATTCAAATTTCTATTAATGAAAGTATGGAGAGAACTGCTAGGATGCGTGCTAAGAGAGAATGGCTAGAAAAAGTATGGTCTTCTAGTTTTTGTGATAATCATGATGAAGATCTTAAAGTGATTGGTGTGACTCCTATTGAATCTTTGTTTGCTAATATAAAACTTGATAAAGAAGGGACTGGATATGAGTCAACTTTAGCTAGAAGGCGTCCCAATAATTTGGTGGGTGAAGATCTTAATAAAAAAATTGATAAAAGTGGGTTTGGCGAGGTCAAAACTTTAACTAGTGATGAGCTCACTCTTTTGGATTTGAAGGACTTTAATTATGATAATTGTTCTTTGATTGATTGTATTTCCTTATTACAATCTATGCTTAATTCACCTCATGCTTATAATCAAAATAAAGCTTTCACTAAACATATCGTTGATGCTATGATGAAATCTTTTGAAGAAAAACTTGAGTTGGAAGTTTCAATCCCTGGAAAGCTTTATGATGAATGGGAACCTACTATTAAAATTAAGATTAAAGATTATGAGTGCAATGCTTTGTGTGATTTGGGTGCTAGTGTTTCCACTATCCAAAAACTTTATGTGATGTGCTAGGTTTCCATAAACTTGATGATTGTTCTTTAAATTTGTACTTAGCGGATTCCACTATTAAGAAACCTATGGGAAGAATTAATGATGTTCTTATTGTTGCTAATAGGAATTATGTGCCCGTAGATTTTATTGTGCATGATATAGATTGCAATCCTGCATGCCCTATTATTCTTGGTAGACCTTTACTTAGAATGATTGGTGCAATTATTGATATGAAAGAAGAAAACAGTATATTTCAATTTACATTAAGGAAGGGCATGGAACACTTTCCAAGAAAGTAATCTATTATCAAGGCCACTTATGGATTGAATACCAAAGATGACAATACCTAGATCTATGCAATATGCCTAGCTAAGGGCGTAAAACAATAGCGCTTGTTGGGAGGCAACCCAATTTTATTTTTATGTTTTATGTTTTTGCTTCTGTTTTTCAATAAATGTGCAATTATACTTCTATTTTGATTGTGTTTTAGTGTTTTAATTAGTGTTCGAGCCAAGTAAGACCTTTGGGATGATTTGGATGATAGTTGACTTGATTTTGCTGAAAAAAAGAAATGTTTGCGTCCAGTAGCAGAATTATTAAAAAATTCTGGAACGCGGAAAAATTCTGAATTATTTACAAAAGATTTATATACAGATTTCCTATTCTTTCTTAAATTTTCAGAATTTTATGAGTTAGAGAAGTATGACTTTAATTCAGGTCTTTACAAACTGTTCTGTTTTTGACAGATTTTGTTTTCGTTGTGTTGTTCGCTTATTTTGATGGATCTATGGGTAGTATCGGGGGTATGAACCATGGTGAAGTTAGAATAAAGTATATATAATGCAAATATAAAATTGGAATGGGTTTACAACAGTACCTAAAAGTGGAGATTTGTTTTATTATACTAACGGATCTCACGAGTTTTCTGTTGAGTTTTGTGTTGTGAATTTTTCAAGTATTGTGTGAAGTTTCGATGGACTATGGAATAATCAGTGGCAAGAGACTACGCTTTGGGATGCCCAAGGCACCCCAAGGTAATATTCAAGGACAACCAAGCATTTAAGATTGGGGATGCCCCGGATGGCATCCCCTCTTTTGTCTACGATCCATCGGTAAATTACTTAAGGCTATATTTTTATTCACCACATGATATGTGTTTTGCTTTGAGCATCTTGTATTATATGAGTCTTTGCCTTTTAGTTTGCCACAATCATACTTTCCATTCACACATTTTGAGAGGGACACACATTAATCATGAATTTATTAGAATACTCTATGTGCTTCACTTATATCTTTTGAGCTAGGTAGTTGCTCTAGTGCTTCACTTATATCTTTTTAGAGCACAGCGATGGTTTTATTTTGAAGAAATTGATGAACTCTCATGCTTCACTTATATTATTTTGAGAGTATTATAACTAGTATGGCAATTTTCTTAGGTTATGAATTTAGTCCTAATATGATGGGTATTCAAGAGGGATATTATAAAAACTTTCATGAAGATGATTGAATATATGAGAAGTTTGATTCCTTGCATTTGTTTTGAGATATAAAGATGGTGATATTAGAGTCATGCTAGTGAGTAATTTTGGTTTATTAAGAATATTTGTGTTAAGGTTTGTGATTCCTGAAGCATGCACGTATGGTCTCTCATTATGCGATGAAGTTGGAGCATGATTTATTTTTGATTGACTTCCTTATGAGTGGCGGTAGGGGACGCGCGATGTTCATTTCCTACCAATCTATCCCCCTAGGAGCATGCGTAGTAGTACTTTGCTTCGAGGGCTAATAAACTTTTGCAATAAGTATGTGAGTGCTTTATGACTAATGTCGAGTCCATGGATTATTCCACTCTCACCCTTCCACCATTTCTATCCTCTTCGGTACCGTGCATTTCCCTTTCTCACCTTGAGAGTTGGTGGAAACTTCGCCAGTGCATCCAAATCCCGTGATATGATATGCTCTTTCACACATAAGCCACCTTATATCTTCCCCAAAACAAGCACCATACCCACCTATTATGGCATTTCCATAGCCATTCCGAGATATATTGCCATGCAATTTCCACCGTTCCATTTTATTATGACACATACCATCATTGTCATATTACTTTGCATGATCATATAGTTGAAATAGTATTTGTGGCTTGGCCACCATTCATATTTTTTATACATGTCATGCTAGATCATTGCACATTCTGGTACACCGCCGGAGGCATTCATATAGAGTCATATTTTTGTTCTACTATCGAGTTGTAATTCTTGAGTTGTAAGTAAATAAAAGTGTGATGATCATCATTATTAGAGCATTGTCCCATGTGAGGAAAGGATGATGGTGACTATGATTCCCCCACAAGTCGGGATGAGACTCCAGACTTAAATAAATAAAAAAGAGGCCAAAGAGCCCTCCCCCCCCCCACCCAAAAAAGAGCCCAAAGAGCTCAAAATAGAAAAAAGAAAAGAAAAAAATGAGAGAAAAAGAGAGAAGGGACAATGTTACTATCCTTTTCCACACTTGTGCTTCAAAGTAGCACCATGTTCTTCATGATAGAGAGTCTCCTATTTTGTCACTTTCATATATTACTAGTGGGAATTTTTCATTATAGAACTTGGCTTGTATATTCCAATGATGGGCTTCCTCAAATGCCCTAGGTCATCGTGAGCAAGCAAGTTGGATGCACACCCACTTAGTTTTCTTTTGAGCTTTCATACACTTATAGCTCTAGTGCATCCGTTGCATGGCAATCCCTACTCCTTGCATTGGCATCAATTGATGGGCATCTCCATAGCCCATTGATTAGCCTTGTCAATGTGATACTTTCTTCTTTTTTGTCTTCTCCACACAACCTCCACCATCATATTCTATTCCACCCATAGTGCTATATCCATGGCTCATGCTCATGTATTATGTGAGAGTTGAAAAAGCTGAAGCGCATTAAAAGTATGGACCAATTGCTTGGCTTGTCATCGAGGTTGTGCATGATAAATACTTTGTGTTAAGAAGATAGAGCATGACAAGATTATATGATTTTGTAGGGATAACTTTCTTTAGCCATAATATTTTGAGAAGACATGATTGCTTTATTAGTATGTTTGAAGTATTATTGTTTTTATGTCAATATTAAACTTTTGTTTTGAATCTTATGGATCTGAATATTCATGCCACATAAAGAAAGATTACACGATAAACATGTTAGGTAGCATCCCACATCAAAAATTATGTTTTTATCATTTACCTACTCGAGGACGAGCAGAAATTAAGCTTGAGGATGCTTGATATGTCTCCAACATCTCTATAATTTTTGATTGTTCCATGCTATTATATTATCCATCTTGGATGTTTTATATGCATTATTATGCTATTTTATATCATTTTTTGGGGCTAACCTATTAACCTAGTGCCTAGTGCTAGTTGTTGTTTTTTTTTCATGTTTTTGTCTTATACAGAAAATCAATACCAAACGGAGTCCAAACGGAACGAAACTTTTTGACGATTTTTCTTGGACCAAAAGAAACCTAGGAAGCTTCCGGAGGAGGCCTGAAGAGCCACAAGGCCATGACAAGCTTGAAGGCCGTGCCCTAGGGGGCGCGCCTCCCGAGCTTGTGGGCCTCCTGTGGCTCCTCTAATCCTAATCTCAGCTCCATAAATACCCAAATATTCCCCGTATACCAGGGGGCACACCAAAAATACTTTTCCGCCGCCGCAAGTTTCTGTCCTCGTGAGATCCCATCTGGAGACCTATTTCGGTACTCTGCTGGAGGGGGATTCGATCACAAAGGGCCTTGACATCAACCTTACTGCCCTTCCGATGATGTGTGAGTAGTTTACCACAGACCTACGGGTCCATAGCTAGTAACTAGATGGCTTCTTCTCTCTCTTTGATCTTTAATACAATGTTCTCCTTGATGTTCTGGGAGATATATTCGATGTAATCTTCTTTTACGGTGCGTTTGTTGAGATCCAATGAATTGTGGATTTATGATCACATTATCTATGAATTTTATTTGAGTCTTCTCTGAACTCTTTTATGCAAGATTAAGATAGCTTTGTATTTCTCTCCGATCTATTGATTTGGTTTGGCCAACTAGATTGATTTTTCTTGCAATGGGAGAGGTGCTTTGTAATGGATTCAATCTTGCGGTGTCCTCACCTAGTGACAGAAGGGGTAGCGAGGCACGTATTTGTATTGTTGCCATTAAGGATAAAAAGGTGGGGTTTATTCATATTGATTGGATCTGTCCCTCTACATCATGTCATCTTGCTTAAGGCGTTACTCCGTTCTTGTTAACTTAATACACTAGATGCATGCTTGATAGTGGTCGATGTGTGGAGTAATAGTAGTAGATGCAGGCAGGAGTCGGTCTACTTGTCACGGACGTGATGCCTATATTCATGGTCATTGCCTTAGATATCGTCATAACTTTGCGCTTTTCTATCAATTGCTCAACAGTAATTTGTTTACCCACCGTATGCGTTCTTTCAAGAGAGAAGCCTCTAGTGAAAACTATGGCCCCCGGGTCTATTTTTATCATATTATTTTCAGATCTCTAAACCAAAAACCCAAAAATACCTTGCTGCAATTTATTTACCTTTACTTTATTTTGCAGTTTTATTTATCTTTTATACCTATCTCTATCAGATCTCATCCTTGCAAGTAACTGTGAAGGGATTGACAACCCCTTTATCGTGTTGGGTGCTAGTATTTGTTTGTTTGTGTAGGTGCAACCATTGGTGACTTGTGTGTTCCTCCTACTGGATTGATACCTTGGTTCTTAAACTGAGGGAAATACTTATCTCTACTTTGTTGCATCACCCTTTCCTCTTCAAGGGAAAAACCAACGCAAGCTTAAGAAGTAGCATGCTTCCACTCCTATGATCCTGTAAGTTGCCACTAATTAGTGACTGCTAGTCTGTATTATATGTGGGCTGCAGCTTTGTCAAGCATCAGATGCATCCATGGGCAACTTTGTTCAACAACACAAGAACAAACGGATTGACAAAGAGGGGAATGGTGACTGCTCACATGTATTGTACATACAACAAGCAAGCGGGCTGACGTGGATGGAACAGTGCGGACGCCCCCTCCTTCTCCTCTGCCAGCGGCTTGGTCTTGGGCGTCCACCTCGAGCACGACATCATCTGCTGCACGAGCTATGAGAGCCCTTCTAGGAGGGTAGGGGAGGGGGCGCCAGAACTTGGGCGCGGCGAAGCGCATCGGTGAAGGGAGCGAGTGTGCAAGGGGACAGGGAGGTGTTAGGACTGTAGCTGCTCTTGACAACAGCCTGAAACAACGCAATACCGATTCACTTAACCTGCTCACTTGGACACCATCGATCTACGATCCCACGACCACAAGAGTCCAATTACCGCTTCCCACACTGGAGGCCATCATCAACCGCGGATCTCTTGATGGATGGCTGGAGTCGATGCTACCTTCTTCACTACCAGAAAAAGACACATCCGTGACATTTTGGCCAGAACGATTTTTTTTCCTGTCATGCTTATGACACTTCTATGACGATAATTGTGACAAAACCACGTATCATCGTAGATGTGGTGGGCTCCTACTTCTATGACAAAAAATCATGACAAAAAATGGGCTTTTGTCCTGGGCGGGCTGGGGACGCACCTCCATGACATTCTTTGGGCTGTCCATGATGGAAAAAATCGTGGTAGAAGCGAGGGTGAGAAAAATGTCGGGGAGTTCCCGGTTATGGTGGGTGGTCAGGGCCGAGCGATGCACTGTGGTTTGCATGTTTCTCTCTCATACGCGCATGTGTGCGAGGCGTTGGGCTCTAACTGAACCCGAGCGATCGCACTAGCTAGCTACGTTACTGAACCCGAGTGTCAGTGCAACAAACCCCAGGCGTGTGTTGCCCGGACTGTACATAGGCTCAAGAGCAAGGTTGCAACATCCAAGACGAGACCAAGCTGAAGAGATAGCTCTTTGAGAAATCAAAGGGCGGATCAAGAAGACCAACACCAACGAAATGAGCAAGATACCACTAAGGAAAAACCTCCCTTGCTGGCCAGGCGAGCCTGGCGGGGTCGAGGTTACCCCAAAGACAAGTCTCAAGACTCCCCCGGCAGGCTTGCCGGGGACGCCGAGGGTGGACTACCCCGCTAAGGCGCCACCGCTCCACCTCACAGCAACACAAGTCACCTATCGGTGCGGTGTCCAGCCCTCAAGTGATTAAGTGGCTGTTATTTGGCACGTGGCAGCCATTTCCGAGGAAGATCACCCCTAAATGACACCCGTCCAGGAGACGTGTCACGCAGACAGGCGAGAAGGTGGCTGAACGGCGCGGCAAGGCTGCCGGGCTACACCTACAATGTGACACTAAGCAGTGCATTTAATGCGCCTTGTCCTGTCTGCAGAGTTAGGTATGATAGTACTGTGGCTATCTAATCACTGGATAATGACCGTTTTGCCATTGTGGTAACCCCTTGACCTATAAAAGGAGGGTCATGGCTACCTTAGAGAGGATTCGGACCCCTGTACACTCATACGCGTGTAGCTGCTCTAGTCCCAAGGCGACCTTGCCGGGCTAGAGCGTTGCGTCTCCACCACGGTCCTTCCATCAATCCACCAAAGCAGGAGTAGGGTTTTACGCCTCGCGGCGGCCCGAACCTGGGTAAAAAACTGCTTGTGTCATTGCTGCTGTGCTGCTCCACGCTCTCCACTCTTTGTGCAATGTGCTCTTCCCCCTTGCCGAACCACAAGGGGCCGATGGTCCCATAGGTGGCCGTGTTATACCACGACATCTTTGGCGTGCCAGGTAGGGGGAAGCGCTTGCGTGAACCAGAGGGTGTAAGCAGCGGGTCATCTTCATCATCGTTTTCTTCATCAACGGCTTCATCATCCATGGCACCCAAGAAAAAGTCCGGTGCTGTATCTCACCCGTCCACCTCGAAGGCCCCTTCGCATGCGTCCACTGATGCAGTGGGGGCTTCGGAGGTGCACGGGGATGTGGGCGTTGCAGGGGACGTGGCCGGCGCAGGCGGCGTCGTCGCCATTCCCCTTGCGGCCGAAACGGGAGCGGGAGGCGCTGGAGAAGGACATCATCAACAGCATCCCAACGGCCATGCTCCACAGGATGCGGGTGGAGAGATTATTCCATCTGCACCTCTCCGCCCCACTGAGGAACGCAGCCGTAGTGATGGCGCTAGCTCTGGGGTGAACCACAACCCTCTAGCCGCCCCTGCCGCGGGTGCGGCTACAGGGCACGCGCCACCCGCAGGGCAAGCTAGCCGAGACGATGCACCAAATGGGTCACCAATCCCCGAGCGCATCCACCTCGTCGCCACGCCACCCTGGGAACCGGCTCACAACGACGACAGCATGGCGCCATCACTACCGGCACCGTTAGAAGCCATGCGATGTCGCGATCAACGTCGTCGTCTATGCCGAGCACCGCTTCGGAAGCCATGGTGCGGGCCAACCTCCTGTTGAGATTTCTGCCGGCGGGCGATCAGATGGATGAGTGGAGAGCCACCATTCAGAGCTTGATTGGTTTCGCTGAGGCGGGAGGATCACAGCGGGGAGACCCGCAATAGCCTCCACAGGCAGCGACGACAGCCCGAGCCGCTGGCCGTACCGAAGGGGCCACCCCCACGGTGCAGTCCCCTCCACGGCAGCCAACGCAGGGGCCACAGCCAGAGCCACGAGGTCAAGAACCTGACGACGCATCAATGGCTTCATCTAATCCCCGGGCATGTCGAGACCAGTGACGAGTCCTGGAAGATGGGTGGAGGGAGGACGCGGGCGTCACCATCGAACGATGCCGCGAAACCCACCACCAGTCTGATAGGTGCAATGGCCCCGACGTCGACGAGCCCATGCCCGGTGGAGACAGATACCTGCCTTTCGAGGTTGGGTGCCCCGCCTTCACTCGCGAGCTACGGCAAGTCCATTGGCCATCTGCCCGTACGTTCAAGCCAGAGATACCAGAAAAGTACGATGGAAGTTTGAACCCGGCAGAGTTCTTGAGCATCTACACCATTGCTGTTCAAGCCGCCGGAGGAAGAGATGACAAGGTATTTGCCAACTACTTCCCTTTGGCACTCAAGCCAAACGTGAGGTCATGGCTGATGCACTTGCCAGAGAACTCCATCTTGACCTGGGTCGACCTGGGCCATGAATTTGTTGGCGCCTTCACGGGCGGTCATCAAGAACCAGGGCGGCCCAGCGACTTGCAGCTCCTCCCACAGAAGGAAGGAGAGAGTTTGCGGAAATACATGTAGAGGTTTAGCCGGGTGCACAAGAACATTCTGGACATCCACCCGGCAGCTATGATAGCTGCATTCCAGTCCAACATACGCAACCGCAGGATACGTTCCAAGCTGAATGTCCGGTTGACCAAAACTGTGAATGAGTTGTACACTTTGGCGGATAAGTGTGCCCGAACAGAGGAGGGGAGGCATCTCCCCGGTGAAGAAGATGGCGTCAATGTTGACTCAGAGGACAATGATGATGCCACCAATCAGAAGAAGAAGAACAAGAAATGCACCAAGAAGCGCAGGGATAAGGCAGTGCTAGCTGTTGAAGGATCGAGTACTCCTAGTACCGGCAAGAAGGCCAAGACCGAGGCTCCTAGCAAGGAAGTTTCCGCATGCACTGATTGCTGGGAAGCCGCGGCTGCTGAGAAGGCTGGAAAGGCTGACGGGCCATACTGCAAGATCCATCGGACCAAAGGCCACGATCTTCAAGAGTGTCATCAGGGTGAGCAACTCGTCAAGAAGCGGAAGGCTGAGTATGAGAAGCATGACAAAGAGAGAGATCAAGATGGTGTTGGCGGGAAGGGCCGAGGCGGCAGAGGAGGTCGCCCCGGCAAGGCCCCTCAGTATCAAGGGAATCCTGCCAGAGGCCGTGAGAAGAAGGAATGTGATGATGAGAGTGATGAAGGAGATGAAGACAAAACCAGTGAGTAGGAGTTCCAGAAGGCTACTGACGCCCTATGGATTGACGGAGGTGCATCCTTGCATTCCTCTCACCGCTGGCTTAAACAGTGGGCACGTGAGGTCAATGCTGTGGAGCCAGCGGCAGATTCTCAGAAGCCACTCAAGTGGTTCTGCATGCCCATCATCTTTGATGAAGAGGATCACCCTAACCGCACCACCGCGGTAGGGTGTTTGCCATTGTTGGTTTCACCAACAATCCGCAACCTCAAAGTCACAAAGATGTTGGTTGACGGTGGGGTCAGGTTGAATCTGATTTCTCCCAAGGTCATCAGCAAGCTCCAGATAGCAGATGAAGAGCTCAAAGTTACTGGTACCTTCCAAGGGATTAGCCCTGGCAGAAGTTGTCCTAAGGGGAAGATCACACTGCCGGTAACATTTGGGGGGAGTTAAACTACCGGACTAAGAAGATCGTGTTTGATGTGGTTGACCTCCCCCTGCCATACAATGGAATCCTTGGTCGTCCAGCCCTGGCAAAATTCATGGTGGCATCCCACTATGCCTACAACACGCTGAAGATGCCAGGGCCAATGGGCGTCATTTCCATTCCATCAGACAAAAAGGACGCAATTATATGCGTGGATAATATGTACCGAGAAGCAGTCGCTGCAGAGGTCGCGGTAGCTACCGCTCCCGCCAAGGAAAGCAAGAAAGGGAAGAAAGCTAGAAAGGATGCCAGCAAAGAATCCGGGAAGTACGCCTCTTCGGAGTGCTGCGCCTGTTGATGACTTGCCAGAGAGTTCCAATAGCAAGAGATCAAAGGTTGCTGCGCCCACTGTGAATAAGGTCCGGGCAGGGCTGGTTGGAGCTGATGGTACATTTACTATCAGCTCCACCCTCAACGACAAATAGGAAAGCACGCTCGTTACCTTCCTGCGGGCGAATGTCGATGTGTTTGCTTGGCAACCATCTGACATCCCCAGTGTTCCTAGGGAGGTAATCGAGCACCACCTTGCTGTCTGCCCACATGCCTGGCCCATCAAACAAAAGGTCCGAAAGCAAGCTTTGGAGCGGCAACAGTTTATTGCCGAAGAGATCAAGAAACACAAAGCTGCTAGTTTGGTCAGAGGGGTATTGCATCCAACTTGGTTGGCAAATCTAGTGGTGGTGCGCAAGGCGAATGGGAAGTGGAGGCTTTGCATAGATTTCACAGATCTGAATAAAGCATGCCCAAAGGACCCATTCCCCTTGCCGCGCATCGATCAGATTGTGGATTCCACCTCTGGATGCGACCTGCTTTCCTTCTTGGAAGCCTACTCCGGGTACCACCATATTTTCATGTCCAAGGAAGATGAAGAGAAGACCGCGTTCATAACCTCATGTGGCATGTACGGTTTTGTACGGATGCCCTTTGGGATAAAAAGCGCTGGATCCACTTTTGCAAGAGCAGTGCAAATTGGTTTTGAGTCACAGCTGCATAGGAATATTGAAGCTTACACGGATGACATAGTGGTCAAAACCAAACAGAAATCAACCCTCATTCAGGACCTGGAAGAGACCTTTGTGAATCTTCGCAAGATCAACTTGAAGCTAAACCCAGAGAAGTGTGTGTCTGGCATTCCTTCCAGCAAGCTACTTGGCTTCTTCGTGTCCCACCGGGGGATAGAGGCCAACCCCGACAAGATCAAGGCGGTCGAGCAGATTCAAGCACCCAAGACAGTTAAAGATGTCAGGCGTTTGACTGGATGTGTTGCTGCACTGAGCAGGTTCATTTCCAAGTATGCCGAGCGCGCTTTGCCATTTTTCAAAATCTTGAAGAAGGCAGGGCCCGTGGAGTGGACCCCGGAGGCGGACGCTGCGCTGCAAGATTTGAAGACCTACCTTTCCTCTGTTCCCACCCTAGTCGCTCCTAAACCACAAGAGCCGTTGCTGCTATACCTAGCGGCAACCAATCAAGTGGTTAGTGCAACACTGGTGGCCCAGCGGGAAGTGGATGAAGGAGCCACCGTGGTAACCATCCCCCCCGGAGAGAAAAGTGAACTCGTCCCGGCAAGTTCAGGAACAGATCGAAACAAAGAAGAGCAGGGCAGCGGAGACAATCCCAGAATCGCGGCAAGGAAGAAGGTGGTGCAGCGGCCGGTGTACTTTGTCAGTTCCCTACTGCAGGGGGCTAGATCAAGGTACTCTGGCATGCAAAAGTTGATCTTTGGCCTCATCATTGCTCAAGGAAACTGCGCCACTACTTCCAAGCCCACGAAATCACGGTTGTTACCCGCTTCCCCTTGCAATGCATACTAAGGAACCCTGAGGCCACCAGTAGAATAGTGGAGTGGGCTTTGGAGTTATCAAGCTTTGGTTTGAAGTTTGAGAGCACATCAACTATTCAGAGCAGAGCATTGGCGGAGTTTATTGCAGAATGGACACCAACTCCAGATGAAAAGACGCCGGAGACAATTATTCCCGGCAGGGAAGCGCCCCAAGATTGGATCATGTACTTTGATGGTGCCTTCTCCCTACAAGGTGTGAGAGCTAGCGTGCTTATCGTCGCACCCACTGGGGAGCACCTCAAGTACGTGGTTCAAATGCATTTCCCCCGGGAGAAGGCTACCAACAACACTGCAGAATATGAAGGACTCCTTGCCGGGCTCAGGATCGTAACAGAACTGGGAATCAAGAAGTTGATCATTCGTGGAGACTCACAACTTGTGGTGAGGCAAGTAAACAAGGATTATCAAAGTCCATTGATGGAGGCATACATGGAGGAAGTGAGAAAGCTGGAGGAGCGCTTTGACGGATTGCAAACAGACACGTACCCCGTGCGAAAAACAGCATTGCTGATTATCTGTCAAAGTGCGCTGCGCAAAAGCTTCCTATGGAACCAGTGACTTTTGTTCTCCACCTGACTCAGCCCTCCGTATCCCCGGCAACAATGGCCGGAAAGACGAGAAAACTGGACTCCGGCAAGCCTCTCCCGGGAGAGCTTCCTGAAGCCCTCAGCAGAGAGGTTGGCGGGAACAACTCCACTTTGCTTGGCAAGCAGCACCCTCCCGTTGAACTTCCAATTCTCACAGTTGAGGCATGCGCTCCCACGAACGAGGAGGTGCCGCTGATCCTTGTTGTCGAGCCTCAGGCTCCAACTTGGGCACGACACATAGTTCGTTACCTCCAAACAGGAGAACTTCCTGAAGAGCAAGAAGAAGCTAAAAAAGTACCCCGAAGAGCCAGTATGTATCAGTTCGTCGATGACGTACTATACAGAAGGAGGCCCAACGGTGTGAAATTAAAGTGCGTTTGTCGGGAAGAAGGGAGGGAACTGCTGGTGGAGATACACAAAGGCATGTGCGGCTCCCATATTGGATCAAGGGCCCTGGTTAGAAAGACTTTCCGGCAAGGTTTCTACTGGCCCACGACCCTCCAAGATGCAATCGAGCCAGTCACTAGATGTGAAGCCTGCCAGATCCACTCCAAGAATATCCATCAACCTGCTCAAGCTCTCCAGACGATCCCTTTGTCATGGCCCTTTTCGGTCTGGGGGCTCGACATCTTGGGCCCCTTCCCCCGTGCTACCGAGGGCTTTGAGTTCTTGTACGTTGCCATCGACAAGTTCACAAAGTGGCCGGAAGAGGAGCCCGTGACGAAGGTGACCGCACAGTCAGCTATCAAGTTCTTGAAAGGATTGGTGTGCCATTTCGGAGTACCCACCAGAGTCATCACTGACAATGGCACCCAATTCACACTACTAGGCAAAAGCCTAGCAGTAGCGCGGGTTAAATGCTTAGCAGTAGCGTGGGTGGCCGCGCTACTGATACGGCACCACAGCTAACTCTTATTAGTAGCGCGGTTTGACCCGCGCTACTGCTATTGAGGGATATCAGCAGCATCGGTCTCCAACATGCGCTGCTGCTAATAGCTGTAGCGCCCTTGAACAAAGAGCGCTACTGCTAAGAACTCACTGCTGCTAAAGCCATACCCCGCGCTACTGTTATTAGTTTCTGAATTTTTTTCTGCTCCATATTTTGTGCTGCTGAATTTTGTTTAGGGCTTTATACAATAATCTCTAGCATATCATACACATACAAATGTAATCATAGCATATACATACAAATAGTCTCATCAAATCATGTCATCATCATAATCATCATCCAACACAAAGTGGTCTCTCGTCATCATCTCGAAAATAGCGATACAAGTCTCGAATACTTGCAACTACATCGTCATCCATCTAAACAATGATATACGCGAGAAGAGCTATCACTATGAGTGAGAGCGAAACTATGCAGTAGATGAGGCGGCGGTTACGAGTCCTCTCTCGCGCTAGTGTGAACCTCAAGTAACTAGCATCTGCTTCTTGTCTGCTTTTGAAGCCTTTATGGCTGGCGCCCGAGACCCCATCCACTTGCGCCTGACACTCAGGCCACTCGGTGTACACTCCCGGAACCTTCCCTTTGTACACTACATAGCACTACTTCTTCGCCATCAAGAATCTAGGTACCTATTAGAGATGCATCTTCATCAAGAGAATGTATAATCATATGCAACAAAATATACTAGAGCAACACAAAAAAGAAAGGGTTAGCAACTAGATGCAACATATAGTACGCAAACTAATTAACTAGAGGTACGCAGGTCATCGTACCCAAACTAACAAAGTAGCGTTACGCAAGTTCGGCAGGGACCGTGGACATCACAAAGCTTAATCGCTACAGAAATTATACAAGTTCAACCAACACATATCATCATCGGCATCGTAAATCATTAGAAGTTCCATCCTTCCATATCATCAAGGATGGACCCTAGCTTCTTGAACGGCATGAGGTCCTGACGTTGCATGCCTATGCGAGTTCGAACGTCAGCTCGCGATATAGGGCCATGGTGGAACATCCCCTTCTCATCGACGACTTCTTTCATGATGATCGTCGCAATGTCCCTCTGGATGCGAAAGAAGTCATCTCTAAGTTTATAATCCGCTTCTCCATGAGATTCTACCCACTTGCGGATATGATCATCATTTCTGCTTGTCATGCGAAACTTTTGGTGATCCGTTCGGAACTCCATCATGAGATGGAGGAGGTAGAATCCATCGTTCTTGCTTGGTTTTGGGACATGGATGCAGCAGAAGTTAGTTTTATGCGAGAAACCCAACTTCTTGTTCCTTCGTTTCCTGATCTGCAGGTGGCCACCCCTAATGCTGAAGCCTAGGAGAGCATCATCTAGAATATTCATTATGTGGGTGTAGTCCTTCTTCTCGTAGTTTCTGGTAGGGTCGAAATACACGGCGTGGGAGACTCACGGGTAAAGAACGATAAGGACGGCGCGCCCGTTGCTGCGGGGAAAAACACCTCAAATTATTCTCCATATGAGTGAGAAGGAATGATTGAAATGTACGAAAGGGTTGTCCGGCACTGACTTACTTTGGATGATAAGGCAGGAGGACAATTTCCTGGTCCTTATTCTGTACCATGAAGTTTTGGAGGTACTCCCTAGCAGTTTCACGCTCAAAGTCGCCGAGACTCAAGAAGGACTCGTGCATGTAGTATGGATCCGCCACACAAATTTGTGAGACTTCTTCTCTCTTCATGACGGAGCTCTTATGTAGCGCAAAAAGGCGGACGATTGTAAAATCGAGCCGCCTTGTCAAAAACATCTTGAAGATATGGTCAAACCGCAGGAAGAACACCTCCGCGGGCCATGTGTCGACGTAGCACTTCCTCTCAGGCACACGAGCCGCGTATGTCAGATATCCTGGATCCTTCGAGGCTAGTAGGCTTTTATCAATCGACAGCACATGGTCGTGCAGTCTCCTAAGATCCCCTGATAGTGCCTCCAGCGGTTTCGGCGGTAGCATCGGCTCGCCCGTGACATGGAACATGGCCGCACCTTTGACGGGTACACGCTCTTCAAAATCCTCCGTTTGGCTGCTATGTGCTCTGGCTTGTTTGTAGGCAGCTGAGCCTATCTTCCCCGGTCTCTTCCTCTCCTTTTTCTTGGGCTGACCTTCCAGACCCTTCCTTAACCCCTGCCCCAGTGTTGCCGGGCTAAGCACTGTACGACCCCCAGCTAGTTGCGCCTGTGTTGAGGCGGCATCTTCAGGTGTGTACTGTGAGGATTTCATGAAGAGAGACTTCTTGCAATCCCTGCTAGGACGTTCCTGCTCAGGCAGATCATCCATATCCTCATCAGCATGCTGATAGCCCGATTCGTCATATGGCTGACTCATCATATCTAAGTCACTGTCATAGGCGCCTGTATTGAGGAAACTCATTGGGTCCTCCACCTCCACCTCATCATCCATTCTTTGTTCTACGGGGGCGATTACATCAGCCACTATTGGAGCCCCTTCATCACGTCGTCTGCCGCTCTCACCCGGCACTACAGGCGCTGGTAATTGCGTAGGCGGGATGGTGGTCTCCATACATGCTTGTTGATGTGTGGTTATTGGTGTGCTCTCGGCCGGCTCCAGACGAAGAAGATTCTTCGGCCATAGCAGCACCCAACCCTTGCAGCTTCCAATTCACAGCGGGGTCTCGTCGTCCTCTCCCCCTAGCCATACTAGAGGAGGCAAATCCTCGTGCCCCGATTTCACACTTGACAAGGTAACCCTGAAGTGCCCACCGGGTATTGGCTGGTTGTGGAACGTGAGTTCCAAGGGCTTCATTATCACCCCCTTTCCCACGTCGACCTTCTGGCCTTTGATCGAGTAGAGTATGGTGCACGGGGTTTCGTCGGCCTGCAAACACATGTCTGCGGCGTAAAACATCCGAAAGGCAACGAAAATGGAATATTCTAGATATATATGTTGGTGCGACATGTAATTACCGTGAGGGCGTCGAGCTCAGCCAAAGACGAAGGCCCGCCTAGCGCGCCAGAGACTGAGGACGGGCTACTATGAGCGGGTGCGGGTGTGGGTGCGAGAGTAGGCCCGGTTGCATGAGCAGGTGATGGTGCGGTGGTGTTGTTCACCGAGTTGCTCCTGACGAAACTGGGCATGGGGAAATCATGTATCGTCTTGTCTGGATTTTCCTTCGCTCAGTTGATGATAGCTGGGACCAAGTTAGTAGCGAATTCATTTCTGCAAGCATTTACAGCAGCATCGACTGCCTGCTGTAGCAACTCATTTTTCTCCTCGGCTGCTTTTTTCGCGTCCTCAGCTGCTTTTTTCTCGAACGCAAGCTTCACCTTCTCGTCGATGTCCACCTGACTAAACTTCTTTTTCTGCTTCTTGGCCTCCGGGCCCTCGTTGTAAAACACCTTCCACTTGGCGCCGTCTCCGGCGCCGTGCACACATCCATATTGCGGCCTCTGGCCCAAAGGGAGTCCCTTAAGTTCATTCAAGGCCCGGTTGAGAGGGGTGTCCCACTTGGGCCTCATCGGCGAAGTAGGGCTTTCGGCTGCAACCTGGTGTTGCTTCTCCTGCAGAAGGAACGTGAACCGTTTACAAATGTGTAGTCGACTTGATCAGGAGCTAAATGTAAGGTGGTAAAAGAAAAATTACCAGTATTCTAATCAATCTCCTCGTGATCTGGTCCGTGTAAAAAACATTATTTTCCTTGTCCCACTTGTAGCGGGCCCTGATGAAGTCACGCTCCAAGGGGTTGGTGAACTTCGCGAAGGGGTCTGGGAGACCCGCGGCTTCATGTTCCGCGTCCTCCTTAGCCCATATGGGCCTTTTGCCAAGGTATCCACGGCTTCTGAGGCGATGCTTCCCCGTGTTCCTTTGCTGAAGGCTATTGAATTTCGCAGCCTTAGCCTTGGCTGCCTCGGTAGCGCAAGTGTCCTTGAACATTTTGAACTCCTCTTCCGTAAGTGTCGGATTTTCCTCCAGAATCTTGGACAGGGGTTCCTCAGCCTCAATAGCTCGTTTCACCCTCCCTTTCCAGGAGGCCAAATCATTGCTGAACATGCCCATGGCATGATTGTTAATCTTTTTCATCTTCGGATCATCCCACGGTTGTTCTATGCTATCATCCCGGTCGGGGAACTTGAATCTCTTGTGCAACTTCGTCAGGAGCAACTGCCTCAAATGTTCTTTACTCCTTAAGTCATCATCGTTGATGCTCGCGCATTCCCGTAGGATGCATCCTACTTGGTTCCCATAGCACTTGCGAGGTTCTTCTGCCTCTAATGGCTCAAACTTGCCACGTGCCATCTTTGTGATCACCTGTCGGTGTACTAGAATAGGGGTACCCTAGTACCCTGTACTTGTGCACGGGCAGTAGTAGCATCCCGCGGCCAGGCTTGCGGGAGGACAGCCAGAGAGAAGCTCAAGATTATTAAGCCATTCAAGAACAAAGTATACAAAGCAAGAGTTAAGGCCCCGGCAAGAGGAGCTTGTCGGGAGGGACAGCTGAGGCCCAGCCTGAGGTTTGCTGTAGCAGAGTACTTGCCGCGGCAAGGTACTTGCCCCGGCAAGTCATTGGCTGCGGCAAGGTATTGGCTGCAGCAAGATAGCAGCTGCGGCAAGGTACTTGCCCCGGCAAGTTACCTTGCGCGGCAAGCTATGGGTTGCGGCAAGCTGTCAGGTGCGGCAAGGTCTTGCCGCGGCAAGCGTTACTGTACCACTGTGCTACTGTGCCGCTCCGGTGCCTCTGCCAGCGTGGCGCTCTGGGTCCTTCCAAGTGTGTGTGGCAGGGCACTGTGTAGACGGCGGTACACTGTAGCTAGCGGTGCAGGAGCTGGTGGGATAGGCTTTTCCCATGTCCAAGACGTCCGGGTACATGTATCTGGACAGCAAAGGCATGGGCATTTAATGCCCTTGTCCCCTGCCGTCAGTGGTAGGTAGGACATGTCATCCTGGTAATAATGGCCTTACTGTAGCAACTTTCCACCTCTACCTTTACTGTTTGCCACCTGTTGGTGACCCCTTTGTGCATATAAAAGGAGGCCCATAGGCAACGTGAAAGGGAGGAACGGGGAGATGGAGAACTCCAGTGTTGTACGCAGCTACTCTGTACTGTAGCGCTCCTGGAGCTAGAACAATCATATAGATAAAAAACCAAAAAGCAGGAGTAGGGTTTTACGCATCCGTGCGGCCCGAACCTGGGTAAATCTCTCTCGTGCACTGTCGTGTTCTTCGCTAGATTTGCTCTTCGTGCGACCGTCTCTCCCTGCCGAACGTAAAGGGGTCCTTCCCTAGGTCCCATAGGTGATCGCGGATTCGTCCCCGACATCTTTGGCGCGCCAGGTAGGGGGAAGGAGGTTGCGTGAACCTAATCTAGCGATTTGCGCGTTAGTTTTTGGGCCATCCTCCGTCTTATGGCTCCAAAAAAGAAGACTTCGGCCATCGGTGCGTCTACGTCCAACCCGCCTGCTCCCATGCAGGAGGGTGCCGACGTGATTGCGGCTGCTGGGGGGACTGGAGAGCGAGAGCTCCTATTACCTCCACCTGTCCAAAACCGGGCCAGCAACGCCAATCTTGGCGCTGCTGGGTCTGGGAACGCAGCGCTGCTCGCTGCTGCTGGCCCTGCAAGCTCCAGAAACGGTGCTGCGCATTCTGGAACGCCTGCGCCGGTTCAGACGCCGCGGCCTTCGCAAGAAGCCCGTGACAGGCAGCGTCCTGACGCCCCAGGTGCCAGGCGCTCCCTGGATAATGAACTTGCGCATCGATCTCGAGATGCGAGGGGTCACCATACGCAACAACACGTTGGCGGGGTCGAGGTGCGGTCGCCTGGGCGTGGAGATGCTCCTTCTAACACTGTTAGGAGTAAGAGCATCCCACAGTCCTCACGCCACTCGATACCTCCCTCACCAGCAGAAGCGTTGGCGCGTGCGCAGCTGCTCCTGAACTTCCCTCCACCAGCAGATAAGCTTGACGAGTGGAGGGCAACCATTCAGAGCCTTCTCAGCTTCGCTGATGCCGACCCGGTGCGCGCGGCCGACAAGAGAACTGGTGACAATGCTGTCACCAACAAGAACGGCGAGGGGGCAACAACCGTACACTCCCCGCCCAGACGGCCTCGGTCGCCGACACGTCGAAACGACGCCCGTGGCGATGATTCCACGGCGTCGTCTGACCCGCGAGCTCGTTGTGACCAGCGCCTCGTTCTTCAGGAACGCAGAGGAGAAGACGCTCGTACCACTATCGAGCGAAGGAGAGAAGCGCATCGTCAGTCCGACAGACGCGCAGGGCCTGCTGTTGACATGCATGCGCCAGGGGATCCTGGCGACTTGCCGTACGCGGTAAGTTGTCCAGCGTTCACCCGTGAGCTGCGGCAGGTCCAGTGGCCCAATCGCAAGGCTTTCAAGCCTGACGTGCCGGAGAAGTATGATGGCAAGACACACCCGTCGGAGTTCCTCAGCATTTACACCATTGCGGTGCAAGCTGCCGGGGGACGAGACGACAAGATTCTTGCTAACTACTTCCCGCTCGTGTTAAAACGCAACGTCGTCTCATGGCTCATGCCCTTGCCGGAGAACTCCATTTCTTCATGGGCGGACCTGTGCCATCAGTTTGTTGGTGCCTTTACTGGCGGTCATCAACCTCATGGCCAGGAGAGTGATCTTCATCTCATCCCCCAGAAGGAAGGAGAGCCCCTGCGCAAATACATTCAAAGGTTCAGCCGCGTACAGTACAACATCCCAGATGTTCACCCCGCTGCGGTTATTAGCGCGTTCCATCAGAACGTGCGTAACCGCAAGATGCAGGAGGAAATGGTGATGACCAAGGTCAGAGACATTGGCCAGCTATATGCTCTCGCCGACAAGTGTGCGCGTGCTGAAGAGGGAAGGAAACTTCCCGGTGAAGGTGTTGGCCCAAGGGGGAGCTCAGACAGCGAAGGTACCGCCCCGGCAAAGAAGGGCCGGCGGCGGAATAACAAGAAGAAAAAGGGCAAAGCTGTGCTTGCCGTCGAGCAATTCAGCGGCAACGGCAGCGCCGACAAGGCCAAAGTCGAGGGCTCCGGCAAGGAGATTGCCGCGTGCGCCAACTGCCAGGCCTTGGCGGCTGCCGACAAGCAGGACGGCTCCGACAAGCAATATTGCAAGATCCACCGCACCAAGGGACACGATCTCCAGAACTGTCGACGAGTCGAGCAGCTTGTCGAACAGCAGAAAGCTGAGTATGAGAGGCGCGACAAGGAGAAGGCCCCAGAAGGTGCTGGCGGGTCCGGCAAGAAGCGCACTGCCCGAGGAGGGCGTCGCGGCAAAGCCAAGCAGCAGCAGAGAGACAGGCCTCCTCGTGGCCGCGACAAAGATGATGATGATGAAGAATCCAGTGAGCACAAATTTCAGAAAGCCGCAGAAGTCTTGTGTGTTGACGGTGGTGCTTCGTTGCATTCTTCTCACCGCCAACTTAAACAGTGGGCACGAGAGATCAATGCGGCGGAACCATCTGTTGACGCCAGAAAGCTTCTGAAATGGTCCGACACGCCTATCGTCTTTGACATTGAGGACCACCCTGACCGCACAACGGCGGTCGGGTGCTTGCCGATGTTGGTTTCACCAACGATCCGCAACCTCAAGGTCACGAAGATGTTAGTTGACGGTGGGGCCGGTTTGAATCTGATTTCGCCCGCTGTGCTCCAGAAACTTCAAATCCCTGACGGCGAGCTTGAGGAAACTGGTACTTTCCAGGGAGTCAATCCAGGAAGGAGCAAGCCGAAAGGGAAGATCACGCTGCCAGTGACATTTGGCGGCGAGCTGAACTACCGGACCGAGAAGGTCACCTTTGACGTTGCCGATATTCCATTGCCTTATAATGGGATACTTGGCCGTCCAGCGCACGCCAAGTTCATGGCAGCCTCTCATTTTGCCTACAACGTGTTGAAGATGCCAGGCCCAGTAAGTGTTATCACAGTTCCCTGCGACAAGAAGGATGTGCTTATTTGCGCCGACAAGATCTACCGGGAAGCAGCTGCCGCAACTGCCACGAAGGCACTTGCCGCTGAAGCTCTCGGGGGGGAGAACAAGAGGAAGTCCGGCAAGAGCTCCTGTGCCCACTCTGGCAAGCGCACCTCTTCGGAGTGCTGCGCTGCCGTCGAGGACGCACCAGAGAGCTCCACCGGCAAGTGCAAGAAGAACAAAGCCGCTCCGCCGGCGACAAAGAAGGTGCCCTCCAAGGAGGACGGCACTGGTGGTTCCTTCACCATCGGTGCCATACTTGACAACAAATAGGAAAGCGCGCGCGTTGCTTTCCTGCGGGCAAATGTCGACGTGTTTGCATGGCAACCGTCCGACATCCCCGGTGTTCCCAGGAAAGTAATTGAGCACCACCTTGCCGTTTGTCCCCACGCGAGGCCCGTCAAGCAGAAAGCCAGAAAGCAAGCTGTGGAGCGGCAAGAGTTTATTGCGGAAGAAATCAAGAAGTTGGAAGCAACAGGCCTCGTCAGAGGAGTGCTCCATCCTACGTGGTTGGCCAATCCTGTTGTCGTGCGCAAAGCGAATGGAAAATGGAGGCTTTGTATTGATTTCACTGATGTCAATAAAGCTTGTCCCAAAGACCCATTTCCTTTGCCCCGCATAGACCAGATTGTTGACTCCACGACAGGATGTGATTTGCTTTCATTTCTTGACGCATATTCAGGGTATCATCAAATCTTCATGGCTGAGGAAGATGAGGAAAAGACCGCATTTATCACACCCTGTGGCACATACTGTTTCGTACGTATGCCGTTTGGTTTGAAAAATGCTGGTTCAACATTTGCAAGAGCCGTTCAGATTGCTTTTGAGCCTCAGCTGCACAGAAATGTGGAAGCCTATATGGACGATATAGTGGTCAAAAGCAAGGACAGGGCTACTTTGGTTCAAGATCTAGAAGAAACTTTTGTAAATCTGCGCAAGATCAACCTGAAGCTCAACCCCGAGAAGTGCGTGTTTGGAGTTCCCTCCGGCAAGCTTCTCGGGTTCTTTGTGTCTCAACGTGGAATTGAAGCCAATCCTGACAAGATCAAAGCCATTGAGCAAATTGAAGCACCGAAGCGCGTCAAGGATGTACGACGACTTGCCGGCTGTGTTGCTGCTCTCAGTAGGTTTATCTCCAAGTCAGCTGAGCGCGCCCTGCCATTTTTCAAAATCTTAAAAAAGGCAGGTCCATTGAAATGGACTCCGGAGGCGGAGGCAGCGCTGCAAGACTTGAAGAGATACCTCTCCTCTCCTCCAATACTTGTCGCACCTAAACCACAAGAGAAGTTGTTGCTGTATCTAGCGGCAACCAATCAAGTGGTTAGTGCTGCGCTGGTAGCGGAGAGAGAGGTGGATGAGGAGACAGTAACTGCGGCAAGCACGTCCAGCGACAAGCTGGGGGCTCCCCCGACAAGTTTTGCTGCCGACAAGGATTCGTCTGCACAGTCAGGCGAAGTGATACAAAAGAAGAAAATGGTGCAGCGCCCGGTCTACTTTGTGAGCTCTCTTCTGCAGGGAGCTAGGTCAAGGTATTCTGGTGTGCAGAAGCTGCTTTTCGGCCTTCTCATGGCCTCGAGAAAGCTGCGCCATTACTTTCAAGCACATGAAGTTACCGTCGTCACTCGCTTCCCGCTGAAAAGGATTTTGCAAAATCCAGAAGCGACAGGCAGGATTGTCGAGTGGGCGTTGGAGTTGTCGAGCTTTGGTCTCAAGTTTGAGAGTACATCAACCATACAGAGCCGAGTTTTGGCAGAGTTTGTCATAGAATGGACACCAACGCCAGACGAATAAATCCCAGAGACGACTCTCCCCGGCGAGGAGACAAGCAAAGAGTGGCTTATGTACTTTGATGGTGCCTTTTCGCTGCAAGGCGCCGGTGCTGGCGTACTGCTTGTCGCACCCACCGGAGAGCACCTCAAGTACGTGGTCCAAATGCACTTTCCCAAGGAACAGGCGACGAACAATACTACAGAATATGAGGGGTTGCTTGCCGGTCTCAGGATCGCGGCAGACCTTGGGATCAAGAAGCTTATTGTCAGGGGAGATTCGCAGCTTGTCGTCAGGCAAGTGAACAAGAACTACCAATGCCCATTGATGGAAGCTTATGTAGATGAGGTGAGGAAGTTGGAGGAACGCTTTTACGGCCTACAAATGGAGCACGTCCCACGTGCTGAGAATGACATTGCCGATGGTTTGTCAAAGCGCGCCGCACTCAAATTGCCTGTGGAACCAGGCACTTTTGTGCTCCAACTAACTCAGCCATCCGTGACGCCATCAGTAGGGCAAGGCAGGAAGAGGATGTTGGCTTCTGGCGACTACTTCCCGGCAGAGCTCCCCGAAGCCGCCGGCAAGAAGGCTGCCAAAGCCAGCGCCAAAGATGCAGAGGGGCAACTTGCTCCGACAAGGACTCACGCTCTTGTTGTTGAAGCGGGTGCTCCTAGGCAAGAGGCAAAGGGGCAACTTGCTCCGACAAGACTTCGGGTCCTTGTCGTTGAAGCAGGCGCTCCTGATCGAAGCGCTGAGGAGCAAGATGCTCCGATGAGGCCTTGGGCTTCCGTCGTTGAAGCAACTGCTCCCGACGAGCTTGTTGAAGGACAGCACGCTCCAGCAGGGCCCCAGGCTCTTGTCGTTGAAGCGGCTGTTCCCGCCAAGCTCGTCGGGGAACGGCCGGCTCTGGTAGAGCGACAAGCTCTTGCCGTAGGGCCTGATGTTCCCGCGGCAGAAGAAATGCCTTTAGTCCTTGTTGTCGAGCCACAGGCTCCAGCGTGGGCGCAGCAGATCGTCCGTTTCCTTCAGACAGGAGAACTTCCCGAAGAGCAGGAAGAAGCGGAGAAAGTAGCCCGACGGTCCAATAGGTATCAATTTGTCGATGACATGCTGTGCAGAAAAAGACCAAACGGTGTGAAATTGAAGTGTATTCCCCGGGAAGAAGGACAGGAGCTGTTGGCGGAGATTCATGGAGGCATATGTGGTCACCACATAGGGTCAAGAGCCCTTGCTGGAAAGGCTTTCCGGCAAGGTTTCTTTTGGCCCACCGCCCTCCAGGATGCAACTGCACTAGTAACCAAGTGTGAAGCGTGCCAGTTTCATTCCAAGCAGATTCATCAGCCAGCTCAAGCTCTCCAGACAATCCCTCTCTCCTGGCCATTTTTGGTCTGGGGGCTCGACATCCTCGGCCCCTTTCCCCGTGCCACCGGGGGCTTCGAGTACTTGTATGTGGCCATCGACAAGTTTACGAAGTGGCCGGAAGTGGAAGCAGTGAGGAAGATGACAGCACAATCAGCCATCAAGTTCTTCAAGGGAATTGTTTGTCGCTTTGGTGTTCCTAACAGGATCATCACCGACAACGGTACCCAGTTCACGAGCCACGCCTTCATGCAGTATGTCGAAGACCTTGGCGCCAAGGTCTGTTTCGCTTCTGTTGCTCACCCGCGAAGCAACGGTCAAGCTGAAAGGGCAAATGCTGAAGTGCTGCGTGGGCTCAAGACGAGAACTTTCGACAGGCTGCGCAAGTGCGGTAAGAACTGGATCGAGGAGCTGCCAGTGGTTCTTTGGTCGATCAGGACGACGCCAAATCGAGCTACTGGCCAGACGCCTTTTGCTCTAGTTTATGGAGCAGAGGCAGTTCTCCCCATGGAACTCGTATATGGGTCACCTCGAGTGCTCGCTTACGATGAGCTTGAGCAAGAGCAACTGCGGCAAGATGACGCTGTGCTCCTCGAGGAGGATCGTCTTCAGGCTGCTGTGAGAGCTGCTCGCTACCAGCAAGCTTTGCGTTGCTACCATAGCCGCAAAGTTAATGCCAGAAGTCTCGAGGAAGGCGACCTTGTTCTTCGGCGCGTTCAGTCGGCCAAGAATTCAAACAAGTTGACGCCGAAGTGGGAAGGCCCTTATCAGGTGAAACGAGTCACCAGGCCCGGCGCTGTCCGCCTGGAGACCGAGGATGGCATTCCAGTGATCAATTCCTGGAACATTGAGCATCTTCGTAAGTTTTTTCCATAAGGCGCGGTTGCCGGGCCCTTCCCCGGCAACCACCTTTTGTACAAGTCTTGCCGCTGTTGCATGTAATCCTTTGTACAAAGCCAGGCGCAGACCCTGTGCATAAATAAAGCTTTTGTATTTCGCAGTTTTTGACGATTTCATGTTTACTTTTATTTTGCATGATTATCTGACATACTGTGCAGTGCAGCCTCCCCGGTAAGCATTAACGAGCCGCCAAGCTCCTATATCTTTATTTTCTCTTCTTTCTTTTTCTCAAAGAGACAAAAGCTTCCCTCGCGCACAAGTTTGCCGGGGGGGATGGGACAAGGATATGGACCAGGCGTCGTTCAAAGAAACTTTGCCTTGCCGGGAAGAAGGCAGCGGCAAGCAGTGACAAGACCTTGCCGCGGAGAGATCAGCGACAAAGCTAAGTGCCAAAGTTTGAGCAATCAAATTCTTTTTTATTTTCAAGGTTATTTTCCTTGAACGATACTACTCTTTGTATGGAAAACCTGTGCGCGACGGAACCTAAGCGTAATCGGTCGCGCCCTTACCTTGTTTCGAGTCCGCTCAACAACCTAAGTGGCTGCACTGAGCGCGACAAGGTTGCTTGCCGGCAGTGGCACCGCCAGCAGGCTGCTGAAGTCCCGCACCCAGTGCTCGCGGCAATGGTGCGCGCACCGGCAAGTTCCCTATAAGCGTAGGGAAAGTACACACAAAGAAAGAAATTGCTCAAGGGAGATGACATGCATTAACTCCAAAATATTGCAAGTTATATTACAAGATAAGTTGCCGCGGCTTAAACAGATTGTTCTTTAACATGTCTAGCGGCGGCAAGGAGGGAGAAGAATGGGCTCTCTAATTGCGGTGCTTGCCTTCGACTCTCTGGATATGGTCCACCCTCTCCACGATGGGCGCGACAAGGGCCTCTAGTGGCGCGGGGTCGTATCCCTTCGGCAAGCTTTTGAAGATGTTGCTGAAGTCGACGCCCGGGTTTCTGTATGCTATCTTCACCAACAACCTTCGGAGAACTCCCCGGCAAAGCCTGCGTGACTCGTCGGCCAGTTGAGCCTTGTGATTGACTTGGAGCTGTTGGAGTGCTTCTACTACTCCGTCGAAGAACTCGGCTAGCTTGACGCTAGTTTGCGTGTTCTTGTCGGTGGAGTACCCGAAGTCCGGCACCTTCAGGGCAGTCAGCTCCTTGTCGATGTCCTCGACGGCGCTGGCAAGCCTGTCTGTGAAGATCCCCACGTTATCCCTAAACTTCTTGTGGGTTGCAATAGCGTCTTGAAGCAGACCCTTTTCCTTCTGGAGCTCTGTCATTAGAAGCCCTTCGCGCTTTCTGGTGGTGTCGAGCGTCTCCTTCAGCGTGGTCAGCTTCAGCTTCAGGTCTGCTCTGGAGTCGTTGGCGGTGGCAAGCAGATTGTTCTTCTTGGCTATGGTAACTTGCATCTCCGCCAAAGTGTGGGTCACCTTTGCCCTCTCACTTTCAAGCGTTGAGAGCTTGTCACCGTTTGCCTTGAGGGCGGCCTCTAGTCTTGCCACTTTCTCCTCCGTTTCCTTCCTGTTCACTTCTGCAGCAGCGACAGCGTTGGTGGCCTCCACCAACTTGCTGGCTTACTCTTGGGCCAAGGCTTCGATTTCCTTCTGGTGGTTTTGTGCCTGCCCCTGGGTCCGCTCTGCGACAAGTCTTGCCACCTCCTCGTCTTTCTGCTGGAGGGTTTCGGCAAGTTTCTTCTTGCGCTCGACAAGTTCCTCTTCATGGGCATCAAGGTCCACTTTCCACTGGTTCAGATCACCGGCCTGAGCAGACAACTCCTTGGCGGTCTCCTCCTGTTTTTGTTCAATGTCTTGCTTCATCAGGAGGAGGGCCTGCCGTTCTTCGGCCAGCTGTGCCCGCTTGACCTCTAACGCATTAAGAGATCGCGCGCGGACGTCCGCCAAGATCTCCGCGTGCCTCAACATGTCAGCTTCGGCCTTCTCGATGAGAGCCTCCCTGGAAGCTAGCTTCTCCCGTCGGGCGTGATGAAGATTCAGCAGCTTTTGAAGCAGTTGCTCCTCTTCAGACATGCTGCTGCTGCTGGCGCCTGGCGCATCCACAAGCTGGAGCCCGGCAGCGGCAAGGATCTCCTCGTCCACAACATCCTCCTCGGTTGGCGCTCTAGAGCTCAGCGTCCAGGGGAGGCTGACGTAGACGTTCTCGCCGACCCGGATGTATTTGCTTGGCGGAGGCGAGTTGGGCGCTGCCGCCTCGTCAGTGGTTGAGGGACCCGTAGTCGGAGTAGCGCCTGGCGCTCCTGTGGCCTCAGGGCCGTCAGTACGACCACCGGCTCCCTCGCCGGCCCCCTCAGCAGCCTTCTGGGCGGCCTCAGCTTTAGCAGCCTTGGCGGCTTCATCGGTGGGCGCCTTGGCGGTATTATCCTCGGCGGCCTTGCCGGCCTCTTCGGCAGCCCTGGCAGTTTCTTCGTCGGCAAGCTTGTCGGCTGCCAGCTTGTCGGCCTTGGCAGCGGCGGCCTTGGCGGCCTCGTCGTCGACGGCCCCTGCGGTGTTCTCCTCGGCAGAAGAGTCAATGTTCATTGGCTCCACCGAGGAGGGCTCTGCCAACCCGAGAAGTAAAGCAAAAAGAGCTTCAGGAAGAAATTCAAGAAGACAAAAGAAAGAAAGCAGAAAGAGTTTTGCGGCAAGTGGGTTTACCCGTGTTGAGCTCAGGAGCGGTGGGCTCCCCTCCCCCGTCAACGTTTGTCATTGGGGTGGGGTCGCCAGCGCTGGTGCTTGGCGCTTCGGCGCTTGCCGGCTCCTCTTCGTGGCTCGGCTCGCTAGTGGGAGCCCTTACCGGAGATCTTCTCCTTGGCGGTGTGGTCGAGGGGGGTGGTACTTCTGGAGCACCTTCAGGTGGCTCCACTTGCTGCTCCTCTCCTACACGCCCAAAGATGTCAGTGACAAATGCTTGTTCCTCAGCGACCGCCAGCGAAAGGTAGTTGAAATACTTACGCTGGGGGCTGCGCTGGGGGCTGCGATGAGGGCTGGGCTGCGAGCTGGCCGGGATGGTCTCAGACGCTCCCCCGGTGGTTGCCGTGGGCTCATCTTCGACGACCACCACGGTCTTGCTCGTCGAGACCTTAGCTCTCTTCCTTGTCCTCTCCGCCAAGGTTTCCTCCCTACGGAAGCAAGGCCGGAGCGCGACAAGTGAGGACAGAAACAAAATCTTACAAAGATTGAGGGTCGCGGCAAGGGAACTTACTCTTCCTCGTCGTCCTCTTCACTGCGAGCGGAAAAATCAAAGTCCGCCTCCGTGCGAGGAGGGGGAGGAGGGGGAGCTGGGCTCCTTGGCCGCTTGGCGGGGGTAGTAGCAGCGGTCTTTGATGACCCTGCTCCAGTTGCCGGGGCCGCGTGAGACGCTCCCGCAGCACCAGCCCTTGCCGCGGTCGAGCGCGTCGAACGGCGCTCCGACGATTGTTGAACTTCTTGCCGCTCAGCCACTTTGCGAAGCCTGCGAAGGCGTTTCCTCCTCAGAGGGGCTGGGGACTCTGACTGCGGTGGGCTTTCGGTGCCCTCCTCGGAAGAGGAGCCCTCATCCTCCGAGCTGCCTGACTCGTCGGCAGGCTGGCTTGGCCTGACATCCTTGCCGGGTGCGGCGAGCTCGCCCTTCCCGGCAAGCATCCCCTGCTCGGCAAGGCTCTCCTTTTGTGCCTCGTCGAGCTCCGCCAAAGTATAACCAAAATCGCCAGCTTCCCTGGCGAGCCTGTCCTCCTCCACTCTTCGAGCAATGAATTCTATTTCTTGCTCAGTGGTGTTGCGGACGAGCCACTCCTCCACCCGGACCTGCTTTTCAACCGTGGAGTCAAAGAATCACCGCACGTCTTCTTTGAGCGGCACGCCCCAAGTTGCTTCAACACTGTGCGCATTGCAGAGCGGCATCATAGCGATGATTGCACTCAATGCGGAGTTGTTGCAAAGGGGCACGATGTGCTTCGGCAGCGTGAACGCCTTGTCGCGCTTCTCTGGATCTGTCTCTTGCTTGAACAGTTCTCGCATGAAGAAGTCGTGCTGCAGAACTGTGAAGTTGTTGATCAGTCCAGGGCACAGCCGCATGATATCGGCTGGGTTCTTCCAATCAGAGGCCGGCCTTCCTCTCTGCTGCAGAGGAGCAATGCGGCGGCGGAGGAAGTCTACGCCAACCATCCCTATGGTGAGCCCGGCCTCCCTGAGCCGTATGATCCTGGTAGCGGCAATCTCCAGCTTTTTGTCCTGGGGATCCAGATCGCTCCAGTCCGTGCCACGCGCTGCTGGGGTCTTGCAAAGCTCACAGTATGGTGGCGGCTTGTCGTCAATGATCCAACACCATTCAGACCGGATTTCTCGCCATCTTGGGCGGAGATCCCCCTTCAGATAATGCTCCTTGGCGCCCAATCTTGAAATGAACGAGACGCCAACAGTGAGAGGCTTCCCCTTTTCAGCACGGGGAGTGAAGTAATGCCTGAACAGCGCGGTGTTGGGTACGACGCCGACGAAGTTCTCGCACAGATGCGCAAATATTGCCATGGTGGATACGGCATTCGGTGTGAGATCCAGCAGACGGAGATTGAAGGTGTACATGACGTCGCTGAAGAAATCCGAGTACGGTGGGCAGAGCCCGCACCAAAAGTAGCAAGCGAAGAAGGGGTACTTGCTCACTTTGCTCTCGTCGGTGGCTGGGCGAACGCGGGTGGCCGGATGCGCCTTGGTCCTCACGGCCCACATGCCTTGGAACTTGGCCTTCAGATCCGCCCCCGTGAGCGTCGGAGCGAAGAGCGCGTACTTCTGCCTCTTCAACTGCGCCTGGGTCTCCGTCCTTGAGGACTTCCCCGTCTTCCCCTTTTCTCCTTTGGGAGGCATGGCGAAGGCGGAGCTAAGGACCGAGGGAGATGCGGACGCGCGCGGTGGCGGAGGATTGGGAAACCGCTTTGTTTTGGAGCGGAGGAAGAAGAAGGCGGAGATTTGGAGATCGAGAATGGTGAGAGGGGTGTGTGAGTGCTTCTGCAGGTCCCTCCTTTTATGGGGAAAGATGCGGAACCATCCGCCCCTTCGTCATTCGAGATAACTGCGCACGCTTCCCACGCTCCGCATTCAACGCGCGACGCGTGGGAGAGCGTGCAATTAAACAGCATAGAGACGTTTCGGCTTATCCCAGCCACGCGTGCCCGTGCACTGTTTGGGCCTGGCCCAACAACGCCCGGCACCGTGTGTGGCCCAGGCCCGGGGGCTCCTGTCGGTGTACTAGAATAGGGTACCCTAGTACCCCGTACTTGTGCACGGGCAGTAGTAGCATCCCGCGGCCAGGCTTGCGGGAGGACAGCCAGAGAGAAGCTCAAGATTATTAAGCCATTCAAGAACAAAGTATACAAAGCAAGAGTTAAGGCCCCAGCAAGAGGAGCTTGCCGGGAGGGACAGCTGAGGCCCAGCCTGAGGTTTGCTGTAGCAGAGTACTTGCCGCGGCAAGGTACTTGCCCCGGCAAGTCATTGGCTGCGGCAAGGTATTGGCTGTGGCAAGATAGCAGCTGCGGCAAGGTACTTGCCCCGGCAAGTTACCTTGCGCGGCAAGCTGTCAGGTGCGGCAAGGTCTTGCCGCGGCAAGCGTTACTGTACCACTGTGCTACTGTGCCGCTCCGGTGCCTCTGCCAGCGTGGCGCTCTGGGTCCTTCCAAGCGTGTGTGGCAGGGCACTGTGTAGACGGCGGTACACTGTAGCTAGCGGTGCAGGAGCAGGTGGGATAGGCTTTTCCCACGTCCAAGACGTCCGGGTACATGTATCTGGACAGCAAAGGCATGGGCATTTAATGCCCTTGTCCCCTGCCGTCAGTGGTAGGTAGGACATGTCATCCTGGTAATAATGGCCTTACTGTAGCAACTTTCCACCTCTACCTTTACTGTTTGCCACCTGTTGGTGACCCCTTTGTGCATATAAAAGGAGGCGCATAGGCAACGTGAAAGGGAGGAACGGGGAGATGGAGAACTCCAGTGTTGTACGCAGCTACTCTGTACTGTAGCGCTCCTGGATCTAGAACAATCATATAGATAAAAAACCAAAAAGCAGGAGTAGGGTTTTACGCATCCGTGCGGCCCGAACCTGGGTAAATCTCTCTCGTGCACTGTCGTGTTCTTCGCTAGATTTGCTCTTCGTGCGACCGTCTCTCCCTGCCGAACGTAAAGGGGTCCTTCCCTAGGTCCCATAGGTGATCGCGGATTCGTCCCCGACATCACCAATCGTCCAATGCCGAGTTTGTTAGGTTTTCGTATCCTCTACTTCTTCTGCTTCTTCTTTTTGGTAGCGGCATCGGCGCCGGTACCTTCCCCGCCGGTATCTTCCCCGCCGGTCTCGGCGCCGCCATCGGTGCCGGCGCTGTCGGTGTCGATGTCAACGTCAGTACCATCATCGAGGCCGACCTGCAAACCTTGACTGTGCTTAGCAGACAAAAAGTCGAGGTACTGTTGTTCACCCTCATAATTCATCTCGTCTGCATCTTGGTCAGAAGGCCTGGTTTCTTCATTGTTCGACATGTTTCCTATGATTAAGTCTCCTCGTTTAATTCTAAAACTGTAAAAAAAAAATTAGAAATGACATTAAAAAAAGATCTATGTTTACCGGAATGCCGTTTCCCAGCAACTCCCGGCACTCGATATGCCTACTTTCTAGCACAACTCATGCCAAAATTCAGGGAAAATTTTGGCATGACCTTTGCTAAAAAGTGGACATATCGAGCGCCTGAAATTCACCGGAATAGAAATGAACCAACATTCCAGCGAAACATAGGCCACTCGGATCATTTACCCTGCACATAATCATCATTTTCCAAATAAGACATGTCCAAAACATCACATATCCAAATGACATGTCCAAATTCCAAATATGACATGTCCAAATCACATGTCCACTTCAAATTTGCAACTAAAAAATAGCAACAATTGCTTTAACTAAAAATTTAAATAGCAACAGTTGCTTTAACTAATCTGTCCACTTCAAATTCTATTTTTTTAAATAGCAACAATTGCTTTAACTAAAAAAATTAAATAGCAACAGTTGCTTTAACTAATCTGTCCTAGGTTTCATACTAATTCTAATTAACTAACTAGCACTATAAAATTTAAATAGCAACAATTGCTTTAACTAAAAAATGCAAGAAACCTATATAATCAATTCCGTTTTTTCTTACACTAAAAAATAGCCTAGGGTTCATAATATTTCATACTTACTAGCACTAAATAGCAGAGAAGAGGGGAGGGGAGAGGGCTTACAGAGGGCAGAGAGAGAGATGGGGTCGGGGGAGACGGCGCGGCACCGAGGCGAGGCGGGGTCGGGGGAGACGGCACGACACCGAGGGTCGCCGGGGTCGGGGAGACGGGGGCGAGCGCTGGGGTCGGGGGCGAGCGCAGGGGCGCGGTGAGGGCCGGGCTCCGGCAACAACGACGGGGGAAGAGAGAGTGGGGATTTGGGGGGAAAAGCAGAGGCGGGAAGAAGCAGAGAGTGGGGATTTGGGGGGTTAAGTCGAGGTAGCAGTAGCGCGTCCGGAAGAACGCGCTATAGCTAACTTAGCTATAGCACGTTTAGCCAGAAAGCGCTACTGCTATCACAGGTAGCTATAGCGTGTTTATCCGGACAGCGCTACTGCTAACTTGACTAGATATAGCTCTTTTTCAGAAAAGTGCTACTGCTATAACCAGTACCTATAGCAGTTTTCCTGTTTGTTTCTTCTATTTTCTTTTCCTTTATTTTCTCTCCCTTTTCTTTTCTTTTCTTTTCCTTTTTTCCGAGAGCAGTGAACGAAGGGAAGGTGATACAATGTATATAACTAAGGCGATATATATTGCATCATTTGACGGTTAAGTATGTATACAAAATAGGAACATATATATTACATCATTTGACCCATGCATAATGGTTAAGTGTGTACACAAAATAGGAACATATATATTACATCATTTGACCGATAACAGTTCCTCAGCATTGACGTTTTCGTTTTTGAGTGAGCTTCTTTCCCTTCTTGTTCGTTGAAGAATAATTGAGCCCCTCAGTGTGGCTTTTCCTTTTCCATGGAGTACGATCTTTCTTAGGTAATGTAGTATTGACTCTTCTTTTGACGTATACTTCATCGTCATCGTCATCTTCCCTCATTGGGTTGTCGTACTGGTCATAGTCTTCCTCATTGGCGACTCCATCCATTCCAATGATGTTCCTTTTGCCTCTCCTCATGACAACACGGCTGGGATTGCACGTGTCGGTTATGAAGAAGCATTGTGTCACGTGCTTAGCGTGTACCCATGGCTTGTTTTTTGTGATAGCGTTCACGGTAGCGCTCTTGGCGTCGGGTATAATCATGGTTGTGAAATACCGGTTTTCTCTTTCGACATTCTCAGCCCATCTGACACGGAACATCGTCGCGTTGTGCAGTCCACAGTAGTCAAGCTCCTAGATCTCCTCGACCCTTCCGTAAAATCTCTTAGTTGCACCGTTGTCGCTGCCGGTCATGCATTCCATCGTCACCCCTGAGTTCTGATCATCACTGTCCATATCTTTGGCCTCCGTGTAGAACATGTATCCATTGATATCATATGCCTGATAGGTGACGAGGTTGGGCGAGGGGCCATGTGCTAAGGCGTATATGAGCAATCCGTCCTTAGAGCCCTCTTCCGGGGGATTAGCAATAATATGCTCTTTGAACCAATGCAGGAAAGTGGAGTTGTGCTCTCTAGTAACTTCGGCGTCCGTCGTGCATACCCCCCGGTCACAATACTTCTTTGCGATAATTTCTTTGTGCAGTGCCACGAAACGATCTACCTCGTCTAGGTGCTGTAGCACTACCAAGTTTGCTCTGTCAAAGTCGTTGCGTCGATCTGAGTATGCCACATGCAGTTCCCTGCGACCATTGGAGTGACCTTCTCCTTCGAGCCTCCCATCGTGCTTGTTAACGGGCAAACCAACACCAACATCAGGTGGCTGGTCTGCGGCATATAGAAAATTCTCGCAGAAAGAGATGCACTCTTGTGTCAGATAGCTCTGGACGATGCTTCCATCCGGACGAGACATGTTACGAACAAATCCTTTGATGATCCCATTCATCCTCTCAAACAGCATCATATTGTGCAGGAATGACAGCCCCAGGTCTATTATGTCGTCCACAATATGGACACACAGATGCACCATGACGTCAAAGAACGCGGGCGGGAAGTACATCTCAAGCTCATTCAGTATCACAATGATCTCTTCCTGTAGCCTTCGGAGCTGCTTCACACTAATCGACTTTCGAGAGATGACGTCGAAAAAGTTGCAAAGACCAATAAGCGTGTCACGGCCGTGCTTGTCCATTATCCCTCTAAGGGCAACAGCTAGTATCTGTGTCATCATCACATGACAGTCACGGGACTTCATCCCGCTGAACCTTTTCTTGTTCGTGTCTAGATATCTGCTTATCTTGCCACAGTAACCGGAACTAACTTTGACTCCGGTAAGGCACTTAAAGAATTGATCGATCTCAGCCGGACTTAAGGTGAAGCAAGAAGGGGGGCAATAATCCTCTTCCTTTACTTTTTTGCCCTTCTTCTCCCGCGCCTCTGTCTCCGTCTCTGTCTCGTTTGACTTTTTACGGGGCGACATGTGCAGATCTTCCCTGATTTTCAAATCTTGCAAGTCTTTTCTTGCCTTCGGCCCATCCTTGGTCTTATCCGGCATGTTCATCAGTGTCGCGAGCAAGCTCTCAAGGACATTCTTACAGATATGCATTTGATCAAGACAATGAGGTGTGTCGAGTTTGTGCCAGTACTCCAAGTCCCAGAACACAGACCTCGTCTTCCATACCTTCAGCAGCGGCTCCGGCGCCTTTTTCATCGTCTTTCCCGGCGCAGGGCACTGTTCCCAGTTTTTCAACAACTCATCGATTTTGGTGCCGCTCCGCTTACGTGGAGGTCCTCGATGCTCAGCGTCACCATTGAATAGATCTCCACGGTTTCTCCACGGGTCATCCTTCTCGAGCCATCTTCGATGCCCCATGTACACGATTTTCCCAGACCCGCCATCTTTCCTTGACGTTAGCTGCTGAGACATCGTATCATCCATGCAACGCGTGCATCCGCAATATCCATGGCACACCTGGCCTGCGACATATCCGTAACCGAGATAGTCGTGCACCGTCGTGATCAGCGCGGCTCTCATATAGAAATACTCGCCTTTGCTGGCGTCCCATGTCTTGGCCGGTGTTTTCCATAACGTGTCTAACTCCTCTTGAAGTAGCCCCAGATACAGATTAATATTATTTCCCGGTTGTTTCGGCCCTTGAATCAGCATGCTCATGTGAATGTACTTCGACTTCATGCACCACCAGGGGGAGGTTGTACATCCATACAAACACGAGCCATGTGCTATGGTTGGTGTTCTGGTTGCCAAACGGATTCATGCCATCGGTACACGCGTCGAGCACAATGTTCCTTGCATCACATTTGAAATACTGATATTCGCCGTTCAACGCTCTCCACTGGCTTCCATCCTTGACATGTCTCAGCTTCGGATCATCTCCATCGTTGGGCTTCTTCCTCTCTGCGTGCCAGTGCATGAGCTTTGCTTCCTTGGGATCTACAAAATACCGCTGGAGACGGGGTGTGATCGGTAAGTACCATACAACTTTCTGGGGAGATTTCTTCCCGGCCTTCTTGTATCGAGAAGCATTGCACATCGGACAGCTTGTTTTTTCCGCGTGCTTCTTCTGATAAATTATGCAATCGTTGATGCATGGATGGTATCTAACGTGCGGCAGATCAAGAGGGCACACGATCTTCTTGGCCTCATCCACACTAGTAGGACAAAGATGTTGGAAATATGCCCTAGAGGCAATAATAAAATGGTTATTATTATATTTCCTTGTTCATGATAATTGTCTGTTATTCATGCTATAATTGTGTTATCCGGAAATCGTAATACATGTGTGAATACATAGACCACAACATGTCCCTAGTAAGCCTCTAGTTGACTAGCTCGTTGATCAATAGATGGTTACGGTTTCCTGACCATGGACATTGGATGTCATTGATAACGGGATCACATCATTAGGAGAATGATGTGATGGACAAGACCCAATCCTAAGCCTAGCACTAGATCGTGTAGTTCATTTGCTAAAGCTTTTCCAATGTCAAGTAACTTTTCCTTAGACCATGAGATTGTGCAACTCCCGGATACCGTAGGAGTGCTTTGGGTGCACCAAACGTCACAACGTAACTGGGTGGCTATAAAGGTGCACTACGGGTATCTCCGAAAGTATCTGTTGGGTTGGCACGAATCGAGACTGGGATTTGTCACTCCATGTAACGGAGAGGTACCTCTGGGCCCACTCGGTAGGACATCATCGTAATGAGCTCAATGTGATCAAGGAGTTGTTCACGGGATGATGTGTTACAGAAACGAGTAAAGAGACTTGCCGGCAACGAGATTGAACAAGGTATCGAGATACCGACGATCGAATCTCGGGCAAGTATCGTACCGATAGACAAAGGGAATTGCGTACGGGATTGATTGAATCCTCAACATCGTGGTTCATCCGATGAGATCATCGAGGAGCATGTGGGAGCCAACATGGGTATCCAGATCCCGCTGTTGGTTATTGACCGGAGAGTCGTCTCGGTCATGTCTGCGTGTCTCCCGAACCCGTAGGGTCTACACACTTAAGGTTTGGTGACGCTAGGGTTATAGAGATATTAGTATGCGGTAACCCGAAGGTTGTTCGGAGTCTCGGATGAGATCCTGGACGTCACGAGGAGTTCCGGAATGGTCCGGAGGTAAAGATTTATATATGGGAAGTCCTATTTTGGCCACCGGAAAATGTTCGGGATTTTTCGGTATTGTACCGAGAAGGTTCTAGAAGGTTCCGGAGTGGGGCCCACCTGCATGGGGGGACCCACATGAACGTGGGTAGTGGGGGCAAGGCCCCACACCCCTAGTCAAGGCGCACCAAGATTCCCCCTTAGAAGGAATAAGATCATATCCCGAAGGGATAAGATCAAGATCCCTAAAAAAGGCGGATAACAATCGGTGGGGAAGGGAAAGGATGGGATTTCTTTCCTTCCACCTTTGCCAACGCCCCAATGGACTTGGAGGGCAAGAAACCAGCCCCCTCCACCCCTATATATAGTGGGGAGGTGCATGGGAGAAACAGCTCAGCCCCTGGCGCCTCCCTCTCCCTCCCGTGACACCTCTTCCTCCTCCAGTAGCGCTTGGCGAAGCCCTGCTGAAATCCCGCTGCTTCCACCACCACACCGTCGTGCTGCTGGATCTCCATCAACCTCTCCTCCCCCCTTGCTGGATCAAGAAGGACGAGACGTCTCTGCTCCGTACGTGTGTTGAACGCGGAGGTGCCGTCCGTTCGGCGCTCGGTCATCGGTGATTTGGATCACGACGAGTACGACTCCATCAACCCCGTTCTCTTGAACGCTTCCGCTCGCGATCTACAAGGGTATGTAGATACACTCCCCTCTCACTCGTTGCTAGATGACTCCATAGATTGATCTTGGTGATGCGTAGAAAATTTTAAAATTCTGCTACGTTCCCCAACAGTGGCATCATGAGCTAGGTCTATGCATAGTATCTTGCACGAGTAGAACACAAAGTAGTTGTGGGCGTCGATTTGTCAATCTTCTTGCCGTTACTAGTCTTATCTTGATTCGGCGGCACTGTGGGATGAAGCGGCCCGGACCGACCTTACACGTACGCTTACGTGAGACAGGTTCCACCGACTGACATGCACTAGTTGCATAAGGTGGCTAGCGGGTGTCTGTCTCTCCCACTTTAGTCGGATCGGATTCGATGAACAGGGTCCTTATGAAGGGTAAATAGAAATTGGCATATCACGTTGTGGTTTTGGCGTAGGTAAGAAACGTTCTTGCTACAAACCTATAGCAGCCACGTAAAAACTTGCAACAACAATTAGAGGACGTCTAACTTGTTTTTGCAGCAAGTGCTTTGTGATGTGATATGGCCAAAGGATGTGATGAATGATATATGTGATGTATGAGATGATCATGTTCTTGTAATAGGAATCATGACTTGCATGTCGATGAGTATGGCAACCGGCAGGAGCCATAGGAGTTGTCTTAATTTATTATATGACCTGCGTGTCATTGAAATTCGCCATGTAATTACTTTACTTTATTGCTAACCGTTAGCCGTAGTAGTAGAAGTAATAGTTGGCGAGACAACTTCATGAAGACACGATGATGGAGATCATGATGATGGAGATCATGGTGTCATGCCGGTGACGATGATGATCATGGAGCCCCGAAGATGGAGATCAAAAGGAGCAAACTGATAATGGCCATATCATGTCACTATTTTGATTGCATGAGATGTTTATCATGTTTTTGCATCTTATTTGCTTAGAACGACGGTAGCATATATAAGATGATCCCTTACTAAAATTTCAAGAAAGTGTTCCCCCTAACTGTGCACCGTTGCGAAGGTTCGTTGTTTCGAAGCACTACGTGTTGATCGGGTGTGATAGATTCTAACGTTCGAATACAACGGGTGTAAGCCAGATTTACACAGCAATACACTTAGGTTGACTTGACGAGCCTAGCATGTACAGACATGGCCTCGGAACACAAGAGACCGAAAGGTCGAGCATGAGTCGTATAGAAGATACGATCAACATGGGGATGTTCACAGTTGATGACTAGTCCGTCTCACGTGATGATCGGACACGGCCTAGTCGATTCGGATCATGTAATCACTTAGATGACGAGAGGGATGTCTATCTGAGTGGGAGTTCATTACATAATTTGATTAGATGAACTTAATTGTCATGAACTTAGTCTAAATGTTACATATCTATCTTGTAGATCAAATGGCCAACGCTAATGTTACCCTCAACTTCAACGCGTTCCTAGAGAAAAACAAGCTGAAAGACGATGGTAGCAACTATGCGGACTGGGTCCGTAACCTGAGGATTATCCTCATAACTGCCAAGAAATCATATGTCCTTGAAGCACCGTTAGGTGACCCACCTGCTCTCCCAGCACTGCCAGACGATTTGAACATTTGGCAGACACGCACCGATGATTACTCCTTCGTTCAGTGCGGCATGCTCTTCAGCTTAGAACCGGGGCTCCAAAAGCGTTTTGAGCATCACGGAGCATATGAGATGTTCGAAGAGCTGAAAATGGTTTTCCAAGCTCATGCCCGGATCGAGAGATATGAAGTCTCCGATAAGTTCTACAGCTGTAAGATGGAGGAAAATAGTTCTGTCAGCGAGCACATACTCAAAATGTCTGGGTTGCACAGCCACTTGTCTCAGCTGGGAGTTAATCTCCCGGATGACGCGGTCGTTGACAGAATCCTTCAGTCGCTTCCACCTAGCTACAAGAGCTTCGTGATGAACTTCAACATGCAAGGGATGGAAAAGACCATTCCTGAGGTATATGCGATGCTGAAGTCAGCGGAGGCAGAGATCAGAAAGGAACATCAAGTGTTGATGGTGAATAAAACCACTAAGTTCAAGAAGGGCAAGGGTAAGAAGAACTTCAAGAAGGACGGCAAGGGAGTTGCCGCGCCCGGTAAGCCAGCTGCCGGGAAGAAGTCGAAGAATGGACCCAAGCCTGAGACTGAGTGCTTTTATTGCAAGGGAAACGGTCACTGGAAGCGAAACTGCCCCAAGTACTTGGCGGACAAGAAGGCCGGCAATACCAAAGGTATATATGATATACATGTAATTGATGTGTACCTTACCAGCACTCGGAGTAGTTCCTGGGTATTTGATACCGGTGCGGTTGCTCATATTTGTAACTCAAAGCAGGAACTGCGGAATCAGCGTAGACTGGCAAAGGACGAGGTGACGATGCGCGTCGGGAATGGTTCCAAGGTCGATGTGATCGCCGTCGGCACGCTACCTCTGCATCTACCTACGGGATTAGTTTTAAACCTCAATAATTGTTATTTAGTACCAGCTTTGAGCATGAACATTGTATCTGGATCTCGCTTAATGCGAGATGGCTACTCATTTAAATCTGATAATAATGGTTGTTCTATTTATATGAGAGATATGTTTTATGGTCATGCCCCGCTGGTGAATGGTTTATTTTTATTGAATCTCGAACGTGATGTTACACATGTTTATAATGTGAATGCCAAGAAATGCAAGGTTGATAACGATAGTCCCACATACTTGTGGCACTGCCGCCTTGGTCATATCGGTGTTAAACGCATGAAGAAACTCCATGCAGATGGACTTTTGGAGTCTCTTGATTATGAATCATTTGACAGATGCGAACCATGCCTCTTGGGCAAGATGACCAAGACTCCGTTCTCCGGAACAATGGAGCGAGCAACCAACTTATTGGAGATCATACATACTGATGTGTGTGGTCCAATGAGTGTTGAGGCTCGCGGTGGTTATCGTTATGTTCTCACCCTCACCGATGATTTGAGTAGATATGGGTATGTCTACTTGATGAAGCACAAGTCTGAGACCTTTGAAAAGTTCAAGGAATTTCAGAGTGAGGTTGAGAATCAACGTGACAAGAAAATAAAGTTCTTACGATCAGATCATGGAGGAGAATATTTGAGTCATGAATTTGGCACGCACTTAAGGAAATGTGGAATTGTTTCACAACTCACGCCGCCTGGAACACCTCAGCGTAATGGTGTGTCCGAATGTCGTAATCGCACTCTATTGGATATGGTGCGATCTATGATGTCTCTTACCGATTTACCGCTATCCTTTTGGGGTTATGCTTTAGAGACTGCCGCATTCACTTTAAATAGGGCACCGTCAAAATCCGTTGAGACGACACCGTATGAATTATGGTTTGGGAAGAAACCTAAGCTGTCATTTCTAAAAGTTTGGGGATGCGATGCTTATGTGAAGAAACTTCAACCAGAGAAGCTCGAACCCAAGTCGGAAAAATGCGTATTCATAGGATACCCTAAGGAAACTATTGGGTATACCTTCTACCTAAGATCCGAGGGCAAGATCTTTGTTGCCAGGAATGGATCCTTTCTAGAGAAAGAGTTTCTCTCGAAAGAAGTAAGTGGGAGGAAAGTGGAGCTTGATGAGATGACCCTCGAACCGGAGAGTAGCGCAGCACAGGAAAATGTTTCTGTGGAGCCTACACCGGCTAGAGAGGAAGTTATTGATAATGATCATGATCAAGCTACCACTGAACTTCGAAGGTCCACGAGGACACGTTCCGCACCAGAGTGGTATGGCAATCCTGTCCTGGAAATCATGTTGTTAGATAACAGTGAACCTTCGAACTATGAAGAAGCGATGGCGGGCCCGGATTCCGACAAATGGCTTGAAGCCATGAAATCCGAGATAGGATCCATGTATGAAAACGAAGTATGGACTTTGACTGACTTGCCCGATGATCGGCAAGCCATAGAAAATAAATGGATCTTTAAGAAGAAGACTGACGCGGATGGTAATGTGACCATCTATAAGGCTCGGCTTGTCGCTAAGGGTTATCGACAAGTTCAAGGGGTTGACTACGATGAGACTTTCTCACCCGTAGCGAAGCTGAAATCCGTCAGAATCATGTTAGCAATTGCCGCATACTATGATTATGAGATATGGCAAATGGACGTCAAAACGGCATTCCTTAATGGTTTTCTTAAGGAAGAGTTGTATATGATACAACCGGAAGGTTTTGTCGACCCTGAGAATGCTGACAAGGTATGCAAGCTCCAGCGCTCAATCTATGGGCTGGTGCAAGCATCTCGGAGTTGGAACATTCGCTTTGACGAGATGATCAAAGCGTTTGGGTTCACACAGACTTATGGAGAAGCCTGTGTTTACAAGAAAGTGAGTGGGAGCTTTGTAGCATTTCTCATATTATATGTGGATGACATACTGCTGATGGGAAATGATATAGAATTCTTGGAAAGTATAAAGGCCTACTTGAATAAGTGTTTTTCAATGAAGGACCTTGGAGAAGCTGCTTATATATTAGGCATCAAGATCTATAGAGATAGATCGAGACGCCTCATAGGTCTTTCGCAAAGCACATACCTTGATAAGATATTGAAGAAGTTCAATATGGATCAGTCCAAGAAGGGGTTCTTGCCTGTATTGCAAGGTGTGAAATTGAGCTCGGCTCAATGCCCGACCACGGCAAAAGATATAGAAGAGATGAGTGTCATCCCCTATGCCTCAGCCATAGGGTCTATTATGTATGCCATGCTGTGTACCAGACCTGATGTAAACCTTGCTGTAAGTTTGGTAGGTAGGTACCAAAGTAATCCCGGCAAGGAACACTGGACAGCGGTCAAGAACATCCTGAAGTACCTGAAAAGGACTAAGGATATGTTTCTTGTATATGGAGGTGACGAAGAGCTCGTCGTAAAGGGTTACGTCGACGCTAGCTTCGACACAGATCCGGATGACTCCAAGTCACAAACCGGATACGTGTATATTTTGAATGGTGGAGCGGTAAGCTGGTGCAGTTGCAAGCAAAGCGTCGTGGCGGGTTCTACATGTGAAGCGGAGTACATAGCAGCCTCGGAGGCAGCACACGAAGCAGTATGGATGAAGGAGTTCATCACCGACCTAGGAGTCATTCCAAATGCGTCGGGTCCAATGGCTCTCTTCTGTGACAACACTGGAGCTATTGCCCTTGCCAAGGAGCCCAGGTTTCACAAAAGGACCAGGCATATCAAGCGTCGCTTCAACTCCATACGTGAACATGTTCAAGATGGAGACATAGATATTTGTAAAGTGCACACGGATTTGAATGTAGCAGATCCGTTGACTAAACCTCTTTCACGATCAAAACATGATCAACACCAGTACTCTATGGGTGTTCGATTCATCACAATGTAACTAGATTATTGACTCTAGTGCAAGTGGGAGACTGTTGGAAATATGCCCTAGAGGCAATAATAAAATGGTTATTATTATATTTCCTTGTTCATGATAATTGTCTGTTATTCATGCTATAATTGTGTTATCCGGAAATCGTAATACATGTGTGAATACATAGACCACAACATGTCCCTAGTAAGCCTCTAGTTGACTAGCTCGTTGATCAATAGATGGTTACGGTTTCCTGACCATGGACATTGGATGTCATTGATAACGGGATCACATAATTAGGAGAATGATGTGATGGACAAGACCCAATCCTAAGCCTAGCACTAGATCGTGTAGTTCGTTTGCTAAAGCTTTTCCAATGTCAAGTAACTTTTCCTTAGACCATGAGATTGTGCAACTCCCGGATACCGTAGGAGTGCTTTGGGTGCACCAAACGTCACAACGTAACTGGGTGGCTATAAAGGTGCACTACGGGTATCTCCGAAAGTATCTGTTGGGTTGGCACGAATCGAGACTGGGATTTGTCACTCCATGTAACGGAGAGGTACCTCTGGGCCCACTCGGTAGGACATCATCATAATGAGCTCAATGTGATCAAGGAGTTGTTCACGGGATGATGTGTTACGGAAATGAGTAAAGAGACTTGCCGGTAACGAGATTGAACAAGGTATCGAGATACCGACGATCGGATCTCGGGCAAGTATCGTACCGATAGACAAAGGGAATTGCGTACGGGATTGATTGAATCCTCGACATCGTGGTTCATCCGATGAGATCATCGAGGAGCATGTGGGAGCCAACATGGGTATCCAGATCCCGCTGTTGGTTATTGACCGGAGAGTCGTCTCGGTCATGTCTGCGTGTCTCCCGAACCCGTAGGGTCTACACACTTAAGGTTCGGTGACGCTAGGGTTATAGAGATATTAGTATGCGGTAACCCGAAGGTTGTTCGGAGTCTCGGATGAGATCCTGGACGTCACGAGGAGTTCCGGAATGGTCCGGAGGTAAAGATTTATATATGGGAAGTCCTATTTTGGCCACCGGAAAATGTTCGGGATTTTTCGGTATTGTACCGAGAAGGTTCTAGAAGGTTCCGGAGTGGGGCCCACCTGCATGGGGGGACCCACATGAACGTGGGTAGTGGGGGCAAGGCCCCACACCCCTAGTCAAGGCGCACCAAGATTCCCCCTTAGAAGGAATAAGATCATATCCCGAAGGGATAAGATCAAGATCCCTAAAAAAGGGGGATAACAATCGGTGGGCAAGGGAAAGGATGGGATTTCTTTCCTTCCACCTTTGCCAACGCCCCAATGGACTTGGAGGGCAAGAAACCAGCCCCCTCCACCCCTATATATAGTGGGGAGGTGCATGGGAGAAACAGCTCAGCCCCTGGCGCCTCCCTCTCCCTCCCGTGACACCTCTTCCTCCTCCAGTAGCGCTTGGCGAAGCCCTGCTGAAATCCCGCTGCTTCCACCACCACACCGTCGTGCTGCTGGATCTCCATCAACCTCTCCTCCCCCCTTGCTGGATCAAGAAGGAGGAGACGTCTCTGCTCCGTACGTGTGTTGAACGCGGAGGTGCCGTCCGTTCGGCGCTCGGTCATCGGTGATTTGGATCACGACGAGTACGACTCCATCAACCCCGTTCTCTTGAACGCTTCCGCTCGCGATCTACAAGGGTATGTAGATACACTCCCCTCTCACTCGTTGCTAGATGACTCCATAGATTGATCTTGGTGATGCGTAGAAAATTTTAAAATTCTGCTACGTTCCCCAACAAAAGATTCCCCGCGGGAAGAACATCCTTTAGGTACTTGAGATGCTCATCGAGGCTAGTGTCGGTCCATTTGTTTTTAGCCTTCGTCTTCAGGAGTTGGAGCGTGAAACTCAAGCGGGTCACCTCAGGATTGCAACCATGATACAATGGAGTGTTCGAGTCTACCACCAGTTGTTGCAGCTTGGCCTCCTCTCTAGAAGCAGCTCTCTCAGTACTCGTCTCCTTGCGAAGCAGTGCTTGAACATGAGGGTCCCGCACAATTGAACTTAGTACCGACGAACTCTGCAGCGTGGAGTCCACGTTCTCTCCGCCGCCATGTCCGGCCCCTTCTCCGCTGCCATGTCCGGCCTCTTCCACGCCACCATTATCGATCATCTCTTCGTCTTGCCCCGTGTCGTCATTGCCTGCCCTGTCGGCGTCCTCAACATCATCATCCTCATCTTCAATTATCCACCGAGTATAGCCATCCATGAAACCAGTCATGAGCAGGTGCGCTTCGACACGACCATCGTCATAGGGGTCGAGCCAAACTCGTCCTTTGCATCTTCGACACGAACATAAAACCTCTGTCAGGTTATTTTCTTTCATGTCCTGCACCGCCAACCGCAACCACCTGTCCACCATCGTTCCACTGACCATCATGAATGCCTGCACAGTAATAATAAACAAATTGATTATAAAAATGCGTGCATGCATCAAAGTCATACAAAAATTCGGCATGACCTTCCCTAAAAATAGGACATATAGAGTTTGCCCGGAATTCGCCGAAACGAAAATAAATCGACATTTCGGCAAAACATAGGCAACTCACAAGCACAATTCGGCGTCAACTCATGCCACACACACAATTTCCATCATATTGCCTGATTATGTCATATCACACACACATACACATATTTCCATTCTTGCAAAAGCATAAATTTTTAATCATCTATCTCGAGATCGGGCACACGGTGGAGATGATGATGTAGTAGGGAGATCAAAAGTGGACAAAGCTCTTCTTGACAAGGCTAGATCTAGTTAGGGGGTACATAGGTCACTTCACTAAATGCTACATCTACCTAGCTAGCTAGTTTGGGAGGAGACAACTTCAACTCGTGGAGGGGGAAGGAAAAAGAGAAAGGAGATGCATTAATGGAGGTGGTGTAGTTAGCTAGGAGTAATAAAGAGAGAGAAAAATAGGTAGAAGAAGGAGAGTAATGGGGGGAGAAGTAGTGAGAAGAAGCAAAGTGAGGGAGAGAGGAGGTGGGAGGTAGGGGAAAGTGAGGAAGAGAGGATGGAGGAGGGGGAGGGGGAGGGAAAATGTGGTATATGCTGCGGCTTAGCAGTAGCGCTGGTCGTAAACCGCTCTGCTGCTAATAAGATAGCAGCAGCGCGCTTCTGACACACGCGCTACTGCTAAGAGGGGCCCGCCATGTGGCCAGTTTCAAAATTAGCAGTAGCGTCACCTAAAAAAAGTGCACTGCTACTATTGCTTTATCAGTAGCGCAGTTAGCTAGAGCGCACTGCTGCTAAACCTAGGGTGGCGGGAACGGTCGGTCAATTTTAGTAGCAGCGTGGTTCCACCGAGCCGCGCTACTGCTAAGTCGGTAGCAGTAGCGCCTGTTTTTTCCCTCGCTACTGCTAATTAGCAGTAGCACCTCTTCCTGTACCGCGTTGCTGCTAAGATTATGTGTATAAGGTTTTCCCTAGTAGTGTCACAAGCCACGCCTTCATGCAATACGTTCATGCCCTCGAAAGCAAGGCATCATTTGCCTCTGTTGCTCATCCCAGAAGCAACAGACAAGCTGAGAGGGTGAACACTGAAGTGCTGCAAGGACACAAGAAAAGAACATTTGATAGGCTGCAAAAGTGTGGCAGGTGATGGATCAACGAGCTGCCGTTGGTTCTTTGGTCCCTTCGTACGACACCAAATTGACCTACCGGCCAGACTCCCTTCTCCCTTGTCTATGGAACAGAAGCAGTGATCCCCACAGAACTCATATACGGATCACCTCGAGTACTTGCCTACGATGAAGTAGCTCAAGAACAGCACCGACGTGACGACGCTGTGCTACTTGAGGAGAACCATCTCCGGGCTGCTACGTGTGATGCACGCTACCAGCAAGCCCTGCGTCGCTATCACAGCTGCAGGGTTCATGCCCGGAGCTTTGAGGAAGGCGACCTTGTCCTTAGGCATGTTCAGTCCGCCAAGGGTGCAAACAAGTTGACGCCAAAGCGGGAAGGCCCTTACCGGGTAGTACGAGTCACCAGACCCGGCGCAGTCCGTCTAGAGACCGGAGATGGCATTCAGTTGCAAAACTCATGGAACATTGCGCATCTCCGTAAGTTCTACCCATAAGGCGCGGCTATCGGGCCCTGCCCGGCAGCCACCCTTTTGTACAAGCCTTGCCGATGTTGCATGTAACCCTTTGTACAAAGCCAGGTGCAGACCCTGAGAAACAGATGAATAAACGAAGCGCTGGGGGGCCCTAAAACTTGCATGCATGCATAAGCATAACATGAGCATAGCATGATCATGTAGATTAGGGCACATGTAGCATTGTTTTCCTCTGCACTAAGCTGCAGGGTATCTGCCATGGACCTGGTCCCAAAGAGAAGAAATGAAGACAATCCTACATATCAGTCCCCGACAGGCCAAGCAGATAAGTTATTTCTTATCCATGCATGTTCTGTAAGGTGAAAACTTGTGCATATGAAAACCTCGCCACCTTTGAAGCATGGGTGCTCCCGTCCGGCGTCCCGAACGTTGCTTCGGTCAGGGTGGTTGTAGTGGCCTTTGACGGAGGGGGGTTCGACGAGGAGCTGGTCGCTTTCCATGGTTTTGTGCCCGGCAGACCAAGCCCCGCGACAACAAACGAAAGGCACCAGCAAGATAGCTTGCCGGAGAAAACTTGTTTACTTAAATGTATAGAGGCATCTCGCCTCTGCATGGACATGACACATGCACAAGTACCCGTCGAGGCTTATCTTTTTCATTAATATGCGATAAGCAAGTACAGATCTTACAGGACACAAACATGGATAAAGCAAATTACATATTTTAGACTAAAGTTTGGCAAATGCCTACATATTTTAGACTGAAAAAAGATAAGTGCCCCGTAATCCCTTTCTTGTCCCTCTCCTCCTAGGAACTACCGTGGGAGGGAAAGAGGGCAAAAGGGGTGCCTGGGCAGAAGCCCAGCCTGGCCCCATCAGGCCCCGTGACAAGGAGCCTGACAAGATCGAGAGGGTGCGGGCGAAGGTGATGGTGAAGAGAGTGGCGGAGACGACCCCCTGGCCACCGCCACCAGGGCCAGCAGGACGAATGAAGCTGTAGCCCACGAGGAAGCCTGCCGGGGCTCAGCTAGAAGGCCGCTGGAGGAGCCGGAGGCACCATTCACACCTCCACATCCAACTCCCCGGCAAATCGCATTGCCGAAGAGGCGATGCAGGTGCTGATGATGGTGTTGCCGCCTGACGGTGACGGTGCGGCTGGTGTTCAGTCGGAGTTGGAGCCGTCGTCATCGCCTTCACTGTCCTCCTCATCGCTGTCGCTCGAGGAGGAGCTTTCGTTGTCGGTCGAGCTCTCTGCGCAGCACCCTAAGCAAGCACCCGAGCATCTGAAGACCTTGACGGAGAGCAGGGTGGCATCCATTAACTTGAAATGGAGGACGTGCCCGGCCGCCAAGCTATGGGCATGAGCAAAAGTCTTCCAACCACGTCGGAGAAGCATGACATGAGGAGCGGGGAACTCTACGTCCGCCCGCTTGCTACCATTACAACAGCCTCTCATGTGCAGCCTCAACCCCGGTGGCTGCCTGATCTCCATCACCCTTGTGAATGGAGTAGGACGCCGAAGGCGGCTGCGTGGGGGTCCTCGCAGCTTGACGATGAACTCCAGCTGCTGGTTCCCAATGTGGCCTTCATTATGATCTTGAGCAGCAGGAGGAGGTGCGATCAAAGCCCCGCCTCGTCCTCCTCGGCCCCGAGTGCCGTGGTGACCACGACCTCGTCCTCTCCCGCCTCCCCTCGCGGCGAGCTCCGCTTCCATGTCCCCAAGGGGAGGAGGGAGGCGCTGTCGAGCAGAAGCCCTCGTCGCCACTACTGGAGTACCGCTATGCCCTCTTCCCCTCATCATGATGAAGGAGCAATGTCAGAAGAAAGAAGGAGAAGATGGGTGTGAGCCAGCACCTCACCCGCGTCCACTTTTATAGGTAAGCAGGGCCGGGGGCTGGCTCCTCACTCAGGGGAGGCAACCGCCCCTCTCTGCCAATCCGGCTCCCCCGCACCATTAGCAGCCCATGGAATCAAGGCCGACCCCCTGCGCCAATCCATGGTGCCTGGCTTTCTGCCATGGCACTCATTTCCGCGCTCCCCGCGTTCGCCACCAACCCTGTGCAATGCATGCAGCATACATGGCGGAAACGCCAGAAGCGGAGAAGCTAGTGGAATGGCAGTTACTGCCCCGTGAATGTGGGACGTGGGTAGCCCACGGATCGTGGCTCACAGCTCCCTCATAATGTCTTGCATGACGTACGGAAAAACAAGAAACTGACTCAAGAACAGGTTAATGAAGAAGCAGAGAAGATCTCGAAGGGTGAGCTACGACAACCCCCTCGCCTGTGTACTAGACAGGGCCTACCCCGACGACGCTCGGCAGCGCGTTCGGGCCAGGCCCGGGGGCTCCTGTTGGTGCACCAAACCCTAGGAGTGTGTTGCCCGGACTGTACACAGGCTCAAGAGCAAGGTTGCAACATCCAAGACGAGACCAAGCTAAAGAGATAGCTTTTTGAGAAATCAAAGGGCGGATCAAGAAGACCAACACCAACCAAATGAGCAAGATACCGCTAAGGAAAAACCTCCCTTGCCGGGCAGGCGAGCCTGGCGGGGTCGAGGTTACCCCAAAGACAGGTCTCAAGACTCCCCTGGCAGGCTTGCCGGGGACGCCGAGGACGGACTACCCCGCCAAGGCGCCACCGCTCCACCTCACAGCAACGCAAGTCACCTATCGGTGCGGTGTCGAGCCCCCAAGTGATTAAGTGGCTGTTAATTGGCACGTGGCAGCCATTTCCGTGGAAGATCACCCCTAAATGACACCCGTCCAGGAGACGTGTCACGCGGACAGGCTAGAAGGTGGCTGAACGGCGCGGCAATGCTGCCGGGCTACACCTACGATGTGACACTAAGTGGTGCATTTAATGCGCCTTATCCTGTCTGCAGAGTTAGGTATGATAGTACTGTGGCTATCTAATCACTGGATAATGACCGTTTTGCCATTGTGGTAACCCCTTGACCTATAAAAGGATGGATGTGGCTACCTTAGAGAGGATTCAGACCACTGTACACTCATACGTGTGTAGCTGCTCTATTCCCAAGGTGACCTTGCCGGGCTAGAGCATTGCGTCTCCACCATGGTGCTTCCATCAATCCACCAAAGCAGGAGTAGGGTTTTACAACTCGCGGCGGCCTGAACCAAGGTAAAAAACTGCTCGTGTCATCGCTACCGTGCTGCTCCACGCTCTCCGCTCTTTGTGCAATGTGCTCTTCCCCCTTGCCGAACCCCAAGGGGCCGATGGTCCCATAGGTGGCCGTGTTATACCATGACACCGAGTGATCGATCGATCCCTTGGCTGTTAACTAAACCCGAGCGATTCATTCCCTGTTGACTAAACCCGAGCGATTCCTTCGCTGCTGCTTCTAACTGAACACGAGCGATCGATCACTTCTGTTGCTTACTGAAGCCGATCGAGCCCCCGTGCGAGACATAGCCAACCAGTGTTGGGTTGTGTCTTGATGAACAGTGACCGTTGCTACCGTGCGCGTAGTACGTAGAATGAGTCGAGACGTGGTGAGTCGAGCCGGTTGGTTGGTTGTGGATGAACAGTTCCCAGTGGGGGTTGGATGAACAGGAACCCATGGTAGTAGGCCGTTGCCGCTGGATGAACAAGACCGCCACACCCCAGCTGGTTGGGGGTGAATGAACAGGACCCCGTGGAGGCAGGATGAACAGTAGCTGGTGGAGGCAGGAGGAGGTCGACGGTGGATGAACAGTAGCAGGTGGAGGCTGGAGGAGGTCGATGGTGTATGAACAATAGCAGGTGGAGGCTGGAGGAGGTCGACGGTGGATGAATAGTAGCCCATGGAGTCCTGTTTTGCGGTACGCCACACCCCTCCTGATTAACAGGAGCCCTATTCGACTGTAGGCGCTCCAACAGAAGTCTGTTTCCTCCGTTTTGCAGTACGCTAGACCCCTCCCGATAAACAAGATCCCGTTTCGACCATAGGCAGTCGAACAGAAGGTCGTTTCCTCCATTCTGCGGTATGTCTGGCCTCGTTTCGGCTATTTCATCCAAGCCGCTTGGCTCCCGATGAACACGACGCATTCCGTTGCCTCCCGATGAACACGACACAGTTTCTCCATTCCGACCCAGCCGGTTGGCTGCCGATGAATAGGACACCGTTATTGCCATCCGCTGCCTCTCCATGTAGACGAGCCCTGGCCGTACGTATGCGTGTGTAGGCGTTAGAGACCCCACCTGTATGTATGTAGGTGGCCGGCATCTAGCTGTACGTACGTGTACACGGTTTAGACTCGACTGCCTGAACTGCTACGCCGGGGGCTCTACTACTACACGTGCCGCTGCTTGCTCGGCCACAGGTCATCATTGCAGTGAGACTGATTGACCAGTATGTACATACACGTTCGCGACCGGACAGACAACGCTACGTACGCTTTGACCGGCTGGGTCCCAGCTGTCAGGGAGGATAAGGACGCACTTCCTTGCGTGCGAAGATATAGCTCATGGGTCCCGGCAGTCAGGGGGGAATCATTTTTATTTTGCGAGTAATAAGGAGGCACTTCCTTGTGTTCGAAGATGCAGCTGGTGGGTCCAGCTGTCAGCCTCATCACCTAAAGTCCTCTTCCAATGGCTGTCATTCATTGACCACGTTGACCATGAGGTGCCGAGAGCATCAAGGTGGTGGACGATGGCGAGGCCTAGGAAGGGAATGACGCAGAGCCGGAGAAGATGAGGAAGGTGGATGCCCACGAGGAGGGGAGTATGAGGGTTCACTGGTTCGGCTGCGGTGTAAGGCTTCCATCGCCGGAGAATAACAGGGGGTGTGGGTGAGTAGAGAGAAGGCCTGGCCAGTGGTAGTATGGTCGGGCGGTGAGGCCTGTGCGGCAGCACAGCCGGCCACGGGAGGTTGGAGCAGGCGGTATAGCGGGCGCAGGTTTGGGCGGCTGGAGCAAGAAGACCAGAGGTTGAAGACGCAGCAAGGCCATTGATTTAACATCCAACGGTCACTATAGCTAGAATCATTTTGACTAAGTTGACAAAGCCCGTACGCTTCAACTTAGTTGGCCCACAAGTCAGCCTCCAAATCTGGTGGGTCCTAGCTAGCAGGGGGGAATCATTTTTTTGCTCGTAATAAGGTGGCACTTCCTTGCATGCGAAGATGTTTTTTGGTTTTTTTAATTTCTTGTTTTTCGAGTTAGAATAAAAAGAAAACAATTTAGCATCTTTGGTACAATCTATATTTTCACGAAATGGATCATAATAAAGCTGGTGGATCCCAGCTGTCAGGGAGAGGTAACTTTTTTTTCTGCGTAATAAAGGAAACACTTCCTTGTGTGCGAAGATGTAGCAGGTGGGTCAAACCTGCCAGGGGGAGAAATCATCTGTTTTCGCATAATAAGGAGGGACTTGCTCGTGTGCGGCCATGGGCCATGTGGGTCCCTACTGTCAGCCACTCCATGTACATGCCTCTTCTGATGGCTGTCGTTTGTTGACAAAGTTGACCACGCAGGGCTGAGAGAACCAACGCAGTCGACGATGGCGAGGCCAAGGAAGGGAACGACCCGGAGCCGGCGAAGACACAGCACTAGATGCCCACGCGAAGGGGAGTACGAGGGTTCACTGGTTCGGTTGTGCTGTGAGGCTGCCATCGCCAGAGAATAACAGGAGGTGTTGGTGAGTAGAGGAATGGCCTGGACGACTCTGGGAGTAGGGTGGGCCGGTGAGGCCTGCGCGGCAGCACAGCCGGCCACAGGAGGCGGTAGCAGGCGGTGGTTTGGGCGGCTGAAGCATGAATATCCGAGATTGAAGAAGCACCACAGCTGTTGGATGGACATCCAACGGCCACTGCTACTAGAATCGTGTGTTGAATATAAGTTGAAAAAGCCTTCTGTACGCGTCAACTTAGTAGTCCCACAAGTGACCATCACATCTGTGGCAGAGAACATATAGCCCATTTGCGATTTGTTATAATGTACAACCAATTTTTGAATTCTAATGGAATTTACTGCAGCCCATTTACTATTTGTCAAAATTACAGCCCATTTTCTAGCCAGGACAACGGTTAATAATTTCAACCAACTGCTCAAAAAAAATTCAACAAAATTTCCCACATTTTGATGGTATCCGAAATATTTTGTATCCCAAAATTTCGAGTCAGATTAAATATAATTTTAAAATAAATTTGTATTAGGTAAAAATCCAACAAAATTTTGCACGTGCAACAAGTAATTAAATTAAAAAAATTAAAATTCAAAAGTAGTAATTTTGAAACTAATTACGTTTTTTTAGAGCAAGCTAATTACTTGTTCGGTGCATTTTTTTATATTTACAACCAATTTTTTATAATTATAGCCCATTTATTATTTCTTAAAGCCCATTTTATTGGCAAGTCTAATGCGGGGCAGAGAATAACAAGTTGACCTGGGTTGGGTAATCCACAAAAAAAGTATAGCTGGGCTAGCCATTTTCACATTGAAAAATTAATATCTCGGCTGGATATTTGGTCGACATAAAATAATAGCCTGGGCTAGACGAGCCACAGCCCGCCCAATTGATACCCTGCTCCTCTGAACAACAACAAAAACATCGCTCAAGAAAAACTCTGCTCACACCTCAAAAAACAAATACTATGCGAGCTGCTGGATCCCAGCTGTCGGCCGCTCCTTGTGCAATTCTCTCGTTTATTGACTAAATAGGTTGACAATGGTGTGGGACCGTGATGCCAGGAAACCAGGAGGAAGAAAAAAAATATAGTTGTATATAATAAGGAGGAACTTGCGTTCGTACGGCTATGGCCCTGGTGGGTCCCTACTGTCATCCTCTCCAAGAAAAGCCATCTCCTGATTCCTCATGTTCGTTTACCATGTTGACAACGCGAGACGGCGGCGCCACGGCGAGCACAACAACTCGAAGGACGACAAAGAGGGCCTCGCGGGCCATATGGATGGTTTGATACAGCGCCTGCTGGTCATTTAGGAAGCCAGGATCATCGGACCCCTATGAGCACCTTCGAGAGACTGAGCCATCATGAAACGGTAGATGAGTTGGTCGGAAGATCATATGGTTTCACCTCTAGCCTACCCGAGTTGTCATATGGGCTATGAATGAAACATAAGACGATGAACTTCTTAAGCACAGAAACAACAGAAGAGGATGATCTTCTTAACATGCAAATCACTGGCATTAGATCAACATGCAAAACAATACGAAGCATTATTCTCAGGAGGCAGGGCGAACAGCTCATGATGCCGCATGCCACAGCATTCCAAGCTCAACTTTGCAGTCAAACTCACAAGGCCTGGCATTTCATAGACAACATTCAGAACAAACTCTTAAAATACCTTACATAAGTCAACATTCATGACTATGCATCTCATCAGATTATATATTTACTTCTACAGTGAACATATGAATAGGAAAAAATGATTGACGCTGCTAACAGCAAAGGGCATCCCATTCCAAAATATCAAATGCATGCCTTCTGGCTAACATCAATGAGCAAAATTTGACAAGGTTTTCCACTTCCAAAATATTAAATGAATGTCTTCTTGCTAACATCAATGATTAAACTTTGACAAGCTTTTCCCATTCAAAATATGTAATGCCTCTTATTGTGGAATGGGCAGGGTTTGTCATCAGTTTGCACATTGAAATGGCAAATGGAGCCGGATTAACCAGCGTGTTTTTTTCTATAGTTCCACTGAAATCAAACAATGTCTTGCGTAGCATGGTGAATTTCGTATTTATATGTTGCAAGGCCTTGAAGACGTTGGCAGCTCCATTCAAGTAGATAGTCAGGTGGCTCAAGGTGACGATGAATGATTAGAGAACCATTCGATGTTGTGCATGATGAAGTATTATGGAGGACACGAACCATCTGAACATTTTATGCAGTTCCACTGAAATCAAGCTGAGCAACCCTGTCTGCATAAATACAGAAAAAGTGTGATGAATATAATAGTGGTACTAGTTGATTAAACATACGCTCACAAATATAATCATCTTCATTATCTTAACAGAAAAAGATAGCAATACAATAGCTTCAATTAAACATTTATTCAAAACAATACAAGAATATAATCAGCACAACATAACAAAGCACAATCATGTGGATGAAGGCAGATACTGACCTCGTTCTGACTTGGTCATACCTTTCCTTGTGGAGTGAATTTTGCACTCCATGTGCTGTTGAGTTTTCCTTGGTCTCTGCAGACTAGTCATGTCACCAGCGTCTACTAATACTCTAAAGCTTATCGATCATTCCATCTGTAATGTAGCGCAAATAGTGACTGATTCTTTCTGCAAAGTGGAAAGACCAACTAGGCCCAATAATGCAATGGTTTGCCTTAAACACATTGGCTCCTTTTGTGCAGCTCAACAAAAATCAAAGTCAAAATAGAACCGAGCAGAAGTTTTGATATCCCTGTATGCACAAATAGGTATATAGGAAACAATTACTGAGAAATAACATTTGATGACTTATACTCCCAGAAGAAAAACCATCTACCTTATCTTAATAGGAAACAAAGTAGGACAGTAGCAATTCTCAAACAGTGTGATTCATTCATATTAACTAAGACATTATCTTAACAATACCTTGTTTCAACATGTATAAAGAATGACAAAGCATAAAAGAACCATTCCTAAAATAGTGCAACTGATTCGTATTAACAGAGACATTATCTTAACAATACCTTGGTTAAACATGTAGAAAGAATTACAAAGCAGGATAGTACCATTTGTAAAACACTGTAACTAATATATAATAACAGAGACATTATCTCAACAATACATTTCTTAAACATGTACTGCCGCTGATCCCTAACAGAAATGGTACTCCCGCCGATCCCTAACAAGTGTTGTAGTTATGAACTAAGATTCAGTAGTTAATTCTAAGAGTGGCATTGCTTAATTTTACTAGTGGCATTAGATTAACAAAAGCATAAATAGTTGCAGGGGAGAGTGGATGCAACAGCACCATGTGCTTCCATCTACTTATAAAGGGGGTGATGCAGAGTTTGTTGTAACAAAGCAACAAGCATCATGTCTGGCTTGGTCCCATTTTTGTTCACTTAATGGGAAAAGACAGCAATACAATAGCTTCAATTCAACATTTATTTAAAACAGTAATACTACAAGTAGCAGAGCATCTCAAAGCACACTGCACAATCATGTGGATGAAGGCCGGTACTGACCTTTCATGAGGCAGACAAGATCAAATACGAATCTGCCAACATGAATAGGAAATCCAATCTCATTTTGTGTAGTTCAACTAAATCAAGCAAAGTTGACGGTGTGACATTTAAGTTGAACTACACAAAACACTCTTAAAACAAAAGTGTTTTGTGTAGTGCAGCAAAAGGTCGCAATAACAACGAGTTGAATAGATATCCCTGTTTTTAGAGGTAAAAAAAGAAACAATTACTGGCCAATAAAGGAGGACGAATCATATGGCCACAAAAAGAAGCATCTACCTTATCTTGATGAAAAACAAAGTAGGACAGTAGCATTTCTAAAATGATTGCACGGATTCATATTAACAGAGACATTCTCTTAAAATAACATTTATTAAGAATGTAATTTACTTTTAACAGTGGCATTGCTTCAATTTTCCAGCGGCATTCTTAGATTAACAACAGCAAAATAGTTGTATGGGACATGGGACATGCCAGCACCATGTGCGTCCACACGTATAAATGGGTGATGTAGAGTATGTTGCCAAGCAGCATATCTGTGTTGGTCCCATATTTGTTCTCTTTGAACCTTTTTCCTATGTGAGGGCAGCAAATCTAGTCCTGCACAAACTTCCTGACCCCCCGGTTTCTTTCCTTTATCAACAAAGAAATCGGTTCCTTACAGATGTGTGTATACTGGGTTACACCCTTTTTCCCTTTTCGACCAACAGAGCGGCTGGATAGCATGTCTGTACTACTTTCCCTTCTTCCTTTCCTCATTGAACCACGTCGTAGATTCATGCTCCACCCCACCCCCCGTTCTTTCCTCTTTGAACCAAGACCTAGATTCTACTACAGAATCAAAAAAGATCTGCATGCAGCTAGAGCAATGACGGTTTCAAAGAAAGTTATACCTTAGGGTCATCGGGATGTGGCTAGGCGTGCGATGGGAGGCCGGATCTACCCACACTACATACGACAACGAGGAAGAAGGGGTCAGAGGCCCTCTCGCACAGGTGCTGGGTGAAAGAGAACAGCCTAGCTGGCAGTGGATTCCCTCCCTCGCCGAAGGCAACAGAGTGAACGCTGCACCTCCTCCCCTACCCGGTCCGACGGGATCCGGACGGCTCCTTGACCAGCCGTGAGGGGGGATAGAGAGGCCAACATAGTCTTGTTTAGATCTGATGAAGAGGGTAAGAGATTGTGAATAGAGCAAACCCTAGCAAAGGAACACTGAGCCTCCAGTGTGTCTATATATATGTAGTGCAGCGAGAGTGTGAAGAGTGCAAACCCTAGCAAACAAGCGCTGAGGCTCCAGCTTATATATTACTCGTATATAGTACTAATATAGTGGAGTGGTTTTCTTTTTCTCTCCATAACAATCATTTTAAATTGTGTACAAAATGAAACTCTTTATTTAACCTACTAGTGAAGAAAACTACCATCAACTAACGATCCACACGTCCTGGTCGCACTTCCTGTCGTTCACGTGCGGTACACTACCCTCCGTTAAGTGAACAACCACACACACGCCAAATTATCGGAAAGGTGTGAGAGTGTGTAAAAATAAAGAAATTTAATTGCAATTATTTTGTATGTATAGTTTGCCCTCTCTCAATAATTATGGTGTGTTGTGTTCGGCCTAAATCAGTCTGCCACCGTATCTCGTACTCCCTCCAATTTTATTTAGTCTATGTATTAGCTTTGGTCAAAGTCAAGCTTTGTAAACTTTGACAAAGTTTCTAAACAAAAAATATTACTTTCACATCATATAGATTTATTATGGTAAATATTTATATTATTTGATATAAACTTGGTCAAACTTTACAAAGTTTGACTTCAGTCAAGTCTAATACGTAGAGTAAATAAAAATGGAGGGGTACTACCTCCATCCGGGTTTTTGGTCCACACCATATTTTTAATCAAAGTCTAACCACATATTTAGTTAAAAGCTGGACAAATAAAATTACAGGGGAGCTGAAGACAAAGTTGTGAGAAGGCTTAGAAATCAATACAAAACTTTTGCTCTGAGTCCCAACATCGATGCTTCTTCGAGGAAACATTTGGTTCATATCCAATTGTGTGATAAAATTGCACCAACATAAACGACTGCGTCCAAGATGAACTAATGAAGGATATGTCTTTGTGGGTAACATGCAAAGGGCACTAATGGAAGACAGCCCTTTCTTTGTTGAACATCGATCAGCTTCACCAGCCGATGCAACCATGAGACGCAACCATGAGCATCGATAGGTCATCGTGGTGATGCATCATCGATTTTGGCATCAAGTTTGGGTCAGGCACCAATGAAGTTTGACAATCCTCCCTATGGTTTGTTTCTTTCCAGTATTCAAGCTCAAGAAAGGAAGAACCACTTGGCAGAGGATAGTGAGCCGGAGCAACAGTGGCCATCCAATTTTGTGCAGTTCCACTAAAATTGAGGAAGACGTACCCGGGTATGGAGATATGCATCGCTGTTTGCAAAAATATAAAAAAATGATATTTAAGTAGTGTCGTTACTTTGTTTTAGAAGTGGAACAAGATTAACAACAGCATCTTAATTGTCAATAACAATTAATGAAATGTACAACAAAAAATAGAAGCATCATGATTATCTTGATGGGAACTAAAGGAGGATACCCGGAAGAAAACAAACTAAAGCAGGACAGAAGCATTTATCGACTCCTCTAGATTGACAGTAGCATTACTTAAAAGGGACATCACTTTAACATGGGCATTGCTTCATTTAACTAGTGATAGTATTAGATTAGTAGTAGCAATAGGAGCATATGGACAATGACCGCACAACCACCATGTACTTTTGTCGGAAAAAAACATGTATACCTCCACCGAGGCATAAACCAAGACAACTTTTGGAGTGCCTCTATAATACTACTCCCTCCGTTCCCAAATATAAGTCTTTTTAGAGATTCCAACAAGTGACTACATATGGAGTAAAATGAGTGAATCTACACTCTAAAATATGTCTACATACATCTGTATGTTGTAGTCCATTTGAAATGTCTAAAAAGACTTATATTTAGGAATGGAGGGAGTAAAAAATAGGTGATGTTGGACCAACCGACGAACCCTAGCTACTGTACATGGGGAGCTGGGGAGTAGTGGTATAGAAGAAAACCCGCATGCAGTGACCTGGGGAGCTGCACTGGTACAATGAAGCATGAAATCCAAAAGAAGTTATACCTCAGGTGGGGGATATGTGGCTTAGGCGGGTGGGCGGAGTCTGCCCACACGACGACAGCGAACAAGGGCACGGAGGACCTTCGTCCGCGCCGACGCCGGCTCAGAGAGGATGGTGCGCATCGGCTTCCTCCATCGCCGACGGCGACAACGTAAATGCTGCACCTCCTCACCCCCCGTAGAGGATGGGATCCGGCCGGATCAGTGACCACCGGTGAGGAGAGAGATAGAGTGGACACTGTCATCTTATTTAGATATGGAGAGGGTGAGAGAGCAAGACGCGAGAAACCCTATCAAACAAGAGGCTACACATACAATGGAGTAGAAAAATCTCTCCATAGAAGTGGGTTTAAATAGAATACGTGCGTTCCCAGAAAAAAGAAACAAAAACTAGTGGACAAATCTTTTTTTAATGTACCAAGAAAGAAAACTCGATCAATAACACACCCCCGCTTTCAGATCGCACTTTGTATCGCTCACGTGTGGTCCCCGACCCTCCATTATTAAGTGAACAAATTAAAGTGTCAAATTACTACGTAAGCTGCCTCTTCGTGTACAAATGTGCTCCATCGTGTACTCGAGGGTATGTCGGAGGCAGAGTGAGTGCGTGTACATTTCTTCTGGTACGTAGTACTCCATTTATCTCACTTCATATTGTTTCCCACTCCTATGATATTCCTATCCTAGGAACAAAATGAGGCGGTACTAAGTTTGTGTGTGTAGGGAGAACGAGTCATCGATGACGTGTACGAGTAGTCGCGAGAGTCGTCACTATGTGTGTGTGCGCGCACACACACATAGAATACATATCCGTGTTTACGTACAATTCTTACTTTCATATCCATCCCCATCTTTACGTACGTCCAGCATCTCTCGTTTCCGGGCGTCCGGACCGCTGCTACACCCGCTCCTGACCGCCCAGGCCAACCCAAACCATCTTCATCACACCCACGCGCTTCCCGCCCGAAACGGTCAGTGCCGCATTCATGCCCGGCCAGAGCGGACGCGACCTCTCACTGGCGCCGGCATTCAAGCGGAGCAGCGGCCAAGAGAGCGTCGCGCGCCGCTTCCCGGTGCACGCGACTGCTCCGTGTTCAAATGACACCACGGCCGGCCATGACATGCATGTAAAAAAGTTCTTGGGAGTCCGTGCTACAGCTAGTTGTCCTCCCCCTCCTCGTCTATCTCTTCCAGTAGTACTCCATGGCGCGATCCATCGACAAGCAGGAGGGAAAGTTTGTGTATATTTGGTTTGCAGTGAGTGGCATGCCGAGCGACCGTGTGGGGCAGAGACTTGTGTGGGGTGTGACACGAACGTGACAAATGTGATTTAAACATTTATTTTTGCTCAATGGCATGGTCCACCGAAACAAAACGTTCGTTTCCAAAAGAATATTGTAGTATACTGTACTGCATGAGGGAGAAACAGATTCAACAAAGAGTGATGGTTGCTTCTTCCGTCCATCTTACTGCCGGGTCTATGTGATTTGATGGCTCATTGGTCATTATTACTGTGGTGGTAGAGCGTCGTAGAGCGTCTGCGCTCTTATTTATTTATTTATTCTGTGATAAAACTAACTTTCTCCACTCTTACACCGGAGGAGTGCGCAACAAGGCAGCCCAGTGAGTACATGGCCCACCTCACACTATCACCATATTCCTTGGCCATCGTGCGACACCTCTGGTCCTTTTTTCTTTGCGGTTGTGGTAGTACTATTGGAAAGAGCAGCACAAAGATGCTAAGGCGCAGACCATTGTGGGAAAAGTGAGATTTTCTTATATGCATATAAAAAAGGACCAGAGGGACTACTACAATGCTAGTATGAAGCTTTCAGATTTTGTTTCATGTATGTATCCTGACTCCAAGGTTGCCCCGTTACAACATTCCATCAAATACAAAGGAAAACTAACACGCATGCTGATGCATCTCGATGATTCACAGATCATAGCCAATATTTACTTCACAACTAAAGACAAAAGTTGTGAGAGTCTTGATGACCCACAAGTATAGGGGTTCAATCGTAGTCCTTTTGATAAGTAAGAGTGTCGAACCCAACGAGGAGCAGAAGGAAATGACAAGTAGTTTTCAGCAAGGTATCTTCTTCAAGCACTAAAATAGTCGATAACAGGTAATTTGATAGCAAGATAATTTGTAACGGACAAGTAACGGTAACAGTAAATAAAGTGCAACAAGGTAGACCAATCCTTTTGTGGCAAAGGACAGACCAAAATGGTTTCTTATGATAAGCAAAGCGTTCTTGAGGGTACACGGGAATTTCATCTAGTCACTTTCATCATGTTGGTTTTATTTGTGTTCGCTACTTTGATAATTTGATATGTGGGTGGACCAGTGCTTGGATGCTGTTCTTACTTGAACAAACCTCCCACTTATGATTAACCCCCTCGCAAGCATCCACAACTACGAGAAAAGTATTAAGATAAATTCTAACCATAGCATTAAACATTTGGATCCAAATCGGTCCCTTATGAAGTAGTGCATAAACTAGGGTGTAAGCTTCTGTCACTCTAGCAACCCATCATGTAATAACTACTCCACAATGCATTCCCTTAGGCCCAAATATGGTGAAGTGCCATGTAGTCGACGTTCACATGACACCACTAAGGGAATCATAACATACATATCATCAAAATACCGAACACATATCAAGTTCACATGATTACTTGCAACATGACTTCTCTCGTGACCTCAAGAACAAAAGTAACTACTCACAAATGATAATCATGCTCAAGATCAGAGGGGTATTAAATAGCATAATGGATTTGAACATATAATCTTCCACCAAATAAACCATATAGTAATCAACTACAAGATGTAATCAACACTACTAGTCACCCACAGGTACCAATCTGAGGTTCCGGTACAAAGATTGAACACAAGAGATGAACTAGGGTTTGAAAGGAGATGGTGCTGTTGAAGATGTTGATGGAGATTGGCCTCCCAAAGATGAGAGGGTTGTTGGTGATGACGATGGCTTCGATTTCCCCCTCCGGGAGGGAAGTTCCCCCGGGGGAATCGCTCCGTCGGAGGGCAAAAGTGCTCCTGCCCAAGTTCCGCCTCGAGACGGTGGCGCTCCATCCCGAAAGTCCTCTCCTTATTTTTTTCTAAGTCAAAATGACCTATATACCAGAAGATGGGCACCGGAGGTGGGCTGGGCTGACCACAACCCACCAGGGCGTGCCTGGGGGGCCTGGCGCGCCCTGGTGTCTTGTGCTCACCAGGTGGCCCCCCCCTTTGGTAGTTATTTGCTCCAGTATTTTTTATATATTCCAAAATAATTCTCCGTAAATTTTCAGCTTATTTGGAGATGTGCAGAATAGGTAACTCTAATGTAGCTTTTTCAGATCTCGAATTCCAGCTGCCGGCATTCTGCCTCTTTGTGTGAACCTTGCATATTATGAGAGAAAAGGCATTAGAATTACTCCATAAAGCATTATTATGCATAAAAACATTATAAATAACAGTAGGAAATCATGATGCAAAATGGACATATCAAGTGTGTACAAAATAAACTACTGACGAAGTCTCTAGGCCTTAAACCCTAAACCCTAAACAAGATTTAATTTCCTGGCTAGGTAGAACCTGTCGAAGGAAAGAAGCCTGGCACCCTCGGATCATACAATGCTTTTGTGCAGTTCCACTAAAATCGAGCTGAGCATCCCTGTTGGCAAAGATATTGAAGAAGTGTGATTAGAATAATAGTAGTGGCACTAGTTCATAAGACATAAACTCATCACAAATAGAAGCCGGTAGAAGTAGAGAAAGATCCACATGGAGATGGAGCTACATGGGGAGTTGCGGTAGTGGAGCAAGCCGGCAACAAAAGGAAGTTGTACGTGGGACGTCGGGTGTAGCTAGAAGGGCGGTGGGAGGCGGCATCGGCCCATACCGCAGGGACCCCCGATCGGGACGCACGAACAGTGGGTTTTCTCCCTCGCCGTTATCGACCGCGTCTACACAGAACATCCTCCCCTTCGCCCGGCGGCGGGATCAGGCCGGATCTGTGACCAATGGTGTGGCCACCATCGTTCTATGCTTGTGAAGAGAGCAACTCAAGCAAGCAGGCTTGTAGCTTAGGCTCCTGCTAGTGTATATATAGTGGAGCGGTTTTCTTTTTCTCTCCATATCAACCTTTTTATATTGCGTACGTGTCGTTGAAGAGTGAAATGATGGTTGCTTCGTCTGACTAACTTACTGTGTGATTTGACTGCTCATTAGACATATTACCGCGGCCCCTACACGTACTCCCCCTACTTGTATGACTGTTCCTGAGTCTCACTTGTACTTATCTCTATTTTCTTGCATGACACATGGACAGGATGCGCATAGAGGCATTTTGTTCCTGCACGGCTCCTTCCGGTTTACTACTAGTACTCCCTCCGTCCTGGTTTATTGGTCCCCTTTGTGGGCTCATTTCCTCAAGAAATTGTCTTTACTAACGTATTAATATCGGGAATGCATGCGTGAACAACAAATGATTAAACCTTGCATGCAACGTTTTGACAAAGCATTGACATATGAACATGTGAATGTGAGGGACTACAACCTCGTGCATGCATGCAACAGTCACACATACACATGCACACAAAAACGCGCGCGACGCCCTAATGCATGCATGTCCGAGCACACGACAGAACACACACGGTCACGCTCAAGTGCTCAACCTACACGTGCATGCACACACATACTCATTCAGGGTGAGCTAGTGAGCATATAAACACCGGGAAATGTATATATTGACCGCAATGAGTATATTATGAAGTCCACTGACCGTATTTTTACAAATATACAGTGACAGCCAGTGTATTTATCTCGTTTCAAATTAAGCCATATTAATCGGAAAGCAGGCAGTATGGACTAGCATTACTTTGTTGTGTCCCATCAACTTGCAGAATGAGGAGAAACTTGTAGGACGAGGAGAAGCTTGCGCGTGGTGGATCACAGGACAAGGATAAACTTTTGACTAATGCAAAGCTCTCCCTCGCTCAGAGCAAGTACAATAGTGGGCTTATAGCCTGCTTACATGGCATTTTTGCCTATGCGGAGGAGAGAGATGTGAAAAAGTAAGGGGAGTGGGCTCTCATGCAAGAGCCTAGCTATATACGCATTCCTAGGTAAATGCAATAAATGTGAAGAAAGAGATAGAGAGAAGATGCAAAAAAAGTACTAATGCAATAGCCAACCTTATAGCCCACATTATTGTACGAGTGCATATAGATGATGGCTATAAATGACATGGCCATTCCTTATAGCCATCAGCTGGCTATATTATTAACCATGCTCTCAGGCGGTGGACATGAAATAGTTAATTCAGTGTCAGATTGCCAAAAGCATACACTGTACTAGTACCATCATTGTTCGACTTCCCGAAGAGGCGAAGAGCCAAGCGCAAGGTTTACTAGTACTCCTAGTAGTATTGCGTACTAGTACTAGTAGTACTACTATCCAGGTACTACTAGGAACTACATGGTGGAGCGTCCGCACTCTTATTTTATTTTAATCTGTGATAAAGCAATCTTCAACACATTTGCTTCTCTTTGAGGGTTCCCGCATGTGATAATGGAAGTTGATTGCATGGAACACTCGCCACAATTCTCACTTAATTCTGGCTCCTATCCTGTTAGAAATAGGAGGGATCAGTACTAATTTCTCTTTTATTATTATTCAGCATGTAAACAAGTCAGCAAACCTTCTGGTGCATCTTTGTGCGAAGCGTGCTTGCACTTTCAATATGACCGAGAGCTGCCTTGATGAAACACCTCGCTTCCTTTTCTTGCGGGGTACCTCGCTTCCTAGCGACCAGTCTCTTGGCTGATTGTCCTAAGAATGCTTATATATGAATAAAGCTCTATCATTTATCCACAAAAAAATCAAGTCATATTAACCGGAAAGGAGGCAGTACGGACTACCACTACTTTGGTGTGTCCCATCAAGTCGCAGAACGAGGAGAAGCTTGCAGGACAAGGTGAAGCTTGCTTACGCCCTCTCCGTCTACCTCAAGGGTGGTGGCTCGCAGGACGAGGAGAAGCTTTTGACTAATGCAACCTACCCTCTCCCAGGCGGTGGACATGAAGCAATTCATTCGATGTTAGATTGCCAGAGGCATACACTATAGTACCATCATTGTTCGACTTCCCGAAGAGACGAAGAGCCAAGCGCAAGGTTTTGTAGTACGAGTAGTACTACTAGTAGTATACAGGTGTACTAGGAATCGCATGGTGGAGCGTCTACACTCTTACTTTATTTTAATCTATGATAAAGTACACATTTATTTGGGAGAATTGTGGAAAACGGTTGCCCAATAGTACTAGTATTAAAAAACATCGAACATGTAATGATGACTTCGATCAACCATGCTCTAATATTTCTTGGCCTCCGTGCGACACCTAGCCCGTCTGTGTTCTCACTCCTCGTCTCTCTCATGGAGCGGGGATTGGCCATTTTGCCGTCAATTGAGATCGGTTTGCTCACACTCCGGTCCCACATGTCAGTGATATGCCAAGAGGAAGCGTGTTGACTGACAGGCCATACGCGCACTTGGTTTTGCACCTTCATACTAGTATGAGCGGATTGAAAGAAGAGTGTATTGATGGTTGCTTCGTCCGAGCAACTTATAGTGGGAAAGGTGGGGCTTATGATTTGACTGGTCATTACTCACTATTAGTGTGGCGCAACGACCGGGCTGAGTCTCCCATGCGGTTGTGCACTCTAATTTGGTGCATGGCACATGGACCCGGATGCTGAATGGCTTTGGCCAATGCTATCAAGCTTACAGAATTTGTTTGCATAATTGACGTAAAAATAATTTTCTAGCGACATGAAATTCTACAATGCTCTGAAGCTTTCAGCTTTTGTTTCTTGTGTCTTGCCAGCTGGAAGGTTGTCTCGTTACAACATTAATCAAATACTAGAAAGGAAACTAACATCCATGCTCTTTCAAAAAAAACTAACTTCCTTGCTAATGCATCTCAATGATTAGCATATCAGAGCTAATATTTACATCACAACTGAAGACAAAGTTGTGAGAAGGTGTTAAATTAAAATGTATCCATGCTTTAATTGACAGCAACTTCCCCCCAGCTCTGTCTAAATCAACAAGGCATGTTGGGAAAAAAAGTAGTTGTCAGGAGCAGGGAACATAATGATCATTTTGTGCAGTTCCACTAAAATAGAGTTGAGCGTCCCTGTTCCAAAGATATTGAGCAAGTGTGATTACAATAATAGAGGACTGTTGATGAAACAATAAACACACAAATAGAAGCCGGACAACTTTGCAGTCTCTCTTAAGACTAACTAGTTGGAGAAGATTAAGCAAATAGTTGGAGAAGATTAGGCTCGGAGTTGGATGAGGAGGATAGAGCAAAACCAATCTCCCTTTGTGCAGTCCCACTAAAATGTAGAAACGTTACCCGTGTGACATTTCAGCAAAACTGCACAAAACACTCTTAAGAAAAAAGTGATCTGTGCAGTTCACCAAAAGGTCGCAATAGCGACGAGGTGAAATGGATAGCCCTGTTTGCAAAAAGAGGTAGAAAGGAAATAATTACTGGCCAATAACAGTTTATGACACATATGCCGACAAAAAATAAGCATATTCCTTGTCCTAAGGGAAGATAGCAGCACGGTTGTTTATCTAAAACGGTGTGAGGATGAGATTGCAACATGGAAAGTATGCCGGTCGAGCTACATTTTGGGCAAAGAACTAGGGAGGATCCACATGCAGGATTTTCCACATGTAGCAACATGGGAAGATGGGCAGTGGAGCAAGGCCGGAGGAAGCTGTACCTGAGGGTCATCGGGATGTAACTAGGAGGGCACCGGCGGCCGGGATCTACCCATACTGCGACAGCAAGCAAGTGGCGAAGGCCCTACCGCGCCGGAGCTTGCTCAGAGAGAACGGCGGGTACCGCAGATCGGGACGTGCTGCCTCGATGCCGTCAAATGGAGAAACGATGCACATCCTCCCTTTCCACCGACGGACGGGATGTGGCCAGATCAGTGACCAATGGTGAGAGAGAGAGAGGCCACCGCCGCCTGGGTGAGATACTGTGAAGAGAGACAAACACCAGCAAGGCAGGCTCCATTGTATATAGTGGAGCGGATTTCTTTTTTATCGATGACAATCATTTTATATTCTGTATGTGCCAGTGAGGAATATAACTTTATTTAAAACTAACTTGTCAAGTCAAACTTTGTTTCGTGTACGCGTGGTACATGGCCCGGCCTCCTTCAAGTAAACAACTGCTACATGCGTCAAATTATCACGTGGGCTGCCTTTTCTCGTACAGAAATGAGATCCACCGTGTACCCGCACGGGTGTGGCCGGGAATGAGACCTGAGTACGTGCGTCATGCGTGCACCTCTTCTCTACATGCAGGTACGTACGCGGGTGTGTGTGAGAGAGATGGTTTGTGCGAAACAGAGGCAATGTGTCGATGATATCTCAAACAAAAAAATGTTACATATGCAATGTGTGTGAAACAGAGGCCTGGATATATCAAATATAGAGCGAACGATCCACGAGAAGAGAATGGACGGATCATCGGCATGAGATATCAATAGAATCGAAGATAGGGATGAAGTGTGTGGGTGCGCAGTCGATAAAGAGTGCCATCAAATTTGTGTTTGCCCACGTCAAAGATATAGGGCGGCTGGCCTACTGGAATGTGAGAGGGGAGAGGTGCAGTTTGTCTCTGTGGCATGGATACCTACCTACAGCGTTCGACTATCGGTGTGTGTGTGTGGGGGGGGGGGGACAGAGACCTAACTATAGAGAGGTAGATCGACTGGTATATGTATGGAGAAGGAGAGATACCTAGCTATGTATTGAGGGAGATCGATCGGCATCCATGCATATGTGTAGCAAAGGAATAAGGTTCAAAGAGAGATAAAGCTAGAGTGTCGGAGGGTTGGTGGTGGAGTTGCTTCTCACAAATGGTGGGAGAGGCCTGCAAGACAAACGGCGGTTACGATTGCAATATCAATAAGAGAGGGGATGCGTGCCTGTCTGTGCACGTGCGTGTGAGAGACGGGTCGGGAGGCATTCAAGGATGATGAGGGGGGACGATATGGCTGTGGTAAGAAGACGTAACTACATAGGAATGTCAATCGTCATGTGTCAGAGAAAGGGAGAGACATAACTAGTGAGGAACATCGATTGGTGCGTGGAGAAAAAGAGTTATAGTCGAACTAGATCGGTAGGTATACATGCATGCATGTTTTAGAAGCAAATAAGGCCCGGAGAGACGGATAGAGAGAGAGGGATGCGGCTAGGAGGTGGTGCGAGAGGCCTACTATATCGAGGGGGGAGGAGTGTGCGAGTATGAGATCGATGAAAAGAGGGGCGGGAGTGTGCACGTGCGTGGAACCGTATTAGACAGAGGGGGGCATGGACGGTGAGAAGTGAAGAGGGAAAGCGTGTGTTTGTGGTAGGTGCACTTGGCTAGAGAGGTATATCAACCGGTGTGTGCTGGAAAGAAGGAGTTGGGGGGCCTACACACACCATGGGTGAACGACACTACATGTTAACATGAGAAATAACGAATGTGCGCGATGGAGAGAATGCTGAGGGAGGGTGAGAGGGGGGCGGGCGTGTGCATGCATGAGATAAAGTTAGCGCTAGCTGCAAAGAAAAGAGGATTGTGTGGCTGTAAAAGACGAACAGAGATCATAATTCATTATAAAAGTGGATTCGGATATTTGAACAAGAGATCATAATGTTTTAAACCGACGCATGCATGAATATATTGGTGATACGCATGGCGTGGTTATGAACATGTCATACTACATATAATATATATAACAATTATTTGAATTTTTGATAATGTGTGGCTTTTGTAGCTCAGGGCTAAATACTTGTCATAATGTAGGGGGCGGGGCACTGTACTTTGTGTGATAAACACAGTGTACATATGAAACATGGTTTAGATTATGAAGACCTAGCTAGTACTTCAAATGTACTATTATTTGGAATCGACATCAAGTGTATTCAAAATTTTGAATTCGAGTTCATATATATAGTACACATAGTTCATATTTAACTCTATAGTAATGATGTGGTATGTTGTTAAGATAATGTTCAAATGATGGTTTAACTTGGCAACAATCATGATTGTAGATTTTTATTCAAATAGAGAAACGCATTCAAATTTAGTTCGAATTGCAGCGGCAGTATATACATTTGGAATGCACTAAAATGTTCGTATGAGTAGGTTACATGCATTATACAGCTAGCGAACAAATTTAATTGGACATAAACATGGATTCATAGTTTTGAATAGCATTTGTACAGTAAAACGGGACAAGACTCTCCCTTTGTGTGGTGTGAATAGTTTTTGTTTTTGTTTTTTTGTCGAGGGAAGTGCGAATTGATTTGGTACGTACATTATTACACATTAGGCTTGTCCCAAAATTTCAACCCGCGCCTTGTTATCCCGAAAATTCAGATCGCTTTGTCTGTTTGTGCTTTGAAAACTCGTGCCTTCACAACCCGCGCCTTGCTATCCCGAAATCACAACGCGCGCGAAAACTCCCTTCAGCTGCCAAATCCCAACATGTGAAATCCCCCTTCTAACCCTGAGCCGAAAGGGCCGCTAGTTCAAATCGGTGGGGGTCCATTCATAACACACCCTACATTTTGGACAAGCGCATCCCTAAGTCGTGGTTCCCCCTCCCATCACCTCCTTTTCGCCATTTGAAAACCCAGGCCGCCATAACCTCTCTGCTCAAGCCACAAAACCCCACCCTTCGCCGTCTGCCACCCCGTCGCTGCCCAGCCAGAGCCTCTTCCCCAACGATGTCGTCCACCGCAATAGCTCGACGTCCCTCATCCACTGCCCCGGATGAGGATCCGTCATCAATCTCGTCGTCCCGCCGGTTAATCTGCCCCGTCCTCCACCTCCAAGGAGCTGCTCCAACGATCACCTCGTCTATCGCGGCTGCTCCATCCCCACAGCACCGCCTTAACCTGCTCCACCAGAACCACATCATCCTCACCGACTCCTCGGACGAAGCTAGGGCCTACTCGGCGCCACCAAAAAGGTTGTACATTCATCGCATCGCACCTTCTCCTTAACTCGACCTCCCAGCGCCGCCGGTGCTCGATCCCACTCCCCCATGGCGCGACTACCTCGACACCGGCGCCGCCGGCGACATCTCCATGGCGGCTCTCCCCTAGTGCGAGGCTCCCACGGCGGCGGCGGCCATACCAGCCGGAGCTGGTGCTGCTCCGGCTCTCGCTCGTCCGCGCTACTGCTGTTGCTCTGGCTCTCACTCGCTCGCGCTGCTGCTCAGCTCTTCCTCTCGCTCGTGTTGCTTCTCTGCTCTTGCTCTCGCTCGCGCTACTGATGCTGGTACATGGGCTGCTGCAACTACACGAGTTGCTGCTCTGGCTCTAGTTCGCGCTGCTGCTCCGTCTGCTATCTGCTAATGTGTTCCCCGTCGATCGCCTGCTGATTTAGATCATTATTTCTCTACTACTTGTGCTCGAGCGGCCTAAACTACACGTGAAGTGCTTCTCTGCTACCAATGCATTAGAGTTTCGACAGTAACATTCAGATTCCACAGTAAATTTCAGTTTTGACAGTTAAGTTCAGGATCAACAGTTTTTACCTCATCTGTTGTAGTTAGGTGTTTTTTGGTGATGTAAATTTTACATCTACCACTTTTTGGTAATGTATTTTACATCATCTATTGGAGATGCTATTACAATCCCACTTGAAGTTAACAATGTTTGTCTTGTACTGCTTTAGCATTGACGTCTGACGGCTCGCCGGAGCTGCTCCAACGATGGAACCATCCATCACAACAGAGCAGTACCCTGGACACCATCTACAGACACCTCAGATCTTCCTCCACACCTCCGACAGTCACCTCTGTTGCAACTTCTTCAGCGACCAACCCAACGATGCTGAGGTCGACACGGCTACGCCAAAGAGGATGTACACTTGTCGAATCACTTATTACTCTACATTCATGTCGATCCATTAGGTCTATTTTGGTTCAAAGGAAAAACATAGCAATAGGAAATTTTCCTATGGTACTCTACTATTCAATTATTCATGCATTTGGTTGAAAGGAATGGAGCAAAATATCCACCTGAACCTACTTTTCAAAATCCTATGCATGAAAACAAGACTAAGTGCATTAGTGGCAGAATAACATTCTAACTGTACACATTTTCATATGGTTTCACTTTAATTTGGCCATGTTTCTTTGCATTCCTCTGTTCTTCCAATTCCTATGAACCAAACACCCAAGTTGACATAAATCCTTTGTTTACAAATGCTCTGTTTCCCACGTGCATTCGTATCCTATTCCGGTGGTTTTCCTATCCCTGCAGTTTTAGAATCCTGCAAGCCAAAGGAGCCCTTACAGAATTACTTCACTTACAGATAGGTGTCGAAGAAAACTTTGTGTGGTTTGTCCTGTTCCTGCCGCGATGTCGTCCACCTCACCTGAGCTGCTCCATCAATAGAAGCATCCACCCTACCAGACATCACGAATCCTGGCCGTCTTTCGCGGCCTCATATCTCCTTCCCTACCGCCGGCACCCACCGCAACTTCATCACCATCATCGACTCAGCAGATGAACTTGAGGAGTACACGGGTCCGCAAGAGAGGTCGCACTCTTTTGTTTCTGCTTATGTTATGCATTGCTTAATATTACCTGCTACTTTATCGTTCTATTCACCTCTTAAACTCCAAGTCAGGTCCAAATTAATGTTCAAACTTGAGTTTTAAAATGTTTGTGGGGCACATGTCGAGGCAGCAATAAATAGTATCTCTGTCTATTATTTGGTTCACCTAGGGTATGTCTACGTTGTTCATCTTGGGTGGGAAACAAACAGTATGTTCATCTTGGGTGGGAAACAAACAATAAAGCAATCATCATCTGCCTTTTTATTAAATTAAAGCTATCATCAACCTGCTATCATTGTTTTTGGATCTATCCACTGTTTGTTACCATCACTCTAGATTTCTGCATCCTCTCCTTACATAATCTCACTATTTTTTTCGTATGCATGCCAGATATTGTACACAGTCATGCTGAACATGCAGAGAAAAAGACAAGAGTTTTGCACGCAATACAATGTCATGCAGAGATCGCTCCATGGTGGGTGCAATGGCAAACCCTCCCCCTCCTCTAGATTGTAATGATAAGTGCCCCGTAAACTCCTCTCCCTGTCCCTTTTTATCCCAGGTAGTGCGGAGGGAAGAGGAGAGCTCAGGAGGACTGCCCGAGCAGGAGCCCACCCCGATCCCGTAATGGCCTACCGGGTGCAGCCTGACAAAATCGGGAGTGGTGAGGCTGAGAAGAAGGGGGATGGAAGGAGCAGCTCAGCGGTGCCCTGGTCACCACCTCCAGGACTAGTCAAAAGCCCCAGCACAAGCGCCGACAGGGAAGGCCGTCCGAGCTCAGCTGGAAGATTGCTGGAGGAGGCGAAGGCACCAAGAGAGCGGCCCCCATCCCGGCGGTCGGGAGCCTAGTGATGACGGTGCCGGGGAGGGGAGGGGAAGAACGGAAGACAAGGTGGCAGGACATCAGTACGAGACGAGCGCGTCGATGCCCTTGTACTCCGATCTGATGGTCTGCCTCCCGCCTTCTTCGTCTTCCCTAACTTCATCTTCATCAACACCTCTCTAGGAAGACGCCGGGCCCCCAGCCCGGCACCTCCCCCAAAGAGACGGCGGGCGACTGCGACGAGCAGGACGCTCGAGGCGCGCCGCTCCCCACCTTGGCAGGCAGGAAGACGCCGCCGTCCTTAGCAAGAATGTGAGGTCCGCCGGAAGGAGCAGTGCTGGGATTACCAAGGACCCCATATACTGCATCCCAGGCGAGCATCAAGAGCCCCGGACACCTCACCAACAGGGTGGCGACCCCCGGCGACGCACGGCACCAGACCAGACTCACTCCCCAAGCATTAGCACGAGCATTTGACATCATCAACAACTCCAAGCTAGGGCCCGGGGCCTGTCCTCGGGCTCTCCCTTTCAGCATACCCAGAAGAAGCAGAAGGCGGAGGAGGAGAGGAATATGGATGAATGCCTCCGCTCCTCCCCCGCTCCTCCTTTTATAGGCAAGCTGGGGGTGGGGCTGATTCCCCGGTGAGTACCTGCCATCCTCCTCGACCAATCCAAGAAGATCGGACCCCTGCCTTGATGCTCTCCCGCACCACGCACCTCCATTTACCTACCCCACTCAATGCATGAAGCATACGTGGCTAAGGATAAGGGCACGGTGGGAAGAGTGAATTGGCAGTTACCCGCCCGTGCGTTAAAGTCATTCACAGGCCATTGCAAGAATGGCCCCACCACAATTGGCACTGCACGACGCGCGGGGAAAAACAGAAACTGACCCGAGCTCAGGTTAATGAAGAAGCAAAGAAGATCTCAAGAGGCGGAGCCGCCCTTATATTTCTGCCTGTGCACTGGTTAGGGCCTACCCCGACGACGCCCAGCGGCGCGTCCGTGCCAGGCCCGGGGGCTCCTGTCGGTGCAACAGACCCTGGGTCCATTGCACGGACTGTGCATAGGCCAGAGACAAGATTACAAGACCAATATCAAACCAAACAAGGAGGATCAATTCCTTCGAAGGATCCAAGTGCAAGTCAAGAAGGCCAAGGTGAGCCAGAAGAACAAGGCGTCACTAAAGGAAGCACCTACCTTGCCGGGCAGGCGAGCCTGGCAGGGTTGGGTTTTGCCCCGAAAGCAAGCTCCTAGATCGTCTAGGCAAGCCTACCGGGGCTGGCGGAGGCAAGCCACTCCACCGCTCCACCTCACAAGCGACGCAAGTCAGTAATCGAAGCGGTGTCGAGCTCCAAGGTGACTAAGTGGCTGCTTTCTGCCACATGGCAGCCACTTCCTACAGCAAACACCTCCATACGACACCCATCCTGAGACGTGTCAAGCGAGCAGATGCAAAGCTGGCAAAACAGCCTAGCAGGGCCTGCCGGACGAGCTGTGATGTGACACTGAGCGGCGCATTTAATGCGCTCTGTCAGCCTGCAGAGTTAGATATGATAGCACTGTTAGCTATCTAATCAGTACACAAAGACTGATTTGCCACTGTGGTGACCCCTTTATCTATAAAAGGAGGCCCATGGCGACCGTAGAAAGGGTTGGACCCTCGCATATCCATACGCGCATAGCCACTCTCGCCCCCAGAGCGACCTTGCCGGGCGAGTGTGCTATGTTCACCACCATTATCCACCATCAATCCACCAAAGCAGGAGTAGGGTTTTACGCCTCACGGTGGCCCGAACCTGGGTAAAGACTGCCCGTGTGATCTCTGCCATGCTGCGCGACGCTTCTCCGCTCTTTGTGCAACATGCCCATCCCCCCGCTGAACCAAAAGGGGCTCATGGCCCCATAGGTGGCCGTGGTTTCCCATGACACCACGGGAAAAACCTTCACCTATCCAGCCTTGTTTGCATCTCTCTAACTCTACCTTGTTATTTACACTTGCATGTCTTTACTTTTTGCTGCCTATACTCTTATAGAATTGCATGTGTAGGGTGTTTGATAGATTACTAGAAAAGCATAAGCTTGCCAAGGAAACTAAAAATTGGGTAAAGAGTTCCTTTTATCTTAGTAGTTTATTCACCCCCCCCCCTCCAGACATACTTAATCGATCTTGCGTTGTTTTGTTTACATATGTTTGTCAGAAGCTTGAATATAGATATCGCATATGCCAGTATGGCTTGTTCCATGGCTTTCAGGCGCACTTCTTTACCTTCAACAGAAAGTATCTTCTCCTTCCACCCACTAATTCTTTTAATAATTCTTTCGACTAGAAATTTAAAACATTCACTTATATCCACTCCAATCAACAAGGATAACCCCAGATATTTGTCAAACAATGCCTCAGTGAGAATATCTAGAATAATATAAGACTCTATTTTAACATCAACGAGAGCATTAGGGCTGAATTATATACTGGATTTTGTAGTACTTACTTGCTGGTCCGATGATGAGGACATCACTACCACAGTTACACCCACATCCCCTATTGTTACAAACATGGGACCAATTACTTGAGCTCGCGCACGCCAATTAAATTACCAAGTACTTTCGTTTCTTGGTAACGATTCTAATGTTCATGAGAATATGATGCTGCCTAAACTGGATACATTTGTTTTGCTTACAAATGAAGGGCCTAGCTTGGACAAGAAGGATGGACATTGAAGCATGGAGATGATGGCATGCGCAAGGGGAATGGAGTTTCTGGTGGAGTTTTCAGCACTTGGGAGTCACCATGATGACGTACAAGGACATGGACGAAATATATAAGATGCCCTTTCATAAATTTTGTCCATAGCTTAATATAGGTGCTGCGCCACCTTATTTTTGGGCCAGGCCCATGTAATTTCGAAATATGACTCAGGAGGTGTTTTAGTTCCACCTTGCCAAGGGAGGATGAAATACCCTCTCTTTCCCCCCTACAAATACAACCCTTAGACTTTGGGTTTTGTTTAGATTAAAGTTTGCCATAGCTGCAACTCGCGTACTTCGTTTGTGTTCAACGACCAGACCAAGACGTCACATAACCCCACTTGATTAATAAAGCTTTCCTCTTATATTCGCAATATCCAGATTGCAATCTCAGTTTCTTGCTTGTTCTTCATTTGCTTGAAGGAAATAGACCTTCGTAGTCAGGTTGATCATGCCCCGGCGTGGTCAATAACCTCATCAGAGTTGGTTTAGCGATTGCTAAGGCACGACGTCATTGCACGTTTGTAGTCGGATCGTCAAACTCGACTTCCTCCAAAACGATAGCTACCATATCGTCGAAAGATGGGACACCTTTGCCTCTATCAAGTGGTATCAGATTTCCAGGTTGCTCGGTGAGATTTTCCAGTTTTTTGTAGTTTCGATCGCACTTGTTCTTCATACCTATAGTCCACGAAAAAGCCAACAAAAAATTAGGGTTAGTTCATCATATCCAAACCAATCTGAGTCATTGTATAATCTTTTCTGTGTTTGCTTTGTTGAATTTGCGGTTGCATCATCGTGTCAAGTTGCTGGTCTTATTGTCTAGTCCTTTAGAGTTTAGAGTTTTGTTCACAAGTTTTCACGCTGCTGCCGCACCTTCGTCATCACTGTTGCCATATACCACCACCGCACCATCTTCATAACCGCTGCCATATACCATAACCAATCCGAGTCCATATACCACTCGCCAATCCGAGTCCACCTCCCATACATATCGGCCGCCATCACACCACTCCGAGTCCACCTCCATCACAGATTCGCCACCAGTCTGTGTTCCATCACCCCTACATATATACGCCACCAGTACGAGTTTCACCAGATTCATCTCCGCCACCAGTGTGAGTCTAGTATTTTCTTCTCTGTTGTCAATTTCTAGATCACGCCATACTACGTGTCGTGACAGAGTCGGACTACCCAACTTCCATGCTACCCGTAGAAGAAAATTAGTTCCAGTTTAAAAAACTAAGTCTGGAAAATTCTGGCTAGCCAGTTTTTAGACCATTTGCAGACTTTTTCAAAAAAAATTGTTGCGGAGCAAAAAAAAGTGAAAAAGATTAAAAAAAGAGATTCAGAGTGTGCTCCTCCCTTGTTTACATGCAGCACCATGATTTTGTTAGTCTTCTAGGCTTGCATCTCTAGCACGGTCTAGCCTAGGACCAGCACAATACCATCATTGAGCGTTTATTCAACGTTGCATCTCTGAATTGATTATTGCTGACCCTTTATGCTATCATATTATAAGCCTTCCTAGCTCCACATACATCTACGTCGTGCATTTGGCACCACCTGGTAATCTCTCTATCCAAGATTTTGAGAGTTTTGAATACAACGGTTGTAGATCACCGCGTGCTGCTTGGTAAGAACTGGTAAGAATTTGAGATTAGCTTGACGGATTTCTGATCTTCCACCACACCACCACCACCACTTCCTAGTAGTCTGTAGGACCATATTCTTGTGTGTTTCTATTGCTGCTAACCATGATAGGATCACAAGCCGACGAGAGTGACTAGGAGAACATGACGAACAAGGCGTTAGATGATAAATTCCAGCAAATGTTGGGTGAACACGTGCAAGACGTGATGAGCAGCTTTGGCAAGGCACTAGAGAGGATAGATGACATTGAGAAGACAATTGACACCAGGTTGGATGCCAAGTTCGCTGAAGTACTCACGCGTCTACCTCCACCTACTGCCTATGTTGTACCATTGCAACAACAACAACAACCATCTCCACGTTGTGATCCAGCAGGACGAGCGAAGTGTGTTCCTCTTGAGGAAAGCCAAAATTTTGGTATCGCTGCAACTGTTGTTGCTGCTTCTATGGCTCCTGCTGCTACTGTCGAGGAGGAGGACGATGATTACGAGGACAATTATGAGGATCGAAACTATGTGCAACCACCAGCAACACAACCAGGTCGTCGACATGCATATAATCAACATGAATTACTTCAAAAATTGCAGTGTTTAAGACAGGGCAAAAATTATGTAGAGGAATATTATCAGGAATTACAAACTAGCATGATTAGATGTGGTATTGTTAAGGATAATGAAGCTATGCTTCCATGTTTTATGGGTGGATTAAATAGAGAGATTCAGACCATTTTAGAGGGTAAGGAGTATAACAATATCACTCGTTTATTCCATCTTTCTTGCAAAGATGAACGTGAAGTGCATGATCGACAGACTTTGGCATGAACTAATTTTTCTGCAGGTCGATCATCATCATGGACACCCATGCATCCTCTACTTCCACACGTTCTGTAGCACCGGCACCTCCGTCCGCTACCACCTTGAACCGTGATACAAGAAAGCAGGCACAACCACCACTGTCTGCCAAGAGCACACTGTCCGGGCCTGCACAGAGCTCTTCTTCATCCATGGCATCAACAGGGCAAACACATGATGTTATATGTCGTCATTGCAAGGGTGGAGGTCACTATGCGAGCAAATTCCCATCTCCGTGTGTGATGATTGTTACTGAGGATGGTGGGTATCAGTCCACTAGTGACTATGATGAGGAGACTTTACCTCTTATTGCAAGTGAAGAATACGGTGGAGATGATTCTGAACAAGAGACGCAATACATGGTTGCTGAAGACGCTGACAGGTATGAAAGTTTAGTTGCTCAACGTGCTTTGAGTGTGCAGGTGACACAAGCTGAGCAAAATCAGAGGCACAATTTGTTCCATACAAAGGGAGTTGTGAAGGAACGTTCTATTTGCGTTATCATAGATGGAGGGAGTTGCAACAAGTTAGCTATCAGGGAGATGGTGGAGAAGTTGTCTCTCACCACAAGACCACATCTGCATCCTTACTACATCCAATGGTTCAACAACAGAGGCAAGGTTAAGGTAACACGTATTGTTTGTGTGCATTTTAGTATAGCTACATATGCTGATTATGTTGATTGTGATGTGGTACCCATGCAAGCATGTTCCTTATTACTTGGTAGACCATGGCAATTTGATAAAAATTCTGTACACCATGGTAGAAACAATCAGTATACTCTTGTTCATAAGGATAAACATATTACATTGCTTCCTATGTCTCCTGATTCCATTTTGAAAGATGATATTAATAGAGCTAGTAAAGCAAAATGGGAGCAAAATAAGAGTGAAAATTAGATTGTGGCAAAAGAATTTGAGCAAGAAATGAAGCCTAATAACAAACCATCATCTCATGTTGCATCCGAAATTAAATTGAAAAGTGGATGTTTGCTTGCCACCAAATCTGATATTGATGATCTAGATTTCAGCAAATCTGTTTGCTATGCTTTTGTGTGCAAAGAGGCATTATTTTCATTTGAGGACGTGCCACCCTCTTTGCCTCCTGCTGTCACTAACATTTTGCAGGAGTTCACTGACGTCTTTCCACAAGACGTGCCACCGGGATTACCACCTGTTCGAGGGATTGGGCATCAGATTGACATAATTCTCGGTGCTTCACTGCCAAACCGTGTGTTGTACCGTATCAATCCAGAGGAGACGAAGGAGATTATGCGGCAAGTATAGGAGCTGCTCGACAAAGGTTATATACATGAATCTCTTAGTCCTTGTGCTGTTCCTATTATACTAGTGCCTAAAAGGATGGTACATCATGTATGTGTGTTGATTGTAGAGGCATTAATAGTATTACTATTCATAATCGTCATCATATTCCTAGGCTAGATGATATGCTTGATGAATTGAGTGGCTCTACAATATTCTCCAAAGTTGGTTTGCGTAGTGGATACCATCAAATTCGTATGAAATTGGGAGATGAATGAAAAACAACATTTAAAACTAAGTTTGGATTATATGAGTGGTTAGTCATGCCTTTTGGGTTAACTAATGCACCTAGTACTTTCATGAGATTAATGAACGAAGTTTTACGTGCTTTCATTGCAATATTTGTGGTAGTTTACTTTAATGATATACTGATTTATAGTAGATCTTTGGAGGAACATTTGGAACATTTACGTGTTGTCTTTATTGCTCTACATGATGCACGTTTGTTTGGTAACCTTGTGAAGTGCACCTTTCACCCGACCAAGTATCTTTTCTTGGCTATGTTGTTACTCCACAGGGAATTGAAGTTGATAAAGCCAAGACTGAAGCTATTGAGAGTTGGCCGCAGCCCAAAAGGTCACACGAGTGAGGAGTTTTCTTGGCCTCACTGGTTTCTATAGGCGTTTTGTGAGAGATTTCAGCACCATTGCTGCTCCTCTCAATGAGCTTACAAAGAAGGATGTACCTTTTGTTTGGGGTACCGCATAGGAAGAAGCCTTCATGATATTGAAAGATAAGTTGACACATGCTCCTTCACTCCAACTTCCTGATTTTAATAAGACGTTTGAGCTTGAATGTGATGCTAGTGGAATTGGATTAGGAGGTGTGTTATTACAAGATGGTAAGCCTGTTGCATACTTTTCTGAAAAATTGAGTGGGCCTAGTCTGAACTATTCTACTTATGATAAGGAATTATATGCTCTTGTTCGGACTTTAGAAACATGGCAACATTATTTATGGCCCAAAGAATTTTTTATACATTCTGATCATGAATCTTTAAAACATATTAAAGTCAAGCAAAACTGAACCGTAGACATGCTAAATGGGTTGAATTCATTGAGACTTTCCCTTATGTCATAAAACACAAGAAGGGTAAAGAAAATGTTATAGTTGATGCACGATCTCGTCGCTATACTATGCTTTCATAACTAGACTTTAAAATATTTGGTTTGGAGACCATCAAAGATCAATATGTGCATGATGCTGATTTTAGAGATGTAATGCATTATTGTAAAGAAGGAAGAACATGGAACAAGCTCGTCATTAATGATGGATTTGTGTTTTGTGCTAATGAGCTATGCATTCTAGCTGGGTCTATTCATCTTTTGTTGTTGCAGGAGGAGCATGGAGGAGGATTAATGGGACACTTTGGCGTGAAGAAGATGGAGGACGTACTTGCTACACATTTCTTTTGGCCAAAGATGAGACACGATGTTGAGCGCTTTGTTGCTCGCTGCACTACATGCCAAAAAGCTAAGTCACGACTCAATCCTCATGGTTTATATATGTCGTTGCATGTACCTAGTGTTCCATGGGATGACATATCTATGGACTTTGTTTTAGGTTTACCTCGAACAAACAAGGGGAGGTATAGCATATTTTTTGTTGTGGATAGAATTTCGAAAATGACACACTTTATACCATGTCATAAAAGTGATGATGCTGCAAATGTTGCTGATTTGTTCTTTTGTGAAATTATTCGCTTGCATGGTGTGCCAAATACTATTATTTCAGATTGTGATACTAAATTTCTTAGCCACTTTTGGAGATGTTTATGGGCTAAGTTGGGGACTAAACTGCTTTTTAGTACTACATGTCACCCCAAATTGATGGACAAACTGAAGTAGTCAATAGAACATTGTCTACTATGCTTAGAGTTGTTTTGAAGAATAACCTTAAAATGTGGGAAGAATGCTTGCCTCATATTGAATTTGCTTATAATTGTTCGCTGCATTCTACTACTAAGATGTGCCATTTTGAGATTGTGTATGGTTTCCTACCTCGTGCACCCATTGATTTGTTGCCTCTTCCATCTTCGGAGAAAGTTAATTTTGATGCTAAACAACGTGCTGAATTGATATTAAAAATGCATGAATTAACTAAGAAAAATATTGAGCGCATGAATGCTAAATATAAACTTGTTGGAGATAAGGGTAGAAAACGTGTTTTCTTTGCACCTGGAGATCTTGTTTGGTTACATTTGCGTAAGGATAGGTTTCCTGATTTGCGCAAGTCAAAGCTAATGCCACATGCTGATGGTCCTTTTAAGGTGTTAGAGAAAATAAATGATAATTCATATAAACTTGAGCTACATGCAGATTTTGGGTTAGTCTCACTTTTAACATTGCGGATTTGAAGCCTTATTTGGGTGAGGAAGATGAGCTTCCGTCGAGGATGACTTCAATTCAAGAAAGGGAGGATGAGGAGGACATCACTACCACAGTTACGCCCACAGCCCCTATTGTTACTTACATGAGACCAATTACTAGAGCCCGCGCACGCCAATTAGATTACCAGGTACTTCCGTTTCTTGTTAACGATTCTAATGTTCATGAGAATATGATGCTGCCTAAACTGGATACATTTGTTTTGCTTACAAATGAAGGGCCTAGCTTGGACAAGAAGGATGAACATTGAAGCATGATCAAGCATGGAGATGATGGCATGCGCAAGGGGAACAGAGTTTCTGGTGGAGTTTTCAGCACTTGGGAGTCACCATGATGACGTACAAGGACATGGACGAAATATATAAGATGCCCTTCCATAAATTTCGACCATAGCTTAATATAGGTGCTACACCACCTTATTTTTGGGGCAGGCCCATGTAATTTCAAAATACTACTTATAGGCTATTTTTTAGAGTCCGTATTATAGGGGAAATGACTCACAGATCCCCACTTGATTAATAAAGTTTTGCTCTTATTATCACAATATCCAGATTACAATCTCAGTTTCTTGCTTGTTCTTCATTTGCTTGCAGGAAATAAACCTTTGTGGTCAGGTTGATCGTACCCCGGCGTGGTCAATAACCTCATCAGAGTTGGTTTAGCGATTGCTAAGGCGCGACGTCATTGCACGTTCGTAGTCGGATTGTCAAAGTCGACTTCCTCCAAAATGATAGCTACCATCTCATCGAAAGACGAGACACCTTTGCCTCTATCACCCGATGATGATGCGCAATAGGAATCCACAATATTTTTGAGACATGTTGCATTATCCATATCGACCTTCATTAAAATGAGGGAGCCATGAATGAATAACAAGTGAGACACCGATGAACCATCCGTACAAACAGTGACGTTGGATAAAGACCCTTCATCTTTTGCAGCTAGCAACATTCTAGACAAGCCTTCCACATACAACAGTAAAAGATATGGGGATAGGGGATCCTTATGCCTAAGTACCCTAGTGGGTAAGAAGCGATCAGTTTCAATAGATTTGAAGTGAACATAATAGCTTACTGAGTACACACATTCCATGAGCATATCAATACACTCTCCGGCTAAACCCAGTTTCTCCAACATTGCCCTCAAAATGTTCCACTCCACGCCGTCGTACGCTTTATTCATGCTTCAGTCTAGTTGCCAACATCTTACCATACACCACAAGACATAGACTTGTAGGACTATATTCAGTAATCTTCTTTGGAACATCCATTTTTGGTATAAGAACTATAATAGTGGCATTCACCCCTCTGGTATTTTATTTGAATTCACCCCTAGAGAACCTCTGCTACAAGATCTTCCTGAATAATAGGCCAAAACCTTTTATAAAAATATCGCATGAAAACCATCCACACTAGGCTCTATATCCCCGATGCTAAACATTGCATGTTTAACCTCTTCAGCTATGATGACGCAAGCAACACATCGTACATTGCAATAGTGACATTTGCTTTTACACTATTTAACACCTTGGGTCCCGAAATATTCATTTCAGATGTGAACAAATCACCAAAAAGTTCCCAATATGACATGCCAGATCATCATTCCCTTCAACAGTGTCGTCGATGTCATCATCTAATTTTACTGTCACGAATATGCAACTTGTATTACTAGGAGGCCAAAACCACCATATATAGATGTACATGAGAATGCCAAAAGGCAAGAATACAAAAGGGCAAAGGCCATCATCAATATAACTCTAACACCCCCCATAAACTCATGGTGGATCCACAACACTGAGTTTGGAGAGGTGAAATCTATGTTGCACTCTAGTCTGTGCCTTCGTGAAGAAGTCCGCTAGCTGTAACTCGGAAGGCACATACTGAAGAGCAATAACATGATCCTACACAGCAGCGCCCACATAATAAGCATCAACACCAATATGTTTGGTAAGCTCATGCTTCACGGGGTCCCGCGCAATACTGATAGCACATGTACTGTCGGACAAGAGAGTGGTAGGTGTAGTAACATAAACACGAAAATCCTCCAGCAGCCATCGTAACCAAGTCACCTCTGCCGTCAAAAGAGCCATAGCTCTCAAGTCAGCCTCTTCACTCGAACGAGAAACTGCATTCTGTTCCTTCATCTTCCAGGCAATGAGAGAACCACCAAGAAAAACACAGTAAGCAGAAAGTGAACGGCGGTCCGAAGGATCACTGGCCCACGTAGCATCCGAATAGGCCTGGAGCTGTAACGAGCTAGAACGAGGAAAAAAGAGATGATGAGAGATCGTGCCACGAAGATATCGTAGAACACGAAGAAGGTGACTACAGTGAACTAAAGTGGGAGCAGAAACAAACTGACTTAGAATATGGACAAGATAGGAGATATCTGAACGAGTCACAGCAAGATAGACAAGACTCCCAACAAGATGACGATAACGCGTCGGATCAGACAAGAGCTCACCATCAGAAGCGCGAAGGTTAACATTGAGCTCCATAGGAGTCTCAGCAGTGCGCTCATCACTAAGAGCCGCATGAGCAAGAAGATCCTGGATATACTTTTCTTGGGAAATAGAAAAGCCATCAGAGGTGGAGGAAATCTCAATCCCAAGAAAGTAATGAAGGGGACCAAGATCAGACATAAGAAATTGCTCATTGAGATGGGCCTTGACAAAGGCAATGTACTCGGAATCGTCGCCAATGATGATCATGTCATCAACATATAGAAGGAGAATAGTGCGACCACGAGCAGAAAGGTGGACAAACAGCGTTGGATCATGAGCGCTGGGCGAAAAACCAATTGTTGTGATGACAGAGGCAAAACACGCTCAAACCAAGCACGGGGGGCTTGCTTAAGGCCATATAGAGAGCGACGAAGATGGCAAACCATGTTGTCAGGAACTGAATCCCAGGTGGTGGCTACATATAAACTTCCTCACGCAACTCACCATTAAGAAAGGCATTCTTAACATCAAGCTGAGACACGGACTAATGGCGAACAGAGGCCGACGAGAAGTGTGCGGACAGTGGTCATATGGGCCACAGGAGCAAAAGTCTCATCGTAATCACGACCATGCTCCTGCTGAAAGCCACGAGCCACAAGACAAGCTTTATAACGCTCAAGAGAACCATCAGAGCGAGACTTAATCTTATAGACCCGCTTACAAGTGATGGGACGAACAATGGGAGGAAGAGAAACCAGGTCCCACATGCCGGTGCGCTCAAGGGCAGCAATCTCCTCTGCCATCGCAAACTGCCATTCAGGATGAACAATAGCATCTCGATAAGAAGTCGGCTCAAGAACGGTTGAAAGACCATAGCGAGAAGGAGAATACCGGTCAGGGGGTGGACAAGGCTGAGAACGAAGACCATAAGTCGGTTGAGTGGAAGACAACACACTAGAAGAAGAGGGCGCATCGGTAGACTCATCCACAACACGTGAACAACGAGTATAAGGGAAAGGAAAGGAGGGAAGAGGTGGAATCACTGGATTTGGAGACGGGGAATGTATCAGTGATGAAGGTGGGGAAGGGGAAGGTATCAGTGATGAAGATGGAGAGTCATGCGATGAGGGAGGAGAAGAAACCGTAGGAGAGGACGGCATCGGATCTGCAACAGTGGGACGGGGAGTAGGAATATTGGGCACAGAGGGAGGTGTATTCAGAAACATAAGAAAAGAGATGTCCTCAGTGGAAAAGGCTGAGGATGAACGCGGGTAGAAGGGACAAGATTCATCAAAGGTCACATCCTGAGAAATACGCATCCGGCAACCGACAGGATCCCAACACCAATAGCCCTTATGCTCATCACTATATCCGAGAAAGACACACTCAACAGACTGAGCGGTTAGTTTGGTGCGTTCACGAGGGGCAAGCAAAACATAGCAAACGCAACCAAACAAACGGAGGACCGAATAATCGGGAGAACGACCAGAAAGACATTCAAGAGGAATACCACCCTTTAGAGCAGCAGATGGTTGAATGTTGATGAGATAGGTGGAAGTGGTAACAGCCTTAGCCCAGAAGTGAGGCAAGAGAGAGGCGGCGATCATCATCGCAAGTGCCGTCTCAAGAAGGTGACGATGCTTGCGTTCAGCCACACCATTCTGAGCATGAGCACCAGGGCAAAAGAACTAAGCAAGAGTACTCTGCTCAGCAAGGAATCCTCGCAGCGCATGGGAGATATACTCACCAACTGAATCTGCACGAAATACACGAATAGGAGTGGAAAACTAGGTATGTACCATGGAAGCAATTTTTTTGTAGATAAGACCTCACTACTAGAAGACATGAAATAGATCCAAGTGTACCGAGAAAAATCGTCTATGTAGCGCCCAAGATGCGATTCTATCCCAATCACATGATGAACTCATGATTGGGGCACAACCGCATTTCGAGCGCATAGCAAGGTGGATATCATTACAACATACCATGTACTGAATTGATGAGAATACAAGATAAAGGCTTACACTCGCCACAAGCTACAACATGAATACAACAGTTCATCAATACATAACAATCATCATACAGAAGAGCAGGATCCGACTACGGATGAAACCAAACAAAAAATGAAGAACGGCATCCACCCTGCTAATCCAAGGCTCCCGACCCGAAACATATCCCTTGATTGAAGAAGAAGCAGAAGAAGAGCTCCAAAACAAGCATGCATTGCTCTCGCGTCGGATCATCGCATTACCTGTACCTGCAGCTGTTGTTTTAGTAATCTGTGAGCCACGAGGACACAGCAATCCCATTACCATGGGTATCAAGACTAGCAAAGCTTAATGGGTATGGAATGGATAAGTGGTGAGGCTGCAGCAAGCACTAAGCATTTGTATGGTGGCTAACTTACGAGTACAAGAATAAGAAGAGAAACTATGCATAACGGTCGCAAACTAGTAATGATCAATAAGTGATCCCGAACTACTTACGAGTCAAACATAACCCCATCGTGTTCTCTTCTCGAACTCACTCGAAAAGAGACAGTCACGGTTACGCACACGGTTGGGGTATTTTATTTCGGACCTGGTGTCAAGTTCTCTACAACCGGATATTAAAAATTCCGATCTGCCACATAACCGTGGGCACGGCTTCCGGAAAGATTAAACCCTGCAGGGGTGTCCCAACTTAGTCCATCACAAACTCTCATGATCAACGAAGGAAATCCTCCTCCCAGAATAACCCGATCAAGCTCGGAATCCCGGTTCACAAGACATTTCGACAATGGTAAAACAAAACTAGCAAGACCTCCCGACATGCCGACACCCTGATAGTAGCCGCGCGTATCTCGTCTGAGGCCATGATCGGATAGGTCAGCCTACAAGTAAAACCAAACCTCGAGTTGCCCCGGGGTGGCCCCGCAGTCTGCCCGTTTTGGACCACCACTCATGAGGAGCACTGGCCCGGGTTGTTGATTAAGAATCCTCGGGTTAATTACTCCCTATGCAAATTTTAGTTGTTATTAGGCAAATGGTAAAACCAAAGTTGGGCCTTGCTGGAAGCGTTTTATTCAAAGCAAACTGTCAAGGGGGGGCCATAAACCCCGACCGTGTTAGGAACGCAAAATCAAGGAACATAACACCGGTATGACGGAAACTAAGGCAGCAAGAGTGGAACAAAACACCAAGCAAAAGGCCAAGCCTTCCACCCTTTACCAAGTATATAGATGCATTAATTAAATAAGAGATATTGTGATATCCCATGATATCCATGTTCCAACATGGAACAACCTACAACTGCACCTGCAACTAGCAACGCTATAAGAGGGGCTGAGCAAGCGGTAACATAGCCAAACAACGGTTGCTAGGATGGTGGAAAAGGTTAGGGGCTATCATGGCCATTTGGGAGGCTTGATAAACAAGTTGTAGGTAGCGTGACATAGCGATAGCATCGAGACAACTAGCAAAGCAAAGATAGTAGTGATATCCAGGGTAACGGTCATCTTGCCTGAAATTCCGCTAGGAAGAAGACCGAATCCATGAAGTAGACGAACCAACGTAGTCGAACGAATCCTCACAATCGCAACGTAACCGGAACTATCGAGAAAAAGCACAACCGGAAAGAAGCAAACAACATGGAAAACACACATATCATAATCATGGCATGATGCACAATCAAGTATGATGCATGTCCATTTTAAAGAGACATGGCATGTCAAAGTGCAACAAACAATACTACAAATTAAGTGGAGCTCATTATGCAACGAGTTGCATATTGACGGAACACCACGTTCAAATATTTAGTTCACTCTCGTTTATGCTACCCATCAATATTAAATGTTAGTTAGCATGGCAAGAGGTGAAGCATAATAAAAACTACCTATCTAGGCAAGTTTAAATGAGGCCGGAAACAACAAACAACAATTCCGGAAAATCCTCATATGCAATTTTCGAATTTGGTACTGTTCTGCCCTAAACCATATTTTATAGTTATTAAACATGTAAAATAAGTGCACCACGTTAATCTATGCATTTTTCTACCCCATTTACACATAAACTTTATTTAATTCAAAGCTACGGTTATTTAGTTATGAAATAAACCATTTTAACATGACAATTATGCAAATTAATTCAAACAGCATATTTAAACATTTTAACATGGATGAAAGCAGCTTATTATGAAACTAGATGAAATTCTAAGCATTTTACGTATAGAAATCATTTTAATCCGATGCACGGTTGTGAAGTTATTATATGCAAGAAGTTTGAGGGTCAAACTGTAAAACAGCAGATCCAGGAATAATAGTTAAATTCGTCCAGAGAAAAAAAAACATCACACGGGCCAAAACTGGCTAGCCCAACAGGAGGAAAATGGAAAGAGGGGCGCCGGTGGGGTGGCCTCACCATGGGCTCGGCCCAGCAGCTGAAGGGAATGCAGCTGGGCCTGGCGCGGCTGGATCTGGCCTGGAGGAGGCTGGGTCGCGGACGCGAAGCAGCGACAGCTGGCCAATGCGGGATGACCAGGCTCGCTTGATCCGTTCGAGCGGGATGCAGGTGGCGGCGCTGAAACGCAGAGGCGTGGGACTTGGCGCGGAGGAAGGAGGTCCGGCGGGGTCGCGGGTCTCCAGGGCGTCGGATCTGGCCGGCGTCGACGTGCTCCGCTTCCAGCGGCTTGGCAGTACCTGTCCATGACGGGGGAGACAGGAACATAAGAGAGCGGTGATCGAGAGCAGATTGCAGAGGAGGCAGGGAAGGAGGGTGGCGCTGGGGACCTGCTGGTCATCGGGGCTTGGCGCACCGGCGACAGAGGACGACGAGGTGGCGAAGGTTGAGGCAAGGGGCTCGGGATCAATCTCTTCTTGATTTGGAACGAAGAGGGAGCGAGGGACACTCGGCTGGAGGCTCGGGAAGCTCGGGGGTGGGGCGCAGAGGCAGACGGATCCGTTCGGGAACGGGAAGGGGCGGCGAAGGAGGAGCTCTGCTCTGGGGAGCTGGTTGCCGGCGGCGCGATGGACGGCAGGGTCGAGCTGGAACAGGGGCTTGCCGTGGGAGGAGCTCGTCTCCCTAGACTCGGGCGAGCTCGGAAAGAGGCGAGGCCTCGGGTGCACGAGGCTACCGGTTGGGGTGGTGAAGAAAACGAGGGAGGTGGGTGGCGCCGCAGGATTCGAGCAGAAGGTGGCGGTGCTGGGTAGGCTGCAGCAATTTGGTCGCCGCAGAAAACACGGGAGGTGGTCGGAGGTTGCGGTGGCGATGGGCAGTTGGATGGATGGGGATCGAGAGGTGGAGGCTCGGGCTATGGTTGGAGGGAGATGGATCTGGGAGGATCCCGATGAAGATGCGGGAGACTGGCGGCGGCGGAGGGATTGGATGGATGGGACTGCCTAGGCTAGGGTTTGTCCTGCTATTTATAGATAGGGGCTATTGGAATAGAGTTTTGGACCCTCCGATTAGATCGGACGGTCGAGAATAAATAGGCTAGGAGAGTCCAACAAAGAACTGAAGATAGTTTAGGGATGTTTAGGGATGATCCGGACCCATCGGTAACGACAGCCCGGTTGGGTTTGGGGAAGTTTTTGGACGCACGTGATGGGGTTTGAGAAAGGTCGACAAAGAGAAAGGGGCCTGACAAAAGGTCGATGGAGACAAGGCGAGAAGCGGCAACTACGAACGGATGCGAGTTTTAAGAAAACATGCGGATGCAATGCGCATGATGCCATGATGAAATGAAACAAACAAATAAAACACATGGCGACAACGAAAAACATGGAAGGCGTCTGGAGCGTCGCTCTCGGGTCATTACAACTCTCCTCCACTTACAAGAGATCTCGCCCTGACATCTAGGGATGAAAACGGAAAGAAGGGGTAAAACAAAGTTGCTTCTTTGACAAGCGAGTGAAACCAACAAACCTTGAAAGTGGAACAGCTCGAAAGAAATGACACAACAAAGATGAACGAAATCGAGAGCACCCCGGTTGTAAACGGAAACAAGGAACACCATGAGAACCTTGTTGGTTGAAAGACATGAAACAAGAGCTTAACGAACCAAAAGAATATGAAACCACACCGGTATAACGAGAGAGAAGGAACAAGAATAAAAGAATTTGGACAGTTGTGGGCTTATGGAAAACATCTCAAAATTATGAGGTGACAACCGGCCACTAATGGAAACAATTGATTGTTTGAGATCAACGAAGAGATGAAAAATTTCTTTCGCTGAGAGGATAGGAGAAAAATTGGGTCATTGATAAGCACCATAATAGCAACATTCCCAATGGAAGGCTTTAGGTGAAATCTATACCAAGATAACATCAACGAAGAAATTGTTGGGTTGAAAGAACTCATGAACGAAGAGAGAATGATGGGTTTAAATATCTCATTCTTGATAACTTGTGAATCATGAAACACGAAAGGAAATTCTCAAGAATGATATAAGACCACCTCAAAAGATAATGAAGAAGAATTGCACTTCGAAATGCAGGATAAAGAATACTTGAGCTCCTCGAACGAGAATCTTGAAGAACACTTCGAGAATGAATTAAATCCTTAATGAACCACCATGTTGAGCCTCCGAGAAGAACTCCGGTAATAAAAGAATGATCAAACGAAAGGAAAGTTGAAAAAAACAAGATGAAGTGTTGCAATGATTTAGATGGAGCTTCGCGACGACATAACCAGGAAAACTTGGAACTCTGGAAAGGAAAAGATGAAACACCTGAACCAAGGATTTTGATGAGCCTCCGGGATAAAGTATTAAATCACCTCAATGAAATAAGAATAAGAATTATGTCATGCTTACCCCTTCATCAACTTTAATTGATGACAGGCAATGGATTTGGCATGCCACTTATTCTCACTGAAAAAGATTAAAGAGAGATAGAACAAACTTGGGAAGGTCTTCAACGAACCATCGTAAGAATTGAAAATGAACATAGCAAAGGGACGAATCACCGGGAAGAATAGAAAACGAACGAAGATACTCAAGCAAATTTAGATATAAGAGAACGAATCGCCGGGAAGAATTAGAAATGCACGAAGATACTCGAGGCAATTTATATATAAGCGAACAAAGAGATCACGAGTAGACTAGAGTATACTCGAACGATGCAACGGTAATATTTGGAGAACGAGAGCTGAAAACTGAGAATGAGTAATATTCAGAAATGATGGGCTTCGGATGATCAAGAAAGGAAAGCAACTCCTGAAATGCGTCGGATGCGTGAAAAGAATCCTCACAATCGAAAACAATCATGAGAGGATGGCATCAAGCTTGAACTACACATCTTTGGAAGAACGGGTAAGGATTTAAGAGGAACTCTTCTTCGGTCTTCAAAATCCGAGAATGACGACGAGAAACACCACCATGAATTGTTGAGGCACGTCGGAATGAAGAATAGAAAGGTTGAACCAACGATGAAAAGAATTTGAAAGCAACCTTGGAGAAGGCATCTGACTGATGAAATTCATTCGTACGTCAAACTTTAAAAGTATTGGAGAATAACTCCGGAAAATTTAGAAGAGTCAGGTAAGATCCTGGGAAAAAACCTGTGGGTTATGGGCCCACTCAAAAGAGAACACCGCTGAACGATTGATTGAAAGGGGAGATTGCACCGGTTGAATTAAATGGCTTGAATGAGATAACAACCTCAAAATAGCTTGAACGGATTAAGAGTGGAAACACGAATCTTCTGAGATATCTTCGGCACTCCGGAGAAGAATAGAGAGAGGTGAATAAATAAGAGAGCCTTGGATAAGACATTCGAACATTGGAAAACATGTGAACCAATGAAAATGATACGATCAACACCGAAAGCATGAATTTAGTCCATCGGAGAAGAAAATGAGAATGAAGAATGATAAACTTGAAGCTTCCTAAGCATCATCATGAGAATCACCGGATAAGAACATTGAAGGAAAAGAATGAAAATACTTCACATCAATAAAATGAGTACTGGATTAAGAAATCCGAGTGCTTGAAGAAAAGGGTGGGAGGGCGGGAAAAACAAAGGCAACTTGGGACGGATGGAACAAACACCATAGAGAAAACTTAGAATTGATCTTGCGGATGTTGAAATGATCGGATCCACTTGAAGAGAAGCACGCCGGTTGGAAAAGAATTAACATGACAACCTCCATGATCAAGAAGGATTAGTATTCACATAGAAGTATGAGAACACCGCTTAGGAAAAGGTATGGAATCAACACTTGACTTCGAAACAACTCGAATACCAATACTCAAAACAAAACAAAGGATTTGGCTTGCAAAATAAGCCGGAACAAACATATGATAGAGATTTCGCCCAAAGTGTTCGCGATGAGGCCCCACGGGCCCGACGTACAGCGAACATCATGAATGAAAAATGAGACATCCCTGAATCAGCATAGCCAAGGATTCTTTAAGATGCCTCGCGACCACTGTAAATCGACCGTGAAAAACGAACCACTAGACGTTGGACCCCAATCTCAAATCATATATCTGTCGTAAGGAAATCCTGAGTAACTACTTGAATTCCCACCTAAGAACTCCCGAAACATTCTGGTTATGCAATCTGGTGTTGGGGATACAGGGAGGCACAAATATCTCACACAACTAACAAATCCTACGCTCCAACTTTATCCATCCGTCAACACATAACCAAGAAAACCTCAGAAATCGTGTACCTCGGACCTTCGAAAGAACATCCCCTATACTAGCTGTGGCAATACATCTGGTCGCTCTCCCCAGTACTGGGTGTCGCCAAACTACTCTCACCACTAGTAGCATAGAAGCGTTTTCGATGTCGGCGTCCTCTGGTATTCCGAAACAGAAACGATAAACACTGTGACGAAAACACCTTGGAGCTCAACTCCCCAGGACACTGCCACAACCCCTATATGTCAAGAGGCACCAAGACAGAATTCCCATCACAATGATATCGGACCGATTCCATAATACCCACGTGATCCTAAAAAAAATTGAGTGGAAAAAGAAGAGTAATGGAAACAAAAATACCTACGTCACGATTCCTCAACAGAGCGACGAAGGGGATGAGGAGTAAAAAGAATTCCTACTCTCCGATATAACTAGACTCAAAATAGTTTTCTTTCTAGACTCAACAACGCCAACGGTTCGATCAATCAAGGGGGCTCCTAAGGTCGGTAAGGCTCTGATACCAACTTGTAGCGCCCAAGATGCGATTCTATCCCAATCACGTGATGAACTCATGATTGGGGCGCAACCGCATTTCGAGCGCATAGCAAGGTGGATATCATTACAACATACCATGTACTGAATTGATGAGAATACAAGATAAAGGCTTACACTCGCCACAAGCTACAACATGAATACAACAGTTCATCAATACATAGTAATCATCATACAGAAGAGCAGGATCCAACTACGGATGAAACCAAATGAAAAAGGAAGAACGACATCCACCCTGCTAATCCGAGGCTCCCGACCCAGAACATATCCCTTGATCGAAGAAGAAGTAGAAGAAGAGCTCCAAAACAAGCATGCATCGCTCTCACGTCGGATCATCGCATTACCTGTACCTGCAGCTGTTGTTGTAGTAATCTGTGAGCCACGAGGACTCAGCAATCCCATTACCATGGGTATCAAGACTAGCAAAGCTTAATGGGTATGGAATGGATAAGTGCTGAGGCTGCAGCAAGCACTAAGCATTTGTATGGTGGCTAACTTACGATTACAAGAATAAGAAGAGAAACTACGCATAACGGTCGCAAACTAGTAATGATCAATAAGTGATCCTGAACTACTTACGAGTCAAACATAACCCCACTGTGTTCTCTTCTCGAACTCACTCAAAAAGAGACATTCATGGTTACGCACGCAGTTCGGGTATTTCATTTCGGATCTGGTGTCAAGTTCTCTACAACCGGATATTAAAAATTCCCATCTGCCACATAACCGCGGGCACGGCTTCCGGAAAGATTAAACCCTGCAGGGGTGTCCCAACTTAGTCCATCACAAACTCTCATGATCAACGGAGGAAAATCCTTCTCCCGGAACAACCCGATCAAGCTCGGAATCCCGGTTCACAAGACATTTCGACAATGGTAAAGCAAAACCAGCAAGACCTCCTGACGTGCCGACACCCTGATAGTAGCCGCGCGTATCTCGTCTCAGGCCACGATCGGATAGGTCAGCCTACGAGTAAAACCAAACCTCGAGTTGCCCCGGGGTGGCCCCGCAGTCTGCCCATTTTGGTCCAACACTCATGAGGAGCACTGGCCCGGGTTGTTGATTAGGAATCCTCGGGTTAATTACTCCCTATGCAAATTTTAGTTGTTATTAGGCAAATGGTAAAACCAAAGTTGAGCCTTGCTGGAAGAGTTTTATTCAAAGCGAACTGTCAAGGGGGGCCCATAAACCCCGATCGTGCTAGGAACGCAAAATTAAGGAACATAACACCGGTCACCGTGTTAGGAACACAAAATCAAGGAACATAACACCGGTATGACGGAAACTAAGGCGGCAAGAGTGGAACAAAACACCAAGTAAAAGGCCAAGCCTTCCACCCTTTACCAAATATATAGATGCATTAATTAAATAAGAGATATTGTGATATCCCATGATATCCATGTTCCAACATGGAACAACCTGCAACTGCAACTGCACCTGCAACTAGCAATGCTATAAGAGGGGCTGAGCAAGCGGTAACATAGCCAAACAACGGTTGCTAGGATGGTGGAAAAGGTTAGGGGCTGTCATGGCAATTTGGGAGGTTTGATAAACAAGTGGTAGGTAGCGCGACATAGCGATAGCATCGAGACAACTAGCAAAGCAAAGATAGTAGTGATATCTAGGGTAACGGTCATCTTGCCTGAAATCCCGCTAGGAAGAAGACCGAATCCATGAAGTAGATGAACCAACGTAGTCGAACGAATCCTCACAATCGCAACGTAACCGAAACTATCGAGAAGAAGCATAACCGGAAAAAAGCAAACAACATGGTAAACACACATATCATAACCATGGCATGATGCACAATCAAGTATGATGCATGTCCATTTTAAAGAGACATGGCATGGCAAAGTGCAACAAACAATACTACAAATTAAGTGGAGTTCATTATGCAACGAGTTGCATATTGACGGAACACCACGTTCAAATATTTAATTCACTCTCGTTTATGCTACCCATCAATATTAAATGTTAGTTAGCATGGCAAGAGGTGAAGCATAATAAAACTACCTATCTAGGCAAGTTTAAATGAGGCCGGAAACAACAAACAACAATTCCGGAAAATCCTCATATGCAATTTTCGAATTTGGTATTGTTCTTCCCTAAACCATATTTTATAGTTGTTAAACATGCAAAATAAGTGCACCATGTTAATCTATGCATTTTTCTACCCCATTTACATATAAACTTTATTTAATTCGGAGCTACGGGTATTTAGTTATGAAATAAACCATTTTAACATGACAATTATGCAAATTAATTCAAACAGCATATTTAAACATTTTAACATGGATGAAAGCAGCTTATTATGAAACTAGATAAAATTCTAAGCATTTTACGTATAGAAATCATTTTAATCCGATGCACGGTTGTGAAGTTATTATATGCAAGAAGTTTGAGGGTCAAACTGTAAAACAGCAGATCCAGGAATAATAGTTAAATTCGTCCAGAGAAAAAAAAACATCACACGGGCCGAAACTGGCTAGCCCAATAGGAGGAAAATGGAAAGAGGGGCGCCGGCGGGGTGGCCTCATGGGCTCGGCCCAGGAGCTGATGGGGAGGCAGCTGGGCCTGGCGCGGCTGGATCTGGGCTGGAGGAGGCTGGGTCACGGACGCGAAGCAGCGACAGCTGGTCAACGCGGGACGAGCAGGCTCGCTCGATCCGTTCGAGTGGGATGCAGCCATGCAGGCGGCAGCGCTGAAACGCAGAGGCGCGGGACTTGGCGCGGAGGAAGGAGGTCCGGCGGGGTCGCGGGTCTCCAGGGCGTCGGATCTGGCCGGCGTCGAGGAGCTCCGCTTCCAGCGGCGACGGCTTGGCAGTACCTGTCCATGACGGGGGAGACAGGAACATAAGACGGCGGTGATCGAGAGCAGATTGCAGAGGAGGCAGGGAAGGAGGGTGGCGTTGGGGACCTGCTGGTCATCGAGGCTTGGCGCACCGGCGACAGAGGACGACGAGGTGGCGAAGGTTGAGGCAAGGGGCTCGGGATCAATCTCTTCTTGATTTGGAACGAGGAGGATGCGGGGGACGCTCGGCTGCGGGTTCGGGAAGCTCGGGGGTGGGGCGCAGAGGCAGACGGATCCGTTCGGGAACGGGAAGGGGTTGCGAAGGAGGAGCTCTGCTCTGGGGAGCTGGTTGCCGGCGGCGCGACGGACGGCAGGGTCGAGCAGGAGCAGGGGCTTGCCTTGGGAGGAGCTCGTCTCCCTAGACTCGGGCGAGCTCGGGAAGAGGTGAGGCCTCGGGCGCACGAGGCTGCCGGTTGGGGTGGTGAAGAAAACGAGGGAGGTGGGTGGCGCTGCAGGATTCGAGCAGAAGGTGGCGGCGCTGGGTAGGCTGCAGCAATTTGGTCGCCGCGGAAAACACGGGAGGTGGTCGGAGGCTGCGGTGGCGATGGGCAGTTGGATGGACGGGGATCGAGAGGTGGAGGCTCGGGCGCTGGTTGGAGGGAGATGGATCTGGGAGGATCCCGATGAAGATGCGTGAGACTGGCGGCGGCGGAGGGATTGGATGGATGGGATTGCCTAGACTAGGTTTTGTCCTGCCATTTATAGATAGGTGCTATTGGAACAGAGTTTTGGACCTTTCGATTAGATCGGACGGTCGAAAATAAATAGGCTAGGAGATTTCAACAAAGAACCGAAGATATTTTAGGGATGTTTAGAGATGATCCGGACCCATCGGTAACGACAGCCCGGTTGGGTTTGGGGAAGTTTTCGGACGCACATGATGGGGTCTGAGAGAGGTCGACAAAGAGAAAGGGGCCTGACAAAAGGTCGACGGAGACAAGGCGAGAAGCGGCAACTACGAACGGATGCGAGTTTTAAGAAAACATGCGGATGCAATGCGCATGATGCCATGATGAAATGAAACAAACAAATAAAACACACGGCGACAACGAAAAGCATGGAAGGCATCTGGAGCGTCGGTCTCGGGTCGTTACAACTCTCCTCCACTTACAAGAGATCTCGCCCCGAGATCTAGGGATGAAAACGGAAAGAAGGGGTAAAACAAAGTTGCTTCTTTGACAAGCGAGTGAAACCAACAAACCTTGAAGGTGGAACAGCTCGAAAGAAATGACACAACAAAGATGAACGAAATCGAGAGCACCCCGGTTGTAAACGGAAACAAGGAACACCATGAGAACCTTGTTGGTTGAAAGACATGAAACAAGAGCTTAACGAACCAAAAGAATATGAAACCACACCGGTATAACGAGATAGAAGGAACAAGAATGAAAGAATTTGGACAATTGAGGGCTTATGGAAAACATCTCAAAATTATGAGGTGAGAACCGGCCACTAACGGAAACAATTGATTGTTTGAGATCAACGAAGAAATGAAAAATTTCTTTCGCCGAGAGGATAGGAGAAAAATTGGGTCATTGATAAGCACCATGATAGCAACATTCCCAATGGAAGGCTTTAGGTGAAATCTATACCAAGATAACATCAACGAAGAAATTGTTGGGTTGAAAGAACTCATGAACGAAGAGAGAATGATGGGTTTAAATATCTCATTCTTGATAACTTGTGAATCATGAAACACGAAAGGAAATTCTCAAGAATGATATAAGACCACCTCAAAAGATAATGAAGAAGAATTGCACTTCGGAATGCACGATAAAGATTACTTGAGCTCCTCGAACGAGAATTTTGAAGAACACTTCGAGAATGAATTAAATCCTTAATGAACCATCATGTTGAGCCTCCGAGAAGAACTCCGGTAATAAAAGAATGATCAAACGAAAGGAAAGTTGAAAAAACAAGATGAAGTGTTGCAATGATTTAGATGGAGCTTCGCAACAACATAACCAAGAAAACTTGGAACTCCGGAAAGGAAAAGATGAAACACTTGAACCAAGGATTTTGATGAGCCTCCGGGATAAAGAATTAAATCACCTCAATGAAATAAGAATAAGAATTATGTCATGCTTACCCCTTCATCAACTTTAATTGATGACAAGCAACGGATTTGGCAAGCCACTTATTCTCACCGAAAAAGATTAAAGAGAGATAGAACAAACTTGGGAAGGTCTTCAACGAACCATCGTAAGAATTGAAAATGAACGTAGCAAAGGGACGAATCACCGGGAAGAATAGAAAACGAACGAAGATACTCAAGGAAATTTAGATATAAGAGAACGAATCGCCGGGAAGAATTAGAAAATGCACGAAGATACTTGAGGCAATTTATATATAAGCGAACAAAGAGATCAGGAGTAGACTACAGTATACTTGAACGATGCAGCGGTAATATTTGGAGAACGAGAGCTAAAAACTGAGAATGAGTAATATTCAGAAATGATGGGCTTCGGAAGATCGAGAAAGGAAAGAAACTCCTGAAATGCGTCGGATGCGTGAAAAGAATCCTCACAATCGAAAACAATCATGAGAGTATGGCATCAAGCTTGAACTACACATCTTTGGAAGAACGGGTAAGGATTTAAGAGGAACTCTTCTTCGGTCTTCAAAATCCAAGAATGACGATGAGAAACACCACCATGAATTGTTGAGGCATGCCGGAATGAAGAATAGAAAGGTTGAACCAACGATGAAAAGAATTTGAAAGCAACCTTGGAGAAGGCATCTGACTGATGAAATTCATTCGTACGTCAAACTTTAAAAGTATTGGAGAATAACACCGGAAAAATTAGAAGAGTCAGGTAAGATCCTGGGAAAAAACCTGTGGGTTATGGGCCCACTCAAAAGAGAACACCGTTGAACGATTGATTGAAAGGGAAGATTGCACCGGTTGAATTAAATGGCTTGAATGAGATAACAACCTCAAAATAGCTTGAACGGATTAAGAATGGAAACACTAATCTTCTGAGATATCTTCGGCACTCCGGAGAAGAATAGAGAGAGGTGAATAAATAAGAGGGCCTTGGATAAGACATTCCAATATTGGAAAACATGTGAACCAATGAAAATGATACGATCAACACTGAAAGCTTGAATTACTCCACCGGAGAAGAAAATGAGAATGAAGAATGATAAACTTGAAGCTTCCTAAGCATCTTCATGAGAATCACCGGATAAGAACATTGAAGGAAAAGAATGAAAATACTTCACATCAATAAAATGAATACTGGATTAAGAAATCCGAGTGCTTAAATAAAAGGGTGGGAGGGTGGGAAAAACAAAGGCAACTTGGGACGGATGGAACAAACACCATTGAGAAAACTTAGAATTGATCTTGCGGATGTTGAAATGATCGGATCCACTTGAAGAGAAGCACGCCGGTTGGAAAAGAATTAACATGACAACCTCCATGATCAAGAAGGATTAGTATTCACATAGAAGTATGAGAACACCGCTTAGGAAAAGGTATGGAATCAACACTTGACTTCGAAGCAACTCGAATACCACTACTCAAAACAAAACAAAGGATTTGGCTTGCAAAATAAGCCGGAACAAACATATGATAGAGATTTCGCCCAAAGTGTCCGCGATGCGGCCCCACGGGCACAATGTACAGCAGACATCATGAATGAAAAACGAGACGTCCCTGAATCAGCATAGCCAAGGATTCTTTAAGATGCCTCGCGACCACTGTAAATCGACCATGAAAAATGAACCACTAGACGTTGGACCCCAATCTCAAATCATATATCTGTCGGAAGGAAATCCTGGGTAACTACTTGAATTCCCACCTAAGAACTCCCGAAACTTTCTGGTTATGCAATCTGGTGTTGGGGATACAGGGAGGCACAAATATCTCACACAACTAACAAATCCTACGCTCCAACTGTATCCATCCGTCAACACATAACCAAGAAAACCTCAGAAATTGTGTACCTCAGACCTTCGAAAGAACATCCCCTATACTAGCTGTGGCAATACATCTGGTCGCTCTCCCCAGTACTGGGTGTCGCCAAACTACTCTCACCACTAGTAGCAAAGAAGCGCTTTCGATGTCGGCGTCCTCTGGTATTCCGGAACTGAAACGATAAACACTGTGACGAAAACACCTTGGAGCTCAACTCCCCGGGACACTGCCACAACCCCTAAATGTCAAGAGGCACCAAGTGTGGGGACCCCGACTTACAAGTCGATGTCACCGAGTGCACGTGTACAGTGATCCCAGAGATCAATGCTCACTGAACACACAGAAGTTGAATAACAAGAGTCTTACATCCATACATACCGTCTTACACAAATTATGACCTTTATGGTCAAGTCTTACATAGATAAAGCCTCAAGGGCTGAACATCACATAAAACACAAGCAGCGGAAATCTTCATTGATAAGTAGAACCCATGCCATCTGCCTTAACCCTATAGGCATTCTGACTGGGAAACGTCCTAGTTCGCATGTTCGTCACCAAAGAACTCTCCCTCAAACTCCCGCTCTTCCATGCCTGGCCAATTAAATAACCAGTGGCAAGCCAATGAGTACTTTGAATGTACTCGCAAGCAACCCATGTTTTGGATCAAGGTATAACAATGCATGACATAGGTAAATTTTTGCAGAAAGCTAGTTTTGAGTGCTATGACATGTTCAACAATTTGTAAGGCATGCATCATAAGTATTCAAGTAACCATGAGGACAGGTTACAGATATCAACATAAATAGAGTTGGAACCAACCCATCTTATTTATCATGTCAAGTCTTTTGACTTGACCCAAGTAGTTCTTTCCACTTTCCCATACACACTCACCGGGTTACATAAACATGTGGACGTAGCCCCAGAGCGGTTACCCAACTGTCCGTGACCATGGACACGGCCATTCAAATAGTTTGACACTCTGCAGAGGTTGCACACTTTACCCACAAGACTCGAGGAACTTTCGTGTCAAGCCATGACTCGCGGTATATTACATACCCGAGGTAAGCACCCGAACATTATTTTTCCCTTGACAACACTAACAAAGAGTCCACTCGTTGGCCCTTGTCCTCACGATGTACATCATATGAGACTCGCTCGAGATCGTACCATCCGAGAGGGGACATAACAGTGTGCCCGGTGTCTATAAAAACAGCCATAGTCGCCCTACCTGGCACGACTCCGTATCGAGAGAGTAGCTCATAGCCTCATACTCTCCCGCCACTAGTAATGCGGGCTCCCTGCTAGTATTGACCAAAGTAATCAACAAAGCCCCGTCCCATAAGGGGTATTGTGGTTGTACATGTAAGGTTGGAATAACGGTCGCAACTTAAACCAATCCGTTTTCGAAAATCACACTCACACAACTTGCTCCGATACACCACTTCTTTATCAAGTGGTTACCTAGCTCATCATCTCCCTCGGGCATTAGTGGCACCCGATGGGGTTTTCGAAAAGTCTTTGAAAACATACTTGTCTCCATCACCATTCATATACCCAACTCATTTGTGTAGCAACTGCTTTGGCATCCTATCTACTCCCACCCGCATAACCCTCATAGGAAGGTAGGGTCATGCACAATGCAAGTATCAACGAGGAAGTAACGGAGGCAACCCACTAAAGTGGTTACCATCTCATCATGATTCCGATGCAACAATAATAAGGTGCTATATGAAATGCATAAAAGGGTTTCATATACATGGTCAAAGGGCTGCTTGCCAGGCTCAAACAAGTCTTCGAGGTCTTCAAATCCTTCTGGTCCAACTCCTTCATCAACTTCGCAATCTAACGTCGCAAAGTATCGGGCACACAATAAGGCAATAGCACAAACAGAAAAATAAAAGTGCTCATAAAAATGTCAACTTATTTTTGTAAAATATTAGGATGAAAACTAAGAATGCAAAAATTCTTAGTTTTGGAATTGGAGCTATAGAAACAGAGAAATGGATTTTCAAATATGGATTTAATTCCTCAAATTGGAATTTAAATTTGAACAGTACAGAAAAGTGTGATGGATTTGCATGAAAGTTACACCATTAAATAAGTGGGATTATTACAAGACTTTTGGAGTTGGAATTATTTAATTTGGATAAATAATGTGGGCTGTGGAATTTTTGGAAACCCACTTTAAAAAGAAAAAGGAAAAAGGCTGGGGGCTAATGTGCTTACTGGGCCAGAACAGCCGCAGCGTAGCAGGCCCAGAAGGGAAATGGCCCGGGCGAGCCGTCGCCTGCGCGCGCGCGTTTAAACCTGACAAGCGGGGCACGGCTGCCAGCGGGAGAGAGAGGAGGGGAGAGAGAGATGAGGATGACAGGTGGGCTCCACCTGTCATCTCCAACCTCGCGGCAGAGAGGCCGGCGAGCTCACCGGCGACGTTTCCGGGCATGGCGGGGCGAGCTGATGGCACGGCCGGACTCCTCGTCGTGTCGCCGTTCGGGTGGTGGTGGTTGCGGTCGCCGGAGTGGCCTGGTTCACCGGCGACAAGGTCACGCGGCGGAGGAGCTTCGGGCGTTAGTGGTTGTGGTCGTCCCCGGCTGCAAACAAAGGGGGAAGCAACGGGGAAAGGATCAGTGGGCTGCGGTGGTTCCAGATCGAGGAAGAGGAGTGGTGGGGGAGGTCTATACCGCGCGAACGCCGGTGAGCCGAAGCAGCGGAGCTCGAGCTCGAGGCCCTCTAGAGATGAACGGGAGGTGCAGGAGGATGATTGGGAGTGGGAGAGAGCGAGTGGTGGTGAGGGAGAGGCTCGGGGAGGCTTTAAATAGCTGGCCCGTGGCTCACCGTGGACCAGTGCACCGGCGGGGTTTGTTGCCGTCGCTGTAGGTCACGGGGGCTCACATGGGCATGTCCGGGGCATTCGTGGAGGTGGTCTACGACCAGGGGAAGGAAGAGAGAGCGGGGAGGGCCAGAGGCATCACGCGTGGGAGCTCGCCCATTGGAGCTCTCGGGCGGGTGACACGCGTGTGAAGGGAGGCAGCAAGAGGAGGAAAGAGGAGGGGGACAGGGCGTGGCATGCTGCGGATGTCGAGGTGGTCCTGCTGGGGCGCGGGGGAGAGCCGAGGTGGACGGAGGCGTTGGGCAGAAGGCGGCTACAGTGCGGGAGCGCACTGTAGCACGCTGCAGAGCGCGTGTGTGGCCGGCATGGCCATTTTTTTGGCGCTCTGGGCTTGGCTCCTAGTGTCAAGCAGCTCTAGGGAGAAGGAAAGAAGTGGGAAGGGGCATTGGATGCCCTGGAGAGGTCCTGGTGAGAGAAGGGTGGAGAGGAAGAGAGAGAAAGAGGCTGTCTAGAGAGAGAAAGTGAGGGTTTCACCCTCCATTTATTGTTCCATGGCCTTGCAAATTTTACCAGAGGTAGAAGGTGATCATGGTTAGCTGTGGTAAAAAAATTGAGTTCATGGAGAATAGTGGAAGAGGTCAAGGTGATGATTTTGGAAAAATGGCAGAAGGTGTTTCATGCAAGTTTGAGCCACTTTCACTTGTCTCCTTCTTGTGCCACTTGATGGGGATGATGCACATGACCATTTGGAAATGTGGTAGAAATTTGGGCTCATTTGGATAAAGTTCACAATGTAACTTTTGTAAACCCTAGAAATCAACAGAAATGGATTTGCTTAGATCTAGCTAAGCTAATCTCTTCTCCTTGATGCACCACTTCGTGTAGTGACATTATTTGGGTATTTGAGCATGTCCACAAAGTTTGGGATCAACTGGAGAAAGTTGGCAATGCAAAGTTGTTCAAGTTTGGTTCTGGACAGAGAGGGTTTTGGGGCACTTTTGTGAACCAAAATGATTTTGATTGAGATGAAACTTTGCAAGATCATCACATTATGCATATGTGACTTGTTAGAATTTTACTGGATTTATTTGAAAATATTTCTTATAGAAATATTTCAAATACTTGAAATGAACAGAAATGGTTTTGGAGGGTTTTGTCCAATATTTTGATCATGACCATGTGTTGAAACTCATATATATGGAAAATATATGTCCACTGAGTTTCCCTAAATTTTCTCAAATATTTTTGAAGCTTTAAAATAATTTTAACCTATTAAAGACCATTTCTGGCCTTAAGAAAAATCCTTTAAATAAAATAGCAAAATAACTTTTAAAATAATAACTTTGTGGTTTATGGGGGTACTATATCTAATAGGAATCAAACATATATTTTGGAAGATTTTTACTTCCCTTAATTAAGTACTTGTAGTGCAAGCCTCAATTCAGGTTTTTTTTAAAACCTAATTTAGAAAATTCTTTTTGGCCAAATTATTTTTGTAAGAAAATTCTATTCTGTCCTATACACATGGCATGATCATTGGGTAAAGTTTTGGATCAAGGAGAAGGAGTATAAGAGTTGGAGGATTTATTTGATTTTTAGAGCACTTGCAAACAGCAATAGAAATCCAATCAAGCAAAGTTCAAAACACTCAAAAGTTTTTGGCAAACCACATTTTATCATGATTTATTAGTTTAAGTGTTGTGGCATGAAAATCAGGGTGTGACAGACCTACCCCCCTTACAAGAATCTCGTCCCTGAGATTTCCAAACTAGGCATGGAAAGGAGTATGGAAACTTGGATTTGGGGTAGTCTTCACGTCCTCATACTGCATCCGCTTCCGTGTGGTACTCCATTGAACCTTGAAGTACTTGGTGGTGCGGCTTCATGTATAACGTTCCACTTGATCCAGGTTGCTAATGGGTTTCTCGTGGCAGGTTAGATCGGGTTGGGGTAGATGGCTTGGTGATCGATGCCCTTGTGGGGATCGTGCTTGTCAGGAAGTTGGAAACACTTCCGGAGTTGTGATGCGTGGGAAACGTTGTGCACATTGGATAACTTGGGTGGCAACTCCTGCTGGTAGCCGTCTACTCTTCGTCTTGCAGTGATCTCAGAGGGGGAGATAAAGCTTGGTGTGAGCTTTCCCTTGGCATGGAAATGCTTGGTTCCTTTGAGAGGAATGGCTTGCAGATACACCTGATCTTCGACGCGGAAGTTTACTTCTTGACGATGGTGGTTGGTATAGTTCTTCCTCCTTGATATGGCGGTCTTCAAATGTCCCCTAACCAGCTGAACGGCTCTTCTTCCGTCTTCAGGTAGACAAGTAGGTCACCAATTAAAGATGACAACCAACTTGTCCAAGTACTCTAGGAGGACTTGTTCATGGGGTACATAAAGTACGCTAGGGTACTGGTGGTGGTCATGGTTGAGTATTGGCCAAGGTCTTCTTGACCTAGAGCCAAAGCCCATTGTCATGATCTGACCATTCCCATTGGACAAGTTTCAGTTTTGGATCAAGGAGAAGGAGTATAAGAGTTGGAGGATTTATTTGATTTTTAGAGCACTTGCAAACAGCAATAAAAATCCAATCAAGCAAAGTTCAAAACACTCAAAAGTTTTTGTCAAAGCACATTTTGTCATGACTTATTAGCTTAAGTGTTGTGGCATGAAAATTAGGGTGTGACACCAAGACAGAATTCCCGTCACAATGACATCGGACCGATTCCATAATACACACGTGATCCTAAAAAAATTTGAGTAGAAAAAGAAGAGTAATGGAAACAAAAACACCTACGTCACGATTCCTCACCAGAGCGACGAAGGGGATGAGGAGTAAAAAGAATTCCTACTCTTTGATATAACTAGACTCAAAATAGTTTTCTTTCTAGACTCAACAACGCCAACGGTTCGATCAATCAAGGGGGCTCCTAAGGTCGGTAAGGCTTTGATACCAACTTGTAGCGCCCAAGATGCGATTCTATCCCAATCACGTGATGAACTCATGATTGGGACACAACCGCATTTTGAGCGCATAGCAAGGTGGATATCATTACAACATACCATGTACTGAATAGATGAGAATACAAGATAAAGGCTTACACTCGCCACAAGCTACAACATGAATACAACAGTTCATCAATACATAGCAATCATCATACAGAAGAGCAGGATCCGACTACGGATGTAACCAAACGAAAAAGGAAGAACGACATCCACCCTGCTAATCCCAGGCTCCCGACCCAGAAGCTATCCCTTGATCGAAGAAGAAGCAGAAGAAGAGCTCCAAAACAAGCATGCATCGCTCTCGCGTCGGATCATCGCATTACATGTACCTGCAGCTGTTGTTGTAGTAATCTGTGAGCCACGAGGACTCAGCAATCCCATTACCATGGGTATCAAGATTAGCAAAGCTTAATGTGTATGGAATGGATAAGTGGTGAGGCTGCAGCAAGCACTAAGCATTTGTATGGTGGCTAACTTACGAGTACAAGAATAAGAAGAGAAACTACGCATAACGGTCGCAAACTAGTAATGATCAATAACTGATCCTGAACTACTTACGAGTCAAACATAACCCCACTGTGTTCTCTTCTCGAACTCACTCGAAAAGAGACAGTCACGGTTACGCACGCAGTTTGGGTATTTTATTTCGGATCTGGTGTCAAGTTCTCTACAACCGGATATTAAAAATTCTCACCTGCCACATAACCGTGGGCACGGCTTCTGGAAAGATTAAACCCTGCAGGGGTGTCCCAACTTAGTCCATCACAAACTCTCATGATCAACGGAGGAAAATCCTCCTCCCGAAACAACCCAATCAAGCTCGGAATCCCGGTTCACAAGAGATTTTGACAATGGTAAAACAAAACCAGCAAGACCTCCCAATGTGCCGACACCCTGATAGTAGCCACGCGTATCTCGTCTGAGGCCACGATCGGATAGGTCAGCCTGTGAGTAAAACCGAACCTCGAGTTGCCCTGGGGAGGCCCCGCAGTTCCCATTTTGGACCAACACTCATGAGGAGCACTGGCCCGGGTTATTGATTAAGAATCCTCGGGTTAATTACTCCCTATGCAAATTTTAGTTGTTATTAGGCAAATGGTAAAACCAAAGTTGGGCCTTGCTGGAAGAGTTTTATTCAAAGCAAACTATCAAGGGGGGCCCATAAACCCCGACCGTGTTAGGAACGCAAAATCAACGAACATAACACCGGTATGACGGAAACTAAGGCGGCAAGAGTGGAACAAAACACCAAGCAAAAGGCCAAGCCTTCCACCCTTTACCAAGTATATAGATGCATTAATTAAATAAGAGATATTGTGATATCCCATGATATCCATGTTCCGACATGGAACAACCTGCAACTGCACCTGCAACTAGCAACGCTATAAGAGGGGCTGAGCAAGCGGTAACATAGCCAAACAACGATTGCTAGGATGGTGGAAAAGGTTAGGGACTGTCATGGCAATTTGGGAGGCTTGATAAACAAGTGGTAGGTAGCGCGACATAGCGATAGCATCGAGACAACTAGCAAAGCAAAGATAGTAGTGATATCCAGGGTAACGGTCATCTTGCCTGAAATCCCGCTAGGAAGAAGACCGAATCCATGAAGTAGACAAACCAACGTAGTCGAACGAATCCTCACAATCGCAACGTAACCGGAACTATCGAGAAGAAGCACAACCGGAAAGAAGCAAACAACATGGTAAACACACATATCATAACCATGGCATGATGCACAATCAAGTATGATGCATGTCCATTTTAAAGAGACATGGCATGGCAAAGTGCAACAAACAATACTACAAATTAAGTGGACCTCAATATGCAATGAGTTGCATATTGACGGAACACCACGTTCAAATATTTAGTTCACTCTCGTTTATGCTACCCATCAATATTAAATGTTAGTTAGCATGGCAAGAGGTGAAGCATAATAGAACTACCTATCTAGGGAAGTTTAGATGAGGCCGGAAACAACAAACAACAATTCCGGAAAATCCTCATATGCAATTTTTGAATTTGTTACTGTTCTTCCCTAAACCATATTCTATAGTTGTTAAACATGCAAAATAAGTGCACCATGTTAATCTATGAATTTTTCTACCCCATTTACATATAAACTTTATTTAATTTGGAGCTACGGTTATTTAGTTATGAAATAAACCATTTTAACATGACAATTATGCAAATTAATTCAAACAGCATATTTAAACATTTTAACATGGATGAAAGCAGCTTATTATGAAACTAGATAAAATTCTAAGCATTTTACATCTAGAAATCATTTTAATCCGATGCACGGTTGTGAAGTTATTATATGCAAGAAGTTTGAGGGTTAAACTGTAAAACAACAGATCCAGGAATAATAGTTAAATTTATCCAGAGAAAAAAAAACATCACACAGGCCGAAACTGGCTAGCCCAACAAGAGGAAAATGGAAAGAGGGGCGCCGGCGGGGTGGCCTCACCATGGGCTCAGCCCAGGAGCTGAAGGGGAGGCAGCTGCGCCTGGCGTGGCTAGATCTGGGCTGGAGGAGGCTGGGTCGCGGAAGCGAAGCAGCGATAGCTGGTCAACGCGGGACGAGCAGCCTCGCTTGATCCATTCGAGTGGGATGCTGGCGGCGACGCTGAAACGCAGAGGCGCGGGACTTGGCGTGGAGGAAGGAGGTCCGGCGGGGTCGCGGGTCTCCAGGGCGTCGGATCTGGCCGTCGTCGAGGAGCTCCGCTTCCAGCGGCGGTGCTTGGCAGTACCTGTCCATGACGGGGGAGTCAGGAACATAATAGAGCGGTGATCAAGAGCAGATAGCAGAGGAGGCAGGGAAGGAGGGTGGCGCTGGGGACCTGCTGGTCATCGGGGCTTGGCGCACCGGCGACAGAGGACGACGAGGTGGCGAAGGTTGAGGTGAAGAAAATATGCCCTAGAGGCAATAATAAAGTCGTTATTTTATATTTCCTTATTCATGATAAATGTTTATTATGCATGCTAGAATTGTATTGATCGGAAACCATAATACATGTGTGAATACATAGACAAAACACCGTGTCCCTAGTAAGCCTCTACTACACTAGCGCGTTGATCAAAGATGGTTATGGTTTCCTAACCATGGACATGAGTTGTCATTTGATAACAAGATCACATCATTAGGAGAATGATGTGATGGATAAGACCCATCCGTTAGCTTAGCATAATGATCGTTCAGTTTTATTGCTATTGCTTTCTTCATGTCAAATACATATTCCTTCGACTATGAGATTATGCAACTCCCGGATACCGGATGAGTGCCTTGTGTGCTATCAAACATCACAACATAACTAGGTGATTATAAAGATGCTCTACAGGTATCTCCGAAGGTATTTGTTGAGTTGGCATAGATCGAGACTAGGATTTGTCACTCTGAGTTTCGGAGAGGTATCTCTGGGCCCTCTCGGTAATACACATCATAAGCTTGCAAGCAAACGATTAAGGAGTTGGTCACGAGGTGATGTATTACGGAAGGAGTAAAGAGACTTGCCGGTAACGAGATTGAACTAGGTATGAAGATACCGACGATCGAATCTCGGGCAAGTAACATACCGATGAACAAAGGGAATTACGTATGTTGTCATAATGGTTCGACCGATAAAGATCTTCGTAGAATATGTAGGAGCCAATATGAGCATCTAGGTTCCGCTATTGGTTATTGACCGGAGAGGTGTCTCGGTCATGTCTACATAGTTCTCGAACCCATAGGGTCCGCACGCTTAACGTTCGTTGACGATATAGTATTATATGAGTTATGTGATTTGGTGACCGAATGTTGTTCGGAGTCCCGGATGAGATCACGGACATGACGAGGAGTCTCGAAATGGTCGAGAGGTAAAGATTGATATATAGGACGATGGTATTCGGACACCGAAAGTGTTTCGGGGGTCACCGGGTACTTATCGGGTCACCGGAAGTGGTTCCGAGCACCCCCGGCAAAAGATATGGGCCTTATGGGCCAAGAGGGGAAACACACCAGCCACAAGGGGCTGGTGCACCCCCATATGGGCCGGCCAAGGTGGAGAAGGAAAGGGGAAGGAGGAAAGTAAAGAAAGGGAATAGGATTCCCCCTTCCTTCCACCTCTCCCCCGTTTCCTTCCCCCTTCTTCATATAAGGAAAGGGGGGGCGCAGGGCAAGGCAGCAGCCCTAGGGCTGCCGCCAGGTCTCTTGGGGCGCCCTAGGGGCTGCCTCATCCCCTCCCACCTATACATATGTGGGGAGGGGGCGCCACACAGGGACACAACATTGTCTTAGTCGTGTGTGGCGCCCCCGTCCACCGTTTACTCCCTCGGTCATATTTTCGTAGTGCTTAGGCGAAGCCCTGCGGAGATCACTTCACTATCACCGTCACCACGCCGTCGTGCTGATGGAACTCATCTACTACCTCGCCGTCTTGCTGGATCAAGAAGGCGAGGGACGTCACGGAGCTAAATGTGTGCAGAACTCGGAGGTGCCGTACGTTCGGTACTCGATCAGTGGAGCGCGAAGAAAGTTCGACTACATCAACCGCATTGTGAAACGCTTCCGCTTACTATCTACGAGGGTATGTAGACACATTCTCCCCCTCGTTGCTATGCATCTCCAAGGATAGATCATTGCGTGTGCGTAGAATTTTTTTTGTTTTTCCATGCAACGTTACCCAACAGTGGTATCAGAGCCAGGTCTATGCATAGATGATATGCACGAGTAGAACACAAAGAGTTGTGGGCGATGATAGTCATACTGCTTACCACCAACGTCTTATTTTGATTCGGCGGTATTGTGGGATGAAGCGGCCCGGATCAACCTTACATGTCCACGCACATGAGACCGGTTCCACCGACTGACATGCAACTAGTTTTGCATAAAGGTGGCTGGCGGGTGTCTGTTTCTCCTACTTTAGTTGAATCGAATTTGACTACGGCCGGTCCTTGAAGAAGGTTAAAACAACAAACTTGACGAAACACCGTTGTGATTTTATGCGTAGGTAAGAACGGTTCTTGCTAGAAGCCCGTAGCAGCCATGTAAAACTTGCAACAACAAAGTAGATGATGTCTAACTTATTTTTGCAGGGCATGTTGTGATGTGATATGGTCAAGACATGATGTGATATACGTTGTTGTATGAGATAATCATGCTTTGTAAGTTATCGGCAACTGGCAGGAGCCTTATGGTCGTCGCTTTATTGTATGAGATGCAAACACCATGTAATTGCTTTACTTTATCACTATGTGTTAGCGATAGTTGTAGAAGCAATAGTTGGCGAGACGACCACGACGCAACGATGGAGTTCAAGGTGTCGAGCTGGTGACAATGGAGATCATGACGATGCTTTGGATATGGAGATTAAAAGCACAAGATGATGGCCACATCATGTCACATATTTTGATTGCATGTGATGTTTATCTTTTATGCATCTTATTTTGCTTAGTACGGCGGTAGCATTATAAGATGATCCCTTCACTAAATTTCAAGGTAAAAGTGTTCTCCCTAAGTATGCACCATTGTGACAGTTCGTCGTGTTGAGACACCACATGATGATCGGGTGTGATAGACTCTACGTTCACATACAACGGGTGCAAGATAGTTTTGCACATGCGGAATACTTGGGTTAAACTTGACGAGCCTAGCATGTACAGACATGGCCTCGGAACACTGGAGATCGAAAGATCGAACATGAATCATATAGTAGATATGATCAACATAGAGTTGTTCACCATTGATGACTACCCCATCTCACGTGATGATCGGACATGGGTTAGTTGATTTGGATCACGTATCACTTAGATGACTTGAGAGATGTCTATTTAAGTGGGAGTTCTTAAGTAATTTGATTAATTGAACTTAATTTATCATGAACTTAGTCCTGATAGTATTTGCATATCTATGTTGTAGATCAATGGCCCGTGCTACCGTTCCCCTGAATTTATTGCGTTCCTAGAGAAAGCTAAGTTGAAAGATGATGGTAGCAACTACACGGACTGGGTCCGTAACTTGAGGATTATCCTCATTGCTGCATAGAAGAATTATGTACTTGATGCACCGCTAGGTGAAAGGCCTGCTGCAGGAGCAGATGCAGATGTTTTGAACGTCTGGCAAGCTCGAACTGATGACTACTCAATAGTTCAGTGTGCCATGCTTTACGGCTTAGAACCGGGACTTCAAAGATGTTTTGAACGTCATGGAGCATATGAGATGTTCCAAGAGTTGAAGTTAATATTTCCAGCAAATGCCCGGGTTGAGAGATATGAAGTCTCCAACAAGTTCTATAGCTGCAAGATGGAGGAGAATAGTTCTGTCAGTGAACACATACTCAAAATGTCTGGGTATTATAATCACTTGACTCAGCTGGGAGTTGATCTTCCAGTTGATTGTGTCATTGACAGAGTTCTTCAATCACTGCCACCAAGCTACAAAGGCTTCGTGATGAACTATAATATGCAAGGGATGAACAAAACAATTCCCGAGCTCTTCGCAATGCTTAAGGCTGCGGAGGTAGAAATCAAAAAGGAGCATCAAGTGTTGATGGTTAACAAGACCACTAGTTTCAAGAAAAAGGGCAAGGGAAAGAAAGGGAACTTCAAGAAGAATGGCAAGCAAGTTGCCACTCCCGGGAAGAAGCCCAAAGCTGGACCCAAGCCTGAAACTGAGTGCTTCTACTGCAAAGGGATTGGTCACTAGAAGAGGAACTGCCCCAAGTATTTGGCGGATAAGAAGGATGGCAAAGTGAACAAAGGTATATTTGATATACATGTTATTGATGTGTACCTTACTAATGCTCGTAGTAGCGCCTGGGTATTTGATACTGGTTCGGTTGCTCATATTTGTAACTCGAAACAGTAGCTACGGATTAAACGAAGATTGGCTAAGGACGAGGTGACGATGCGCGTTGGGAATGGTTCCAAGGTCGATGTGATCACCGTCGGCACGCTACCTCTACATCTACCTTCAGGATTAGTTTTAGACCTGAATAATTGTTATTTGGTGCCAGCGTTGAGCATGAACATTATATCTGGATCTTGTTTAGTGCGAGACGGTTATTCATTTAAATCAGATAATAATGGTTGTTCTATTTATATGAGTAATATCTTTTATGGTCATGCACCCTTGAAGAGTGGTCTATTTTTGTTGAATCTCGATTGTGGTGATACATATATTCATAATGTTGATGCCAAAAGATGCAAAGTTGATAATGATAGTGCAACATATTTGTGGCACTGTCGTTTAGGTCATATTGGTGTAAAGCGCATGAAGAAACTCCATGCAGATGGACTTTTGGAATCACTTGATTATGAATCATTTGATACTTGCAAACCATGCCTCATGGGCAAGATGACTAAAACTCCGTTCTCCGGAACAATGGAGTGAGCCAATGACTTATTGGAAATAATACATACTGATGTATGCGGTCTGATGAGTGTTGAGGCACGCGGTGGGTATCGTTATTTTCTGACCTTCGCAGATGATTTGAGCAGATATGGGTATATCTACTTAATGAAACACAAGTCTAAAACATTTGAAAAGTTCAAAGAATTTCAGAGTGAAGTGGAGAATCATCATAACAAGAAAATAAAGTTTCTACGATCTGATCGCGGAGGCGAATATTTGAGTTACGAGTTTGGCCTTCATTTAAAACAATGTGGAATAGTTTCACAACTCACGCCACCTGGAACACCACAGTGTAATGGTGTGTCCGAATGTCGTAACCGTACTCTATTGGATATGGTGCGATCTATGATGTCTCTTACCGATTTACCACTATCGTTTTGGGGTTATGCATTAGAGACAGCTGCATTAACGTTAAATAGGGCACCGCCTAAATCCGTTGAGACGACACCGTATGAACTATGGTTTGGCAAGAAACCTAAGCTGTCATTTCTTAAAGATTGGGGTTGCGACACTTATGTCAAAAGGCTTCAGCCTGATAAGCTCGAACCCAAATCGGAGAAGTGTGTCTTCATAGGATACCCTAAGGAAACAATTGGGTACACCTTCTACCACAGATCCGAAGGCAAGATCTTTGTTGCCAAGAATGGAACCTTTCTAGAGAAGGAGTTTCTCTTGAAAGAAGTGAGTGGGAGGAAAGTAGAACTTGATGAGGTAATTGTACCTTCTCTCGAATTAGAAAGTAGTTCATCATAGAAAACTGTTCCCGTGATGCCTACACCAACTAGAGAGGAAGCTAATGATAATGATCATGAAACTTCAGATCAAGTTACTATTGAACCTCGTAGGTCGACCAGAGCATGATCCGCACCAGAGTGGTACGGTAATCCTATCCTGGAAGTCATGTTACTAGACCATGACGAACCTAAGAGTTATGAAGAAGCTATGATGAGCCCAGATTCCGACAAATGGCTTGAAGCCATGAAATCTGAGATAGGATCCATGTATGAGAACAAAGTGTGGACTTTGGTGGATTTGCCCTATGATCGGCAAGCCATAGAGAATAAATGGATCTTCAAGAAGAAGACTGACGCTGATGGTAATGTTACCGTCTACAAAGCTCGATTTGTCACAAAAGGTTTTCGACAAGTTCAAGGGGTTGACTACGATGAGACTTTCTCACTCGTAGCGATGCTTAAGTCCGTCCGAATCATGTTAGCAATTGCCGCATTTTATGATTACGAAATCTGGCAAATGGACGTCAAAACTGCATTCCTTAATGGATTTCTCAAAGAAGAGTTGTATATGATGCAACCAAAAGGTTTTGTCGATCCTAAAGGTGCTAACAAAGTGTGCAAGCTCCAGCGATCCATCTATGGACTGGTGCAAGCATCTCGGAGTTGGAATATACGCTTTGATGAAGTGATCAAAGCATATGGATTTATACAGACTTTCGGTGAAGCCTGTATTTACAAGAAAGTGAGTGGGAGCTCTGTAGCATTTCTGATATTATATGTGGATGACATATTGTTGATTGGAAATGATATAGAATTTCTGTATAGCATAAAAGGATACTTGAATAAGAATTTTTCAATGAAAGACATCGGTGAAGCTGCTTATATATTGGGCATCAATATCTATAGGGATAGATCGAGACGCTTAATAGGACTTTCACAAAGCAAATACCTTGATAAAGTTTTGAAGAAGTTCAAAATGGATCAGTCAAAGAAAGGGTTCTTGCCTGTGTTGCAAGGTGTGAAGTTGAGTAAGACTCAATGCCCGACCACTGCAGAAGATAGAGAGAAAGTCATTCCCTATGCTTCAGCCATAGGTTCTATCATGTATGCTATGCTGTGTACCAGACCTGATGTGTGCCTTGCCATAAGTCTGGCAGGGAGGTACCAAAGTAATCCAGGAGTGGATCACTGGACAGCGGTCAAAAACATCCTGAAGTACCTGAAAAGGACCAAGGATATGTTTCTCGTTTATGGAGGTGACAAAGAGCTCGTCGTAAATGGTTACGTCAATGCTAGCTTTGACACTGATCCGGATGAATCTAAATCACAAATCGGATACGTTTTTATATTGAATGGTGAAGCTGTCAGTTGGTGCAGTTCCAAGCAGAGCGTCGTGGCGGGATCTACATGTGAAGCGGAGTACATAGCTGCTTCAGAAGCAGCAAATGAAGGAGTCTGGATGAAGGAGTTCATATCCGATCTGGGTGTAATACCTAGTGCATCGGATCCAATGAAAATCTTTTGTGGCAACACTGGAGCAATTGCCTTGGCGAAGGAATCCAGGTTTCACAAGAGAACCAAACACATCAAGAGACGCTTCAACTCCATTCGTGAACAAGTCAAGGATGGAGTCATAGAAATTTGCAAGATACATACGGATCTGAATGTAGCAGACCCGTTGACTAAGCCTCTTCCACAAGCAAAACATGATCAGCACCAAGACTCCATGGGTGTTAGAATCAGTACAATGTAATCTAGATTATTGACTCTAGTGCAAGTGGGAGACTGAAGGAAATATGCCCTAGAGGCAATAATAAAGTCGTTATTTTATATTTCCTTTATTCATGATAAATGTTTATAATTCATGCTAGAATTGTATTGATCGGAAACCATAATACATGTGTGAATACATAGACAAAACACCGTGTCCCTAGTAAGCCTATACTAGACTAGCTCATTGATCAAAGATGGTTATGGTTTCCTAACCATGGACATGAGTTGTCATTTGATAACGGGATCACATCATTAGGAGAATGATGTGATGGACAAGACCCATCCGTTAGCTTAGCATAATGATCGTTCAGTTTTATTGCTATTGCTTTCTTCATGTCAAATACATATTCCTTCGACTATGAGATTATGCAACTCCCGGATACCAGATGAGTGCCTTGTGTGCTATCAAATGTCACAACATAACTGGGTGATTATAAAGATGCTCTACAGGTATCTCCAAAGGTATTTGTTGAGTTGGCATAGATCGAGACTAGGATTTGTCACTCCAAGTTTCGGAGAGGTATCTCTGGGCCCTCTCGGTAATACACATCATAAGCTTGCAAGCAAACGACTAAGGAGTTGGTCACAAGGTGATGTATTATGGAACGAGTAAAGAGACTTGCCGGTAATGAGATTGAACTAGGTATGAAGATACTGATGATCGAATCTCGGGCAAGTAACATACCGATGAACAAAGGGAATTACGTATGTTGTCATAACGGTTCGACAGATAAAGATCTTCGTAGAATATGTAGGAGCCAATATGAGCATCCAGGTTCCGCTATTGGTTATTGACCTGAGAGGTGTCTCGGTCATGTCTACATAGTTCTCGAACCCGTAGGGTCCGCACGCTTAACGTTCGTTGACGATATAATATTATATGAGTTATGTGATTTGGAGACCGAATGTTGTTCAAAGTCCCGGATGAGATCACGGACATGACGAGGAGTCTCGAAATGGTCGATAGGTAAAGATTGATATATAGGGCGATGGTATTCGGACACCAGAAGTGTTTCGGGGGTCACCGGTACTTATCGGGTCACCAGAAGGGGTTCCGGGCACCCCCGGCAAAAGATATGGGCCTTATGGGCCAAGAGGGGAAACACACCAGCCACAAGGGGCTGGTGCGCCCCCATATGGGCTGGTTAAGGTGGAGAAGGAAAGGGGAAGGAGGAAAGGAAAGAAAGGGAATAGGATTCCCCCTTCCTTCCACCTCTCCCCCCTTTCCTTCCCCCTTCTTCATATAAGGAAAGGGGGGCGCAGGGCAAGGCAGCAGCCCTAGGGCTGCCGCCAGGTCTCTTGGGGCGTCCTAGGGGCTGCCTCCTCCCCTCCCACCTATATATATGTGGGGAGGGGGCGCCACACAGGGACACAACATTGTCTCAGCCGTGTGCGGCGCCCCCGTCCACAGTTTACTCCCTCGGTCATATTTTCGTAGTGCTTAGGCGAAGCCCTGCGGAGATCACTTCACCATAGCCATCACCACGCCGTCGTGCTGACGGAACTCATCTACTACCTCGACGTCTTGCTGGATCAAGAAGGCGAGGGACGTCACCGAGCTGAACGTGTGCAGAACTCAGAGGTGTCGTACGTTCGATACTCGATCAGTGGAGCACGAAGAAAGTTCGACTACATCAACCGCGTTGTGAAACACTTCCGCTTACGGTCTACGAGGGTACATAGACACATTATCCGCCTCGTTGCTATGCATCTCCATGGATAGATCATTGCGTGTGCGTAGAATTTTTTTTGTTTTTGCATGCAACGTTACCCAACATGAGGCACAGGGCTCGGGATCAATCTCTTCTTGATTTGGAACGAGGAGGGAGCGGAGGATGCTCGGCTGCGGGCTCGGGAAGCTCGGGGGCGGGGCGCGGAGGCAGATGGATCCGTTTGGGAACGGGAAGGGGCAGCGAAGGAGGAGCTCTGCTCCGGGGAGCTGGTTGCCGGCGGCGCGACGGACGGCAGGGTCAAGCAGGAGCAGGGGCTTGCCTTGGGAGGAGCTCGTCTCCCTAGACTCGGGCGATCTCGGGAAGAGGTGAGGCCTCGGGCGCACGAGGCTGCCGGTTGGGGTGGTGAAGAAAACGAGGGAGGTGGGTGGCGCTGCTGGATTCGAGCAGAAGGTGGCGGCGCTGGGTAGGCTGCAGCAATTTGGTCGCCGCGGAAAACACGGGAGGTGGTCGGAGGCTGCGGTGGCGATGGGCAGTTGGATGGATGGGGATCGAGAGGTGGAGGCTCGGGCGCTGGTTGGAGGGAGATAGATCTGGGAGGATCCCGATGAAGATGCGAGAGACTGGCGACGACGGAGGGATTGGATGGATGGGACTGCCTAGACTATGGTTTGTCCTGTTATTTATAGATAGGGGCTATTGGAACAGAGTTTTGGACCCTCCGATTAGATAGGACGGTCGAGAATAAATAGGCTAGGAGAGTCCAACAAAGAACCGAAGATATTTTAGGGATGTTTAGGGATGATCCGGACCCATCGGTAATGACAACCCAGTTGGGTTTGGGGAAGTTTTTGGACGCACGTGATGGGGTCTGAGAGAGGTCGACAAAGAGAAAGGGGCCTGACAAAAGGTCGACGAAGACAAGGTGAGAAGTGGCAACTATGAACGGATGCGAGTTTTAAGAAAACATGCGGATGCAATGCGCATGATGCCATGATGAAATGAAACAAACAAATAAAACACACGGCGACAACGAAAAACATGGAAGGCGTCTGGAGCGTCGGTCTCGGGTCGTTACAACTCTCCTCCACTTACAAGAGATCTTGCCCTGAGATCTAGGGATGAAAACGAAAAGAAGGGGTAAAACAAAGTTGCTTCTTTGACAAGCGAGTGAAACCAACAAACCTTGAAGGTGGAACAGCTCGAAAGAAATGACACAACGAAGATGAACAAAATCGAGAGCACTCCGGTTGTAAACGGAAACAAGGAACACCATGAGAACCTTGTTGGTTGAAAGACATGAAACAAGAGCTTAACGAACCAAAAGAATATGAAACCACACCGGTATAACGAGATAGAAGGAACAAGAATGAAAGAATTTGGACAGTTGTGGGCTTATGGAAAACATCTCAAAATTATGAGGTGACAACCGGCCACTAACGAAAACAATTGATTGTTTGAGATCAACGAAGAGATGAAAATTTTCTTTCGCCGAGAGGATAGGAGAAAAATTGGGTCATTGATAAGCACCATAATAGCAACATTCCCAATGGAAGGCTTTAGGTGAAATCTATACCAAGATAACATCAACGAAGAAATTGTTGGGTTGAAAGAACTCATGAACAAAGAGAGAATGATGGGTTTAAATATCTCATTCTTGATAACTTGTGAATCATGAAACACGAAAGGAAATTGTCAAGAATGATATAAGACCACCTCAAAAGATAATGAAGAAGAATTGCACTTCGTAATGCACGATAAAGAATACTTGAGCTCCTCGAATGAGAATCTTAAAAAACACTTCGAGAATGAATTAAATCCTTAATGAACCAACATGTTGAGCCTCCGAGAAGAACTCCAGTAATAAAAGAATGATCAAATGAAAGGAAAGTTGAAAAAAACAAGATGAAGTGTTGCAATGATTTAGATGGAGCTTCGCGACGACATAACCAAGAAAACTTGGAACTCCGGAAAGGAAAAGATGAAACACTTGAACCAAGGATTTTGATGAGCCTCCGGGATAAAGAATTAAATCACCTCGATGAAATAAGAATAAGAATTATGTCATGCTCACCCCTTTATCAACTTTAATTGATGACAAGCAACAGATTTGGCATGCCACTTATTCTCACTGAAAAAGATTAAAGAGAGATAGAACAAACTTGGGAAGGTCTTCAACGAACCATCGTAAGAATTGAAAATGAACGTAGCAAAGGGACGAATCACCGAGAAGAATAGAAAAGGAACGAAGATACTCGAGGAAATTTAGATATAAGAGAACGAATCACCGGGAAGAATTAAAAAATGCACGAAGATACTTGAGGCCATTTATATATAAGCGAACGAAGAGATCATGAGTAGACTAGAGTATACTTGAACGATGCAGCGGTAATATTTGGAGAACGAGAGATGGAAGCTGAGAATGAGTAATATTCAGAAATGATGGGTTTCAGATAATCGAGAAAGGAAAGCAACTCCTGAAATGGGGACACTTGGCTGCGGGCTTGGGAAGCTCGGGGGCGGGGCGCGGAGGCAGACGGATCCGTTCGGGAACGGGAAGGGGCGGCGAAGGAGGAGCTCTGCTCCGGGGAGCTGGTTGCCGGCGGCGCGACGGACAGCAGGGTCGAGCAGGAGCAGGGGCTTGCCTTGGGAGGAGCTTGTCTCCCTGGACTCGGGCGAGCTCGGCAAGTGGCGAGGCCTCGGGCGCACGAGGCTGCTGGTTGGGGTGGTGAAGAAAACGAGGGAGGTGGGTGGCACTGCAGGATTCGAGCAAAAGGTGGCGGCGCTGGGTAGGCTGCAGCAATTTGGTCGCCGCGGAAAACACGGGAGGTGGTCGGAGGCTGCTATGGCGATGGGCAGTTGGATGGATGGGGATCGAGAGGTGGAGGCCCGGGCGCTGGTTGGAGGGAGATGGATCTAGGTGGATCCCGATGAAGATGGGAGAGACTAGCGGCGGCGGAGGGATTGGATGGATGGGACTGCCTAGACTAGGGTTTGTCCTGCTATTTATAGATAGGGTATATTGGAACAGAGTTTTGGACCCTCTGATTAGATCGGACGGTCGAGAATAAATAGGCTAGGAGAGTCCAACAAAGAGCCAAAGATATTTTAGGGATGTTTAGGGATGATCCGGACCCATCGGTAACGACAGCCCGGTTGGGTTTGGGGAAGTTTTCAGACGCACATGATGGGGTCTGAGAGAGGTCGACAAAGGGAAAGGAGCCTGACAAAAGGTCGACGGAGACAAGGCGAGAAGCGGCAACTACGAACGGATGCGAGTTTTAAGAAAACATGCGAATGCAATGCACATGATGCCATGATGAAATGAAACAAACAAATAAAACACACAGCGACAACGAAAAACATGGAAGGCGTCTGGAGCGTCGGTCTCGGGTCGTTACAGTCTATGAAGATAATATAGTATCGATGACCCCCTTTCGAAGTGAAGGGAGCCGAACCCCAAACATCAGAGTGATCAAGATCAAAAGGACGCTCAGACACTGACTCACTATGAGGATAGGGTAGCTGAATCTGCTTACCAAGCCTACAAACTAGACAATCTAATGAAGCGTTGCCGGAGACAGACTCCAGAACACCGCGATGAACCAAAGACGAGAGATGAGAACCGCATAAATGGCCAAGACGATGATGCCACTGATGAAAAGAGCTGGTAGATGCAGCAACAGGAATTGTGAGACTGGCGGCGGTGGCAGCGGAGGGAAGACGAAGCCAGTCAAGCTCCCATAGACCATCAGAGCACCAAGGGCCAGCACCAAGCAGAGCGCTCGTGTGACAATCCTGAACAGAACACGAATCAAAGTCGAGAATGACCCTACAACTAGAGTCAACAATCTGACCACCGGATATGAGTTGCATGGTAAGACGAGGAACATGAGCGACAGAGGGAACATGAAATGAAGAAGTGCTAAGAGTGCCTCGATTAGCTACAGGGAGGGGAGTGCCATCATCCATAAGAACACGAACTGGAGACTCGACAGGTCGAACGGAGGTCAAAGTGGAAGAATCATAAGTCATATGAAAAGATGCTCCAGTATCAAGAATCCATGGGGATGTACCTGAATGAGTAGATGGTGGTTTCTCAGTGCCAGAAGAGTCAGCCACGAAAACTGCAGAACCTATCGGTGAAGAATCCCAAGCATCAAGCAGGCATCGCAGCTGCGCAATCTCACGCGCAGACAGGGACATAGCCGAAGATGTCGAGGTAGAAACACTTGCCGATGATAAGCAGTCACCACCACTCGTGAAAGCCACGTGTAGAGTCGACCGAGAGTAGCGAGTCGACGTACAACCGCATGTGGAAGCCACTGAGGGAGTCGACGTAGAGCGGTCTCCGCCACGCGCGGAAGCCGCAAGAGGAGTCGGCGTAGGGCGACAATCACCAGGTGCGGAAGTCGTGGGAAGAGTCGCTGAAGAATGACCAACACCGGCCAGCAGAGGCGGTGCAGCTACGGAAGGAGTCGACGTAGAGCGGCCAGCAGCACCGGTGGAAGTCGCAAAAGGTGTTGAAGTAGAGCGACAACCACCACCTCAAAGTGGGCGATCACCAAACACCGAGGAAAGGCGCATGTGCGAGACGGCATCAATGTATGGAACACCATCGAAAAACATCGAGCAGCGAGGAAGAGGCGTACCCAACGAAAGCATTGCACCTGTTTTTTTGTTCGCTCTCTGTTTTTTCTCTTTTTTGGAAACTCAATCGAGCAGTCCAACTGAACACGCCCAAAACAGGGCCCAAGTCTCGCTGGAACACCGCAGTGAATCAGCCTTGACAGTAGCCGAGGCCCAAAACATGGCCCGAGTTGCCACGCTCCAACGCATGAAGCGACCTCGAGCCCTCGACATGAATCGAGGCAGGCAGGCAGCGGCAGACCCATGCGCACACACGGCCGGGCGGCTAGATGTCGGCGAAGGCGGACCGTCAGAGGAGACAGGCGGCCAGATGGCGGCGAAGGCGGACAGCCAGAGGAGATAGCGGTCAGATGGTGGCGGAGGCGGACAGCCGGAGGAGACTGTCGGATTCGGTGTTCCGCAGACCCTTGAGAGGTTCGAACTCTGGGGTGCGTACGAAGAACTCTCTCTCCCCAGTCTGCCTGCTCAACGATTCCACAGCCTAGCTCGACGAACCCAAGGAACAAGAGACACAGCAGTTTATCCTAGTTCGGGCCACCTTGCGGTGTAATACCCTACTCCAGCTTTGTGGTGGATTGCCTCAGAGGGCTGAGGATGAACTAGTACAGAGGTGGAACAACCTCAGGAGGTTAGGTGTTCTTGAGCTCGATGAGCTGGTGAGGTGGTGAGGGTGGAATGGATCTGGTCCAGCTCCGGTTACCCCCTTCTATGGTGGTGGCTAAGTCATATTTATAGTGGCCTTGGTCCTCTTCCCAAATGTAGGCGGGAAGGGATCCCACAACGGTCAAATTCGAAGGGAGACAACTAGTACAAGTTATCCTGACAAAAGTAGTCTTCACCTGCAAAAGCCTCGGGTGGTGACGCTGCAGTGGGCTCCTCGATGACCTCCGTCCTGCCGTCCTGGCGGTCCTGGTCTTGTTGCACCGATATGAAAACCTTTGCTTGATTCCTCGGGACTCCGCGCCTGCGCTTGCCTCCTTTGCACCAAAGAGGAAACTGGTACACTGCGCCCGCTGGCGCTCGCCTGGTCCTGGTGGTCATGGCTCACGTCAGGTGAACCTCGCGAGGTGCAGCTTGCATGGATATCTCCGCTCCTCGAGAGCCAGCCTGGGGAGGCCGCCCCTCGTGGAGGTCTTGGTGTCATCCGCCTCGCGAGGCCTGGCCCCTCGCGAGGGTCTTGAGTTGTCGTTGCTGAAGCTGGGTCGTACCAGGCCGTCGATGGAGCCACGCCACGGGCCGCAGGCAGGCAAGTCTGGGCACCCCCGGTCCCAGGACGCCGATAGTAGCCCCCGGGCCCAAGGCGCACTCGAACTTGGCTTCGAGGCGAAGCCAAAGGGCAAGTGCGGAGCGTCGCGGGCCCTAACAGCCTGCGGCCTTGGTTACCACATGGCGATTGATGGGACGTGGGCACCTCCACTTCCCCACGCTGCCTCGGCAACTACTTCGACTTGACAAGACCCTGCTACATGCAGAGAAAAATCATCATTACGCGCGATCGTGGAGGCTGGCGATTGGCCTTCCCTTGGCTATAAATGAGGAGAGGGGCGAAGCCCCCTTTGCTCGTCTTCATCTTGTCGCCACCCGCTCCTCCTTCTTCCTTCTCGCCTCGCCGTCTTGCCGTGGTGCTCATGGCGCCGATTAGGAGGTTCTCCGCCGCGGAGAAAGGGAAAACCCCTCGCGAGGAGCAGGGACCACTCCCATCGAAGAAGAGGCTCAGTCGTCCCCGCAATGTTGGCGAGAGGCTGGAGGTGACGCGACCCTGGCTCGAGCGGCCTCCACTGGGCTTCCCGCTCCCTCTGTACGCCCGAGCTCAAGAGTCCGAAGGAGGTGGCGACGCCCCGCGCCGCGCGAGCCACGGCCGTGGTGGCCAGGCTGAGGTCGTACGGGCGACTAGCCCGCGAACCCACGCCGAAAGTTCTTCGCGCGAGTTCGTGGTGTGGGCGGCGATGCCACCGCGCTTGTGGATCCAGCTCCCGTGGTTCTTCGCCGAGGAGATGCCGCCGAGGGGGCCACTTAAGCTGCGGTTGCAGTGTGCCGGGTGCTGCAGTCTGGCCATGGGGGCGGAGGTCGAGGTCGTCCCCCCAGGCAAGATCTTCATGACCCGAGGATGGGGCGAGGTCGCCCGCGCTTGCCGCGTGGAGGGAGCCCTCGCCATCCACTTTGAGTACGACGGCACCTCCAGACTGTTCTTCAAGGTCTTCGACAAGGAGGGCCGCCACCTGGAGTGCTGCCCCGGAGGAAGCGGCCCTTGTGGCACGGCTGCAGGCGCCGAGCCCGCCTTCGGGCCTGCCGACAGCTCCTCTAGTAGCAGCGATGGCTCCTGGGAGTCCAGCGACTCTCCCGAGCCTAGCGAGTCTCCGGAGTCAAGCGACGACAGCTACGTGCCGCCAAGCTCCCGCCGTGCCCGGAGCGCGGCGGCAGCGTCTGCTCAACGTCGATGATGACCTGGATGGGGTTGGTGTCGGCCTCATGTGGCCCACTGTTGATGACGGCGTCGACGGCGATGGCCGCTGCCAGGGTTTCTCGAGATTTTTCTTCTTTTGTTCCCTGCGAGGAGCCAAGGCGAACCCTGTGGGGGTATGTAAGGGAATTGTAATGCTTTTGCTTCAATGTTTGTTATTCCTGGTATGAGGTTATAGCTGCGTGTTCTCGCTTCGGCATTGTCCCCCTTTTCGTTCTCGTTGTAGCTTTGCGCTCTACGCCGGCAGGTCCCAGTCCCCAGGCAGGCTTCAGCCATCGCTGGTATGCCAGGTCGCGATGCCGTGGTCAAGGCCAAGAGGTGAGCGGCCCGAGGTCCGATAAGAGCTCCTGAGGCGCGATGCTCAAGAGGTCCCCTTTGGCGTGCAAGCAGCTCCCTAAAGGCCGAAAAGAGAAGTCGCATTGCCGGAGCAAGATTACGAAAGTTAAAAATTCCAGGCAGCGGGTTCGCGCTGATTCGCATAGGTAACTTATCTTGATGAACTTGAGGTGATTCCTTTGCGCGGTGCCCGACTTGCACTTTGGCAGTGGTGCTATCAGGTAGGGCTCGCGCCGGCCTCCCCTTTTCTCGCTTATCTGAATGCTCTGCATCCTTGGGTCCCGACCCTCGAGCGAGGCTCAGCCGCCGCTGGTATGCCAGGTCACGATGCCGTGGTCAAGGCCAAAGGGTGAGGGCTGGAGAGTCAGTAGGAGCTCCTGAGGCGCGGTGCTCAGGAGCCCCCCCTTTAACGCGCAAGCAAATCACGTAAAAAAAGGGGCGGCCGGCGGGACCGCCTATAGTTAAGCTCTGGAGATTCCTGCAGGTTAGTCCAAGGAGAGGATGTAACTTATAGTCGCGTTTGCTATCCTGCCGCTGATCTTTCCGCAAGAAGATGAGGGCACTAAGGATCTGGTGAGGTGACGTGCGCGGGGCGGGCCGTGAGCCAGAGCTCGATCCCTCAGATTTGTCAGCGTTGCAGGGACGGACCCGAGCACAAGCACCGTGCCAGCATGTAGCCCCCGTTGCGGGATGAGCAGGAGGCAGGTCGGCAACGCGAGAGGCCGCAAAATTCAACGAGCAAGAAGGTGCTAATCATAAAGCGACCGATGGCAAGAATAAGGCTAGTTCTGATAGATGCAAAGCGATACATGCCACAGGGACGGACCCACACGGCTTGGGGATGATGCAGCCCGAAGGGCGCCCCCAATGGAGTGAATCAAGATGCAAAAGGATACATGTCGCAGGGACAGGCCCACGCGATCTGGGGATAATGCTGCCCGAGGGGCGCCCCCAACTGAATAAACTGGAAAATGTCACCTGGTACCGTTGTTGAAGAGATGTTGGAGTAGCTGAAGATGTGTGCTGAAGAAGTCGCTCCTCACGAGTTGCCTGGGTCCTGAACCTCGGGAGGCTCTGGAGGCTCAGGGGGCTCGCGGAGAACCGTCGCCATCTTGAGCTCGAGGGAGAGCGACGGGCAACTGCCGTTCTCCCTGACCCAGAAAAAGAAAGCAAGCGAGGCAAGAAGAGAAAACCAACTAGGCAATCGAGAAACACTAGAGCTCCAAATTCCATTAAAAGGTTGCAAACCAGGTGCAGAAAGCAAGCAAATGAACAGCCGCGTCCGGCACCTAGTCTAGTCTTCTGACCAGCGCGGAGCTAAGTGCTGCCACTAGGATGTGGGAGGGAGCCCCCAAGGCCGGAGGGCGGCACACTGGAGACTCCGGGGCGTGTACAGCCCCACTCATTATTACGTGAGAGTGTCACGAGCGGAGACCTTCACAGGCGTGAGCCTTGCTTCATATTGCCAGACGAGGGTCCCGCCCTGCGCCACCCCCGACCACCGTTGGGGCGTCCGGAAACCAGGACGAGACCAAGGGGCAAGGGGGACGCTGGCGGCACCCTCGGCGACCACGGGCCCTCTGCCGGGGGGAAGGGCTCGCCGGCTCCTCCCCCGGCAGAGGACCTACCTTTGTGCAGCGCCTTGCTCCGTGCGGTGCGGGGGAGGCCCTGGCTCCGGGCCCGTGAGAGTGTCACGAGCAGAGACCTTCACAGGCGTGAGCCTTGCTTCATATCGCCAGACGAGGGTCCCGCCCTGCGCCACCCCCGACCACCGTTGGGGCGTTCGAAAACCAGGACGAGACCAAGGGGCAAGGGGGACGCTGGCGGCACCCTCGGCGACCACGGGCCCTCTGCCGGGGGGGGGGGAGGGCTCGCTGGCGCCTCCCCCGGCAGAGGACCTACCTCCGTGCAGCGCCTTGCTCCGTGCGGCGCAGAGGAGGCCCTGGCTCCGGGCCCCTCCCGCGCAACCCCCAGTGCGCCGCTCCTGCCTGGAGCGGTGCCTCCGCCCTGGGGTTTCTGACCGCTATTGTGGCCTGGTTCACCTGCGGTCCATGGTTAGTGTAAGCATGCTCCCGAGATATTAGCTGTACCCTACGGTCGTTGTCGCTGAAGGGGCCGGCAAAGTCTCCAGGCAGCTCGTGGAAGACTCCGGCCTCTAGCGTCCCTTTTGCCCAGCTTGGCTCGGGGAACGAGCTAGGGCCTTCCTCCGGCGTGTACTCCAGATCCACCAAGCGGGGTACGTAAGCGTCTGGAGTCGCCGCGTCGGGGCCATCGCCTGGGTGCCCCGCGTCTTGGGCCTCCAGGCCCGGCGCCTGGTCCCGATGGCCGTGGGGTGAAACCCCAGCGCGGCCCCGCTGTGGGCCGCCAGAGCTCACCCCACCTGGAAGCGGTGCTGTCGTGGTAGGAAGAGTGGCGCTGCGGGCCACGTTGGTGTTGTCGAATCCTGCAGGCACTCCAGCGGGCGCGTGTGCACGCCTGGGCCCGGCGCACACCCCCGTCACAGCCTGAGGCGTGGGCAAGGGGCAAAAGGGCGCCGCACCTCTGCAGGCGGCGTCAAGCAGCTCGGCGACCCGCTCGAGCAGCGCGTCGCGGCCGCTCTCCGCCAACCTGCAACGTAGCAACTCCCGTGCCACGATGAGCGTAGCTCGCATGTTCGCCTGCTCCCGACGAGTGCGTGATGTCGTTGCCGTGGCGTAGCCTGAAGACGGCGTAGTGGTGCGCGCACGCCGGGGTGCTAAGGCGGACGGCGCCGCCCCGCACCGCCCGCGCCCGGCGGTGTTGGGAGGTGTGCAGGCTCCCTGGAGCGCGGAGTTGAGGTCCTCTTGGGCGGACGGCGCTGCCCGGACGGGCCATGCAGCCCAGTGCTCGGCGCGAGCCCTCGGATCGTCGGTCATCGGAATTGCAGAGCGACGGCGGGCCGACTGGAAGAAGAGGGGCTCCGACGCACCCCTACCTGGCGCGCCAAATGTCGGATTCGGGGTTCCGCGGACCCTTGAGAGGTTCGAACTCTGGGGTGCGTGCGAAGAACTCTCTCTCCCCAGTCTGCCTGCTCAATGATTCCACAGCCTAGCTCGACGAACCCAAGGAACAAGAGACACAGCAGTTTATCCTGGTTCGGGCCACCTTGCGGTGTAATACCCTACTCCAGCTTTGTGGTGGATTGCCTCGGAGGGCTGAGGATAAACTAGTACAGAGGTGGAACGACCTCAGGAGGTGAGGTGTTCTTGAGCTCGATGAGCTGGTGAGGTGGTGAGGGTGGGATGGATCTGGTCCAGCTCCGGTTACCCCCTTCTATGGTGGTGGCTAAGTCCTATTTATAGTGGCCTTGGTCCTCTTCCCAAATGTAGGCGGGAAGGGATCCCACAACGGCCAAATTCGAAGGGAGACAACTAGTACAAGTTATCCTGACAAAAGTAGTCTTCGCGTGCAAAAGCCTCTGGTGGTGACGCTGCAGTGGGCTCCTCGATGACCTCCGTCCTGCCGTCCTGGCGGTCCTGGTCTTGTTGCACCGATATGGAAACCTTTGCTTGATTCCTCGGGACTCCGCGCCTGCGCTTGCCTCCTTTGCACCAAAGAGGAAACTGGTACACTGCGCCCGCTGGCGCCCGCCTGGACCTGATCGTCATGGCCCACGTCAGGTGAACTTCGCGAGGTGCAGCTTGCATGGATATCTCCGCTCCTCGGGAGCCAGCCTGGGGAGGCCGCCCCTCGTGGAGGTCTTGGTGTCGTCCGCCTCGCGAGGCCTGGCCCCTCGCGAGGGTCTTGAGTTGTCGTTGCTGAAGCTGGGCCGTACCAGGCCGTCGATGGAGCCACACCACGGGCCGCAGGCAGGAAAGTCTGGGCACCCCCGGTCCCAGGACGCCGACAGAGACGGGCGGCCAGATGGCGGCGGCCGGAGGACGCAGGCTTCCGCAGCGCATGGGACCGCCCCAATCCAGGCAGTGGGTTGATCTGCAGGAGGGATCCACGTGATGCACGAACAGAAGCTTCTTGGGCGAGTTGGATTACTGCATCGACTCGATCTGGACGGGTTGCACGATCTGAATCGTGGCGGGCAGCAGCGTCCATGCACTAGTTGAATCCAGCCATGGAGACTTCATCAGACACGGGAGGGCCTCTTGGCAGGCAGCGGTTGGAGGCGGACGGGGCAAAGAAGCAGTAGCGAATGGCCAACAGAAAGACGGCGGCGCGAGAGATGGATCGAGAGCACGAGTTGCGGCATGCAAAAAAATACCTAAAGCTCTAATACCATGTCACGAATATGCAACTTGTATTACTAGGAGGCCAAAACCACCATATATAGATGTACATGAGAATGCCAAAAGGCAAGGATACAAAAGGGCAAAGGCCATCATCAATATAACTCTAACATTTACTATCACATTTTTATTCACGGAGAAAGAAATTTCAGATGCCTTGTTTCAAATTGGTCCTCTAAAGGCACCAAGACTGGACGGCTTCCCGGCACAGTTCTTACAGCAGAATTGGGCGATAATGAAACCTCAGGTGGTTGCAAGAGTGATGGAGTTTTTCAGGTCTGAACATATGTGCCACAGGGGGTAAATGATACATCCAGCGGGATGAACACATGTAAGAAACTGTTGCAAATACGATTTTCATGCAACCCACGTGTGAAAGTATCAAAGAATTCTGACTTTGAATACCATAAGTAGGGGAGGTACATTTCAATCACATCTTTTTTCTGAGTGAAAATTCAATAACATCTAAAAACAAGAATTTGCAATCAACAAAGTGAACAACAAGGGAATGGCTAATAGTGGGACTAATTTAGCCCATCCCACTTAAACTATTTAGTGGACATCTGTGGGACGTCATAAATTTTAAATGGGCTATCCCATTTAACCCATCGGGACCCCACTAATCTGCTTTGCCCATCCCCGGCAGTTCTCTTGGAAAAGTTAAAAAAAAAACAGCCTTGACAGAGAAGACGCACGGACCATCTGCTACTTCGCCAAAGGCCGGAGTGCCAATCAACCGGGGAGGCCCGACAAACCGACCAGCCTATCAAGTACGGCAACATGCTTGATGTTTCTCGGGACCTGACAACACAGGGCAGCCCATGGCGCCCAGGGACATGCATGCAGTCGGCCGCCACACCCAACGCGCCCGCCGGAGACATTGGCCACGGCCAGCTCGCAGGCCCTGCCGACGCGGGCGTCACCTTCACTGAGAGATCGACCTCCCTCGCAGTCCCGGTTGTTACGGAGTCCATCCTCTTCAAATGCCCCATGGTCGGTCTTCTTGGTCTGGCCACGCTGGACAGGCAGCGCCGGCCGTATCTGGGAGTTCAAATGCCTCATGGTCGGTCTTCTTGGTCTGGCCGCGCTGGACAAGCAGTGTCTGCCGGATCTAGGAGGCAGACGAGAGGCTGCAGAGAATGCGGATGGCCACCGCTGCTTGTCAGGCTGAGACGGCGGGGCACAGGGTGAGAATCGAGGCCTCCTTCACGCAGCGGCCCAGTCAAGAACACAGTGAGAAGTAGACGGCACAGGGCAAGAGGTGGCGGCGCTGGGAGCGAGTTGAACGAGAACAGGGGATGGCTGGCTGGGACGCACCACCTGCACTCGAGACTGACAAGCAGCGTTGTGTAGAGGATGCAAGCTGTTAGCGACCCAATTACTGCCACGGCCACATCGACCCACGATAAGGCAGCCAGCCCACCAAGAGACTAGCACATGGGCCTGGGCCGTCGAGAACCAGCTATATATGTACAGGGGAAAGCAACGAGCCATCCATCCGGGCTTGGATCACGACAACGGCGGCTTCCCTGGCACCCCCTACCTTTCTTCTTCCTCCCTCCTTCTTCCTCCTTGTTCTCTCAACTCTAGCAATTCCTCATGTATCAAGCTTGTAATTCGAATTCGTGATTGAGAGAAGTGAATCGATAGATGGTCCCTAACATCGTGGCATCAGAGCCTCCTTCCACCCTTCCGATTTGCCACAAATCCTCCAAGTTCGTCCAATTTTTGCTCATTTTTTTTCTCGGTTCATCAATTCTTTCCACCACCATGCATCCGGAGCTAAAGGCCTACCTAGACGATTACCACGCGCGGACCATGGCGCGCTACGACGCCGCGGACAGGCAGTTCGCGCTAATGTTGAAGATCCTCACGGGCGTATCGACCCCGCAGCCGGCGTGTCCCATGGCCATGGCAGCAGATGACGGCCTCACCGACGACTCCAGTGTCCCGGCGATCGTCCCCGACACCTCTTCCTCCACCACCAAGGCCAAGGAGACCATGGAGCTCACCCCCGGCGCGTCCCCTGCTTCCATCGAGATGGTGCCAGTCACCTGTTCGACGAAATGCTCGACCCAAGTTGTCGCCGTCACCCACGTCGACGACGTCCACGACGCCACAGTCGTCTGCCTCGAGCCCGTGGTCGACCTCATCCACCAGGAGGTCGCCGCCGAGATCGTCACCCCGGTGACAACCACCACTGACGTCTTCTCAGCCACCACCCAAGTCCAGGAGGGGCCCGTGGTCGCCCATGATGCACCCCCGATCTGCACCGGGATAGCGCCCGTCACCTGTTCAGCGGAATGCCCGATCCAGGTCGTCACCATCGCCAGCGTCAACGAGGTCCACGACACCGCCACAACCGTCTGCTTCGAGCCCACGGTTGATCTCTTCCCCCAGGAGGTCGAGCAGCTCACGCATGTGCCTTCCATCATCACCAACACCACCTCTTCTGCCAAGGTCATCGCCACGGTGGCAACCATCACCGACGTCGACCCCAAGGCCGGCGTACTGGAGCTGAATGCCTCACCACTACCCTCCATCAACACCACCACCCGTAGCCAGCGAGAGGGACAACAACGTCATCCTCATCGTCTCCGGCAACCTCGCTGCATCGGCGCTGACCACATGTGCGGTAGAATGCCCTATCCCTGCGAGCGACTGTGTGAAGCCTCTCACCGCCACCAGCGACAATGCCGACGAGACACGGGACGCTGCCACCGTTGAGCGCCTGCACCCATCTTCCTTCAAAGATCAACCATGTCCACCGCACATACAAGTATAGTTCGGTCAAGTGGGACACCTCTTCAGGCCTAGTCCCTGTGTCAGACACAAGCTACCCGGAAGTGCCATGTTTAGATACACACAAGCAATCACATGGAGGTACCTGCTTCAGTCCTTGGTTAACTGGGTTGATGTTCAGAGATGTACCCCGGGAGGATCCTATCCATTATTATCAAGATCCAAAGATGCAGCTTGGGTGTCCGGGGGGGGGGGGGGGGGTTAGTTGGGGGCTTGTTGTGTCCCTGATCAGACTCGTGAATCCCCCTCAGCCAGAATTACCCAAGTCTTCCTATCGACCGGATTGCACAACCAATCATGCAGCAGTACACAAAACTAAGAAGCACTTCAACCACTCAGTGCAGCATCGGTTATTGGGCATTTCTGGAGGTTTCAGTCAGGCGGAATGGGAGCAAATTTCTGTACATTCAGATGCAAGCTATCCTGAACCTTTCATTTGCAGTCAGTCACATGAAGTCCCATATGTCTGCTCTACACTAGTTCCATTGTTGCTCAGATATGATGATCCTCTACAAATTTGCTGCTGCAAGCTGATTCTCACGGATGAACCCTTCAGTTGTTTCCATGGTACAAAACGGCAGCCTCGGAATCTGGGTGGTGAAAGAACATTTGCCATACAAACAGTTTATTTGAGTTCTTGTATGTCTAGACCATGCCCATGGCCGTCGTTCGATTGCTTTCATGAGGGCGCGCAACTGAGCAAATGCCAAGCAGTACAATTATGGTCAGAGCTACCAACAGTGGAATTTCAGTTTAGTGCTCATGGTTCTACTGATCCATATCTCATGAGAGAATCCTGGTGCCGCTTGCAGAAAATTACTTATAAGAGCAGTCACATGGAACGCCTATTCAGACCAAGACCATGGCGGTCGCACAAATATGATTCAGTTGCTGGTTATCTCGAGGAGCCATCTTCAGGTACACATTATCAGCCACATGATATTTCAGGGTTCAGTTCTGGGCTCGTTCTGTTGTTGTTCAGAGATGAGGATTATTTTCAAGTTTGTTGTGAACCAATTTCCGTGGATGAACCTTTCATATGTTTGTGGGGTGCACAACTGCCATCTGATGCTACACAAGATACAGTTCGGATTGTGATCGTGTCCATACAGCAGCCACTTTTGGGTCAAGATACATTTAAGTGGCCTGGTCATTTTGCTGGAAGTTGCATCAGTTTTGCATTGGGAGGGGCCGTGTTAACAAGTTTTTACATTGAAAGTTCCAAGCGCAGTTCTCAACGACTTGGCGATCTATTGGTTCAATAAGCATGCTTGACGGTTAAGCATATTGTCAGTTTGCAACCTTGGAGCAGTACTAAAACTTCAGAAAGTTGTGAGCGTCAGCATTTTATATCAACCAAGGCTTATCAACAATTGGAGGCCTATCATCAATTGGAGGACTACTTTGAAGTTGATTCTGGAATGTACGCAACATCAGATATGGTGCACTCTCATGTTGCTACCGTTCACATGTGTGAGCAGAGAACGTCTCAAAACTACAAGAGCTTGCAGGTTTACCCCTGTACTATGGTGCAATTTAGAGATGAATTTTTCCTTCCAGCCTTGTTCGACTACCACATTATGAGCACTCGTTTGAGGGACAAGCACGTGGAGATCCCTCCAGGAGCTAATACATGTTATGGCGAGTGTTTATGGATTGCTCTAATGATGAGGCCTAAATGTGCCGTTGGAGATTGGGCTGCTCCTTTGCTTATCAGTACGTCAACCAATGGCCCTGGCTTTGACCACTTATGGGGTTCCAGAGGCAACAACTTGTTGGTTTGGATTCATAGTTTGTACCTTATCAGTAAGTCTCTTCGTCCTTCAGCTGCACCTTTTGCTCTATATACTACTTTTCTACCCATGGAGATGGATCACTTGACCTGTACTGAAGCTTGGGATAAGTGTGGGTGTCAGCATCTTATTTCAGCAAGGACTGGCATGTCTGAGACGCTCAGTTCTGGGGGAGTACAGAGCGCGAAACAGAGCAACGGACAACGTACAAGACAGTCTGTTCTACTGAAAATTTCTTCTTGTTGGCAGTGGGATCCAGGAGGGCTAGACCTTACAGATATTCAGGTGTTGGAAAAACCATGTTTTGTGCCTTGGCTCGCTGGTTGCACTTCGCATGGGCTCAGGCTGGTAGAAACACCCCTATGAATCAGCGGAGAATGGGCACCGGCTTGAGGGCAAGCCGGTTGTTAAGGAGGAGGGGATGTCAGTGACCCAATTACTGCCACGGCCACATCGACCCACGATAAGGCAGCCAGCCCACCAAGAGACTAGCACATGGGGCTGGGCCGTCGAGAACCAGCTATATATGTACAGGGGAAAGCAACGCGCCATCCATCCGGGCTTGGATCACGACAACGGCGGCTTCCCTGACACCCCCTAACTTTCTTCTTCCTCCTTCCCTCTTCCTCCTTGTTCTCTGAACTCTAGCAATTCTTCCTGTACCAAGCTTGTAATTCGAATTCGTGATTGAGAGAAGTGAATCGATAGCTGGTCCCTAACACAAGCTGTGGGAGTTAAACCGTGTTCTCTTGATCGATTCATCTGTTAGGATTCCATCTGTTATTCTACAGCTTACCCCACTAAACCCACTTAATCCGTCTAAGCTTTGGTGGACTTCCCGCTCACGCCCACCAAGTTGTTTTGGGACGAAGTGGGCAGAGGTGGGACACCCACGAGCAGTCCCACCTGCAGCCTGAACAGCAAATCACAAATCATGATGAATTATTTCAGAAGAGTATTCCAGCGTGTATATTCAGGTACACCGCTATTCATCAGGAAAAAGGACACAAAAGCAGCACAATCTCCCACATTCTAATTACACCACATCAACTTCTAGAATTCTGACCATATATGAGTTGGCTAAAAATATATTTTCCAACATTATCTATGCTTGGTTAACAAACAAAATGTGTTATCTAATACTCCCTCCGTTCCTAAATATTTGTCTTTTTAGAGATTTCAAATGGACTACCACATACGGATGTATATAGACATATTTTAGAGTGTAGATTCACTAATTTTGCTCCGTATGTAGTCACTTGTTGAAATCTCTAGAAAGACAAATATTTAGGAACGGAGGGAGTACGATCCATGGTTACAGATCATGCGCAAGAAATTGTCATCATGATCGACTCTTCTTTCCTTTCTGCCCAGATGGTTGCTTCATGTTAAGAAGATGATGAAGGCCAGCGATAACATGCTGCCTGCTAGTTGGAACTCCGGTTTTCGCTAGGGCTCTACCATTCTTGTCCAGGAGCACAAAACAAGGAACATATCTGACATCATAATGCAGAAGCTGCAAATATGCATATAATTGTTGCTGTTAAAAGCTGGAAGCATCAGACTTCAGAGTGGAAACATCATGGATATGAAAGCATGCGCAGATACCGCAGTATATGAATATGGACAACCCATAGTACTAATAGCATCTTCAGTAACCACATGGTGTATGTCATAATGGCAAGCAACCTCAAAACAAACAATGTCAAGAAAAATAGCATCTTCGGTGAGCTTGGTAAGCTGACTGAGCCTGTGAGCCATAAAGGAGACTAGTGTAAAAAAATTGTTTTCAGGAATTGTTACAGACCACTAACATGCAATAAAACTTTTTTGGAATGGTGGGAATTTACCCAATCCCTTCATGTGGGGAGGGAAGTTAGTTCAATTTCCCAGAATATCACAAGAGATCGAGTCTAATCCCTATCTACCCTAAACGAATTGGAACCCTGAGTGAGTTGGTGGATGGTTTAGGGTGTCTGCGAGACTGGAACAGTTTTTAGTTCAATTTCAAAGAACTTAAGTCTAGCAACTGAGCAACCCTTTCTCCAAATGGGAAAGCAGAATGGGCCAATGTTTCTGCAGAAACCGACAGCAGTACTGCTGACACAGTTAGAACCAATGTAGAGATCAACCATGTTTGAAATGATTAGCAGGTCAGATATTCAAACAACCTTAACGCCCAAAATAACCAAATTTAGCATCAGTCAAGCCTCTGTTATACTTATCCTGAACTGTCTGCTTATCCTTCAACTAAGCCCACCATCTTCATTGCCCAAGTGCTTACTTCCAACTTTCCAAGCACTAGGGGCTTGTTCCATGGTATTGACATGTGTTTGGAAACCTATGTGGACCTACTCACAAAGATACCACTATTACTGTTCTAAAAAAAAGGATACCATTACTAGTAAATACTACCTAGCACCTTCAAATGCATGTCCTAGCCTTTTTTTTGGCACATCAAATATCCGTAACAGAGTTCCTTAAAGTAAACTATAGCATATGAATCATACCGCTTGATCGATGCTAAGTAGAAGAAGAATAGCCATGTCCGTGCAGAAAGAGGATGTTGCGTACAAAGGGGCTAGGGCGCTAGGCAAGGCAATAGGAGCATCATGGCAGCAATATACATTCGGCAACAATGGCCAGGACACCCGCCAGCAGCAAGACAGTCAGGTTGTTCGGGAGTCCGAAACTAACACTAGCAGCAGAATGCAGCAAGAGCCTGGGGCCCATGAGGATTAAGAAGTTGAATCATATGAAAAGAACAACATATTAGAAATTGAGCCAGATGGTAGATGTAGGTTAACCAAGGGTCTGTATCCCAGTCGACATAATCAGTAATTGGGGTCCGGTCGTCACTATATAGTATATAGGGGTGGGCACTGTATGTCCTGGAAATTAAGAACCACGTCTAATCCTCATCTGAAGTGCTCTCTCATGTATAGTCTATTTCTCCTTAGTCTAGCATGTCATGCCCCTCAAGTTGCACTGTCCGAGCCATTCATCTGCATGGTATTTACTCACTCCATCATTAACCTTCAGATGATGAGAGGATAACACAGTTAAACGATTGGCTGTAACCTGACAGTCAGGAGGCATGTTCAAGTTCAACAAATTGTTGCTTCTACCGAGGCTACATTTTAGCAGTAACAAGAGTCTTCACCAATACACACTAATGACTGCAAACTATGTCCACTGATGCTACCATTGCAGTACATAAATCAGTGTAAAGTGTAAACACCACAACTCTTTGATCTCAAACAACACAGATGACTGTGGGTTGTGGAACAGGGATTGGCATAACCACATCTAAGATAAGAAGCTCGTCCTCATTCATTTACCGTTTTATGAGTTAACACGTGGCTTTCAAGGAAGTGGAACCTAAAGCAGCAACTTTCAACACCCAATTCACATACTAACTGAAATGCAAGCACACCACAGGGTTTGAGTTAAATGAAAATAACTGCACTTAACTCTTCAATACCATCCCAGCATATGCTAACGAATTTTTTTATAAGCAACCAACCTTCTCCTGAAATATCAGTGTTTATAACCTCATTTCTCTACAAATCACCACACATTGCACCAGCTCCAACAAAAAATAATTAGAGCAACGAGGCTAACGAGACTAATCCATCGATTGGTAGGAAAATTAACAGCATAAATCTAGAGAATATGGATAGCAACGCAATCGGCATGAACAGGAGGAGACGCCCTCACCTCCGGGAGCCACCGGTCGTCCTCGGCGTCGGCGAGCACGAAGCTCGCAGATGCATTGCCACCGTCCTCGAGCTCGCGCACGAGGCCCTGCAGCGATGAGCAGAGGCGGCAGCGCGGCGAGTAGAACTCCAGCACCGTGGTCGCCCTCGCGCTCACCAGCGCCGCCGCCAGCGCCCGCTGCTCCGCGTCCCCGCGGTCCGCCTCCACCGGCGCGGTGCCCGGGTGACGCTTCCACAACCTCGTCCCATGACCTCCGCTTCCAGGGGAAGCGGAGGGGATGTCACCGGCGATGACGAGGCCTTGCGCGACGGTGGAGATGGACTTGAAGAGCCAGGGGCGCTCGAGGTCGCCGCAGGGGCTTGGGCTGGCGCTAGGGCTCGCATTAAGGCTAGGGCCCCAAGGCCACTTGAAGCAGACGAAGGGAAGGGGCTTTGTGGCGGTGCCCATCTCCCGTGGCCGGAGGCTGATCGCCGCCAGGGAGGAGTGGGGAGGTGTCGTTGAGCCGCTACGGACGAACTCAATTTGTTGGGGAATTTAACGTCTGCATATCAGGCGCTATGGGATGCGGTAGATTACAGCAACTCGAACAAATGAATGGCGGACCGGTTCCACCGGGCGCGTTAAACCGGGCTTAAATGTCAGGTGGTCCGACGTCTTTCGTATCCAGTCCAAATATAGCGTAGATATAGGATGGTCTGCTGACATGCCCGGTCCACCACCGACCCTACGGCTTTCCGACAAAAGACCCAAATCCAGCTCCTCGCTCGGAACCCTAGTTCACTCAATCTCCTGTCTAGCTCCGTCCTCTCCTCTCCCCTCTATGATTTCGATCCAATCTGACGCAATCTCGAGCTCCGGCAGCCACTCCGGCTCCGTCCTCAACGTCGATGAGGAGCTGACCCTCTGCATTGCCTTGGAGCGGTCCAAGGTGGACATCGGAGTAGCTCCGGATCTACAACGTCGTCGCAGCTCCTGCGTCGGTGCTGCGCGGACGTCGGAGCTGACCCTCCCGACCTGAGCACAGCACCGCCAAGGCAGCGCAGTCCGCTCTGGCCCCACGTCGTCCCCTTCCCCCGCCAGTCGCTGCTCCGCGCGGGCCAGCGGTGGGTTCTAGTGCCCGTGCCGTCGGCCCGCATGCACACCCCGAAATCAGAGGCACACGCCGCCCGTCGCGAGAGGCAGCGGGCAAGGGAGAGGGACGCAACTGAGCAGTCCGCGCACCACCGCCACGGGTTGCCGACGGAGCCCAACGAGGACAAGCGGCTCCTCGCTGGGTCTACCGTTGGTCGCTCACGACGGCGGAGACGCACGCTCGCCGCCTACGACGAAAGAACGCGAAGGCGCTCCGGCTTGCCATAGAGCAGTCGGAGCGCGAGGCAAAGAAGGCAGCGGCGGAGGCAGGACAACGACGACGACGACCATAGTTCCACCTCCTCCATCGACGACCAAGATCCTCCGCCAACCGCGGACGCCTACAGTTACGCCGCCGACCGGATGGGAAAATGCCCGACAAGGAAGTGGTGAAGATGCTCCTCCTCCTATGTTTATTATCGTTTTATAGTTGTTGAACTTAAGAACTTGTCCGACGATGAACTCCGATGATTTTTTGGATGATATATTGTTTGTTTATGCGCATTTGGTTGTCCATTTGATGCCGATTTTGTTTTACGTTGTTTGGTCACATAGAGCACCTCTTACGTTGCATGCGTTGCTCTTGGGAAACGTAGTAGAAACAAAAAATCGCTCTACGATTGAGGGTGTCCTGGACTGGGGGTACCAACCTAGTTGGCCCACAGTCCATGGGCCTTATGACCCGCCTATCTCACGAGCAAGGACTCCGAAAGCCATGAACCCTGACGTGATCAAGACGGACACCGCCGAAGACTTGGCGTGTACTTCAAGGACTGCTCCAACCGTCTGCGTGTTTATTCCTAGTTGGCAACCGACCATGTGTAACCCTAGATACCCCCAGTGATGTAGGGTGGAACCCTAATAGGTGATCTTTTCTCACTTGGAGGGGGAAAGAGAGCAAATCAAAGAGGAACACAAGAAGAACTCTCAAATAGACAAGATCCAATCACACATATGATAAATCCACATACACATAAAGAAGATACGAGGATCCAAAGTCAACACAAGAGGATACAAAGGGTAACTACTTCATCCCAATCCTTGGAGGAGAGAGGTCTTGAATCCTAGAGGGATCTTCCCATGAAGGGGTCTTAAATCCACTTGGGGGATTGATACGTCTCCAACGTATCTATAATTTTTTATTGTTCTATGCTGTTATATTATCATTCTTGGATGTTTTATATTCATGTTATAGCGACTTTATATCGTTTTTTGGGACTAACCTATTGACATAGTGCCTAGTGGCAGTTGCTGTTTTTTGCTCGTTTTTTACTTCGCAGAATATCTGTTGATGCAATATTTGCCCTCTTGTGTTTTGGAGATTGTTAACAGAAACAGACATGGACTGATTTGTTTGCTAGTGCACACAGAGAGAAATAGTCCATGTAGAACCGAAGAGAATGTTGTCTCCGGTGTCAAGTTCGAGGAACTTCACCGAAGAATATATGCGTTGCAGAGAAGAATGAGCTACATCTGGTGAGAACATGTAGACGAGAAGATTGATGTGAAGGAGTTAACCCCTCGAAAATTTATTGCTGATGTGAAGCAATTGGTTCGGAGTTTTTGTCCGAAGAAAATTGACTGCAGCGAGTGGAAGTTGAAGATAAAGTGAAGACGTAGTATTCATTTCGTTGTTTTTCTTTCATTCATTTGAGTCATAGGACCTCCGTACTATTAAGAGGGGTATATGTTCTCGAAGTTTAGATCCGCTGTGATGCTTAGCCTAAAACCTATGCGAGACTAAGCGAAATCTCTTTGTGTTTCGAATGATTACCTGCCAGCAGTAGACGTTGTTCTTCGTGTTGCAGGAGATATCTTTCAAACTGAGCAGTTAGCATTACTTGCTCCGCAAGGAATGTTACCGTTGTGCTCAATTTCCGACCGTTGGACTCGTGTCGTTCGGCCATTGGCTGCTCCACATGTCCAATTTGGTGTTTTCCCTTCAGGGAAGGCTACGGCTATAAATAGCCACCCCACTCCAATGTTGCCCGTTGGCTGCTCCGCTTAAGATTTCTGAGAAGATTGATTGGGCATCCCCTCTCCGAGTGATTTGAGTTTAAGATCCACCGAGAGAAAAATCAAGAGCCCAAACATAGACAGTGGTTGAGCATCACAGTAGTTCTGAGTTTAGAGTTCTTGTACCTATTACTCTTGAGAGCTGCGCACTCTCTAGACGGATAGGTGTCAGCTCGAGTGTTGAAGAGTAGTTGTCTTCACCGAGCAAGATCTTCAGCAACCAAGAGTCATTGTGGTTCGCGAAGAGGTCTGTCGAAGGTTTGGAGATCGTCGACAAGAATCTACCACGAGTGAAATCAACTGGAGTCTGATCAGCTCCAAGTTGAAGGAGAATAGGGTGAAGAGAGTTTATCTTCTGTGTTCAATCACAACCCCTCCAACCAAATGTAGTCCTTTGGCAGAAGGGCGAACTGGTCTACCAAATCCATCTGTCGCCATTGGGCACCACTGGTTCACTCTACTTTACTGCATTACCTTCAGCAGTTTACTTTCATGCTCTGTGATGATAGTTTATCTGATCAATCATTGATTGTTGCATATCATTCGTTTCTGTCATCTCTGTCGTTCCCATCTGTTAAAGATTGTTGTTCACCACGTTGCATTCTCATCATTCAGTGTAGTCATTCCAGTCGTATACATTTCTATTCGCACTTGTTAAGACTGGCGTGATTTCCCCGTGTCATTTTTCATTATCCTCGTCATAGTTCTTTCTCGTGTTTTTCCCTCATAGTTCGGACCTTGTTTTCTCTCATGCTACTTCATCTGTTCGCATAGTGCATCACCATCATTATTGTCAAACCTGTGTTATCCTATGCTCGAACTATCATTGCTTCCCACCTCGATAGAAATGTTCCTCAATAGCATGCTTGCTTAAGTTCATTTCTACCGAACCTTATTTCCGCTGCTGTGTCCGGGATCAGTTCATATCATTCGCAAGGATTTTTGAATCTCCCATTCACCCCCTCTGGTCGATATACTCTCGGTCCTAACAATATCCATATCAAACGGAGTCCAAAACGCAGCGGAACTTTTTGGAGAATTTTTTCTGCCCAAAAGACACCTTGGGAGCCAAGGAAGTACCAGAGGGGAGGCCCGTGGGGCCCACAAGACACCAGGGCACGCTAGAGGCCCCTAGCGTGCCCAGGTGGGTAGTGGGGCCCACGGGAGTCCTTTCCACCGCTCTCAGCTCTATAAATGCCCAAATATTCCAGAAACCCTAGGGGAGTGGACGAAACACAATTCCAGCCGCCACAAGTTCCAGAACCACGAGATCCAATCTAGAGCCCTATTCTGGCACCTTGTCGGAGGGGAACACGATCACGGAGGGGTTCATCATCCTCATTGGTGCTCCTTCGATGATGTATGAGTAGTTTACCATAGACCTACGGGTTCGTAGGAAGTAGCTAGATGGCTTCTTCTCTCTTTTTGATTCTCAATACAATGTTCTCCTCGATGTTCTTGGAGATCTATTTGATGTAATGACTTTTTGCGGTGTGTTTGTTAGGATCTGATGAATTGCAAGTTTATGATCAGTTCTATCTATGAATATTATTTGAGTCTTCTTTGATCTCTTATATGCATGATTGTTATAGCCTCGTATTTCTTCTCCGAAACTTTGGTTTGGTTTGGCCAACTAGATTGATTTTTCTTGCAATGGGAAGAGGTGCTTTGTGATGGGTTCGATCTTGCGGTGTCCTCACCTAGTGACAGAAGGGGTAGCGAGGCACGCATGTATCGTTGCTATTAAGGATAAAAAGATGGGGTCTATTCCTACATGAATAGATCTTGTCTACATCATGTCATCATTCTTATTGCATTACTCTGTTTCTCCATGAACTTAATACACTAGATGCATGCTGGATAGCGCTCGATGTGTGGAGTAATAGTAGTAGATGCAGGCAGGAGTCGGTCTACTAATCTTGGACGTGATGCCTATATACATGATCATTGCCTTGGATATCATCATAATTATTTGCTCTTCTATCAATTGCCCAACAGTAATTTGTTTACCCACCGTATGCTACTTTCTCGAGAGAAGCCACTAGTGAAATCTACGGCCCCCGGGTCTATCTTTTATCATATTGTTTTCAGATCTATTATTACAAAAAACCAAAAATACCTTGCTGCACTTTTTCTTTATTTATTTTGTGTGTGTTTTCGCTAGATCTATTTATCCAATCTCATACAATTTTATCTATCTCATTACCGAGGAGGGATTGACAACCCCTCTTACGCGTTGGGTTGCAAGTATTTGTTATTTGTGTGCAGGTACTGTTTACATAGTGTTGCTTGGTTCTCCTACTAGATTGATAACCTTGGTTTCATAACTGACGAAAATACTTACCGTTGTTGTGCTGCATCATCCTCTCCTCTTCGGGGAAATACCAACGCAAATACAAGCAATCAGGGATCTTCCCACATGGAGGTCTTGAACTCCATGGGAGTGGTAAGTGGATGAGCAAAGCTCTATCTCAAACAAAGTTTTAAATAGCGGGCTATAGCTGCGCTATAGCCCAGCTATAGCGTTTTGGGCCCCTCCCCGCTACAGCTAGGCCAATTTAGGGCCGGCCAGGAAAGCGCCGCTATTGCCGATAGCGCTATGAAAATTTAGCGTTTAGCGTTTTTTTCCCACTGTTCTGGGCCAAAATTTCAGCCCAATCGCGCGGCGAAGCCCCCCTCGTATCCCTTTACCCTAACCAGCCCCCGCACTCCCAGTCTCCCACCCTCCCGTATCCCTTTTCCTCCCCACAAAATCGTGCTATGGAGGCTGGCGGCGGCCGCGGCGGCGACAACTACGCAGGGACAGCGACGACTCGCTGACTCCCTCTATCCCGGCGACGCCCCCTTTGCCAGCGAAGCCCCCCCTCGCGGGGACGCCTGCTTCTCTCAGCGGCGGCCTCTCTTCCGAGTGTGCGCGCCCTCGACGCCTCCTTCTCCAACGGCCCCTTTCCCGGTGACGCCCCCTCTTCAGCCATCTTCTCCAAGCAGCATCATCCTAGCCTGCAATGAGTCAGCAAACCCCATCGACAGGCAAGTTGCCAAGTTCTGTTCTCAGATCTGTCCTTTTTCTACTCTTCTTCCATTGTAGCATGATAAATGGATGTATGCTTTGATCCAACCAGTGCTTCATTGTAATGGGATCTCTGTTATATGCAAAATATTGGTTATATGTGCGTGCTTGCTTGTTGTCCGAGAAATTTCTGAATCTCTGAACTTGGAATCATATATGCACTGAATCTCTGAGCTTTTCCAATATATTAAATGTTGATTGACCTGGAGAGTTGTTTGTTCCCCCTGAGTAGAGTTTGTACTTTGTAGTAGATTAAACATTGTTGTTTCAGTGGAGCTGATGCTATGTTTAATTTCTGTTTTGCCTAACTTAATTCTATTTTTTTTTGTTTCATAGGTGCATGTATCTCAAGCATTGAAGAAGATCCCATGCTTTGTTCTTCCTCTTCGGAATCAGAAGGTGATCATGCTCAAGATGAGTCTAACTATGCCTCTGCTGATTCAGATTGATGCACTGCAATTGTATGGCTGTTTGTCTGTAGTTTGCCATCTTACTTTTGTTATGTGCAAGTCCTGCTGGTTGTTAGACTGAAATATGTGCAAGATATTTACTGTGCGAGTGTGCCTTTTGTTGTTATGTGCTGGACTGAACCAATTCCTGTGATGTGCAAGTTTGCCTTTTGTTGTTATGTACTATATTGAACCTTCTCCAGTTATGTGATGTGCTATTATCTTTTTTTTCATTATTTAGTAAAACCGCTAAATGAGGGCATAGCCCGCTATAGCTCCGCTATAGCCTCTTTTAGCTGCTGGCCGAGCCGCCGCTAAATGGCATAGCCCGCTATTTAAAACTTTGATCTCAAATGAGCTCTAACCTTTGCTTACCCTAGAAGGAGACGGGGGTAGTCTATTTATAGTGCTAGTACAAGTGGGGGCGAAAGGAGAGGGGTGCATGGGCCTTTGGCCTGATCTCTGCGCACAGGCAGGTGCCGGATGTCCGAGCTGGGGGCGGATGTCTGGCGGCTCAGGAAGAGCCAGATGTCCGGGCAGGAGCCTGTCTTGGCCGAACTTCTGTTGCTCCCTGATGTGGTCGAGCCGGATATCCGGGCAGGGGCGGGCTGCTCGAGCCGGATGTCCGGGCGGGGGCCGGATGTCTGGGTCCTGTAGCACTTCGGCTGCTGGTCTGCTGCTGTGGTTGCGGCCTCCAGGCGCCGGATGTTCGGGCTAGGGGCCGGATGTCCGCTCGCTGTAGACTTGCAGCGGTTTCTCTCGTCGTGCTTCTTCATCTGTGTACTTGGAGACTTGTCTGTGATCATGAGCATCTCCGAGAGGGTCTTCTTGATACCTAAGCACACATAGCATTCTGGATTGAGGTAGTAGCCATGTCTCACATGGATCATATGGAAGCTCATTAAGGAGAGATGTCACCTTGGTCTCGATAGCTCTTGCACATGCTCGTGTCATCGGTCCACTTGGCACTTGGGGAGACGAAGGTAGGTCCATGAGGATGACCGTAGGATGCTCCGCATCATCCCCCCCCCCCCCCCCCCCCCCCCGCGGGGAAAGATCCGACATCAGATCGAAAACCTCATCGCCATGCAAGGGAGATAGATCCTTGACATTGAAGATGTCGCTCATGTTGTACTTGTCATGTGGAATGTCGATCTTGTAGGCATTGTTGTTGTAGCGTGCTAGCACCTTGAAAGGTCCATCGGCTCGAGGTAGTAGCTTGGACTTGCGCTCGGTGGGGAAACGGTCTTTACGTAGGTGTAGCCATACACGATCTCCAGGGTTGAACACCATGGGGTGCTTTGTTGATGTTGATCTTGGTCGTGAGGCATTGTACTTGGCGCTCGATGGTGTGCCTTGTATCTTCATGCACCTTCTTGAGGTAGCTTGCTCGTGCACTCGCATCCATGTTGGTGCGCTCTTGTAGTGGTAGCGGTAGAATGTCCAATGGGGACAACGGGTTGAATTCGTAGACGACCTCAAAGGGGGACTTGCAGGTAGTAGAATGTCTTGCTCGTTTGTAGGCGTACTCGGCGATGGGTAAGCATTCCTCCCACTCCTTGATGTTTTTCTTGATCAACACATGGAGGAGAGTAGATAGAGTCCGGTTGGTGACCTCCATTTGGCCGTCAGTTTGCGGATGGTATGCCGGTGAGAAGAGTAGCTTGATTCCGAGCTTGGTGCATAGTGTCTTCCAAAAGTAGCTAAGGAACTTGACATCGTGATTTGATACAATCGTCTTGCGCACTCCATGTAAATGCAATATTTCCCTACAAAAGAGATTTGCAACATGTGAAGCATCGTCTATCTTGTTGCATGGAATGAAATGTGCCATCTTAGAGAAATGGTCCACAACGACAAATACCGAATCCTCACCGTTTTGAGTTCGTGGCAAACCAAGCACAAAATCTATACTAATGTCTTCCCATGGGTGATATGGAATAGGAAGTGGCATATAGATACCATGGGATTGAGCAGTAGACTTAGCTTTGCGACATGTAGAGCACCGGTTGGTGTAGCATGAGAGGTCGTGAAACATCTTGGGCTAAAAGTAGTTCTTGGAGAGCGTAGTGAATGTCTTGTCGCGTCCAAAGTGTCCCATAAGTCCTCCACCATGAGCCTCTTACAAAAGTAACAAACGAAGAGAAGACTCAGGTATACAAGGTTTGCTAGTCCGCATAAGATAGCCATCTTTGAGATAATATTGCTCCCAAGTAGTGTGTGTTAAGCATTTGGCATAAGGAGTTGCAAATGAAACATCATGCGCATACAAGTCTTTAATGTGCTCAAACCCAATGGCATTCAATTCAAGTTGAGTTACTATAATATTGCTCCCAAGTAGTGTGTGTTAAGCATTTGGCATAAGGAGTTGCAAATGAAACATCATGCGCATACAAGTCTTTAATGTGCTCAAACCCAATGGCATTCAATTCAAGTTGAGTTACTATCATGCATTTGTGGGAAAGAGCATTCACCCCAACATTTTCCTTACCCTTGATATACTTGATAACACAAGGAAAAGACTCAATGAACTCACTTCATCTGGCTTGTCGCTTATTCAATTTTGTTTGACCCTTAAGGTATTTAAGCGTCTCATGATCCATATGGATGACAAATTCATGAGGGCGAAGATAATGTTCCCACACATGAAAAACTCTTATTAAAGCATATAACTCCTCGTCATAAATGGGATAATTAAGTTGCACTATGGGAAGTTTGTCGCTAAAGTATGCGATTGGGCGCTTCTCTTGCATTAACACGCCGCCTATGCCGTTAACACTAGCATCACAATGAACTTCAAAAGTTTTATCAAAGTTTGGTAAGGCAAGTAATGGAGCATGTGTAAGCAAGTTTTTAAGCTCATGGAATGCGGTGTCTTGGGAAGGTTCCCAAACAAACGGTGCATTCTTCTTACTCAATGTGTGCAATGGTGATGCAATAGTGCTAAAATCCTTCACAAAGCGATGATAAAATCCGGCTAAGCCAAGGAAACTATGCACTTGAAACAAATTGGTTGGTTGTGGCCAAGTTTTAATAGCATCAATTTTAGCTTCATCTACTTGAACACCCTTAGAGGAAACAACAAATCCCAAGACAACAAGCTTGTCAACACCAAAAGTACATTTTTCCATGTTAGCATAAAGTCGCTCTTTTCTAAGAACTTGCAATACTTCCCTAAGATGTATGACATGATCTTCAAGAGATTAGCTAAACACAAGTATATCATCAAAGTATACCACAACACAAATTCCAATATATTTGTGAAGAACATAGTGCATCACAATCATAAAAGTGCTAGGCGCTCAAGATAAGGCCATAGGCATGAATAACCATTCATACAAGCCAAATTTGGTTTTGAAAGTCACTTTCCATTCATCACCCTCTTGCATGCGAATTTGATAATAGCCGCTTTTAAGGTCAATCTTTGAAAAAATGGTGGCACCACTAAGTTCATTTAGCATGTCATCAAGGCGTAGAATGGGATGATGGTATCTAATGTGGTAGCATTAATGGGATGGCAATCGGAACACATGCGATAACTGCCGTCTTTCTTAGGCACAAGAATAACCGGAACGACACATGGATGTAAACTCTAGCATACATACCCATTTTCCATGGGATGTTGCACTTACCTTTGGATCTCTTTGGTCCCGTCGAGGTTGACACGATATGGTGTGTTCGGTAAAGGTACGCCGGGTATAAGGTTGGAAGGTAGCTTGTCGGGAAACATGTCCGTGAATTCCTACAATAAATGAGACAACACCAAAGGTGGATGTCGTGAAGTATTAGTCCTCACAGCCTCATCTTTGCACACAAGTACAAAGCGAAGAACACTCGATGGGCTCTCACTCACATCCCTTATGTCTCTTTTGGTAGCTAAAAGCACTAAGTTTTTGTTGTCGCTCGTCGTGGAGTCGCTCAATTTTGGCTTGTGGCGCTCACTCTTTGTTGGTGGCTCACTCGCTCATTATTCTCTCCATGACGGGTTGAAGCTTGCTTGTCGGCGATCACTTGACTTGGCGACATGGGTCGAAGCACGTACTCCTTGCCCTTCATCTTGAAGCCATAGTGATTTGTCCTTCCGTTGTGGATGACACCGCAGTCGAATTGCCAAGGTCTTCCTAGGAGGGGATGGCATACAGACATGGGAACCACATCACACACTCCAATGTGTCTTCATACGCGCCAATCTTGAAGGACACTTGAACGGTGTACTCCACTTGAATGGTGCCGGAGTCACTTAACCATTGGACCTTGTATCGGCGAGAGTGCTTTGTGACACTGTCGGGGTACGACACCTATGGGATCCTGAGAGACCCCTTTACGATTCGGCGGGGGGAGAGGTATACGCAAAGAGCAGAACCAGTGATCGACGCGGGAAGTTTTTACCCAGGTTCGGGCCGCTGATCAGCGTAAAACCCTACTCCTGCTTTGTGTTCTTATTGATGTTCTTAAGCCCAGCCTTCAGGAGCGCTCGCAATGAACAGTACGTTCAAAGAGCAGCTACGCATGCAGAATGGGCCGGAAGTTCTCCTCCTCTGTAGCAGTTGCCTTGGGCCTCCTTTTATATGCTCAAAGGGGTCTCCACAGTGGCAAAATGTACATACATTGAGGTGTAAAGTAGCTACAGGGTATCATACCTAACCCCTGACGGATTAGGACAAGCGTATTTAATGCACCGTTAGGTGTCCGTTTAGGTGTCCTCACTTTCTTGGGGATGGAAAAAGGGGCCATCCCATCAGCACCGCTTAAGCTCCCCTCCACTGGCGCGTCGCCACGCATCCAGGGAAGGAGCCAGAATGTCAGACTTGTTACTATGCCGAAGCGGTGGCACAGTGATGGAATCTCGCCAAGCGCCGATTCTTGTCGGGCACCAAACCTTGCCGGGCGCCAAGCCTTGCCGGGCGCCAGGGCTTGCTGGGCGCCAAGCCTTGCCGGGCGCCGAGCCTTGCCGGGCTCCACAGGCCATCCCGGCAAGGATCTTGCCGGGGAAGCTGGCCTTCGAATTCCAGCTTTACTTATCTGCTGATCCTCAGATCTCTGACTTGATGATTCCCTTGATGGCTTGAATCAAACTCGAACTGTTCCCGGCAAGCCTTGCCGCGAGGATGGCTACAACTGCCCGTGCACAAGTACGGGGTACTAGTGGCCCAATACTTAGTACACCGACAGGAGCCCCCGGGCCTAGGCCATACACGAGTGCGAGGCGTTGTTGGGCTAGGCCCAAACAGTGCACGGGCACGTGTGGCAGGGGATTAACTGCTCGTAAATATGTCGCTTTACTGTGCCCCCCACTACGCGCACGGAGCGCGCGACGTGGGAAGCGTGCCAAAAAGGCTGCAAACTGTCTCGCGCCTATAGAGGCGCATTCATATTGGGGAATAAACAAGGCGGCCCCGCTCCTTCCCCATAAAAAGGAGAAGTCGCAGAGGCACAAACCTATTTACCCCCCTCTTCTTCTCAATCTGGCCATCGCCATCGCCTTCCTCTTCTCGAGCTCAGAGCGAAACCTTTTCCTCTTCCGCCCGCTGCTCCCGCGCTCGCTCCGCCCCCAGCTTCCGTCCTCACAGTCGCCATGCCGCCCAAGGCCAGCAAAGGCAAGGGCTAGGACAAGGAGGCGAAAGCCGAAGTTCCGGAGAGCGAACTGGTGAAGATGCAGAAGAGGCTCGTCGTCTTCCCTCCGACGCTCGATGCCGAAGCTTTGAAGGGGAGATACCAATGCATGTGGGCGAAGGGAACGCAAGCTCACCCCGCCACATGCGTAATCCCAGGTGCTTGCACCAAAGGTGGATCGGACAGATACCCTTTCTTCACTGCATATTTCTATTGCGGGCTCTGTCCCCCATTTTCCGATTTCTTCAACGACATCATGTACACATACGGCTTCCGCCTTCTTGATTTCACGCCGAATGCAGTACTTTGCATGTCTATCTTTGCCCATCTCTGTGAGAATTTCGCTGGCCTGATCCCCAATTCTGCTCTTTTCCGCCATTATTTCTACCCTCGTATCCAAAAAGGAGAGGCTCTCTCTGGATCTATTGCCTGGATTCCAAGGGCTTGGAACAAAGAGATATACCTAGAGGGAGTTTACCGCGAAAAGTGGGACGAGTGGCGGGCCGAATGGTGCTGGATCCAGGAAGCAGATCCCCATCCTTTTTGTCATCCCCGACAACAGAAGGTGGTCCGCGGCAAGGATTGGAGCGATCTCGCTGCGGAAGACGAGAGGCTCACAATCGCCACTACCAGGATCCTTCGCTTGAAGGCTGCCGGGCTGACGATGGAGATGATCGGCTTCGACTTTCTCCGCCGCCGCATCGCCCCTCTGCAGAGCAGGGGAAGGCCAGTCTGGGAGTACAAGAACGCGGCAGATGTCATGAGACTGCGCCCCGAGCTGAACAACAATCTGACCACCATGCAGCTTGGCGCTCTCCGCCAAAAGTTATTCCAGCGCGAAGACAAGCACCGGCTACCGGCAAGGATTGTCCCCTTGTGCAACAACTCTGCCTTGGGGTCAATCATTGCCTTCTTGCCGATGTTCAACGCCCACGGCCTCGACCCGACCTGGGCCGAGCCAAGCGAGGAGGAAGCACAGAAATTCTTTGATAGCTTGACGGAGAGGCCTGTTCGGAAAGAGTCAGATTTCATCCGAGCCACCACCGACCAAGAAGTAGCTTACATTGCTACTAGGGTGGAAGAGGCAAATCTTTCCGCAGAGGCCGGCAGCGTCGGCTTCACAGAGTGGGAATCTAGCGACGCAGAGGTGGTAGTGGAGGTGAAGCCTGCCAGGGAGGACGAGGTTGCTGGGGAGGAGAGCAGCGCAGCCGCTGAAAGCTCGTCCGGCGAGGACTCGGTCGAAGAAGAAGAGACGCGAGAAGAGCCCCCACCCCCGAAGAAGAAGGCGAAGCGTGTTCTTCGGAAGGCTGCATCTGGCATCCCGGCAAGCCAGCCCTCTTCGAGCGGCGAAGCCCCCGGCAAGAAAGTGGTCGGCAAGACTGGACCGCGGCAGGGGGCTTGTCAACAGCCTGCACGGCGCGCGAGGCCCACACCAGCGGCCACTGCTGGGGCGGCAGGAGGATCTCGTACCACCGCACCGGAAGCTGCCCCGGCGCCTGCCACAACCAAGCGGCCTAGGACTCCTCCTTCGCCTCCCCACTCAGACACCGCAACGGAGGTCGACTTCGACATCTCCGGCTTTAGTCCGGAGCGAGAGGAAGAAGAGTAAGTACTTTGCCACAGCTTTTACCTTCCAATCTTGCATCAATCTTTACTAACTTGCTTGTATTGTTTCTGCAGTGACACAGAAACCTTGCTGGAGAGGATGGCGAAGAGGTCAAGGACTTCTACGGGCGACGAGCCCCCGGCAGGCTCCACTAGCGTGCCAGAAACCGTCATTGTGAGCCCGGAGTCTAGTCCTCAATGCAGCCCCCAGCGCAGCCCCCAGCGTAAGTTCATTGTTCTTTTTCCGTTGGCGGGTGCCGAGGTTTTCATTCTTGCCTACTGATATCTTTGGGTTCGCAGGAGAAGAACGGCAACAAGGAGAAGACATTCCCATTGTGCCTCCTTCATCGACCGCTCCACCCACAAGCACGTCCCCGGCAAGAGATCCTGTCGATGAGCACGTCCTAACTGAAGAGGAGCCGGCAAGCGCGGACTCCGGCGACACGCCCCCGGCAACCGGAGTTGCCGGGAGGGGTGAAGCCACCTCCCGACAGCCCGACGCAGGTACTCGATTGCCTCAGAGTGCTTGTTACTCTTTTTCTTTTATCTTTCTGTCTTTAGTCACTTCGAACTTCAACCTCGATCTTATTCTGTTTCCCTCCTTCGCCCTTCAGAGTTCCCTGTGATGGAACACATGGACGTCGATGTTGTCATCGAGGAGACCGCCAGGGATGCCGCCGCCGAAGCAGACAGGATCGCTGCCAGCGAAGCCACCAAGGATGACATTGTCGAGGCTGGTGGTGCTCTTGACGGGGAGGCCGCCAAGACAGCACAAGAGGAAAATGCCGAAGAACTTGCTGAAGGGGGCGACAGGGAGGCTGAGGACCGCACTGACAGCATTCCTGCCGCAGGAGCACCAGGCGCTGCGCCAGCCACAGAGCCCCCTGCCACTGGTGAGGCGGCCACTGAAGACCAGCCATCAACATTTGAAGGCCCCTCATCCAGCAAGTACCTCAAGGTCGGCAATAACCTGTTCGTCAACTTGCCGGGGGCGGCGAGCACTGGGGCACCAGCCGAAGGGGAAGTTTTTGAAGAAATCATTGCAGCTGCCGGGCTCGAAGTTGTCGACGCCCCCAGCACTAGCAGCGGCAAATCTGAAGAGGACCAGCTCCTTCAGGCCATGGGCGAGAATTTCCGCAAGCTCCAGGCTCTCCATCGTGCCCGAAAAGAGAAGGCAGACTCCAGAATGGTAGTTGTCGAGGCAGCCGAAGCGGATTTTCAAAGGCGCGTCGCACAAATGCAGATCTGGCACGCCGAGGCCCTCCAAGAGCTAGTTGCCGGCCGAGAACAAGTGAGCCAGCAGTGGAATGAGATCCTCCTGAAGCAATCAGACATGGAGAAGGCACATGATGAAGCTGTTCAAAGGATTGCTGCCGAAGATGCACTCCTGACGGGGCGCCGCGTTGCTCTTGATGCTCATGAGGAAGATCTCACTGCTCGTGAGCAGGCGCTCGCCGCCAAGCTTCGCAGCAAGGATGAGGATATTGAAAATCTTGTCGCCCGGCAGACCCAGGAGCTGGAGCGAAAGCATAAGAAGGCGCTCGAAGCTCTGACTGCAGGTCACGCCGGCAAGCTCAAGGAGGCCGTCGATGTTGCCGAGGCTGCAGAGGCCACCAAGAACGAGCTGAACGGCAAAGTGAAGAAGCTGGAAACAGATCTTGAGGAGCACGGCAAGGAGCTCTCAACGCTCAAGGGGGACAGGGAAAAAACCCTCCACTCCTTGCCGGAGATGCAAGTTGCCCTGTCCGACAAGACCAAACAGCTCTCCTCTACGGCTGATAACATTGCGGTTCTAGAGCTGAAGCTGACCATGCTGCAGAAGTCTCTCGAGGCCGGCAAGGCCCGTGAGAAGGCTCTACCCAAGGATCTCCAAGGAGAGAGGAACCTGCTCAAGAGCGCCGCCACTGCCCAAAACGAGTACGAGAAGGGAGTGGAGATCTGGACTGGACGCCTCATCGCCACCGCGGAGAAGCTTACCGCAGAACTGTCAACCATGGGCCTGTCGAACTTCAAGTATTCTTCCGAGGAAAGAATATCTCCAAGTGCCAGGTTGACGATGTTCTTCGAAAGCATCATCAACGCGTTGAGGGCGCTCCAGTCTAGCCGGGCGACCCAACTGGCGAACGAGACTCGCCGGCTTTGCCGGGCCGTCCTCCGCAAGGTGCTCATCAAGGTGGTGCACAGCAACCCCGGCATCGATCTCTCCAACGCGCTCGGCCATCTGCCAAAGGACGCAAATGTTGAGGCGCTTGAAGAGCGCATCGCGCCCATCCTTGAGAAGGTGGACTCCATCAAAAGGATAGAAGGCCAGCACAGGGATTGAGTGCTTCCCCCTTTTCTTGCCGTCATTATTCCATGTAAAAGACAATCAAGTCTCAAATTAGAATTGCGGCAACTCATGGATGTAATACAATTTGACTATGTTTAGGCTCATGCTTGCTACTTTCCTTGTCTGATTCCTTTATGTATGGGGTTCATCCTACGCTTATTGAAAAACTTGCCGGCGCGCAACCTGTCGTGAGCGCTGGGTGCGGGACTTCAGCAGCCTGCTAGAGGCGCAGCGGCCGGCAAGACTCCTTGGCGTTCTCAGTGCAGCCACTTAAATTGTTGAGCGGACTCGAAACAAAATAAGGGCGCGACCGATTATAACAAGGGTTCCTTCGCGTGCAGATTTTCCATACAAGAGTCGGAATCGTCCAAGGAAATAACTTGGTGATAAAAGAAAAACTTGCTCTGAGTTTTTAGGACTTAGCTTCCTGTCTTTGTTCTTCCTCCGGCAAGTGTCGATTCCGAACGTCACCAACTGGTTATTCATATCTCCCTTCCCCCCCCCCCCGGCAAATGTGCACGCGAGGAATCCTTCTGTCTTTTGAGAAAAAGAAAGAAGAAAAAATAAAGGCATGAAACCTTGGCGGTTCGTTAGAACTTACGGGGATCAGGTGTTATACAACATCTTAGATAAACATGCATATATATAAATATGAACATGGGAATCAATAAGGGAATGTACAACACTTAAATTTATTCATCTATGCTCAGGGTCTGCGCCTGGCTTTGTACAAAGGATCACACGCCTTGCCGGCAAGACTTGTACAAAAAGGTGGTTGCCGGGATCCCCCGGCAACCGCGCCTTATGGGTAGAACTGGCGAAGATGTTTAATATTCCAGGAATTACTCACTGGAACGCCATCTTCGGTCTCCAGGCGGACAGCGCCAGGCCTGGTGACCCGTACTACCCGATAAGGGCCTTCCCACTTTGGCGTCAACTTGTTTGAATTCTTGGCGGACTGAATCCGCCGAAGAACAAGGTCGCCTTCCTCAAGGCTTTGGGCATGAACTTTGCGGCTATGGTAGCGGCGCAAAGCTTGCTGGTAGCGTGCAGCTCGCACAGCAGCCTGAAGACGATTCTCCTCAAGGAGCACAACGTCATCTTGCCGCAGTTGCTCTTGCTCGAGCTCATCATAAGTGAGCACTCGAGGAGATCCGTATATGAGTTCCGTGGGGAGAACTGCTTCCGCTCCGTAGACTAGAGCGAAGGGCGTCTAGCCGGTGGCTCGATTTGGTGTCGTTCTGATTGACCAAAGAACCGTCGGCAATTCATCAATCCAGCGTCTTCCGCACTTTTTCAGCCTGTCGAAGGTTCTGGTCCTGAGACCGCACAGCACTTCAGCATTGGCCCTCTCCGCTTGGCCGTTGCTTCTTGGGTGAGCAATAGAGGCAAAACAAATCTTGCCGCCAAGGTCTTGGACGTACTGCATGAAGGTGCGACTTGTGAACTGCGTGCCGTTGTCGGTGATGATCCTGTTGGGCACACCGAAACGGCAAACAATTCCTTTGAAGAACTTGACAGCTGACTGCGCTGTCACCTTCCTCACTGCTTCCACCTCCGGCCACTTTGTGAACTTGTCGATAGCAACGTACAAGTACTCAAAGCCCCCGGTAGCACGGGGGAAAGGGCCCAGTATATCGAGCCCCCAGACCGAAAATGGCCAGGAGAGAGGGAATGTCTGAAGAGCTTGAGCTGGCTGATGTAATTTCTTCGAATGAAACTGGCACGCTTCACACTTGGTTACTAGTGCAGTCGCATCCTGGAGAGCGGTAGGCCAAAAGAAACCTTGCCGGAATGCTTTCCCGGCAAGCGCTCTTGACCCTATGTGAGAACCACATATGCCTCCATGTATCTCTGCCAACAGCTGTAGTCCATCCTCCCGAGGAATGCACTTTAATTTCACACCGTTTGTCTCTTTCTGTACAGGACGTCATCGACGAACTTGTACATAACAGACCGACGGGCTACTCTCTCCGCTTCTTTCTGTTCCTCAGGGAGTTCGCCTGTCTGAAGGAAATGGACGATGGGCTGCGCCCATGCTGGAGCCTGAGGCTCGACAGCTAGGACTAAAGGCATCTCCTCTGCCGGGGGAACGTTCGTCTCGACAGCAAGGGCCTGAGGCCCTGCCGGAGCCTGTTGTTCCCCGGCAGGCATGTTGATCCCGGCAACTTCCTTGCCGGCGGCTCCGGGGAGCTCTGCCGCGAAGTACTGGCCAGAGTTCAACTTTCTTCTCTTTTCTTGCCGCATCGATGGCACCACGGATGGTTGAGTCAATTGGAGCACAAAAGTTCCTGGTTCCACAGGCAACTTGAGGGCGGCACGCTTTGACAGGTCGTCAGCAATATTGTTCTCGGCACGAGGAACGTGCTCCATTTGCAGACCGTCAAAGTGCTCTTCCATTTTTCTCACTTCATCTACGTAGGCCTGCATCAATGGGCTTTGATAACTCTTGTTAACTTGCCTGACGACAAGTTGTGAATCGCCTTTGATGACGAGCTTTTTGATACCAAGGTCCGCTGCGATCCTGAGACCGGCAAGCAAACCCTCGTATTCTGTAGTGTTGTTGGTCGAACTCTCCCGGGGAAAGTGCATTTGGACTACGTACTTGAGGTGCTCTCCGGTGGGTGCAACAAGCAGCACGCCAGCACCGGCGCCTTGCAGCGAGAAAGCCCCGTCAAAGTACATAACCCATTGCTGATCGATTTCCTTGCCGGGGAGAGTTGTTTCTTGACCTTCTTCGTCTGGCGTTGGGGTCCATTCTGCAATGAACTCCGCCAAGGCCCTGCTCTGGATCGTCGAAGTGCTTTCAACCTTAAGGCCAAAGCTGGACAATTCCAACGCCCACTCCACAATCCTGCCGGTTGCCTCCGGATTTTGCAAAATCCATTGCAACGGAAAGCGAGTGACGACGGTGATCTCATGTGCTTGAAAATAATGGCGTAGCTTTCTCGAGGCCATAAGGAGGCTGAAAAGCAACTTCTGCACATCAGAATATCTTGACCTAGCTCCTTGTAAAAGAGAGCTAACAAAATAAACTGGGCGCTGCACCCCCTTCTTCTTCTGCACGGGTTCTTCTGTTTGCGCAGATCCTGTCTTGCCGGGATCAACCCTTGCCGGGGAAGATCTTGCCGCGTCATTTGGCGGTCCTGCCATTGACGTTGCTTCCTCATCAGCTTCTCTCTGCGCCACTAGCGCAGCGCTAACCACTTGATTTGTTGCTGCCAGATACAGCAGCAATGGCTCTTGTGGTTTAGGCGCGACTAGCGTCGGCGGAGAGGAAAGGTATTTCTTCAAATCTTGCAGCGCAGCCTCCGCCTCCGGAGTCCATTTCATTGGACCTGCCTTCTTCAAAATTTTGAAGAAGGGCAGGGCGTGCTCAGCAGATTTGGAAATAAACCTGCTTAGAGCAGCAACACAGCCGGCAAGACGACGCACATCCTTGACGCGTCTCGGCGCTTCAATTTGCTCAATAGCTTTGATCTTGTCGGGGTTCGCTTCGATTCCCCGGCAAGATACAAAGAATCTGAGGAGCTTGCCGGAAGGAACACCGAACACGCACTTCTCAGGATTGAGCTTCAAGTTGATCTTGCGCAAGTTTGCAAATGTTTCTTCTAAGTCTTGAATGAGTGTTGCTTTATCTTTGGTTTTGACCACTATATCATCCATATATGCCTCCATATTTCTATGGAGTTGTGGCTCAAAACCAATCTGGATTGCTCTGGCAAATGTTGAACCAGCACTTTTCAACCCGAAAGGCATTCGTATGAAACAATACGTACCACATGGGGTTATAAAGGCGGTCTTCTCTTCATCTTCTTTTGCCATAAAAATCTGATGATACCCTGAATAGGCATCAAGGAAGGACAGGAGATCACAACCAGCGGTGGCATCCACAATCTGGTCGATGCGCGGCAAGGGAAAAGGATCTTTTGGACAAGCTTTATTGATATCTGTATAATCGATACAAAGCCTCCATTTCCCATTCGCTTTCCGCACTACAACCGGATTGGCCAACCAGGTTGGATGAAGCACTCCTTTGACCAGTCCTGCCGCCTCCAGCTTCTTAATTTCTTCGGCAATGAATTATTGCCGCTCCAAGGCCTGCTTCCTGACCCTTTGCTTGACGGGCCGCGCATGAGGACAGACAGCAAGGTGGTGCTCAATTACCTTCCTGGGAACATCGGGGATGTCAGACGGTTGAAATGCAAACACGTCGACATTTGCCCGCAGGAAAGCAATGAGCGCACTTTCCTATTTGTCATCTAGGGTGGAACTTATGGTGAAAGTTCCCCCCGTTTCGTCCTCCCTGGCAGGCACCTTCTTGGTTTTCGGCGGAGCAGCCTTGGACTTCTTGTTCTTGCCGGTGGAACTCTCTGGTACGTCCTCGACGGAAGCGCAGCACTCCGAGGAGGTGCGCTTGCCGGAATTCGCGCCAAGGTTCCTGCCGGTCTTCTTCTTCTTCCCCCCGGGAGTTTCAGCGGCAGGAGCAGATGCCTTGATGGCAGGTGCTGCAACTGCTTCCCGGTAAAGTTGATCGGCACAGATGAGCGCATCCTTCTTATCAGAATGGATAGTGATGACGCTCAACGGCCCAGGTATCTTCAAGACGTTGTACGTGTAGTGTGATGCCGCCATAAACTTAGCCAGCGCTGGCCGACCAAGGATCCCATTGTATGACATGGGGATCTTGGCGACATCAAACACCACCTTTTCGGTCCTGAAGTTAAGCTCGCTGCCAAATGTTACTGGCAGTGTGATCTTGCCCTTAGGCTGGGTTCTTCCCGGGTTGACCCCTTGAAACGTACCCGTTTCCTCGAGGTCCTCGTCGGGAATCTGAAGCCTTCTGAGCACATCCGATGAGATTAAATTTAAGCCGGCCCCGCCGTCAACTAACATCTTCGTCACCTTGAGGTTGCGAATTGTTGGCGAGACCAACAACGGCAAATACCCGACCGCAGTTGTGCGATCAGGGTGATCCTCGGCGTCGAAGATGATAGGCGTGCTGGACCACTTCAGGGGCCTACACGCATCGGGGGATGGCTCTGCCGCATTGACCTCCCGCACCCACTGTTTGAGTTGGCGGTGGGAGGAATGCAGCGAGGCACCCCCATCAATGCACATGGCCTCCGTAGCCTTCTGGAATTCTTGCTCACTGGATTCATCCTCTTCCTCATCATCATCTCCTTCTTTATCTCGGCCCCGAGCGGGCCAATCCTTTTGCTGCTTGGCCTTGCCGCGGCGACCTCCCCGGCCATCGCGTTTCTTGCCGGACCCCTCAGCACCATCTTGGGCCTTCTCCTTATCTCGCCACTCATATTCGGCCTTCTGCTTCTCGGCAAGCTGCTCGACTTGCCGGCAGTTCTGGAGATCGTGGCCCTTGGTGCGATGGATCTTGCAATACTGCTTGCCGGAGTTCTCCGACTTGTCAGCAGCCGCCAAGGCCTGACAGGAAGGGCACCCGGCAAGATCCTTGCCGGGGTCACCAACCTTGGCCTTCTTGGCGGCGCTGGGGTTGTCGGATTCCTCGACAGCAAGCACGGCCTTGCCTCCGCGCTTCCTATTCCGCCGCCGGCCTTTCCTTGACGGGGCCGCAGCGTCTTCATCTTTGGACTCGCCGCCGCGCCAACAGCCTCACCGGGGAGTTTCCTCCCCTCTTCAGCTCGAGCGCACTTATCGGCCAGGGCGTAAAGCTCGGCGATACTCCTGACTTTGTTCATTGCCAGCTCTTCCTGCATTCTGCGGTTACGCACGTTCTGGTGAAACGCGCTAATGACAGCGGCAGGATGAACGTCGGGAATATTGTACTGCACTCGGCTGAACCTCTGCATAAACTTGCGCAGGGACTCGCCCTCCTTCTGAGGGATGATGTGCAAATCGCTCTCTTGGCCAGGAGCTTGGTGGCCTCCAACGAAGGCGCCAACAAACTGATGGCACAAATCTGACCAGGAAGAAATAGAATTCTCCGGCAGATGCATCAACCACGACCTGACGTTGGGCTTGAGCACCAACGGGAAGTAGTTGGCAAGTATCTTGTCATCTCGACCCCCAGCAGCCTGCACCGCAATGGTGTAGAAGCTCAGGAACTCCGAGGGATGGGTCTTTCCGTCATACTTCTCTAGGACCTCTGGCTTGAAGGTTCGGGAATTGGGCCACCGGACTTGCCGCAGCTCATGGGTAAACGCTGGAGTCCCTACCTCATAAGGCAAGTCTCCTACGTCCCCTGGCGCAGGCTCGTCAACAGCCGGCCCCGCGCGCTTATCAGACTGATAGCGCGCTTCCTGTCGTTGCTCGATGGTAGTTCGAGCGTCCTCCTTGCCTCGCTCCTGGAGAACTTGACGCTGATCGCGGCACATCCGTGGATCGGACGACGCCGTGGAAACTTCTTCATGGCGGTCGACTTGCTGAGTTGTCGGCCGCCGCTGGTGCCGCGGAGGGGAGTGCACTGTAGTTGCACCACCTCCGGTTTTCTCTACATCGGCTCGCGCCGGATCGATGGGCCTCCGCTACGAGGGCCCTGCCTCTTGTGGTCCATCTTTGTTGGCGAAGCCGATGAGGCTCTGGATGGTAGCTCGCCACTCCTCCATCTTCTCCGGGGCAGGAGGAAAATTGAGGAGCAGCTGCGCACGTGCCAAGGCTTCCGCTGGCGTAGGTGGCGGCGACAAGTGCGAGGTACGTGAGGTGCTCTGACTCCTAACCAAGTTAGAAGGAGCACCACCACGGTCACGCGACCGTGCGCCACCTCCACCGGCAGCTCGGTGTGCATGCTGGTCCCGCGCATCTTGGGATCTATGCGCAGAAACCTTTTCATGGGGACGCCCTGAACCACCAGCGCTATGACGTCGCTCATCATGCACGACCTGGATAGGTCGTGACGCTTGGGCCGGCATGGGAGCTCCAACAGGCGCCCTTCGATCTCTCGAGTTCGTTGTGCCACCCGTAGGCAACACAGCGCCATCCCTAGATCCAGCGGTGTGCAGGTTACCACTGCCACTGCGAACGATGCCGCTCGCCTGGCTCGGATCACCAGAACGCCGCGGGGGTTCTAGTCCTCTTCCTTCTGCACCCACGCCATCGCCAGTACGCGAAGGCGTAGGCAAAACGGACCCGGACGGTTGCGCTGTCGCAGCGCTCTTCTTCTTGGGTGGCATGATGATGAAGATGATGAAGAAACTAAGGCGCCGATCACCAGATCAGGTTCACGCAACCTTCAATCCCCCTACCTGGCGCGCCAAAGATGTCGGGGTATGACACCTATGGGATCCCGAGAGACCCCTTTACGATTCGGCGGGGGGAGAGGTATACGCAAAGAGCAGAACCAGTGATCGACGTGGGAAGTTTTTACCCAGGTTCGGGCCGCTGATCAGCGTAAAACCCTACTCCTGCTTTGTGTTCTTATTGATGTTCTTAAGCCCAGCCTTCAGGAGCGCTCGCAATGAACAGTACGTTCAAAGAGCAGCTACGCATGCAGAATGGGCCGGAAGTTCTCCTCCTCTATAGCAGTTGCCTTGGGCCTCCTTTTATATGCTCAAAGGGGTCTCCACAGTGGCAAAATGTACATACATTGAGGTGTAAAGTAGCTACAGGGTATCATACCTAACCCCTGACTGATTAGGACAAGCGTATTTAATGCACCGTGAGGTGTCCGTTTAGGTGTCCTCACTTTCTTGGGGATGGAAAAAAGGGGCCATCCCATCAGCACCGCTTAAGCTCCCCTCCACTGGCGCGTCGCCATGCATCCAGGGAAGGAGCCAGAATGTCAGACTTGTTACTGTGCCGAAGCGGTGGCACAGTGATGGAATCTCGCCAGGCGCCGATTCTTGTCGGGCACCAAACCTTGTCGGGCGCCAAGCCTTGCCAGGCGCCAGGGCTTGCTGGGCGCCGAGCCTTGCCGGGCTCCACAGGCCATCCCGGCAAGGATCTTGCCGGGGAAGCTGGCCTTCAAATTCCAGCTTTACTTATCTGCTGATCCTCAGATCTCTGACTTGATGATTCCCTTGATGGCTTGAATCAAACTCGAACTGTTCCCGGCAAGCCTTGCCGCGAGGATGGCTACAACTGCCCGTGCACAAGTACGGGGTACTAGTGGCCCAATACTTAGTACACCGACAGACACCCCTATAATTAAGCTACAGTAATCTCATGCCTAATGATGCCATGTCATTATAATTATTTTGCAAATCCTCACTTTGTTCCAAATCAAACTCAAATTCAAATTGCATGTCAAATTATTTTCTTCAAAAATACAAACAAAAGTGTTCATAATATTACAAATATTTACTAACTAATTATCATGAGGAAACAAACATTATTTAAGTTAATAAAATGCCGTTAACCTATTTAAAATAGGGCTAGCAACATTAAATATATGCATTTAAATTAAAAGCTAAATTTGAACAGCTCCTTTTGGCCCCAAACTTATTGTACAACATTGTAATGTTGTCTAAAATTTATATGAAAAATGTCATAATTAACAAATATCTTTTGGTACAAAAATAAAATAAAAAACACTAAATAAAATAAAAAACAGAAAATAGAAAATGAAAAGGGACCTAATCTACTGGGCACTTTGGCCCATTAAGCAAAACGGCCGGCCCAGCCCACCTCCACCTGTCCTTCCACCTCGCTACAGGAGACAGTGAGGCGTGACGGCCATCCGCCGGCCATGGCCGCGCCATCCGGGCGTGGCGGCCATCCACAACCCCTGCCCCCCTACAAAACCTTCCCTGCGACCCCCTCGGCCGAACCCTAGCCTCTCCTCCCTCTCCCTCGCGCCGCCATCTTCTTCCCCGCGATGAAACGAAGCGCGCCACCGTCGTACGCATAGCCATCGTTGCCCCCTCGCTACTCTGCCATGTCCATCTGCGTTGTCGTGTTCACCTTTGACCTCTATGCAGCCAAATCAAGGCCGGGAGGCCACCACGTTGATGCACGCATCATCATCTCTGTCTGCCTCTGCCTCGACCGCCTCGTCGATCCGCTACGCCGCTCCACCCCGACCTCCCAAGCTCGTCAACGAGCACCTCGGTGAGGCCCTCGTCCGTTCCCCCTCTCCCTCCTTCCATTTCCTCGTTGAAGGCCGCCGCACCCCTCCGCGACCGAGCTCGCGCACGCCCGCGCCCTGTGCCTCACCCTTGTCCGCCTCTCCCCGTGCTCCCCACGCCCCGCACCCACTGGCACCCACGCACGCCTCACCTTTTCCCTCTCACCGCCCGCGCTAGCAGCGCCCTGAGCTGCCCTACTCGCGGTCGCCGAGCTCCTCGCTGCCACGCTTGCCTTGCCGCCTGCTCACTACTGCTACTGCTCTTGTGCCGCCGCCACTGCTTGCGCCCGCCATGGCCGCCCCTGTCCATGCCCACGCCGCCACTCCCACCTGCAGCTGCCCCTGCCGCCCGCTGCTGCCGCTCGTGGCCGTCCCGAGAGCCGCCTTTACCAGCCCGCGTGCTGCTCTCCCTGCTGCGCCTGCTGCTATCGCCACATCCCTCCGCCCGCGCTCGCCCATGGCCGCTCGTGCGTGACGTGCGCACCCGCGCGCCTCCTCCCCTGCTCCGGCTGCTGTAGCTCTTTGTTGCAACTGTGCTGCCACCGCCGCCGCTACTCTGCCGCTCCGCCGCTGTGGCGCTCCACGGCTGCTGATCCCTGCCGCTGCTGCTGCCCATCGCCACCCGCCGTGCCTCCTGCTCGCTCGGCCGGCCGGCCACCCGCACGGCCTCCTGGCCATAGCCAGCGCGCGCCTCTGTGCCGCGTGCGAGCCCAACTGCTGGGGCACGCCTATGCCCCTGCCAGGTGGGGACGGCCCAGGTAAATTAGGGGGCCTAATCCCACTTCAGCACTAACACCCCCCGCTAACCCTTATTGACTAGTGGACCCTCCCACGGCTAATTAACCATATTAACTAAAACCTAATTAGCTACAGACACTGACGCATGGGTCCACTTCAAAATTAAACTAGATAAAGAAAATCTGTTAAAATAATAGTCAATGACAAATGGGCCCCCCTTTGACCTCATTGACTAGTTAACCTTGACTGGTCAATGCTACTTCTTGAGCTTGCGTTGGTTTTTCCCTTGAAGAGGAAAGGGTGATGCAGCAAAATAGAGATAAGTATTTCCCTCAGCTTGAGAACCAAGGTATCAATCCAGTAGGAGGAACACACAAGTCACCAATGGTTGCACCTACACAAACAAACAAATACTTGCACCCAACGCGACAAAGGAGTTGCCAATCCCTTCACGGTTACTTGCAAGGATGAGATCTGATAGAGATAGGTATAAAAGATAAATAAAAGTGCAAAACTAAATAAAAGTAAATAAATTGCAGCAAGGTATTTTTGGATTTTTGGTTTTATAGATCTGAAAATAATATGATAAAAATAGACCCGGGGGCCATAGTTTTCTCTAGAGGCTTCTCTCTTGAAAGAACACATAGGGTGGGTAAACAAATTACTGTTGAGCAATTGATAGAAAAGCACATAGTTATGACGATATCTAAGACAATGATCATGAATATAGGCATCACGTTCGTGACAAGTAGACCGACTCCTGCCTGCATCTACTACTATTACTCCACACATCGACCGCTATCCAGCATGCATCTAGTGTATTAAGTTAACAAGAACGGAGTAACGCCTTAAGCAAGATGACATGCTGTAGAGGGATAGATCCAATCAATATGGTAAAACCCCCACCTTTTTATCCTTAATGGCATCAATACAAATACGTGCCTCGCTACCCCTTCTGTCAATGGGTGAGGACACCGCAAGATTGAACCCAAAACAAAGCACCTCTCCCATTGCAAGATAGATCAATCTAGTTGGCCAAACCAAATCAATAGATCGGAGAGAAATACAAAGCTATCTCAATCATGCATAAAAGAGTTCAGAGAAGAATCAAATAATATTCATAGATAATCTGATCATAAATCCACAATTCATCGGATCTCAACAAACGCACCGCAAAAGAAGATTACATCGAATAGAACTCCAAGAACATCAAGGAGAACATTGTATTGAAGATCAAAGAGAGAGAAGAAGCCATCTGCTACTAGCTATGGACCCGCAGGTCTGTGGTAAACTACTCACACATCATCAGAAGGGCAGCAAGGTTGATGTAGAGGCCCTCCGTGATCGAATCCCCCTCCAGCAGAATACCGGAACAGGTCTCCAGATGGGATCTCACGAGGACAAAAACTTGCGGTGGCGGCAAAGTGTTTTTGGTGTGCCCTCTGGTATATGGCAATATTTGGGTATTTATGGAGCAAAGATTAGGGTTAGGAGAGCCTCGAGGGGCCAACAAGCTTAGGGGGCACGCCTCCCGAGCTTGTGGCTCTCTCGTGGCCCTTCTGGCCTCCTCCCGAAGCTTCCTAGGTGTCTTCTGGTCCATGAAAAACCATCAAAATGTTTCATTCCATTTGGTATTGATTTTCCGTAAAAGACAAAAACAAGGGAAAAAATAGCAACTTGCACTGGGCACTAGGTTAATAGGTTAGTCCCAAAAAATGACATAAAATAGCATACTAATGCATATAAAACATCCAAGATGGATAATATACATGGAACAATAAAAAATTGTAGATACGTTGGGAACGTATCAAGCATCCCAAGCTTAATTCATGCTTGTCCTCGAGTAGGTAAATGATAAAAACATATTTTTTTATGTGGAATGCTACCTAACATGTTTATCATGTAATCTTTCTTTATTGTGGCATGAATATTCTGATCCATAATATTCAAAACAAAAGTTTAATATTGACATAAAAACAATAATACTTCAAGCATACTAATAAAGCAATCATGTCTTCTCAAAATATTATGGCTAAAGAAAGTTATCCCTACAAAATCAAATAATCTTGTCATGCTCTATCTTAATAACACAAAGTATTTATCATGCACAACCCCGATGACAAGCCAAGCAGTTGGTTCATACTTTTAGTGTTCTCAAGCTTTTTCAACTCTCACGCAATACATGAGCGTGAGCCATGGATATAGCACTATAGGTGGAATAGAGTATGATGGTGGAGGTTGTGTGGAGAAGACAAAAAAGGAGAAAGTCTCACATTGACGAGGCTAATCAATAGGCTATGGAGATGCCCATCAATTGATGTCAATGCAAGGAGTATGGATTGCCATGCAACGGATGCACTAGAGCTATAAGTGTATGAAAGCTCAAAAGAAAACTAAGTGGGTGTGCATCCAACTCGCTTGCTCACGAAGACCTGTGGCAATTTAAGGAAGCCAATCATTGGAATATACAAGCCAAGTTCTATAATGAAAAATTCCCACTAGTAATATATGAAAGTGACAAAATAGGAGACTCTCTATCATGAAGAACATGGTGCTACTTTGAAGCACAAGTGTGGAAAAGGATAGTAACATTGTCCCTTCTCTCTTTTTCTCTCATTTTTATTAATTCTTTTCTTTTTTTCTCTTTTTTTATTTTGGGCTCTTTGGCATCTTTTTTTTTATATTTTGGGCTCTTTGGCCTCTTTTTTTTTATTTTATGTCCGGAGTCTCATCCCGACTTGTGGGGGAATCATATTCTCCATCATCCTTTCCTCACATGGGACAATGCTCTAATAATGATGATCATCACACTTTTATTTACTTACAACTTGATACTAGAACAAAGATATGACTCTATATGAATGCCTCCGGCGGTGTACCGGGATGTGCTGTGATCTAGCGTGACATGTATAGATATGAATGGTGGCTAAGCCACAAATGCTATGCCAACTATATGATCATGCAAAGCAATACGACAATGATGGTGTGTGTCATAAGAAAACGGAACGGTGGAAGTTGCATTGCAATATATCTCGGAATGGCTACGGAAATGCTATAATAGCTAGGTATGGTGGCTGTTTTGAGGAAGATATAAGGTGGCTTATGTGTGAAAGAGCGTATCATATCACGGGATTTGGATGCACCGGCGAAGTTTGCACCAATTCTCAAGGTGAGAAAGGGCAATGCACGGTACCGAAGAGGCTAGCAATGGTGGATGGGTGAGAGTGCGCATAATCCATGGACTCAACATTAGTCATAAAGAATTCACATACTTATTGCAAAAGTTTATTAGCCATTGAAGCAAAGTACTAATACACATGCTCCTAGGGGGATAGATTGGTAGGAAAAGACCATCTCTCGTCCCCGACCGCCACTCATAAGGAAGAGAATAAAAAATAAATCATTCTCCAACTTCATCGCATAACGAGAGACCATAAGTTTATGCTTCGGGAATCACAAACTTTAACACAAATATTCTTACTAATCCACAATTTACTCACTAGCATGACTCTAATATCACCATCTTTATATCTCAAAACAAATGCAAGGAATCAAACTTCTCATATATTCAATGATCTTCATGAAAGTTTTTATTATATCCCTCTTGAATACCCATCAAATTAGGACTAAATAAATAACCTAAGCAAATTTCCATACTATTTTTAAGACTCTCAAAATAATATAAGTGAAGCATGATAGTTCATCAATTTTTTCAAAATAAAACCACCGCCGTGCTCTAAAAAGATATAAGTGAAGCACTGGAGCAACTACCTAGCTCAAAAGATATAAGTGAAGCACATAGAGTAATCTAATAAATTCACGATTAATGTGTGTCCCTCTCAAAAGGTGTGTACAGCAAGGATGATTGTGGCAAACTAAAAATCAAAGACTCATATAATAGAAGACGCTCCAAGCAAAACACATATCATGTGGTGAATAAAAATATAGCCTCAAGTAATTTACCGATGGATTGAAGACAAAAGAGGGGATGCCATCCGGGGCATCCCCAAGCTTAGATGCTTGCTTGGTTGGGCATCCCCAAGCTTAGGATCTTTCCACTCCTTATTCCGTAGTCCATTGAAACTTCCCCCAAAACTTGAAAACTTCACAACACAAAACTCAACAAAAAACTCGTGAGATCCGTTAGTATGATAAAACAAATCTCCAATTTTAGGTAATGTTGTGAACTCATTACAATTTTATATTTGCATTATATATACTATATTCTAGCTTATCCATGGCTTATAGCCCCTGATACTACCCATAGATCCATCAAAATAAGCAAACAACACATCAAAAACAGAATATGTCAAAAACAGAATAGTCTGTAAAGACCAGAATTATACTCATACTTCTGTAAGACCATTTTTTTTTGAAAAATTAGGACAACAGATGCAATTCATATACAATCTTGTGTAAAAAATTCAGAGTTTTTCCATGTTCCAGTGAATTTTAATAATTCTGCTACTGGATGCAAAAGTTTCTGTTTTTCAGCAAAATCAAATCAACGATCTACCAAAGCATCCCAAAGGTATTACTTGGCTCAAACACTAATTAAAACATTAAAACACAATCATAATAGAGGTATAATTGCTTATTTATTAAAAACAGAAGAAAAAACATAAAACATAAAAGTAAAATTGGGTTGCCTCCCAACAAGCGCTATTGTTTTACGCCCCTAGCTAGGCATATTGCATAGATCTAGGTATTGTCATCTTTGGTATTCAATCCATAAGTGGCCCTCATAATAGATTCATATGGAAACTTAATTTTCTTGCTTGGAAAGTGTTCCATGCCCTTTCTTAATGGAAATTGAAATCTAATGTTTCCTTTTTTCATATCAATAATTGCACCAATCGTTCTAAGGAAAGGTCTACCAAGAATAATAGGGCATGCGGGATTGCAATCTATATCAAGCACAATAAAATCTATGGGCACATAATTCCTATTTGCAACAATAAGAACATCATTAATTCTTCCCATATGTTTCTTAATAGTGGAATCTGCTAAGTGCAAATTTAAAGAACAGTCATCAAGTTTATGGAAACCTAGCACATCACGTAGAGTTTTTGGAATAGTGGAAACACTAGCACCCAAATCACACAAAGCATTGCACTCATAATCTTTAATCTTAATTTTAATAGTAGGTTCCCATCCATCATAAAGCTTTCTAGGGATTGAAACTTCCAACTCAAGTTTTTCTTCAAAAGATTTCATCATAGCATCAATGATATGTTTAGTAAAAGCTTTATTTTGATTATAGCATGAGGTGAATTAAGCATATATTGCAACAAGAAAATATAATCAATCAAAGAACAATTATCATAATTAAAGTCCTTGAAATCCAAAAGAGTGGGTTCACCACTAGTTAAAGTTTTGACCTCGCCAATCCCACTTTTATCAATTTTTCCATTAAGATCTTCACCCTCCAAATTATTGGGAAGCCTTCTAGCTAAAGTTGACTCATCTCTAGTCCCTTCTTTATCAAGTTTTATATTAGCAAACAAAGATTCAATAGGAGTCACACCAATTAGTTTAAGATCTTCATCATGATTATCATAAAAACTAGAAGAACATACTTTTTCTAGCCATTCTCTCTTAGCACGCATTGTCGTGGTTTTGTCACGGCAGATGTCTAAGCCACCGGGGTTATCAACCCGGGGCGGGTGATCAGCCCTACTCTAGGTGACCGGCTATTCTGACCAATTCAGATACTGAGGAACTGCCAGCTCAACCATATTAACAACACGTTTCTGAACCTTGCTATCCCTCTTGCAGGTACTAGTAGTAAACACGTGATACTGCCCACTGCTCAACTGCTTGGGATTGCTCTGAAACCCTGTCTGGTTGCCTTGATGCTGATTGCCACGTTGGCTTGAGTGCTGATTGCCACCTTGATTTCTAGACCCCTAATATCCAGATCCTGAGCCGCCCGAGCCTTGATAGCCCGGGTTATGATAATTACTCGATGAGCCGTCTCTTGGGAAATTTGAGCTGCTAGCTCCTGGTTATCCAGGGTTGCCTCCACCGCCGCCAGGATGATTCTGGTGGACTTGGTTGTGATAAGCCTGCATTATATGACAGTTTTCCCAAGAGTGACTTGCCGACCTATCCGGGGTACTATGCTTTAGGCACGGATCTTTGAGGGCTTCCTCGAAGTTACGAGCTTTGTTGGTATTGAACGATCTCCCAGAATTATTTTGCCTCTGGCCCTTGAAACCAGTGTTGGTGTTAGTGACAAAATCTGAGCCGCCCTCCGAGTGCTTACATTTGCCACCATTGTTCTAACCACCATGGTTGCCATTGTGCCCCGGGTTACCTTGCTACTGACCCTTGTTAGCCTGGTCATCGTCCGGGTTAGGATTTTTGGTGGTGTCTGAGTCCGCGTACCGGGTTAAGATAGCCATGAGTTCGCCCATGTCCATAACCGTCCTCTTGAGCCGACCAAGCTTTTGGACGAGAGGGTCGAAGTGACAATTTTTCTCCAGAATCAACACGACTTGAGCCGCCAATATACCATCTGAGGAGTGGATGATATCCACGACCCGACGAGACCAATGATGAGCTAACTCGCCTTCGCGCTGGACATAGTGTTGTAGATCAACAATCATCATAGAACGCTTGCAAGTTCCCTAGAAGTGCTTGACGAAGCGTGCTTTCAACTCTGCCCAAGTGTTGATGGAGTTAGGCGGCAAGTTTTTGAGCAAGGTGCGAGCCGGTCCTTCCAACATCATAGTCAAATATTTGGCACAGACCGCATCGCTGACATCCAGCATGTCCATGGCAATTTCATAACTCTCAATCCAAGTCGCCCGGTCGAGGTCGGGGGTGTAGTTGGACACCTTCTGGGGGCCCTTGAAATCCTTGGGCATATGCTCGTTGCGCAAAGTTGGCACCAGGCACGGAATCCTGATGGTTCCGGTGCTTGACCGACACCTTGTGAAGCCAAGGGGGTCACAGGAGGCGATTGATAAGCCGCCGCATTAGCAGCCTCTGCTTCCCGTCGTGCCCGGGCTGAGTCGACAATCTCTTGAGCATCCGCAGCCCCTTCCTGGGCGGGTCACGCTATTGCTCGCGTATCCGTCGGGTGTTGCTTGAGACGGCCGATGACTCAGCATGACCGCTCCTGCTCCGACTGGGATGTGGGGTGGAGTGGAGGCGTTCCCGACTGTAAGAGTAATTCGCCTGCTGAGCGACCACCGTTTTTAACAACTCAATTGCATGCAAAGCCTCCCTCTACACGGGGTCGCACCCGTGATCGGATGCCTTGTAAGATTGGCAGCCGCTGCTACCAGTTTATCAACAGGGTTAGAGAAGTGACCTGCCGGCGTCACGAAGCGATCGGGAGTCGTCCGGATGGGCGGCAGGTTCGGAGCTAGTTGGTTTGGGGATGGCCCGCCATTGCCATCTTGAGGTACGACCCGGTTCAATTGGGGTATGACTGGCTCTGCAGGGGTGCTCGTACCGGCTCCTGGTGCGGGCGTGTTAAACAGGCGCCTTCCCTCAAAGCCAGGGGCAGGAGGGTCTCGTGACGTCTCCTGTGAACCTCCTCGGAAGCATGCTGATGGAGACTCAAACGCCACGTTATGGATCTGGGTCTGTAACTGCACCATGCGAGTACTCTCAGCGTCGATGTCCTCCCGAGCTTTGGTCATGTGCTCACGGATTTTAGCTTCCTCCGCATTGTGCTCTTCCTAGTTTCCTGGTATCACGGGCCACTCAAGAAGAGCTGTCAATGAGGCAATTAGTTCAGAGAGGACTTGAGTGGGCGTCTTAACAGGGTCGGCCGTGTTCGGATTAGTTGTTGATGCGTCGGTGCCTCCCACAACACCTGCCGCAGTAAAGTTAAGAGCCGGGGCCGTCCCTGCCATATAGACCGTGGCCCAACAGGGTGACTCATGGTCAGCCGGGGCTGACTCATCATCGGAGTAGCCCCCAAGCCTGCGATCGTACAAGGGGCGGATTGACTACGTCTCCGCGATCGATGACTCGCCGTCGGAGTAGACCAGGGTGTCGCCGCTCGACGCCAAGTTGTCTGCGAGGTCAACCCCCTGGGTGAAACCAACGAAAACGTGGTTTTGACCGGCTTGAGCCCGAGCGGGTTGTGCGCGCCGAGCCGGCTCGACAATGTCGGTGCAGATGTCTGGCTCAGGTCCTGATTCGCCGATCTTGCCGATGAAGATGTGTAGCTTGCCAAAGGGGACCCGGTACCCGTACTCGATTCAGTCGGCCTCGGGGCCCCAGCCTAAGTCATCAATGTAGAGTTTTCCATGGTGACTCTTGGTCATGCGGCCGATCACGTATGCCTCGATCCCTAGGAGAGCTCCCTCCAAGAACTCAACACCACCGAGCGATAGCCCCACGGTGGGTGCCAATTGTCGTGGTTTTGTCACGGTAGATGTCCTCGTGAAAGGACTTAGTCGTGAGGCCATTGCCGCAAAGTGATTGCTTGAACGGGGTTGATCGGAATCGAGAGACAAGGGTTTACCCAGGTTCGGCCCCTCACGGTGGAGGTAAAAGCCTACTCCTGCTTGATTGATCTTGATGATGATGATCTCGATTACAAGGATGCGACTTGGCTAACCTAGTGCTTGAGAGCTTGTAACTTGGTCCTTTCCGCCTCAGGGGCTCCCTTTATATAGGTTGAGACCCTGGGCTTACAACAGAGTCCAGGTCGTATTGCGACCCGTGCACTAATATACTTCCTAGTTATCTTATTCTCTAAGTAAGGAAAACTCCAGGTGGTGACTTGTACTTCTGGGCCATCAAGACGCCATCTTCAAGTGCTAGGCTCTAAGCCGGCCCACTCTGTGAGCCTCCCCGCAGGTCTTGATATCTTGACACCTTGGCCCATCTTGAGTTTTGATCATAAGTCACCATTTTAATGACCCGGCCCATCATGGTGGGTCATATCGTGGGGTTATATCCCCAACACGCATCATAGCAGTTCTCTCCCTACTTTGATTAATAGAAATTTGAATAGCTTTCAGAGACTCATTAATATCAAGCTTGGGTGGCATAGTTCTAATCTTAAAAGAATCAATCTCATGAGAAATTCTATCAACGTTTCTAGCCAAATCATCAATCTTGAGCAATTTTTCTTCTACCATAGCATTGAAAATCTTTAGGGAGTTAATAAAATCTTTAACATTATTCTCAAGATCAGAGGGTATCTTATTATAATTTCCATAAGAATTGTTGTAGGAATTACCATAGTTATTAGAGGAATTACTAGGAAACGGCCTAGGATTAAAATTTCCTCTATACGCGTTATTACCAAAATGGTTCCTACCAACAAAATTCACATCCATAGATTCATTATTATTCTCAATCAAAGTAGACACAGGCATATCATTAGGATCATAGGAGCACCCTTGCTAACAATCAATTTCATAAGTTCATCCATCTTTCCACTAAAGTATTAATTTCTTCAATCGCATGCACTTTTTTTATAGTAGAAGATCTTTCGCTATGCCATTGAGAGTAATTTTCCATAATATTATCTAGGAGTTTAGTAGCTTCTCCTAATATGATTTCCATAAAAGTACCACCCGCGGCAGAATCTAAAAGATTTCTAGATGCAAAATTCAATCTGGCATAAAAAATTTGTATGATCATCCATTAACTTAAACCATGAGTAGGGCAATTTCTTATCATCAATTTCATCCTCTCCCAAGATTGTGCAACATGTTTATGATCTAGTTGCTTAAAATTTATTATATCGTTCCTAAGGGAGATGATCTTAGTGGGAGGAAAATACTTGGAGATAAAAGCATCTTTACACTTATTCCATGAATCAATACTATTTTTAGGTAAAGATGAAAACCAAGTTTTAGCACGATCTCGCAGTGAGAACGGAAATAGCTTCAATTTGACAATATCATTATCCACATCTTTTTTGTTTTGCATATCACACAATTCAATGAAAGTATTTAGATGGGATGTAGCATCTTCATTAGGACTATAGAAAAATTGTTCTTTCATAACAAGATTCAACAAAGCGGCATTAATTTTATAAGATTCCACACTAGTGGCGGAAGCAATTGGAGTACTAATAAAATCATTATTATTAGGGTTGGAAAAATCACACAACTTGGTATTTTCTTGAGACATTGTGACAAAGCAAGCAATCTAGCACACAAGCAAACAAAAAGCAAATGAAAAGACAAACGGAAAGAAGGCGAATAAAAAGGCAAATTTTTGTGATTTTCTCAAAAACGTTTTAGAAGTGGGGGAGAGGAAAACGAGAGGCAAATGGCAAATAATGTAATGCAAGATATGAGAGTTTATGATGGGTACTTGGTAGGCTTGATGTAGATACTCCTCGGCAACGGCAACAGAAATTCTTCTTGCTACTTCTTGAGCTTGCGTTGGTTTTTCCCTTGAAGAGGAAAGGGTGATGTAGCAAAGTAGAGATAAGTATTTACCTTAGTTTGAGAACCAATGTATCAATCCAGTAGGATGAACATACAAGTCACCAATAGTTGCACCTACACAAACAAACAAATACTTGCACCCAACACGATAAAGGGGTTGTCAATCCCTTCACGGTTACTTGCAAGTATGAGATCTGATAGAGATAGGTATAAAAGATAAATAAAAGTGCAAAACTAAATAAAAGTAAATAAATTGCAGCAAGGTATTTTTGGGTTTTTGGTTTTATAGATCTGAAAATAATATGATAAAAAATATACCAGGGGCCATAGTTTTCACTAGAGGCTTCTCTCTTGAAAGAACACATACGGTGGGTAAACAAATTACTGTTGAGTAATTGATAGAAAAGCGCATAGTTATGACGATATCTAAGGGAATGATCATGAATATAGGCATCACATCCGTGATGACTAGACCGACTCCTGCCTGCATCTACTACTATTACTCCACACATCGACCGCTATCCAACATGCATCTAGTGTATTAAGTTAACAAGGACGGAGTAACGCCTTAAGCAAGATGACATGATGTAGAGGGATAGATCCAATCAATATGGTAAAACCCCATCTTTTTATCCTTAATAACAACAATACAAATACGTGCCTCGCTACCCCTTCTGTCACTGGTTGAGGACATCGCAAGATTGAACCCATAACAAAGCACCTCTCCCATTGCAAGATAGATCAATCTAGTTGGCCAAACCAAATCAATAGATTGGAGAGAAATACAAAGCTATCTTAATCATGCATAAAAGAGTTCAGAGTAGACTCAAATAATATTCATAGATAATCTGACCATAAATCCACAATTCATCAGATCTCAACAAACGCACCACAAAAGAAGATTACATTGAATAGAACTCCAAGAATATCGAGGAGAACATTGTATTGAAGATCAAAGAGAGAGAAGAAGCCATCTATCTACTAGCTGTGGACCCGTAGGTCTGTGGTAAACTACTCACACATCATCGGAAGGGCAACAAGGTTGATGTAGAGGCCCTCCATGGTCGAATCCCCCTCCAATAGAGTACCGGAATAGGTCTCAAGATGGGATCTCACGAGGACAGAGACTTGCGGCGACGGAAAAGTATTTTTGGTGTGCCCTCTGGTATACGGGGAATATTTGGGTATTTATGGAGCAAAGATTAGGGTTAGGAGAGCCTCGAGGGGCCCATGAGCTTGGGGGCACCCTCCTAGGGCGCGCCTCCCGAGCTTGTGGCTCTCTCGTGGCCCTTCTGGACTCCTCCCAAAGCTTGCTAGGTGTCTTCTGGTCCAAGAAAAATCATCAAAAAGTTACGTTCCGTTTGGACTCCGTTTGGTATGGATTTTCTGTAAAAGACAAAAACAAGGAAAAAATAGCAACTGGCACTGGGACTAGATTAATAGGCTAGTCCCAAAAAATGCTAGAAAATAGCATAATAATTCATATAAAACATCCAAGATGGATAACATAATAGATGGAACAATAAAAAATTATAGATACGTTGGAGACGTATCAGTCAACTTTTGACTGAACCCCCTGGCCACACCTGTAATACACTCTAGCTAGAGTAGGGCTAGGTGACAAATGTATTTACTATTTTTAATTCGAATTAATATATTCCAATAATTCCAGAAATAATTTAAATATTTTAAAAATCATAGAAAATAAACCATAACTTGGATGAAAATAATTTATGTATGAAAGTTGCTCAAAAAATGTAACGAATCCGAATATGCCATCCACATACCTATCACACCCCTCCAACACTGCAAACATGGAACCTTCCCCTCCGGTTCGTGTGTCCGATAATTGCTCAGAACCAGGAAAATATTCCCGGATATTTTCCCGCTCAGTCTTTAACACTTAGCACTGCATTAGGTCACCCCTAGCACAGCCTACTACCATGTCATGCATCGTGCTGTATCTGTGTGCTTTATATTTACTGTTTCTTTCCCGTCTTCTTCTCCAGTAGACCCTGAGACTGACGCTGCCCCCGAGTACGACTACGTCGTCGATGATCGTCATTTTCTTCAGCAGAGCTTCCAGGCAAGCAAAACCCCCTTGATCATTCCGATACCGCCCATTCTTTCCCTCTACTGCTTGCGTTAGAGTAGTTTTATTGTTACTACCTTATCCTTTGATCCTATACCACTGCATAGCCTGTCCTTGCTACTACTATTGTTACTTACCTGTTATCCTATATGCTTACTATAGGTATGCTAGTATTCCATTAGTGGCCCTACATTCTTGTCCGTCTGCCATGCTATAATATCAGGCCGTGATCCCTTCGGGCGGTGATCACGGATATATATATATATATATATATATATACACACACATACTATACATGATACATGAGATGATTAAAGTCGGGTCAACTCATAGAGTACCCGTGAGTGATTCACGGACTGGGGGTTGAAAGGACATTTTTCCCCACGGCCCCCTGAGTGATTCTTTGTGGCGGAACGATAGGGCAGGTTGAGACCACCTAAGAGAGAGGTGGGTCTGGTCCCTGGTCGGTGTCCGTGGTCACTTCATCATAACATGCTTAACGAGATTGGGTATTTGGTCTAAGTTGGTTGCTGGCCTTTTCGCACTAACCGCCACGCGGGATGAGTTATGGGCACTCGGCGTCATACGATTTCTCCCGAAAGGTTTTCAGACGTCATAGTTGAGTGACACGTGCCCCCGTGGTCTGTGTAAGCACCTGCTTTGTACAAAGAGGTAGCCAGGACTAGGCCTGGCCATCCACGCAACATGCAGGAGTGCAAAGGGCGATGGGCCCAAGACCCCTGAGCACTTAGGATGTAGACCGGCGTGTTGACCTCTCTGGAGAGCCTAGGTAGGATTACGACGTGTTGATCTTCCGAGGCCGGCATTACCTAGGAAAGTGTGTCTGGCCAGAGGTGATCGAGCATATTGGGTAATGTGGTGCTGTTGGAGATATGCCCTAGAGGCAATCATGTATAATGATATAGATACGCCCATTTTGCATCATGATTTCCTACTTTTATTTATAATGTTTTTATGCATAATAATGCTTTATGGAGTAATTCTAATGCCTTTTCTCTCATAATATGCAAGGTTTACACAAAGAGGGAGAATGCCGGCAGCTGGAATTCTGGACCTGAAAAAGCTACGTCAGAGTTACCTATTCTGCACATCTCCAAATGAGCTGAAAATTTACGGAGAATTATTTTGGAATATATAAAAAATACTGGAGCAAATAACTACCGGAGGGGGTCCACCTGGTGAGCACAAGACACCAGGGCGCGCTAGGCCCCCCAGGCGCGCCCTGGTAGGTTGTGCTCAGCCTAGCCCACCTCCGGTGCCCATCTTCTTGTATATAGGTCATTTTGACCTAGAAAAAATAAGGAGAGGACTTTCGGGATGGAACACCGCCGTCTCGAGGCGGAACTTGGGCAGGAGCACTTTTGCCCTCCGGCGAAGCGATTCCGCCGGGGGAACTTCCCTCCCGGAGGGGGAAATCGAAGCCATCATCATCACCAAAAACCCTCTCATCTTTGGGAGGCCAATTTCCATCAACATCACCATCTCCTCTCAAACCCTAGTTCATCTCTTGTGTTCAATCTTTGTACCAGATCCTCAGATTGGTACCTGTGGGTGGCTAGTAGTGTTGATTACATCTTGTAGTTGATTACTATATGGTTTATTTGGTGGAAGATTATATGTTTTAGATCCATTATGCTATTTAAAAGCCCTCTGATATTGAGCATGATTATCATTTGTGAGTAGTTACTTTTGTTCTTGAGGTCATGGGAGAAGTCATGTTGCAAGTAATCATGTGAACTTGATATGTGTTTGATATTTTGATGATATGTATGCTGTGATTCCCTTAGTGGTGTCATGTGAACGTCGACTACATGGCACTTCAACATATTTGGGCCTAAGGGAATGCATTGTGGAGTAGTTATTAGATGATGGGTTGCTAGAGTGACAGAAGCTTAAACCCTAGTTTATGCGCTACTTCGTAAGGGACCGATTTGGATCCAAATGTTTAATGCTATGGTTAGATTTTATCTTAATACTTTTCTCGTAGTTGCGGATGCTTGCGAGGGGGTTAATCATAAGTGGGAGGTCTGTTCAAGTAAGAACAGCACCCAAGCACCGGTCCACCCACATATCAAATTATCAAATTAGCAAACACGAATCAAACCAACATGATGAAAGTGACTAGATGAAATTCCCGTGTACCCTCAAGAACGCTTTGCTTATTATAAGAGACTGTTTTGGTCTGTCCTTTGCCACAAAAGGATTGGGCTACCTTGCTGTACTTTATTTACCATTACCGTTACTTGTCCGTTACAAATTATCTTGCTATCAAACTACCTATTACCGACTATTTTAGTGCTTGCAGAAAATACCTTGCCGAAAACCACTTGTCATTTCCTTATGCTCCTCGTTGGGATCGACACTCTTACTTATCGAAAGGACTATGATTGATCCCCTATACTTGTGGGTCATCAAGACTATTTTCTAGCGCCGTTGCCGGGGAGTGAAGCACTCTTGGTAAGGAAAAATTTATACTACGTGCTGAAATTTATTGTCACTTGCTACTATGGAAAACCATCCTTTGAGGGGTTTGTGCGGGGTATCTGCACCTCGACCGAAAGCACAATTAGTTGCCCCTCAACCTACTGCACCTACTAAAAATATTGGTTATGAAATTCCTTCGGGTATGATAGAACACTGCTAGCTAATCCTTATGCAGGAGATGGAACCGAATATCCTGATATGCACTTGATCTATGTGGATGAAATTTGTGGATTATTTAAGCTTGCAGGTTTGCCCGGAGATGAAGCTAAGAAGAAGGTTTTCCCTTTATCTTTTAAGGGAAATGCATTGACATGTTATAGGCTATGCGATGATATTGGATCTTGGAACTGGAATCGATTGAAATTGGAATTTCACCAAAAAAATTATCGTATGCATCTAGTTCATCGTGATCGGAATTATATATATAATTTTTAGCCTCGTGAAGGAGAAAGTATCGCTCTAGCTTCGGGGAGGCTTAAGTCAATGTTATATTTAGGCCCCAATCATGAGATCTCAAGAGAAATTATTATTCAGAACTTTTATGCTCGGCTTTCTTGTGATGATCAATCCATGCTCGATACTTCTTGTACTGGTTCTTTTATGAAGAAGACTACTGAATTCAGGTGGTATCTTTTAGAAAGAATTAAATGCAACTCTGAAGATTGGGAACTCGATGAAGGTAAAGAGTCAGGTATTAAGCTTGAGTTTGACTGTGTTAAATCTTTTTTGAATACCGATGATTTTCACAAGGTTAGCACTAAATATGGACTTGACTCTGGGATAGTAGCCTCTTTTTGTGAATCATTTGCTACTCATGTCGATCTCCCTAAGGATAAGTGGTTTAAATATCATCCCCCTAATAAAGAAGAAATTAAAGAACTGGTCATGGTTAAAGATGAAACTATTATTTACAATGTTGATCCAGTTGTGCCTACTGCTTATATTGAAAAACCACCTTTCCCTGTTAGGATAAAGGAACATGCTAAGGTTTCAACTGTGGTTCGCAAAAGTAATATTAAAGCACCTAAACCTTATGAGAAAATTAAAGTAGATCCTAGTGTTGCTATGGTTAAAGATCTCTTGGTAGAAAATATTGATGGGCATGTTTATTTACTTCTGTGATGAAGCTGCTAGAATTGCTAAGCCCGATGAAAAAGATAAACATAGGCATGTTGTTGGCATGCATGTTGTCTCAGTTAAAATAGGAGATCATTGTTATCATGGTTTATGTGACTTAGGTGCTAGCATGAGTGCTATTCCTTTTACCTTATACCAAGAAATTATGGATGACATAGCACCCGCTGAAATAGAAGACATAGATGTTACTATTAAACTTGCTAATAGAGACACCATCACACCACTTGGGATTGTTAGATATGTTGAAGTCTTGTGTGGGAAAATAAAATACCCTACTGATTTTCAAGTTCTTGGTTCCCCACAAGATGACTTTTGTCCTATTATCTTTGGTAGACCTTTCTTGAACACCGTTAATGCTAAAATAGATTGTGAGAAACAAACTGTCGGTGTTAGCTTTGGTGATGAGTCTCATGACTTTATTTTCTCCAAGTTTAGTAGACAACCTCATAAGAAAGAATTACCTAGTAAGGATGAAATAATTGGTCTTGCTTCTATTGCTGTGCCTCCTACTGATCCACTAGAACAATATTTGCTAGACCATGAAAATGATATGCATGTGCATGAAATAGATAAAAATTTCTTTGAACAACGACCTCTGCTCAAACACAATTTGCCTATTGAAACTCTAGGAGGCCCTCCTCCACCTAAAGGTGATCATGTGTTTGAATTAAAACAATTGCTTGACACTTTGAAATATGCTTATATCGATGAGAAAAAGATATATCCTATTATTATTAGTGCTAACCTTTCAGAGCATGAAGAAGAAAGATTATTGAAAATTCTGAAGAAGCACAGTGCTGCTATTGGATATACTCTTGATGATCTTAAGGGCATTAGTCCCACTCTTTGTCAGCACAAGATTAATACGGAACCTGATGCTAAACTCGTTGTTGATCATCAATGATGTTTGAATCCTAAGATGAAATAAGTGGTAAGAACTAAAATTTTAAAACTTCTGGAAGCAGTTATAATCTATCCCATAGCTGATAGTAGATGGGTAAGTCATGTTCATTGTGTCCCTAAGAAGGGAGGTATTACTGTTGTTCCTAATGATAAAAATGAACTTATTCCACAAAGAATTGTTACTGGTTCTAGAATGGTAATTGATTTTAGAAAATGAAATAAAGCTACTAGAAAAGATCATTACCCTATGCCTTTTATTGATCAAATGCTAGAAAGATTATCTAAGCACACACACTTTTGTTTTCTTGATGGATATTCTAGTTTTTCTCAAATACCTGTTTCACAACCCAATCAAGAGAAAACCACCTTTACTTGCCCTTTCAGAACTTATGCTTATAGACGTATGCCTTTTGGTTTATGCAATGCATCTGCTACCTTTCAAAGATGTATGACTGCTATATTCTCTGATTTTTTTGAAAAGATTGTTGAGGTTTTCGTGGATGATTTTTCTGTTTATGGAACTTCTTTTGTTGATTGCTTAAGCAACCTTGATCAAGTTCTGCAGAGATGTGAGCAAACTAATCTTGTCTTGAATTGGGAGAAGTGCCACTTTATGGTTAATGATGGTATTGTCTTGGGGCATATGATTTCTGAATGAGGTATTGAGGTGGATAAAGCTAAAGTTGATGCAATTGAGAAAATGCCATGTCCTAAAGATATTAAAGGTATTCGTAGTTTCCTTGGTCATGCTGGTTTCTATAGGAGGTTTATTAAGGACTTCTCTAAAATTTCTAGGCCTCTTACAAATCTTTTACAAAAGGATGTTCCATTTATTTTTTATGAGGATTGTGTAGAAGCCTTTGAAACACTTAAGAAAGCCTTAACTTCTGCACCTATTGTTCAACCACCTGATTGGAACTTGCCTTTTGAAATTATGTGTGATGCTAGTGATTATGCTGTTGGTGCTGTTCTATTTTAAAGAGTTGATAAGAAATTAAATGTTATTCATTATGCTAGCAAAACTCTAGACAGTGCCCAAAGAAATTATGCTACTACTGAAAAGGAATTTTTAGCAGTTGTGTTTGCTTGTGACAAATTCAGATCTTATATTGTTGATTCCAAAGTAATTGTTCAAACTGATCATGCTGTTATAAAATATCTTATGGAAAAGGAAGATGCTAAACCTAGACTCATTAGGTGGGTTCTTTTGCTACAAGAATTTGATTTACATATTACTGATAGAAAAGGAGTTGAGAACCCCGTAGCTGATAACTTGTCTAGGTTAGAGAATATTCTTGATGACCCACTACCTATTGATGATAGCTTTCCTGATGAACAACTAGCTGAAATAAATGTTTCTCATAACACTCCTTGGTATGCTGACTATGCTAATTATATTGTTGCTAATTATATACCACCTAGTTTTACATACCAACAAAATAAAAAATTCTTCTATGATTTAAGACATTACTTTTGGGATGACCCACATCTTTATAAAGAAGGAGTAGATGGTATTATTAGACGTTGTGTACCTAAGCATGAACAGGAACAAATCGTACGGAAATGTCATTCTGAAGCTTATGGAGGCAATCATGCGGGAGATAGAAGTGCTCACAAGATATTGCAATCTGGTTTTTATTGGCCTATTCTCTTCAAGGATGCCCGTAAGTTTGTGTTTATCTTGTGATGAATATCAAAGAATTGGTAATATCGGTAAGCGTCAGGAAATGCCTATGAATTATTCACTTGTTGTTGAACCATTTGCTGTTTGGGGTTTTGATTATATGGGACCTTTTCCTTCCTCTAGTGGGTATACGCATATTTTGGTTGCTGTTGATTATGCTACTAAGTGGGTAGAAGCTATTCCAACTAGTAGTGCTGATCATAACACTTCCATTAAAATGCTTAAAGAAGTTATTTTCCCAAGGTTTGGAGTCCCTAGATATTTAATGACTGATGGTGGTTCACACTTTATTCATGGTGCTTTCCATAAAATGCTTGCTAAATATGATGTTAACCATAGAATTGCTTCACCCTATCATCCTAAATCTAGTGGCCAAGTTGAACTTAGCAATAGAGAAATAAAACTAATATTACAAAAAACTGTCAATAGGTCCCGAAAGAATTGGTCTAAGAAATTAGATGATGCACTTTGGGCCTACAGAACAGCATATAATAATCCTATGGGTATGTCTCCCTATAAAATGGTTTATGGAAAGGCTTGTCATTTGCCTCTTGAGTTAGAACATAAAGCATATTGGGCAATTAAAGAACTTAATTATGATTTCAAACTTGCTGGTGAAAAGAGGTTATTTGATATTAGCTCACTAGATGAATGGAGAAACCAAGCATATGAAAATGCCAAATTATTCAAAGAAAAAGTTAAAAGATGGCATGACAAAAGGATCCAAAAGCGGGAATTCAAAGTTGGTGAATATGTTCTTTTATACAACTCTCATTTTAGATTCTTTGCAGGAAAACTTCTCTCTAAATGGGAAGGACCTTATATTATCGAAGAGGTTATCGTTCCTGTCGGTGCAACAAAACCCAGGCGTGTGTTGCCCGGATTGTACACAGGCTCAAGAGCAAGGTTGCAACATCCAAGATGAGACCAAGCTGAAGAGATAGCTCTTTGAGAAATCAAAGGGCGGATCAAGAAGACCAAGACCAACCAAATGAGCAAGATACCACTAAGGAAAAACCTCCCTTGCCGGGCAGGCGAGCCTGGCGGGGTCGAGGTTACCCCAAAGACAAGTCTCAAGACTCCCCCGGTAGGCTTGCCGGGAACGCCAAGGGCGGACTACCCCGCCAAGGCGCCACCGCTCCACCTCGCAGCAATGCAAGTCACCTATCGGTGCGGTGTCGAGCCCCCAAATGATTATGTGGCTGTTATTTGACACGTGGCAGCCATTTCCGAGGAAGCTCACCCCTAAATGACACCCGTCCAAGAGACGTGTCACGCAGACAGGCGAGAAGGTGGCTGAATGATGCGGTAAGGCTGCCGGGTTACACCTACGATGTGACACTAAGCGGTGCATTTAATGTGCCATGTCCTGTCTGTAGAGTTAGGTATGATAGTACTGTGGCTATCTAATCGCTGGATAATGACCGTTTTGCCATTGTGGTAACCCCTTGACCTATAAAAGGAGGCCGTGGCTACCTTAGAGAGGATTCGGACCCCTGTACACTCATACGCATGTAGCTGCTCTAGTCCCAAGGTGACCTTGCCGGGCTAGAGCGTTGCGTCTCCACCACGGTCCTTCCATCAATCCACCAAAGCAGGAGTAGGGTTTTACGCCTCGCGGCGGCCCGAACCTGGGTAAAAACTGCTTGTGTCATCGCTGCCGTGCCGCTCTATGCTCTCCGCTCTTTGTGCAATGTGCTCTTCCCCCTTGCCGAACCACAAGGGGCCGATGGTCCCATAGGTGGCCGTGTTATACCATGACATCTTTGGCGCACCAGGTAGGAGGAGGCGCTTGCGCGAACCCGAGGGTGTAAGCAGCGCGTCATCTTCATCATCGTTTTCTTCATCAACGGCTTCATCATCCATGGCGGCCAAGAAAAAGTCCGGCGCTGAAGCTCACCCGTCCACCTCAAAGGCCCCTTCGCATGTGGCCACTGATGCCGTGGGGGCTTCGGAGGCACACGGGGACGTGGGCGCTACGGGGGACGTGGCCGGCGTAGGAGGCATCGTCGTCATTCCCCCTGCGGCCGAAATGGGAGCGGGAGGAGCCGGGGAAGGACAGCATCAGCAGCATCCCAGTGGCCATGCTCCACAAGATGCGGGTGGAGAGATTATTCCATCTCCACCTATCCACCCCACTGAGGAATGCAGCCGCAGCGATGGCGCTCGCTCTGGGGTGAACGGCAACCCTCTAGCCGCCCCCGCTGTGGGTGCGGCTACAGGGCACGCGACACCCCCAGGACAAGCTAGCCGAGACGATGCGCTGAATGGGGTCACCAATCCCCAAGTGCATCCACCTCGTCGCCACGCCACCCTGGCGACCGGCTCACGACGATGAGAGCACGACGCTGTCACTACCAGCACCGTCAAAAGCCAGGCGACGTCGCGATCTACATCGTCGTCTATGCTGAGCACCACTTCGGAAGGCATGGCGTGGGCCCAACTCCTGTTGAGATTTCCGCCGGTGGCCGATCAGATGGATGAGTGGAGATCCACCATTCAGAGCTTGATTGGTTTCGCTGAGGCGGGAGGATCACAGCGGGGAGGCCCGCCACGGCCTCCATAGGCGGCGACGACAGCCCGAGCCGCTGGCCGTACCGAAGGGGCCACCCCCATGGTGAAATCCCCTCAGTGGCAGCTAGCGCAGGGGCCACAGCCAGAGCCACGAGGCCAAGAACCCGATGATGCATCAATGGCTTCGTCTGATCCCCAGGCATGTCGAGACCAACGATGAGTCCTGGAAGACGGGCGGAGGCAGGACGCGCGCGTCACCATCGAACGACGCCGTGAAACCCGCCGCCAGTCTGATAGGCGTAATGGCCCCGACATCGACGAGCCATGCCCGGTGGAGACGGATACCTGCCTTTCGAGGTTGGGTGCCCCGCCTTCACTCGCGAGTTGCGACAAGTCTGTTGGCCATCTGCCCATATGTTCAAGCCAGAGATACCAAAAAAGTATGATGGAAGATTGAACCCGGCAGAGTTCTTGAGCATATACACCATTACTGTTCAAGCCGCCGGAGGAAGAGATGAGAAGGTATTCGCCAACTACTTCCCTTTGGTACTCAAGCCAAATGTGAGGTCGTGGCTGATGCCCTTGCCGGAGAACTCCATATCGACCTGGGCCGACCTGTGCCATGAATTTGTTGGCGCCTTCATGGGTGGTCATCAAGAACCAGGGTGGCCCAGCGACTTGCAGCTCCTCCACAGAAGGAAGGAGAGAGTTTGCAGAAATACATGCGGAGGTTCAGCCGGGTGCACAGGAATATTCCGGACATCCACCCGGCAGCTGTGATAGCTGCATTCCAGTCCAACATACACAACCGCAGGATACGTTCCAAGATGAACGTCCGGTTGTCCAAAACTATGAATGAGCTGTACACTTTGGTGGATAAGTGTGCCCGAACAGAGGAGGGGAGGCGTCTCCCCGGTGAAGAAGATGGTGTCGATGTTGACTCAGAGGACGACGACGACGCCACCAATCAGAAGAAGAAGAACAAGAAACACAACAAGAAGCGCAGGGATAAGGCAGTGCTAGCTGTTGAAGGATCAAGTACTCCTAGTACCGGCAAGAAGGCCAAGACCAAGGCTCCCGGCAAGGAAGTTGCCGCATGTGCTGATTGCCAGGAGGTCGCCCCGGCAAGGCCCCTCAGTATCAAGGGAAACTTGGCAAAGGCCGTGAGAAGAAGGAATGCGATGACAAGAGTGATGAAGGAGATGAAGAGGAAACCAGTGAGCAAGAGTTCCAGAAGGCTACTGCCGCCCTATGCATTGACGGAGGTGCATCCTTGCATTCCTCTCACCGCCAGCTTAAACAGTGGGCGCGTGAGGTCAATGCCGTGGAGCCAGCGGCAGATTCTTGGAAGCCACTCAAGTGGTCCTGCACGGCCATCATCTTTGATGAAGAGGATGACCCTGACCGTACCACCGCGGTAGGGCGTTTGCCGTTGTTGGTTTCACCAACAATCCGCAACCTCAAAGTCACAAAGATGTTGGTTGACGGCAGGGCCGGGTTGAATCAGATTTCTCCCAAGGTCATCAGCAAGCTCCAGATAGCAGATGAAGAGCTCAAAGTTACTGATACCTTCCAAGGGATCAACCCCGGCAGAAGTCGTCCTAAGGGGAAGATCACACTGCCGGTAACGTTTGGCGGGGAGTTAAACTACCAGACTAAGAAGATCATGTTTGATGTGGTTGACCTCCCCCTGCCATACAATGGAATCCTTGGTCGTCCAGCCCTGGCAAAATTCATGGCAGCATCCCACTATGCCTACAACACGCTGAAGATGCCAGGGCCAATGGGCGTCATTTTCATTCCATCAGACAAAAAGGATGCAATTATATGCGTGGTTAAGATGTACCGAGAAGCAGTCGCTGCAGAGGCCACAGAAGCTACCGCTCCCGCCAAGGAAAGCAAGAAAGGGAAGAAAGCTAGCAAGGATGCCAGTAAAGAATCCGGGAAGCGCGCCTCTTCGAAGTGCGCTGCGCCTGTTGATGACTTGCCAGAGAGTTCCAATAGCAAGAGATCAAAGGTTGCTGCGCCCACTGTGAAGAAGGTCCCGACAGGGCTGGTTGGTGCTGATGGTACATTTACTATCAGCTCCACCTCGACGACAAATAGGAAAGTGTGCTCGTTGCCTTCCTGCGGGCGAATGTCGATGTGTTTGCTTGGCAACCATCTGACATCCACAGTGTTCCCAGGGAGGTAATCAAGCACCACCTTGCTGTCTGCCCACATGCCCGGTCCGTCAAACAGAAGGTCTGAAAGCAAGCTTTGGAGCGACAACAGTTTATTGCCGAAGAGATCAAGAAACTCAAAGCTGCTTGTTTGGTCAGAGGGGTATTGCATCCAACTTGGTTGGCGAATCCAGTGGTGGTGCGCAAGGCGAATGGGAAGTGGAGACTTTGCATAGATTTCAGAGATCTGAATAAAGCATGCCCGAAGGACCCATTGCCCTTGCCACGCATCGATCAGATTGTGGATTCCACCTCTGGATGCGACCTGCTTTCCTTCTTGGATGCCTACTCCGGGTACCACCAGATTTTCATGTCCAAGGAAGATGAAGAGAAGACCACGTTCATAACCCCATGTGGCACGTACTGTTTTGTACGGATGCCCTTTGGGTTAAAAAGCACTGGATCCACTTTTGCAAGAGCAGTGCAAATTGGTTTTGAGTCACAGCTGCATAGGAATATTGAAGCTTACATGGATGACATAGTGGTCAAAACCAAACACAAATCAACCCTCATTCAGGACCTGGAAGAGACCTTTGCGAATCTTCGCAAGATCAACTTGAAGCTGAACCCGGAGAAGTGTGTGTTTGACGTTCCTTTCGGCAAGCTACTTGGCTTGTTCGTGTCCCACCGGGGGATAGAGGCCAACCACGACAAGATCAAGGCGATCGAGCAGATTCAAGCACCCAATACAGTTAAAGATGTGAGGCGTTTGACTGGATGTGTTGCTACACTAATCAGGTTCATTTCCAAGTCTGTCGAGCGCACTTTGCCGTTTTTCAAAATCTTGAAGAAGGCAGGGCCCGTGGAGTGGACCCTCGAGGCGGACGCTGCGCTGCAAGATTTGAAGACCTACCTTTCCTTTGTTCCCACCCTAGTTGCTCCTAAACCACAAGAGCCGTTGCTGCTATACCTAGCGGCAACCAATCAAGTGGTTAGTGCAGCACTGGTGGCCCAGCAGGAAGTAGATGAAGGAGCCGCTGCGGCAACCATCCCCTCCGAAGAGAAAAGTGAACTCGTCCCGGCAAGTTCAGGAACTGATCAGAACAAAGAAGAGCAGGGCAGCGGAGACAATTCCAGAATCGCGGCAAGGAAGAAGGTGGTGCAGTGGCCAGTGTACTTTGTCAGTTCCCTACTGCAGGTGTCTAGATCAAGGTACTCTGGCATGCAAAAGTTGATCTTTGGCCTCATCATGGCCTCAAGGAAACTGCACCACTACTTCCAAGCCCATGAAATCACGGTTGTTACCGCTTCCCCTTGCAACGCATACTGAGGAACCCTGAGGCCACTGGCAGAATATTGGAGTGGGCTTTGGAGTTATCAACTTTGGTTTGAAGTTTGAGAGCACATCAACTATTCAGAGTAGAGCATTGGCTGAGTTTATTGCAGAATGGATACCAACTCCAGATGAAGAGACGCCGGAGACAATTATTCCCAACAGGGAAGCGCCCCAAGATTGGATCATGTACTTTGATGGTGCCTTCTCTCTATAAGGTGCGGGAGCTGGCGTGCTTCTCATCGCACCCACTGGGGAGCACCTCAAGTACGTGGTTCAAATGCATTTCCCCCTAGAGAAGGCTACCAACAACACCACAGAATATGAAGGACTCCTTGCCGGGCTCAGGATCGCAACAGAACTGGGAATCAAGAAGTTGATCATTCGTGGAGACTCACAACTTGTGGTGAGGCAAGTAAACAAGGATTATCAAATTCCATTGATGGAGGCATACGTGGAGGAAGTGAGAAAGCTGGAGGAGCGCTTTGATGGATTGAAAATAGAGCACGTACCCCATGCGGAAAACAGCATTGCTGATCATCTGTCAAAGTGCGCTGCGCAAAAGCTTCCTGTGGAACCAGGGACTTTTGTTCTCCACCTGACTCAGCCCTCTGTATCCCCGGCAACAATGGCCAGAAAGAGGAGAAAACTGGACTCCGGCAAGCCTCTCCCGGCAGAGCTTCCTGAAGCCCCCGACAGAGAGGTTGGCGGGAACAACTCCACTTTGCTTGGTAAGCAGCACCCTCCCGCCGAACTTCCAATTCTCGCGGTTGAGGCGTGTGCTCCCACGAACGAGGAGGTGCCGCTGATCCTTGTTGTCGAGCCTCAGGCTCCAACTTGGGCACGACACATAGTCCATTACCTCCAAACAGGTGAACTTCCCGAAGAGCAAGAAGAAACTGAAAAGTAGCTCGGAGGGCTAGTATGTATTAGTTCGTCGATGATGTACTATACAGAAGGAGGCCCAACGGTGTGAAATTAAAGTGCATTTGCCAGGAAGAAGGGAGGGAACTGCTAGCGGAGATACACAAAGGCATGTGTGGCTCCCATATTAGATCAAGGGCCCTGGTCGGAAAGGCTTTCCGGCAAGGTTTCTACTGGCCCACGGCCCTCCAAGATGCAATCGAGCTAGTCACCAGATGTGAAGCCTGCCAGTTCCACTCCAAGAATATCCATCAACCTGCTCAAGCTCTCCAGACGATCCCTTTATCATGGCCCTTTTCGGTCTGGGGGTTCGACATCTTGGGCCCCTTCCCCCTTGCTACCGGGGGCTTTGAGTTCTTGTACGTCACCATCGACAAGTTCACAAAGCGGCCGGAAGTGGGGCCCGTGAGGAAGGTGACCGCACAGTCAGCTATCAAGTTCTTGAAAGGATTGGTGTGCTGTTTCGGAGTACCCGCCAGAGTCATGACTGACAACGGCACCCAATTCACAAGCCGTGCCTTCGTGCAATACATTCATGCCCTTGGAAGCAAGGTCTCATTTGCCTCTGTTGCTCATCCCAGAAGCAATGGACAAGCTGAGAGGGCGAACGCTGAAGTGCTGCGAGGACTCAAGACAAGAACATTTGATAGGTTGCAAAAGTGTGGCAGGCGATGGATCGACGAGCTTCCGGTGGTTCTTTGGTCCCTCCGTACGACACCAAATCGAGCTACCGGCCAGACTCCCTTCTCCCTAGTCTATGGGGCAGAAGCAGTGATCCCCACAGAACTCATATACGGATCACCTCGAGTACTTACCTACGATGACGTAGCGCAAGAATAACACCGGCGTGACGACGCTGTGCTACTTGAGGAGAACCGTCTCCGGGCTGCTACACATGCTGCACACTACTAGCAAGCCCTGCGTCACTATCACAGGCGCAGGGTTCATGCCCGGAGCTTTGAGGAAGGTGACCTTGTCCTTAGGCGTGTTCAGTCCGCCAAGGGTGCAAACAAGTTGACGCCAAAGTGGGAAGGCCCTTACCGGGTAGTACGAGTCACCAGACCCGACGCAGTCCATCTGGAGACCGGAGATGGCATTCAGTTGCAAAACTCATGGAACATTGAGCATCTCCGTAAGTTCTACCCGTAAGGTGCGGCTGTCGGGCCCTGCCCGGCAGCCACCCTTTTGTACAAGCCTTGCCGGCACGACAGCCACCCTTTTGTACAAGCCTTGCCGATGTTGCATGTAACCCTTTGTACAAAGCCAGGCGCAGACCCTGAGCAACAGATGAATAAACAAAGTGCTGGGGGCCCCTAAAACTTGCATGCATGCATAAGCATAACATGAGCATAGCATGATCATGTAGATCAGGGCACATGTAGCATTGTTTTCCTCTGCACTAAGCTGCAGGGTTCTTGCCGTGGACCTGGTCCCGAAGAGAAGAAATGAAGACAAGCCTACATATCAGTCCTTGACAGGCCAAGCGGATAAGTTATTTCTTATCCATGCATGTTCTATAAGGTGAAAACTTGTGCATATGAAAACCTCGTCACCTTCGAAGCATGGGTGCTCCCGTCCTGCGTCCCGAACGTTGCTTTGGTCAGGGTGGTTGTAGTGGCCTTTGACGAAGAGGGTTTGACGAGGAGCTGGTTCCTTTCCATGGTTTTGTGCCCGGCAGGCCAAGCCCCACGACAACAAACGAAAGGCACCAGCAAGATAGCTTGCCGGAGAAAACTTGTATACTTAAACGTATAGAGGCATCTCGCCTGTGCATGGACATGACACATGCACAAGTGCCCGGCAAGGCTTGTCTTTTTCATTAATATGCGATAAGCAAGTACAGATCTTACAGGACACAAACATGGATAAAGCAGATTACATATTTTAGACTAAAGTTTGGCAAATGCCTACATATTTTAGACTGAAAAAAGATAAGTGCCCCATAATCCCTTTCTTGTCCCTCTCCTCCTAGGAACTACCGCGGGAGGCGAAGAGGGAAAAAGGGGTGCCTGGGCAGAAGCCCAGCCTGACCCCATCAGGCCCTGTGACAAGGAGCCTGACAAGATCGAGAAGGCGCGGGTGAAGGTGATGGTGAAGAGAGTGGCGGAGACGACCCCCTGGCCACCGCCACCAGGGCCACTAGGGCGCGGCAGGACGAACAAAGCCGTAGCCCACGAGGAAGCCTGCCGTGGCCCAGCTGGAAGGCCGCTGGAGGAGCCGGAGGCACCATCCACACCTCCACATCCAACTCCCCCGCAAATCGCCTTGCCTAAGAGGAGATGCAGGTGCAAATGATGGTGCTGCCGCCTGACGGTGACGGTGCGGCTGGTGTTCAGCCGGAGTCGGAGCCGTCGTTCTCTCCATCGGCACCGTCGTCATCACAGTCACTGTCCTCCTCGTCGCTGTCACTCGAGGAGGAGCTTTCGTCGTCGATCGAGCTCTCCACGTAGCACCCTAAGCGAGCACCCGAACGTCCGAAGACCTTGACGGAGAGTAGGCTGGCGTCCATTAACTTGAAATGGATGACGTGCCCGGCGGCCAAGCTATGGGCACGACCAAAAGTCTTCCAACCACGCCGGAGAAGCATGACATGAGGAGCGGGGAACTCTACGTCTGCCCGCATGCTGCCATTACAACAGCCTCTCATGTGCAGCCTCAACCCCGGCGGCTACTCGATCTCTATCACCCTTGCGAATGGAGTAGGAAGCCGAAGGCGGCTGCGCGGGGGTCCTCGCAGCTTGACAATGAACTCCAGTGGCTGGTTCCCGACGTGGCCTTCATTAGGATCTTGAGCAGCAGGAGGAGGTGCGATCAAAGCCCCGCCTCGTCCTCCTCGGCCCCGAGCGCCGCGGTGACCACGACCTCGTCCTCTCCCGCCTCCCCTCGCGGCGGGCTCCGCTTCCGCGTCCCTAAGGGGAGGAGAGAGGCGTTGTCGAGCAGAAGCCCTCATCGCCACTACTGGAGTACCGCTGCGCCCTCTTCCCCTCATCATGATGAAGGAGCAATGTCAGAAGAAAGAAGGAGGAGATGGGTGTGAGCCAGCACCTCGCCCGCGGCCCCTTTTATAGGCAAGTAGGGCCGGGGGCTGGCTCCTCACTCAGGGGAGGCAACCGCCCCTCTCTGCCAATCCGGCTCCCCCGCACCATCAGCAGCCCGTGGAATCAAGGCCGACCGCTGCGCCAATCCATGGCGCCTGGCTTTCTGCCATGGCACTCATTTCTACGCTCCCCGCGTCCGCCACCAACCCTATGCAATGCATGCAGCATACGTGGCGGAAACGCCAGAAGCGGAGAAGCTAGTGGAATGGCAGTTACCGCCCGTGAATGTGGGACGTGGGTAGCCCACAGATCGTGGCTCGCAACTCCCTCATAACGTCTTGCATGACGCGCGGAAAAACCGGAAACAAACTCAAGCACAGGTTAATGAAGAAGCAGAGAAGATCTCGAAGGGTGAGCTACCACAACCCCCTCGCCTGTGTACTAGACAGGGCCTACCCCGACGACGCTCGGTAGCACGTTCGGGCCAGGCCCGGGGGTTCCTGTCAGTGCAACAAACCCCAGGCGTGTGTTGCCCGGACTGTACATAGGCTGAAGAGCAAGGTTGCAACATCCAAGATGAGACCAAGCTGAAGAGATAGCTCTTTGAGAAATCAAAGGCAGATCAAGAAGACCAAGACCAACCAAATGAGCAAGATACCACTAAGGAAAAACCTCTCTTGCCGGGCAGGCGAGCCTGGCGGGGTCGAGGTTACCCCAAAGACAAGTCTCAAGACTCCCCCGACAGGCTTGCCGGGGACACCAAGGGCGGACTACCCCGCCAAGGCGCCACCACTCCACCTCACAGCAACGCAAGTCACCTATCGGTGCGGTGTCGAGCCCCCAAGTGATTATGTGGCTATTATTTGGCACGTGGCAGCCATTTTCGAGGAAGATCACCCCTAAATGACACCCGTCCAGGAGACGTGTCACGCAGACAGGCGAGAAGGTGGCTAAATGGCGCGGCAAGGCTGCCGGGCTACACCTACGATGTGACACTAAGTGGTGCATTTAATGCACCTTATCCTATCTGCAGAGTTAGGTATGATAGTACTGTGGCTATCTAATCACTGGATAATAACCATTTTGCCATTGTGGTAACCCCTTGACCTATAAAAGGAGGGCCGTGGCTACCTTAGAGAGGATTCGGACCCCTGTCCCTGTACACTCATACATGTGTAGCTGCTGTAGTCCCAAGGTGACCTTGCCGGGTGATGGTGTCCTAGACTAGGGGGTACTCACCACGTCGCCTCCCGACCAAGTGGATCAGGCCGAGGTTCCCCATGGCGGTTCACTATTGGGCCAGTTCGGACAACCGATGACATATACGAGGAAGATTCCACAAGACTTGCTGATCAAGACAAGTACTCCTCTCCACCGACTTATTCGACTAGGGCTCTTGTTATCCTAGGCCTCTGGTACATTATATAAGCCGAGGCTAGGCTAGTTGATAGATCATTATGACATCCATCATATCATTAGGGTTTAGACCACAAATCATGATCTCGAGGTAGATCAACTCTGTACTCGATACCCCATCATCAATATAAACAAGAGCAAGACGTAGGGTTTTACCTCCATCAAGAGGGTCTGAACCTGGGTAAAACATTGTCTCCTTCGTCCTTGTTACCATTGATCCGAGAATCCACAGCTTGGGACCCCCTACCCTGAGGTCTGCTGGTTTTGACACCAACAATGGTGCTTTCATTGAGAGTTCCGCTGTGTGATCGGCAAAGGATCAATGGCTCACCTGCAGATCAACTGCGTCGACATCTTCGTCGCCGGCTCGACTGGTCACCTTGGCTCGACCGAGGACTGTGCCCTGCCTCCGATCATCATGTTCGGATGAGGGCCTTCATCAACATCAACTCCGATCTCTATCATGATCATGGAGGAATCATCCATGGAGCTCGGGGACTCAATGTCAACATTGCCCTCGGGCGACCGTGCTGTTTTTCCGGACAATAAACTTGTATCTACTGCCACCGCCTCCTCGAGCATCGCCTTGACGACTCTTTCAGTGGAATTGTGCGGAATTGAGTCTACAAGAACCCTGTAAAATTTCGTCGTGTTCGGATGGAGCAATCTCCGCCGATCTCCGATATACCGGAGCCCTGTCAAATCTGGACGAGTTTGGAGCGTGGTGCCCGGCATCTAGCTCGGACTTCCTTTGGAAGATCCAACTATTGATCGGCTGCGGAATTCTTATATCTACCACCCCTCAAAATTTCAGCTCGATCCGACCGTTCAAACTTCGGGAAACCTACAATGAGCGCATCGATTTTCAGATCTGTTTTCTGCGCGAGAACGAATACGACCCGAGTTCTTCTTTTTTATGAACGGGATTTCGGGCATCCTTTTTAAAGGACGTTTTGTATGGGGTGTTGTGTTTTATTCTCAAAAAAATCCCACTAATTTTAAAGCCTTTTCCAATATAATCATCACCGTCGCGCCGGTGTCAAACCAGCCCGACAACGTTGCTGCACGCCTGCCGACCTGCGCCAGACTGGTCGTTGCTTCATCGAGCCGAGCCCAACCTTATCAGATCATCATCTCGGCAAGCCGAACAAGAGTTCGGCATCGTGAAGGCTAAATCATCACCAACATCGTCACCACACGTATTACACGGAGCAGGCACACCGGCATCGCCGCACGGTCACTTCATCAGGCCGGCATCGACCGTGTCACAAGATCCGACCTGCGTCGGCATCGCCGCACTATTGCTTCTTCAAGCCTATGTCCACCACGCTGACCTGCTTCGACAACTCAGCGGGTATGGGGATTGCAACGTCACCTTACCGACCTGCTCCGTCACCTCGGCTAGACCGAGGGCTTCGTCATCAACCTACTTCGGGGACTTCGGCGTCACCAGCCGACCAGCTTTGTCACGTTAGCTGGTCTGGGGGCTTCGCCTCGCTGCATCGATCGCGCTGCGTCATTACTTCATCAAGCCGAACTACTCACTCGGTCACCTCGGACTTGGGGGCTGTGACCTCGGCCAGGTCGAGGACTATGTCTTCGTCCCGTCACAAGCCCAGACCACTTCATCAACACCAAACACACTAACCAGCTAAGTCACTTTCATGCTCAAATTTCCTCAATTCTTAATTTTTTCGGTTAGACCAAGCATTATATTTATATTAAAATTTATTTGTTAAAAGCATTGTTTGTTAAAAACACTTCTTGTCCTAGGTTAACTGGGGCTCTTAAAATTTATATGAGTCGTTTTATAATAAGTGTTTTCTTCTAAGTCGTTGCAAAGTCTTTTTCTACCACTCCTTTTTTGACTCGAGTGTATGGTCAATAGCCGGATAGCCTGGCTTCTCTCTAAAGCCGCTTGAGTTTAGTTCGCTAAACTGGCCTCGGAGAAGCACTCTGCCTTCGGGATAAGGAGGTTGAAGCCGAAGGCTAACCTACTTGAAGCTTAGAGATTATATGTGTCATGTTAAAGCACGACAAAAGCATAATAAAAAATTAAGACCGATTTCGGATTGGAACAAAAATCTTGATTTAGTTCGGACGTAAAGTTTTTACTAAAGTTTTTTGGTTTTCCATGCTTATGACACTTTTAACCTATTTGTGTGTTTCCAGCATAAGTCTCATAGTACGATGCTGGACACCTTTAAAGCTTCAGCAATATCAATGCGGATTACGACTAAAGCCGAACCCACCAAAAGCCAAGGTACTCCATGGACTCCTCGGCAAAACATTCTCGGATATTGCATTATATGCATCAGTTTTGAATTGTGTCTTCGGTCAATAGTTGGGTTGCCGGGCCCCCGTGCTTGCCTCCTATGTTCCGCTTTGTTTGGCTAGGTGGGCAAAGGGAGAACCACTATGATTGTGCTTCCAGCTCGAATGATTAAGCACCTCAGTGGAGAAAGCCGAAAACTGACTGTCACAATAGGCGTAAACTAGTCAGGGATCCGATGACGGTGTCAAACTAGAGATCGATAGTGATTACCCCGTGTTAAATGATGGGCCTCTCATAACATTGGCCGAAGTGTTAATGGCTAGACTTCGGTCAGTGTCGAACACTAACCGGGGCTAGTAACTGGCCTCCCAACTTTAAGCTCCTATGACTAAGTGAAAGTTATAAAGCCTAGATATCTAATTGCCTTGTTTCCGCTAACACAACCGCCTCGGGGCACCGAGACCTCGGCTAAGGGTTTTCTTGTTATTACGGAAACGCCCCGCGTAGCATCTACAAAGGGGTAGAAGCCGACGATGGGCCACTTTCAGGTTATAAACGGTCGCAATGGAGTCAAAATAAAAATATATATCATCAGCGTTTGTATTCACTATATGAGCGCTGCCTTCCGTAATTATCATTATAAAGCCATAAATATGCATCAATTTGACTTAAGATTTTGGCCAAGCTGGGTTGCCTGGCTCCTGTGCTTACCCCTACGTTCCTGATTGTTCGGCTAGGCGGTAAAGGGGGCACCTCTGTGATTGTTACTACCAGGTCATCCAGGTTAGTACCTCAGACTGGGTGAAGCCGAAAGCTAGCCATCTTAAAGGATATAATTGGTCGGCAACATCGGAAGTGAAAATTTCGGTTCATTAAGACCATGGAGTTCGGGAACTTTCCCCAAACTAAATCCTCAATGTTTTCCTCCCACATTGATCGGAGGTGAGGTTTCATGATCATGGTCAGCATGACAACCCAAAGAAAGGAACCGATAGCGGGACTATTTTCTTTGGAAGATGTTTCTTACATTAAATAGTAATATAACATACCTCTCCGTGTACCTTTGTTTATAAAACCGTATGGCCGGATTGCCTTGTTTTTCGTAAATCTTTGCCCTTATAAAGGCTTTATAAAGTAGGACAAACACTCCCCGGCTACTGGCCGAGGAGGTTGAAGCCGATGGCCGATCAACAAAGTTTTGTACAATGCGGATCCGAGCATTAATGATGTAGAGTACTTGGATACATAGAATCATTACACATAAATTATGATTAAAGTCAGTTTACTCTGAATATGATCCTTAATTCGGCCACCCTTGCCCAAATTACGGCTCGGGGGCTACTGGCTTCGCGCTTCTCACTTAAAATCCATTAAAGAGGTACATCGATCCCCTGATCTGGTGTTGCCACCCGACCAGTGGCTCGGGGGCTACTGCATTGCCTATTCAATGCAGAAAATTCAAAATGCCCAGTGTTCGGCTTGACCGAGCTATGGACAAACGCGTCTTCGGACAACAATCGGTACCATCTGGGACCTATCCGGCATCAAGCTAGTATATTACGGCGACTTCTCACGACCCTCTCTCAAGGGCCCGTCCTCCGATCACTTTCTCCTCTTATCTATTACACTATGTTTCTATTCCTACGTATGCTGCCGAGCTAGGAGTTGATCCTCAGGCCGATTTCACAAATCGACCTAAGTCTCAGGGGCTACTGGGATCAGCGGTTTCATGTTTTCCTTCAGGTGTATCCCGGATTTTAGGCCGACACACACACCTTGAGGGCTACTGGCTATATATCTCGGCAGAGAAGAAATTGCACCAATCGTGAAAAATATATCCGCTAAAAATCAGCCCAAGCCTGAGGTGGTGCACCACTTCAGAAGCAGTTCGGCATAAAGCTCGGATGTAATTGGTTGGCTCCCTAGAGAGCGGTTCCGAATTAAGCTCGGCTGAATTCTTTCAACTTTTTCAAGACCGAGGTAGTCTATGACACTTCGGATGCAGACCGGCGTTGGAGCTCGGCTGCAAGAAGATACCTCGGAAGCAGTTCGGCATAAAGCTCGGATACAAATGGTTGGCTACATAGAGGGCATTTTCAGCATTAAGATCGGCTAAACTCCTTCGACTTTTTCGAACCAAGGTGATCTACGACACCTCGGATACTGTCCGGCGTTGGAGCTTGGATGCAGTTTGGCATTAGATCTCGGCTGCAAAATGACACTTCGGATACAGTCCGACATTGGAGCTTGGATGCAGTCCGGCGTTGGAGCTCGGCTACAAAAAGATAACTTGGATGCAGTCCGGTGTTGGAGCTTGGATGTAGTCCGACGCTAGAGCTCGGATGCGAGAGGACACAGCCGCATGGGAAACACTTCAAACCAGAGGTGTCGCGTAAAAATAAGAAGGCATTGATAAAGGCCGAAGACTTAAAGGGCTCCTCGGATGCCCGACGTGTAAACTCTTCGGATTTAGCTCGGCAATCCTCAAGATCAAAGATGGGAAGATTTGTTGAACCAGTTTTCAAGACTGACGACCGAAGATGAAGAAAAGTTTTGAAGAACCGAGGAGCGTCCCCAACTTGAAGACCGGTTCAGGGGGCTACTGACGGTGTCCTGGACTAGGGGGTACTCACCACGTCATCTCTCGACCAAGTGGATCGGGCCGAGGACCCCCATGGCGGTTCACTATTGGGCCAGTTCGGACAACCGATGACATATACGAGGAAGATTCCACAAGACTTGCTGATGAAGACAAGTACTCCTCTCCACCGACGTATTCGACTAGGACTCTTGTTATCCTAGGCCTCTGGTACATTATATAAGCCGAGGCTAGGCTAGTCGATAGATCATTATGACATCCATCATATCATTAGGGTTTAGACCACAACTCATGATCTCGAGGTAGATCAACTCCGTACTAGATACCCCATTATCAATATAAACAAGAGCAGGATGTAGGGTTTTACCTCCATCAAGAGGGCCCGAACCTGGGTAAAACATTGTCTCCTTCGTCCCTGTTACCATTGATCCGAGAATCCATAGCTCGGGACCCCGTACCCCGAGGTCTGCCGGTTTTGACACCGACACCGGGCTAGAGCGTTGCGTCTCCACCACGGTCCTTCCATCAATCCACCAAAGCAGGAGTAGGGTTTTACACCTCACGGTGGCCCGAACCTGGGTAAAAATTGCTTGTGTCATCACTGCTGTGCTGCTCTACGCTCTCCGCTCTTTGTGCAATGTGCTCTTCCCCCTTGCCGAACCACAAGGGGCCGATGGTCCCATAGGTGGCCGTGTTATACCACGACAGTTCTGGAGCTATTAAAATCAATAATGCCGAAGGTACTAATCCGAAGGTAGTCAATGGGCAAAGAATTAAGGACTATATCTCAGGTACGCCTATTAATGTTGAAAGCAATATTATTCAAACCATGACACCAGAGGAACAAATAAAAGAAACCTTCCGGAACACTCCAGAATCCTTAAAAAGAGAAGGTACGTGATACGGTAAGTAAACAGACTCCGAAAAATCCGCAAAAATATTTTCTTTCAGTTTTGGAATATTACAGAAATTAGGAAAATAAGAAATAACCAGGAAGGCAACCGAGGAGGGACAAGACACCAGGGCGCGCCTACCTTGCCTGGCGCGCCCAGGTGGGTTGTGCCCACCTCGGGAACCTTTCTGACTCTGTTTTCCTTCCCTTTGCTTGTTTCCCAAGATAAAAAATCATTATATATCCCCCAAATGCATTGACCACTGTATCATGGAGAAATCTTCTGTTCTTGTTTCTTGCTATTTCCTGACAGATCTAGATCGCCATGGCCGCACCGAGCTCCTCCAAGGACAAGTTCTTTGAGAGGGTAATCAACCCTTACTTGTCGGAGGTGATGCAGCACCGTCAAACCATAGAGATGTGTGAGGGGGTGCTCCACATCCGGGATGTTCAAGGTCCCAAGAAGACTGGAACCGTGGAGGCCAGGCTCGAAGCTATGGAACAGGAGGTCACTACTGCAGGATGATGCTAACGCAACACTACGATCAGAGACCCTTTGACAAAACTGTGTGCGATGCATTAATCACAAACGATGATGTAAAAAAATTGTCAAAAAAGATGCAAAATGCTTGCGATGGCAGAGACATCAAACACGGTTCAGATTTTAATTACATGTGCGATGCAGGGCACACGGATGATCCATACGAACTATTTGCGATGAGACAGAACAACAGAAACGGGCAGCCATATCAAGCTGTGTGTGATATACGACATAGAGTTCACTCAGATGAACTGTTTGCTGTTAGGGAGTGCAACAAAAACGGTTAGCCAGATCAAGGTGTGTGTGATATACAGCATACGGTTCACTCGGACGAACTATTTTCGATTAGGGAACACAACATAAACGGTTCAACTTAACAAGATGTGTGTGATATGCAGCATACAGTTCACATAGATGAACTATTTGCGATGAGCCAAAAGAACACAAACGAGTCGTGTAAACAAGATGTGTGTGATGCGCGGCAAACACACTCGGATGAACTGTTTGCGATGAGAAATTACAACACAGACGGTTACTAGAGTTAATTCGTGTGCGATTCTATTTGTACAAAAAACTTTGAAATTTGCAAACTAGTTGGTTGCGGTGGCTAGGAGTATCGTACATGATGCGTCTGCGAGTACTCGTGTGCGATGATTAGTAACTTACATATATGTTTCCTTATGTTAACACGTGTGTGAATTTGCAATATGGACAATTAATATACAAATGCCTTCTGGACATCGGTGCTGATCGCCACGTCCAAAACATGGGCGTCCTCTACTCTACCGCTCTACCGAGCACATGCTTGAACTCAATGAACTATGTACGATACTAATTCTTTCCATAAAAATTTAAGAACTTGGCTAACAGCATTTGAGTAACATATATATAGTGGTTACACTATTTGACAAAAGGAGGATCTTCATAACACGGTTTTGACAACCATATGGTCGATATCTACATACTTAACATAGTAACAACTATCACATTTTAAGAGGCTGAGGGCCAACAACCATATGGTCCATATCTACATACTTAACATAGTAACAGCTAGCACATTTTAAGAGGCCGAGGGCCAACAACCACAACTATCCATTGGAAGCAGCTTGATCACGGTGACTCGGCATCTCGTCAATGAAAAGGAAGAGCCCTCCTGTGCCTTGGTAGAGCATGAGTAGAACACTGTCTCCAATTTTCCAATATGGATGCATTGCCACGACAAGCGAGAACTTGTTAATTTGAATGGTTCCATTTCTGCGGGAAATGCAGTACCTTGCAATCACTTTGGCGTTATTAGCAGGCACAAGTGTAATTCGACCACACTGGGAAATCGATCCAGGAACAGCTACAGTGGGCAATTTCTATTGAAATGTATAATAAAATCCAATTGTAACATATCATTGAAGATATATATAGTTTATGAGCATCAACATAAAAATAAGACTTTGTACTAGCATTTTGTGCACATAATTGGTCTTGTTCAATGTGTGCACCATAGGTATAATTAATCCTATCCAAAATCCAGCGTTCATACATTGTGCTATCTCTGTCAGATTATCAACAAAGTTTATGACATGCTTCAAGTCCTTCTAGTGAAATTTGGTATGCTTAGTAACATACAGATCGTTCACTATGCATCCAACATATCCTGCTTAAAAGGTGGAAAGGTATTATTTATTCAGAACATGGCAGAAGAATATATAGTGCACATAAATTGGTAAATAGAATTTGTTACTGCCTAGGAACAGAGTCAGAAAATGAAATCACAATTGGTTGCTTAAATAGTGATCAATTAGTCAGAACAAATACCCCGATTTTGCTAAGTAATATGCCAGCATGGAGAAAGTTGAAAGGACACTAACCTCGATCAGACTTTGATCGACTGATGACGTTGGGGAAGTATACATCCATGTTAATTAGACCAGGCTGTGGTGCACGCACTAGAATTTTATTGCCAGCTTTCAGTTCATAACACTTAGACATTTTTCTCCAAAGGTCCGCATCAAAATAGGAGTGACCATCTTTATCAAGTTTTACGCTAACTGTCATTGTAAATCCATGCTGCGTTGTCAATATGACATCCATGGAGTCATCAACAAAGTAAAGCCCAAGATTTGCTTCTACTCCCGTTCTCGCAAAGCAAGGGATGTACTGCTTGAAATGGAAATTAAGATCGTAAATTAGATATATTGAAATAATAGAGCAAGATGCAAATATGGGAGTGACTGATAGAACAGATCAATATATAGATGAAAGCAAAGGACAAAAATAGATAATTAAAAATAGATAATGTAACAAAGATTTGATGCAAATATGAGAGTAACTGAATGAACAATACATCATAAATTTGCCTAATATAGGGGGGGGGGGGAATCGGCTTTGACATCTAGGCTGCACGTGGCACCGTACCTTTTATCCAAATGTAGCAACAGACGGTATATGTTCACAAATTTAGGCCATGCCGACCGTGGTAGGGTGAGATTGAACATATCGAACGCTCCCTGAAGTCATCCGGAATGGTGAGATAGAACTTTGTTTTCGACAGGCCGCCACCACACTTGCTCGATTTGTGCTCGCACTATGGACACATGAATGAAAACCCTCGAATCAACTAGAAGAAAAATGAATCCACGGCGATTTCCGCTGGTTAATTAACAGCGACGGACGGACTGCGATAAGAGATGAGTGAATATTTTGCTTAATTGATTACTTCTCCATGAGAAAAATCCCCGGTCTAATCCCGCAGAAAACCCCAATCGACCAGAGTCTAGAATGTCAGTGCAGATAGGCGGTGAAAAGCGGTAGGGGCGAAATCCCGTGCCGTTTGGAGTGCGGCCTTCGCCCGCCGACGATAGTCGTCGAGCTTAGGGTGGCCGTCGTGATAGAAGTTGATGAGGTGCAGAGTTGCGGAGGAGTCCGCGGCGAGTGGGTGGTGATGAAGTGGGCGAGGGTTTTCTTTTTCCTTTTGCATGTGTGGGTGAACACACACGGTTCGCAGAGGCGACGGAGATGAATCGTGTGCGATAGTCAATCACCGAGATTGAAGGGGAATCAAAATTTCCTTTGTCCTTTGTCCATGAGTTTTTTTCTATGATGAACATAAACCCTGCATATCACCGTGTTCAAATTTGGCACTTTTCCGGGTTCATTTACAATATTTAGGGGATTATGTGCATTTTCTAGGCATTAATGCACATAATTCAAATTCAAACAATCGGTGCGTGAAAAGGTGCATGAGAATGGTCTGGAAAACCATGATTGTGCTATTTAGTAAATTCTCATGCCTTTTACAAGGAATGGGCAGAGATTTCATGGAAATGTGTGGCAATAGTCAACCACAAACACGTCGTTTATTGGTTTTTCAACTGTAGAAAAATGAAATACATGCTTGAAAAACATGACGGCTGGCATGGTGCCATAGTATGGCCTCACCATGCCCTGCTAAAACTTTGAGAAGGTTTGGCTTATGTCTTCGGGCACGCCATTCAGAAATCGAACCATCACCGAGGAATTTTCATGGTTTCGAGGGGGAAATCACCAAGATTGAAGGGGCCGAGAATCCAAATTTCCTTCCTAGTTTGTCCTTTAGTTTTTTCTACAATCGACTTACCCCCTCGAATGCAACGTGTTCAAATTTGGCATTTTTCTGGGATTATTTACCATATTTAGGGGATTATGTGCATTTTCTAGGCATTAATCCACATAATTAAAATTCGAACAATCAGTGCATGAAAAGGTGCACAAGAATGGTCTGGAAAACCATACTCGTGGTATTTAGTAAATTCTCATGCCTTTTACAAGGAATGGGCAGAGATTTCAAGGGAATGCGTGGCAATAGTCAACCACAAACGCGTCATTTACTGGGTTATCAACTATAGAAAAATGAAATACGTGCTTGAAAAACATGACGCCTGGCTTGGTGCCATGCTATGGCCTCACCGTTCCCTGGTAAAAAGCTGAGAAGGTTTGGTCTATGTCATCATGCACGCCCTTCATAAATCGAACCATCACCGAGGAAGTTCCTTGCTTTCGAGAGGGAAATCACCAAGATTGAAGGGGAATCCAAATTTCCGTCCTAGTTTGTCATTCAGTTTTTTTCCAACGATCAACATACCCCCTCCAATGCAACGTGTTCAAATTTGACATTTTTCCAGGCTCATTTACCATATTTAGGGGATTATGTGCATTTTGAGGCATTAATGCACATAATTCAAATTTGAACAATCGGTGCATGAAAATGTGCACAAGATCGGTCTGGAAAACCATACTCGTGCTATTTAATAAATTCTCATGCCTTTTACAAGGAATGGACAGAGATTTCAAGGAAATGTGTGGCAATAGTCAACTACAAACGTGTCGTTTACTGTGTTAACAACTATACAAAAATGAAATACATGCTTGGAAAACATGACGCCTGGCGTGGTGCCATGGTATGGCCTCACCGTGCCCTGGTAAAAATTTGAGAATGTTTGCCTTATGTCGTCATGCACGCCTTTCATAAATCGAACCATCACCGAGGAAGTTTCATGGTTTCGAGGGGGAAATCACCAAGAATGAAGGGGGATCCAAATTTCCTTTGTCCTTTGTCCATGAGATTTTTTCTACGATGAACATACACCCTGCAAATCATCGTGTTCAAATTTGGCACTTTTCCAGGTTCATTTACCATATTTAGGGGATCATGTGCATTTTCTAGGCATTAATGCACATAATTCAAGTTCGAACAATCGGTGCATGAAAGGGTGCAGAAGAACGGCCTGCAAAACCATGCTCGTGCATTTAGTAAATTCTCATGCCTTTTACAAGAAATGGGCAGATATTTCGATGAAATGTGTGGCAATAGTCAACCACAAACGTTTGTTTATTGGGTTCTCAACTACAGAAAAATGAAATAAATGCTTGAAAAACATGACGCCTGGCATGGTGCCTTGGTATGGCCTCACCATGCCCTGGTAAAAATTTGAGAAGGTTTGGCTTATGTCATCATGCACGCCCTTCATAAATCGAACCATCACCGAGGAAGTTCCATGCTTTCGAGAGGGAAATCACCAAGATTGAAGGGGAATCCAAATTTTCTTCGTTCTTTGCCCTGGAGTTTTTTCCTACGACGAACATACACCCTGCAAATCACCGTGTTCAAATTTGGCATTTTTACGGCCTCATTTACCATATATAGGGGATTATGTGCATTTTCTAGGCATTTAGCGCATATAAATCCAATCCAGCTACAGCTGCACGGGTGTGATGTGAGGGACGTGGATTGCCGTTCGATCGCGGCGCATCCTACGGTGCACACACGCGATCCGCGTAGATGGGGATCCGGCCAATCATAACGCAACACACAATAGGCTCAGCGCACACTGTTTCCGGAGGTGATGGAGATGAACCGTGTGCGATAATGAACAAGCAAAATTGTAAGGGAAGCCAAATTTCCTTCGTCGTTTGTCGTTGAGCTCTTAAAAACCACCGCACTGTATGGTTGCCCAGCCACTCCGTCCCAGAGCTCTCTCCAAGCGTCGTTCATGGCACCGCGATGCACAGTAACTGGTAAGGAAGCGATGGCATCCCGCCGCGCCGCGTTCCTCGCTGCCCGCGACCGCACATATGGTAAGGAAGCGATGCCATCTCGCCGTGCCGAGTTCATCGCCGCCGGCGGCCACACAGTTACATGGGCGGACTTTGAGGCTGCCATGGCCGAATGGGCGGTGGATCTAGAGGCGGCCAAAGCCGCACAGAGGGAGCGGAAAAGGCAGAAAGCATTCAAGAAAAGAGAGTCCCACCGCCGCAAGAAAGAAGAGGCCGCACGCCGTGCTGAGGAGAGCTTGGCGGATATCGAAGCACGGTGGGCTGCCGCCTACAAGGCCGGGAAGGAGAACACCGGCGTCTGGCCAGCATGCCCCGATGGAAGCATGTGAGAAGTAGTTAGTGCGTGTGTCGCCCGTAAGTTTGTATAATTAATTACGAGCATCTACCAGTACTACATACGTACTAGTTTTAGAGCAAATTACCAGTAGTACTTTGTCGGGGCACGACACCTATGGGATCCCGAGAGACCCCTTTTACGATTCGGCGGGGGGAGAGGTACACGCAAACAGCAGAGCCGAAGACCGACGCGTGAGGTTTTTACCCAGGTTCAGGCCGCTGATCAGCGTAAAACCCTACTCCTGCTTTGTGTTCTTATTGATGTTCTTGAGCCCAGCCTCCAGGAGCGCTCGCAATGAACAGTACGTTCAAAGAGCAGCTACGCATGCAGAATGGGCCAGAAGTTCTCCTCCTCTGTAGCAGTTGCCTTGGGCCTCCTTTTATATGCTCAAAGGGGTCTCCACAGTGGCAAAATGTACATACATTGAGGTGTAAAGTAGCTACAGGGTATAATACTTAACCCCTGACGAATTAGGACAAACGCATTTAATGCACTGTGAGGTGTCCGTTTAGGTGTCCTCACTTTCTTGGGGATGGAAAAAGGGGCCATCCCATCAGCACCGCTTAAGCTCTCCTCCACTGGCGCGCCGCCACGCATCCATGGAAGGAGCCAGAATGTTAGACTCGTCACTGTGCCGAAGCGGTGGCACAGTGGCAGAACCTCGCCAGGCGCCGAAACTTGCTGGGCGCCAGGCCTTGCCGGGCACCGATCCTTGCCGGGCGCCGAGCCTTGCCGGGCACCGATCCTTGCCGGGTTCCTCAGGCCACCCCGGCAAGGATCTTGCCGGGGAGGCTGGTCTTTGATTTCCAGCTTTGCTTATTTGCTGATTCTCAGACCTCTGACTTGATGATTTCCTTGATAACTTAAATCGACCTCAAGCTGATCCCGGCAAGCCTTGCCGCGAGGATGGCTACAACTGCCCGTGCACAAGTAAGGGGTACTAATGGCCCCATACTTAGTACACCGACAGGAGCCCCCGGGCCTGGGCCATACACGAGTGCGAGGCGTTGTTGGGCTAGGCCCAAACAGTGCACGGGCATGCGTGGCAGGGGATTAACTGCTCACAAAGATCTTGTTTTACTGTGCCCCCCACTACGCGCACGGAGCGCGCGATGTGGGAAGCGTGCCAAAAAGGCTGTAAACTATTTCGCGCCCACAGAGGCGCATTCATATTGGGGGATAAACAAGGTGACCCCGCTCCTTCCCCATAAAAAGGAGAAGTCGTGGAGGCGCAAACCCATTCACCCCCCTCTTCTTCCCAATCTGGCTATCGCCATCGCCTTCCTCTGCTCGAGCTCAGAGCGAAATCTTCCTTCTCTTCTGCTCGCCGTTCCCACGCTCGTTCCATCCTCCTGCTTCCATCTCCATAGCCGCCATGCCGCCCAAGACCAGCAAGGGCAAGGGCACAGACAAAGAGGCAAAAGCCGAAGTTCCGAAAAGCGAGCTGGTGAAGATGCGGAAGAGGCTCATCGTCTTTCCTCCGACGCTTGACGCCGAAACCTTGAAGGGACGATACCAATGCATGTGGGCGAAGGGAACACAAGCCCACCCCGCCACACGCGTCATCCCAGGTGCCAATTCCAAAGGCGGGTCGGACAGATACCCCTTCTTTACTGCGTACTTTTATTGCGGGCTCTGTCCACCTTTTTCCGATTTCTTCAACGACATCATGTATACATACGGCTTCCGCCTTCTTGACTTCACGCCGAATGCCGTATTTTGCATGTCGATCTTTGCCCATCTTTGTGAAAATTTTGCCGGCGTGATCCCCAATTCTGCTCTCTTCCGCCACTATTTCTATCCTCGAATCCAAAAAGGAGAGGCTCTCTCTGGGTCTATTGCTTGGATTCCAAGGGCCTGGAACAAAGAGATATACCCAGATGGAGTTTACCGCGAAAAGTGGGACGAGTGGCGGGCCGAATGGTGCTGGATCCAGGAAGCAGATCCTCATCCTTTTTGCCATCCCCGGCGACAGAAGGTGGTCCGCGGCAAGGATTGGGGCGATCTCGCCGCAGAAGACGAGAAGCTCACAATCGCCACTACCAGAATCCTTCGCTTGAAGGCCGCCGGGCTGACAATGGAGATGATCGGCTTCGACTTCCTCCGCCGCCGCATCGCCCCTCTGCAGAATAGGGGAAGGCCAGCGTGGGAGTATAAGAACGCAGCGGATGTCATGAGGCTGCGCCCCGGGCTGAACAACAACTTGACTGTTATGCAGCTTGGTGCTCTCCGCCAGAAGTTATTCCAGCGCGAAGACAAGCACCGGCTGCCGGCATGGATCGTCCCCTTGTGCAACAACTCTGCGCTGGGGTCGATCATTGCTTTCTTGCCGATGTTCAACGCCCACGGCCTTGACCCGACCTGGGTCGAGCCAAGCGAGGAAGAAGAGCAGAAATTCTTCGACAATCTGACGGAAAAGCCTGTCCGGCAAGAACCAGATCTTATTCGCGCCACCACGGATCAGGAGGTAGCATACATTGCTACCAGAGTGGAGGAAGCGAATCTTGCCGCGGAGGCCGGCAGTGTTGGCTTCACAGAGTGGGAAGCCAGCGAGGCAGAGGTGGTAGTGGAGGCGAAGCCTACCGGGGAGGACGAGGTTGCCGGGGAAGAGAGCGGCGCAACCGCTGAAATCTCGTCCGGCGAGGACTCAGTCGAAGAAGAAGAGACGCGAGAAGAGCCCCCTCCCCCGAAGAAGAAGGCGAAGCGTGTTCTTCGAAAGGCTGCGTCTGACATCCCGGCAAGCCAGCCCTCTTCGAGCGGTGAAGTCCCCGGCAAGAAAGTGGCCGACAAGACCGGACCGCGGCAGGGGGCCCGTCAACAGCCTACACGGCGTGCGAGGCCCGCACCAGCGGCCACTGCTGGGGCGGCAGGAGGGTCTCGCACCACCGCACCGGAAGCTGCCCCGGCGCCTGCCACAGCCAAGCGGCCTAGGACTCCTCCTCCGCCTCCCCACCCAGACACCGCAACGGAGGTCGATTTCGACATCTCCGGCTTTAGTCCGGAGCGAGAGGAAGAAGAGTAAGTACTTTGCTACAGCTTTTACCTTCCAATCTTGCATCAATTTTACTGACTTGCTTGCATCGCTTCCGCAGTGACACAGAAATCTTGCTGGAGAGGATGGCGAAGAGGTCAAGGACTTCTACGGGCGACGAGCCCCCGGCAGGCTCCACTAGCGTGCCAGAGACCGTCATCGTGAGCCCGGAGCCTAGTCCTCAGCGCAGCCCCCAGCGTAAGTTCATAGTCCCTTTTTCTGTTGGCTGGTGCCGAAGCTTCCATTCTTGTCGCTGATATCTTCGGGTTCGCAGGAGAAGAACGACAACAAGGAGAGGATTGCCCCATTGTGCCTCCTTCATTGACTGCTCCGCCCACAAGCACATCTCCGGCAAGAGATCCTGCCGACGAGCCCGTCCAGATTGAGGAGGAGCCGACAAGCACGGACTCCAGCAACCCACCCCCGGCAACCGGAGTTGCCGGGAGAGGCGAAGCTACCTCTCGACAGCCCGACGCAGGTACTCGATCGCCTCAAAGTGCTAGTTATTCTTTTCCCCTTACTTCTTTATCTTTGATCACTTCAAAATCTAAAAACTCGATCTTATTCTGACCTTCTCCCTCTCCCTTCAGAGTTCTCTGAGATGGAACATATGGACGTCGACGCCGTCATCGAGGAGACCGCCAGGGACGCTGCTGCCGAAGCGGACAGGATCACCGCCAGCGAGGCCACCAAGGATGATGTTGCCGGGGCCGGTGATGCTCTTGACGGGGAGGCCGCCAAGACGGCACGAACGGAAATCGCGGAAGAGCCTGCCAAAGAGGGCGACAGGGAGGCTGGGGACCATACTGACGGCATTCCTGCCGCAGGAGCGCCAGGCGCTGCATCGGCCGCGGAGCCCCCTGTCACTGGTGAGGCGGCCACTCAAGACCAGCCATCAACATCTGACGAGCCCTCATCCAGCAAGTACCTCAAGGTTGGCGAAAACCTATTCATCAACTTGCCAGGGACGGCAAGCACTGAGGCACCAGCCGAAGGAGAAATTTTCGAAGAAATCATCACTGCTGCCGGGCTTGAAGTTGTCGACGATCCCAGCACTAGCAGTGGCAAGTCTGAAGAGGATCAGCTCCTTCAGGTCATGGGCGAAAACTTCCGCAAACTCCAGGCTCTCCATCGTGCCCGAAAGGAGAAGGCGGACTCCAGAATGGCAGTTGTCGAGGCAGCCGAAGCGGATTTTCAGAAGCGCGTCGCACAAATGCAAATCTGGCATGCCGAGGCCCTTCAAGAGATGGTTGCTGGTCGAGAACAAGTGAGCCAGCAATGGAATGAAGTCCTCCTGAAGCAATCAGACATGGAGAAAGCCCATGACGAAGCTGTTCAAAGGATTGCTGCCGAAGATGCCCTCCTGACGGGGCGCCGCGTTGCTCTTGATGCTCATGAGGAAGATCTCACTGCTCGTGAGCAGGCGCTCGCCGCCAAGCTTCGCAGCAAGGATGAAGACATTGAAAATCTTGTCGCGCGGCGGACCCAGGAGTTGGAGCAGAAGCACAAGGAGGCGCTCGAAGCTCTAACTGCAAGTCACGCCGGCAAGCTCAAGGAGGCCGTCGATGCTGCCGAAGCTGCAGAGGCCGCCAAGAACAAGTTGAACGACAGAGTGAAGAGGCTGGAAACAGATCTTGAAGAGCACGGCAAGGAACTCTCGACGCTCAAGGGGGACAGGGAAAAAACCCTCCACTCCTTGGCGGAGATGCAAGTTGCCCTGTCCGACAAGACCAAGCAGCTTTCCTCTGCGGCTGATAATATTGCGGTTCTGGAGCTGAAGCTGACCACGTTGCAGAAATCCCTCGAGGCCGGCAGGGCCCGTGAGAAGGCTCTACTCAAGGATCTCCAAGGAGAGAGGAACCTGCTCAAGAGCGCTGCCGCTGCCCAGGCTGATTATGAAAAGGGGGTGGAGATCTGGACTGGCCGTCTCATCGCCACCGCGGAGAAGCTTACCACAGAACTATCAACCATGGGCTTGTCGAACTTCAGATATTCTTCCGAGGAAAGAATATCTCCAAGCGCCAGGTTGACGATGTTCTTTGAAAGCATCATCAACGCGTTGAGGGCGCTCCAGTCCAGCCGGGTGACCCAACTGGCCAACGAGACTCACCGGCTTTGCCGGGCCGTCCTTCGCAAGGTGCTCCTCAAGGTGGTGCACAACAATCCCGGCATCGACCTCTCCAGCGCACTCGGCCACCTGCCAAAGGATGCAAATGTTGAAGTGCTTGAGAAGTACATCGCGCCGATCCTTGAGAAGGTGGACTCCATCAAAAGGATCGAAGGCCAGCGCAGGGATTGAGTGCTTCCCTTTGATTCTTGCCGCCACCATCTCATGTAAAAGACAGTTAAGTCTCGAGTTAGGACTGTGGCAACTCATGGATGTAATATATTTTAACTATGTTTAGGCCCATGCTAGCTACTTCCCTTGTCTAATTCCTTTATGTATGGAGTTCACCCTACGCCTACTGAAAAACTTGCCGGCGCGCAACCTACCGCGAGCGCTGGGTGTGGGACTTCAGCAGCCTGCTGGAGGCGCAGCGGCTGGCAAGACTCCTTGGCGCTCTCAGTGCAGCCGCTTAAATCGTTGAGCGTACTCGAAACAAAATAAGGGCGCAACAGATTACGGCAAGGGTTCTTTCGCGTGCAGATTTTCCATACAAGGGTCGGAATCGTCCAAGGAACTAACTTGGTAATAAAAGAAAAACTTGCTCTGAGTTTTTAGGACTTAGCTTTCTGGCTTTGTTCTTCCTCCGGCAAGCATACGATTCCGAACGTCACCAACTGGTATTCATGTCTCCCTCCCCCCCGGCAAATGTGCACGCGAGGAATCCTTCTGTCTTTAAGAAAAAGAAAGAAGAGAAAATAAAGAGATGAAACCTTGGCGGTTCGTTAGAACTTACCGGGATCAGGTGTCATACAACATCTTAGACAAACATGCATATATGAATGTGAACATGAGAATCAATAAGGAAATGTACAACACTTAAACTTATTCATCTGTGCTCAGGGTCTGCGCCTAGCTTTGTACAAAGGATCACATGCCTTGCCGGCAAGACTTGTACAAAAAGGTGGTTGCCGGGAGCCCCCGGCAACCGCGCCTTATGGATAGAACTTGCGAAGATGTTCGATATTCCAGGAATTACTCACTGGAACGCCATCCTCGGTCTCCAGGCGGACAGCGCCAGGCCTGGTGACTCGTACTACCCGATAAGGGCCTTCCCACTTTGGCGTCAACTTGTTTGAATTCTAGGCTGACTGAATCCGTCGAAGAACAAGATCGCCTTCCTCAAGGCTTTGGGCATGAACCTTGCGGCTATGATAGCGGCGCAAAGCTTGCTGGTAGCGTGCAGCTCGCACAGCAGCCTGAAGACGATTCTCCTCAAGGAACACAGCGTCATCTTGCCGCAGTTGCTCTTGCTCGAGCTCATCATAAGCGAGCACTCGAGGAGATCCGTATATGAGTTCCGTGGGGAGAACTGCTTCCGCTCCATACACTAGGGCGAAGGGCGTCTGGCCGGTGGCTCGATTTGGTGTCGTTCTGATTGACCAAAGAACCGCCGGCAACTCATCAATCCAGCGTCTTCCGCACTTTTTCAGCCTGTCAAAAGTTTTGGTCCTGAGACCGCGCAGCACTTCAGCATTGGCCCTCTCCGCTTGGCCGTTGCTTCTCGGGTGAGCAACAGAGGTAAAACAAATCTTGCCGCCAAGGTCTTGGACGTACTGCATGAAGGTGCGACTTGTGAACTGCGTGCCGTTGTCGGTGATGATCCTGTTAGGCACACCGAAACGGCAAACAATTCCTTTGAAGAACTTGACAGCCGACTGCGCTGTCACCTTCCTCACCGCTTCCACCTCCGGCCACTTTGTGAACTTGTCGATAGCAACGTACAAGTACTCAAAGCCCCCGGTAGCACGGGGGAAGGGGCCCAATATGTCGAGCCCCCAGACCGAAAATGGCCAGGAGAGAGGGATTGTTTGAAGAGCTTGAGCTGGTTGATGTAATTTCTTCGAATGAAACTGGCACGCTTCACACCAGGTTACTAGTGCAGTCGCATCCTGGAGAGCGGTGGGCCAAAAGAAACCTTGCCGGAATGCTTTCCCGGCAAGCGCTCTTGACCCTATGTGAGAGCCACACATGCCCCCATGTATCTCTGCCAACAGCTCTAGTCCATCCTCTCGAGGAATGCACTTCAATTTCACACCGTTTAGTCTCTTTCTGTACAGGACGTCATCGACGAATTTGTACATAACAGACCAACGGGCTACTCTCTTCGCTTCTTCTTGTTCCTCAGGGAGTTCACCTGTCTGAAGGAAATGGACAATGTGTTGCGCCCATGCTGGAGCCTGAGGCTCGACGGCTAGGACTAAAGGCATCTCCTCCGCCGGGGGGACGTTTGTCTCGACAGCAAGGGCCTGAGGCCCTGCCGGAGCCTGTTGGTCCCCAGCAGGCGTGACGATCCCGGCAACTTCCTTGCCGGCGGCTCCGGGGAGCTCTGCCGGGAAGTACTGGCCAGAGTTCAACTTTCTTCTCTTTTCTTGCCGCGTCGATGGTGCCACGGATGGTTGAGTCAATTGGAGCACAAAAGTTCCTGGTTCCACAGGCAACTTGAGGGCAGCACGCTTTGACAGGTCGTCAGCAACGCTATTCTCGGCACGAGGAACGTGCTCCATTTGGAGACCGTCAAAGCGCTCTTCCAATTTCCTCACTTCATCTACGTAGGCTTGCATCAATGGGCTCTGATAGTTCTTGTTGACCTGCCTGACGACAAGCTGTGAATCACCTTTGATAATGAGCTTTCTGATACCAAGGTCTGCTGCGATCCTGAGACCGGCAAGCAAACCTTCGTACTCTGCAGTGTTATTGGTTGAACTCTCCCGGGGAAAATGCATTTGGACTACATACTTGAGGTGCTCTCCGGTGGGTGCGACAAGCAGCACACCAGCACCGGCGCCTTGCAGCGAAAAAGCCCCGTCAAAGTACATAACCCATTGCTGATCGGTTTCCTTGCCGGGGAGACTTGTTTCTTGAACTTCTTTGTCTGGCGTCGGGGTCCATTCTGCAATGAACTCCGCCAAGGCCCTGCTCTGAATCGTCGAAGTACTTTCAAACTTAAGACCAAAGCTGGACAGCTCCAACGCCCACTCCACGATCCTGCCGGTTGCTTCCGGATTTTGCAAAATCCGTTGCAACGGAAAGCGAGTGACGACGGTGACCTCATGTGCTTGAAAATAATGGCGCAGCTTTCTTGAGGCCATAAGGAGGCCGAAAAGCAACTTCTGCACACCAGAATATCTTGATCTAGCCCCTTGTCAGAGGAAGCTAACAAAATAAACTGGGTGCTGCACCACCTTTTTCTTCTGCACGGGCTCTTCTGTCTGCGCAGATTCTGTCTTGCCGGGATCATCCCTTGCTGGGGAAGATCTTGCCGCTGATGTTGCCTCCTCATCAGCTTCCCTCTGAGCCACCAGCGCAGCACTAACCACTTGATTTGTTGCCGCCAAATACAGCAGCAACGGCTCTTGTGGTTTAGGCGCAACTAGCGTCGGTGGAGAAGAAAGGTATTTCTTCAAATCTTGCAGCGCTGCCTCCGCTTCCGGAGTCCATTTCATTGGGCCTGCCTTCTTCAAAATTTTGAAGAAGGGCAGGGCGCGCTCAGCAGACTTGGAGATAAACCTACTTAGAGCAGCAACACAGCCGGCAAGATGGCGCACATCCTTGACGCGTCTCGGCGCTTCAATTTGCTCAATGGCTTTGATCTTGTCGGGGTTCGCTTCGATTCCCCGGCAAGACACAAAGAATCCGAGGAGCTTGCCGGAAGGAACACCGAACACACACTTCTCAGGATTGAGCTTCAAGTTGATCTTGCGCAAGTTCGCAAATGTTTCTTCTAATTCTTGAATGAGCGTTGCTTTATCCTTAGTTTTGACCACTATATCATCCATATATGCCTCCATATTTCTATGGAGTTGTGGCTCAAAACCAATCTGGATTGCTCTGGCAAATGTTGAGCCAGCACTTTTCAACCCGAAAGACATTCGTATAAAACAATACGTACCACATGGGGTGATAAAGGCGGTCTTCTCTTCATCTTCCTTTGCCATAAAAATCTGATGATACCCTGAATAGGCATCAAGGAAGGACAGGAGATCACAACCAGCGGTGGCATCCACAATCTGGTCGATGCACGGCAAGGGAAAAGGATCTTTTGGACAAGCTTTATTGATATCTGTGTAATCGATACAAAGCCTCCATTTCCCGTTCGCTTTCCGCACTACAACCGGATTGGCCAGCCAGGTTGGATGAAGCACTCCTTTGACCAGTCCTGCCGCCTCCAGCTTCTTAATTTCTTCGGCAATGAATTCTTGCCGCTCCAAGGCCTGTTTTCTCACCCTTTGCTTGACGGGCCGCGCATGGGGACAGACAGCAAGGTGGTGCTCAATTACTTTCCTGGGAACGCCGGGGATGTCAGACGGTTGCCATGCAAACACGTCGACATTCGCCCGCAGGAAAGCAACGAGCGCGCTTTCCTATTTGTCATCTAGGGTGGAACTTATGGTGAAAGTTCCCCCCGTTCCGTCCTCCCTGGCAGGCACCTTCTTAGTTTCCGGCGGGGCAGCCTTGGACTTCTTGTTCTTGCCGGTGGAACTCTCTGGTACGTCCTCGACGGAAGCGCAGCACTCCGAGGAGGCGCGCTTGCCGGAGTTCACGCCAAGGTTCCTGCCGGTCTTCTTTTTCCCTCCGGGAGTTCCAGTGGCAGGAGCAGATGCCTCGATGGCAGGTGCTGCAACTGCTTCCCGGTAAAGTTGGTCGGCACAGATGAGCACATCCTTCTTGTCGGAATGGATAGTGATGACGCCCAACGGCCCAGGCATCTTCAAGACGTTGTATGCGTAGTGTGATGCCGCCATGAACTTAGCCAGCGCTGGCCGGCCAAGGATCCCATTGTATGACATGGGGATCTTGGCGACATCAAACACCACCTTTTCGGTCCTGAAGTTAAGCTCGCTGCCAAATGTTACCGGCAGCGTGACCTTGCCCTTAGGCTGGGTTCTTCCCGGGTTGACCCCTTGAAACGTACCCGTTTCCTCGAGGTCTTCGTCGGGAATCTGAAGCTTTGTGAGCACATCTGGTGAGATTAAGTTTAGGCCGGCCCCGCCGTCAACTAACATCTTCGTCACCTTGAGGTTGCGAATTGTCGGGGAAACCAACAATGGCAAACACCCGACCGCAGTTGTGCGATCAGGGTGATCCTCGGCGTCAAAGATGATAGGCATGCTGGACCATTTCAGAGGCCTACATGCATCGGGGGATGGCTCTGCCGCATTAACCTCCCGCACCCACTGTTTAAGTTGGCGGTGGGAAGAATGCAGCGAGGCACCCCCATCAATGCACATAGCCTCCGTAGCCTTGTGGAATTCCTGCTCACTGGATTCATCATCTTCCTCATCATCACCTTCTTCTTTATCTCGGCCCCGAGCGGGCCGATCCTTCTGCTGCTTGGCCTTGCCGCGGAGACCCCCTCGGCCACCGCGTTTCTTGCCGGACCCCTCAGCACCATCTTGGGCCTTCTCCTTGTCTCGCCTCTCGTATTCAGCCTTCTGCTTCTCGGCAAGCTGCTCGACTTGCCGGCAGTCCTGGAGATCGTGGCCCTTAGTGCGATGGATCTTGCAATATTGCTTGCCGGAGTTCTCCGACTTGTCGGCAGCCGCCAAGGCCTGACAGGAAGGGCACCCGGCAAGATCCTTGCCGGGGGCGCTAATCTTGGCCTTCTTGGCGGCGCCAGGGTTGCCGGATTCCTCGACGGCAAGCACGGCCTTGCCTCCGCGCTTCCTACTCCGCCGCCAGCCTTTCCTTGACGGAGCCGCGGCATCTTCTTCCTCTGAGTCGCCTGTCGCACCAACAGCTTCACCGGGGAGTTTTCTCCCCTCTTCAGCTCGAGCACACTTGTCAGCCAAAGTGTAAAGCTCGGCAATACTCCTGACTTTGTTCATCGCCAGCTCTTCCCGCATCCTGCGGTTACGCACGTTCTGATGGAACGCGCTAATGACAGCGGCAGGATGAACATCAGGAATATTGTACTGCACCCGGCTGAATCTCTGCATAAACTTGCGCAAGGACTCGCCCTCCTTCTGAGGGATGATCTGCAAATCACTTTCTTGGCCAGGAGCTTGGTGGCCTCCAACAAAGGCGCCAACAAACTGATGGCACAGATCTGACCAGCAAGAAATAGAATCCTCCGGCAGATGCATCAACCACGACCTGACGTTGGGTTTGAGCACCAACGGGAAGTAGTTGGCGAGTATCTTGTCATCTCGGCCCCCGGCAGCTTGCACCGCAATGGTGTAGATGCTCAGAAACTCCGAGGGATGGGTCTTGCCGTCATATTTCTCCGGGACCTCTGGCTTGAAGGTTCGGAGATTGGGCCACTGGACTTGCCGCAGCTCACGGGTAAACGCTGGAGGTCCCACCTCGTAAGGCAGGTCTCCTACGTTCCCTGGCGTGGGCTCGTCGACAACTGGCCCTGCGCGCTTATCAGACTGATAGCGCGCTTCCCGTCGCCGCTCGATGGTTGTTCGAGCGTCCTCCTTGCCTCGTTCCTGGAGAACCAGACGCTGATCACGGCGCATCCGCGGATCGGACGACGCCGTGGAAACTTCTTCATGGCGGTCGACTTGCTGAGCCATCGGCCGCCGCTGATGTCGCGGAGGAGAGTGCACTGTAGTTGCACCACCTCCGGTTTTCTCTCCACCGGCTCGCATCGGATCGATGGGCTTCCGCTAAGAGGGCCCTGCCTCTTGTGGTCCATCCTTATTAGCGAAGCCGATAAGGCTCTGGATAGTAGCTCGCTACTCCTCCATCTTCTCCGGGGCGGGAGGAAAATCGAGGAGCAGCTGCGCACGTGCCAAGGCTTCTGCTGGCGTAGGTGGCGGTGACAGGTGCGAAGTACGTGAGGTGCTCTGACTCCTAACCAAGTTAGAAGGAGCACCGCCACGGTCACGCGACCGCGCGCCACCTTCGCCGGCAGCTCGGTGTGCATGCTGGTCCCGCGCATCTTGGGATCTATGCGCAGAAACCTTTTCGTAGGGACGCCCCGAACCACCAGCGCCATGATGTCGCTCGTCTCGCACAACCTGGGCAGGTTGCGAGGCTCGCGGCGGCGCGGGAGCTCCAGCAGGCGCTCTTTGATCCCTAGAGTTTGTTGTGCCACCCGTAGGCAACGCAACGCCATCTCTAGATCCAGCGGCGCGCAAGTTACCACTGCCACTGCGAATGATACCGCTCGCTTGGCTTGGATCACCAGAACGCCGTGGGGGTTCCAGTCCTCTTCCTTCTGCACCCACACCATCGCCTGTCTGCGAAGGCGCGGGCAAAACAGACCCGGACGGTTGTGCTGTCGCGATGTTCTTCTTCTTGGGCGGCATAATGAAGGAACTAGGGCGTCGACCACCAGATCAGGTTCACGCAACCTTCAATCCCCCTACCTGGCGCGCCAAAGATGTCGGGGCACGACACCTATGGGATCCCGAGAGACCCCTTTTACGATTCGGTGGGGGGAGAGGTACACGCAAAGAGCAGAGCCGGAGACCGACACGTGAGGTTTTTACCCAGGGTCAGGCCGCTGATCAGCGTAAAACCCTACTCCTGCTTTGTGTTCTTATTGATGTTCTTGAGCCCAGCCTCCAGGAGCGCTCGCAATGAACAGTACGTTCAAAGAGCAGCTACGCATGCAGAATGGGCCAGAAGTTCTCCTCCTCTGTAGCAGTTGCCTTGGGCCTCCTTTTATATGCTCAAAGGGGTCTCCACAGTGGCAAAATGTACATACATTGAGGTGTAAAGTAGCTACAGGGTATAATACCTAACCCCTGACGAATTAGGACAAACGCATTTAATGCACCGTGAGGTGTCCGTTTAGGTGTCCTCACTTTCTTGGGGATGGAAAAAGGGGCCATCCCATCAGCACCGCTTAAGCTCTCCTCCACTGGCGCGCCGCCACGCATCCATGGAAGGAGCCAGAATGTCAGACTCGTCACTGTGCCGAAGCGGTGGCACAGTGGCAGAACCTCGCCAGGCGCCGAAACTTGCTGGGCGTCAGGCCTTGCCGGGCACCGATCCTTGCCGGGCGCCGAGCCTTGCCGGGCGCCGATCCTTGCCGGGTTCCTCAGGCCACCCCGGCAAGGATCTTGCCGAGGAGGCTGGTCTTCGATTTCCAGCTTTGCTTATTTGCTGATTCTCAGACCTCTGACTTGATGATTTCCTTGATAACTTAAATCGACCTCGAGCTGATCCCGGCAAGCCTTGCCGCGAGGATGGCTACAACTGCCCGTGCACAAGTAAGGGGTACTAATGGCCCCATACTTAGTACACCGACATACTTTAAGTTGGTACTATCTATTATTAACGTACAATGTCAGTAAGCGCATCCTTTGAGGGCTTTGAGCGTTGATTAGCATGTGTTCACTGAAGTTTTGTAGCCGCACCCCGACCCTAAATACTCCCGAAACATCCGCCCGCAGCCACCAGAAAAGACTAGAGCTGGCCGCAGCTGGTTTTTAGTCCCACCTCGCCGCACGAGTTGGCCACACACCAGCTTAAATTGCTGCGCCAGCGGATGGCAGCAAGCTTCTCTCTTGTTGCATAGGATCAAATCTGGCTATGCGAGCAAGGCAGGTTGACACTTGATTGCATTTCATAAACCGATGATTGCTCATCGGGTGTCACCTTGCCTCGTTCATGTACATCGAATAATCCTGATACAATGAAGGAGATTTTTGAAATTAGGTGCGGTTGGATATGCTGATAGATATAAGAATTATTAGAAGATCACAAAACACACGGTTTCTATGGCGTACCCATGTGCGTTATTTTGCGTTAGTGATCCATAAGTCAGTTACCTGTGCCATGTTTCCTAATAAACCAGTCGTACCATTTACCGAAAAAATCAACTACACATGTACATTTTTTTGGAGACGGGATCTGCCAATTTTCTCTTTTCTTGCACACGAGTATTTTACGCGCTTCGTCTGCGTTGTGTGTTTCCCCCGCCCAAGTTTCAAGTTTTGCAGCGAAATTTTCATTAGGTGCGCAATTTCAGAATTTATTCCTCCCACCACATCCCCACCCATCATTTTTCCTTAGTATCCTCCCCTACCGGCAGCTCAAACCGCCGCCGCTGCAACCACAGCTTCAACCACATCTATGTTCTGCTCGGATCCAGTCAGGTAACCCACCGATCTCTATCATGGCCCCGGCCTGATTGCTTAAATGGCGCCTGCGAAACATCCTCATGCCTCCAAATCCCCACCACCCCTACCTCCAGAGCATCGCCGCGCAAGCCCAACCACATATCACGTGGAGGTCGAGGAGCTGATGGCGGTCGATGGCGCGATGACCGTTGTGCGTGTTGACCCGGAGGAACACCTCACCTCCACCGCCGCCGACTTGGTGTAGGCTCTGGCCTAGATGAAGTGCCCCAGCGACTACCCCAGGACTTACCAGGTATGATCTGACCAGCTCAATCTTACCAATACCACTTGCAATGGCTATGTTTTGTACGGTTGATGTATTAAGCATGCATGTTCGTGCCTTGTTTATTTCAGTACTGCACACTATGTGATGTTCAAGTATTAACTGTCCAACTCAATTTAACCAATACCAGCAACAAACTTACAATACATGACTCAGGATATCACTAGAGATGCTGCCCATTTGCTATTTTTGGTGGATGCTAACCCTGTTGTACTTAACATGCCTGTCCATGTACTTATGCAGGGTCATAACGGCCGATGCTGTTGTTTGCCGTCGAGGTTAGCTACATCCCATGTCTTACAGTATTTCACATCATTTGTGCAATTGCAGTTTAACTTCTAACATTTACTGGTTGCCTGTAGGTACACATGTTAGTGGCACTGATCCATGCTTCGACCCAGAGGAACAGCTCGCCTCCGCCGCCGCTGACTTTGGGCGGGCTCTGGCCAAGATGAAGCGCCCCAACAATTACCTCTCAGGACTTAGCAAGTATGAACTCACCAGTTCAATCTTACCAATACCTGTTGCTATTAATGGCTATGTTTTGTACGGTCGATGTATTAAGCATGTTGTAGTAAACATGCCTAACACGTTTTAGCTATTTTACCTAACTTTTTATAGACAACTGGGCCATTCTCTGCTCTGGTAGCACCTGCCTTGTGATGTTTAACTCTGCCAATTGCATTTTTATCAGTGCCAGTTTCAATGGCTATTAAGCCTATTGCAATTAACAGTTGTATCCATTTTTAAACAGTTGTATTTCAATGGCTACAAACTTACAAAACATGACTTAGGATGCTGTTAAGCCTGTTGCAATTAACAGTTGTATCCATTTTTTAACCTGTCCCTTTGCTAACGTGCTACTCTCTGCAATGAAGATATACTAGAGATGCTGCCCATTTGCTATTTTTGGTGGATGCTAACCCCATTGTACTTAACATGCCTTTCTATGTACTTACGCAGGGCCATAACGGGTGATGCTATTGTTTGCCGTCGAGGTTAGCTGCATCCCATGTCTTACAGTATTTTACATCATTTGTGCAATTGCAGTTTGGCTTCTAACATTTACTTGCTTCCTATAGGTACACTTGTCGGCGACACTGATCCACGCTTCGACCCGGAGGAAGAGCTCGCCTCCGCTGCCGCTGACTTTGGGCGGGCTCTGGCCAAGATGAAGTGCACCAGCAACTACCTCTCAGGACTTACCAAGTATGAAATCACCAGTTCAATCTTACCAATACCAGTTGCAATTAATGGCTATGTTTTGTACGGTCGATGTATTAAGCATGTTGTAGTAAACATGCCTAACACATTTTAGCCTTTTCCCTACCTTTTTATAGACAACTGGGCCATTCTCTACTCTGGCAGCACCTGCCTTGTGATGTTTAACTCTGCCAATTGCATTTTTATCAGTACCGGTTTCAATGGCTATTAAGCCTGTTGCAATTAACAGTTGTATCCATTTTTGAACAGTTGTATTTCAATGTCTACAAACTTACAAAACATGACTTAGTATGCTGTTAAGCCAGTTGCAATTAATAGTTGTATCCATATTTTTAATCCGCCCCTTTGCTACCGTGCTACTCTTTCGCAATGAAGATATCACTACAGATGCTGCCGTTTTATTATCATTTGCTATTTTTGGTGGATGTTAACCCTGTTGTAGGTAACATTGGCTTTCCATGTACTTACACAGGGCTACAGTGGGTGATGCTGTTGTTTGACATCGAGGTTAGCTGCATCCCATGTCTTATACACCATCTGTTCCTAAATATAAGTATTTTTAGAGATTCCAATATAGACTACATACGGAGCAAAATGAGTGAATCTAGATTCTAATCTAAACTATATATATAATTCTATATACATCCGTATGTAGTTTATATTGAAATCTCTAAAAATACTTGTACTTAGGAACGTAGGTAGTTGTATTTTACATCATTTGTGCAATCTCAGTTTAGCTTCTAACATTTACTGGTTGCTTGTAGGTACATATATGAGCGGTACTGATCCATGCTTCGATCCCTTTTGCGTATGGGGCAACGAGATATTCATGAACAAGCGTCAAGTGAGGAAACTAAGAAAGATTGTTAGGCGAAAGAAATGGGTGATGGGAATTAAGCTCTTTATTTACACTTTGTCCAAGACAACAGTGAACTTTAGGATGGTAAGTAATGTGTTGCCTTTTCCCCCTGCCCACAACAAGTTACTCTATTAGACCTCAGTATCTGAAATTTTTCTCTTTTCAGTGGTTTCCGAAGCTATTTACTGATGATTACCTTGCAAACTACATGACCGGAGTGGAGGCAACTAAGGTTAAAGTATATAATTCATGCTACCATGATAATGCTCTAGAAGTCTTCCTAAGGCGGTGAAGGATGGGCGGGCGATCATCACAAGGGGTTGGACAAAAGTTGTTCGTGCCTATGGCATGCAGGAAGGCACATTATGGGCATTCCGCTTCTTCAACACCATCGGCAGTCAAAATGATTTACACTTGTCTCTTCACCTTTACCGCCTCTAAATATTGTGGTTCATCATAATTAATTGTTGTCTAATCATGTAATTACTGAATATATTGTACTGACAATTTTATTTATGGATTCGTTGTTGAACCATTGTGCTGAGAATTTGAATTCCACGTTTCATATTTCAAAATTTCCAATTCGAATAATAAATTATAGGGAAAAATAAAATTATACAGGAGCGAATAAAATAATGTGCACATAGAAAGAAAACAACGTGTGTGATGAAAAATAGAGAACAGACGGTTCTTTGACGTGAAATGTTTGCGATGCCCGACGAATGCACACACGGTTTCGTCTCATATGCGTGTGCGATTCATGGTAATACGGCAAACGTTTCAATCCAGTGTGCGTGTGTGATAGGAATACCAATCGCACTCAGTTATGAAAATGGACACGTTGGCGTTAGTAGAGGCACCGCACACATTTTACATTCTTGAACCGTGTGCGATAACGTACCTATCACAAACATATCAGTAGATTAAATGTTGATGTCCATCTTTTTAACACGACTATAGCGGCGTAATCATTTGGGATGTCTCTCTTATCAGAAATGTAACGTTGAGATGTAATGTGTGGGACTGGGGCAGCTTCTCATACGTTTATTCTATGGCGATCGTCAGTAGCTGCTCGCCTATCCCCGACGGTTTCTGGGTCGTGTGGGAAGGACCCCCCTATCACAGTCACTCACTAGGCAACGGTTCCAAATGCCATCGCAGAAAGGGGTTAAAAACCGTTTGTATAGCACCTTACGGTACCAGTGGGTCTTCAAGTGAAAGGGGATGATGGAATGTGGGCTCAGTGCCAATCACCTCATGATTACGGATTTCACCCGTGATCACAAGGTGGATGTCCGGTCCATGAAGAACATCGTCTTCACCCTCAACGAGCAAATCAATTTTCTGCAAAGCCAAATCTATGATCTCCAAAATCAAGTCTTTGAATATGAGGCAAGATTTAAAGGTATGAGTTTAGCTGCCAGTTACAGGATTCATGAGACTCGTGCTTTCTCTTATGATGGTGAGCCGCTGCCATGGAAGCCGGAGGATAAGCTCGTTACTACCTCATCACCACCACCATCATCATCTCCCCCGCCAAAGGAGACTTGAGTACATGGTATGGGCACTCCCCTTCGCTTGTGCCAAGCTTGGGGGAGGTGCCCCGGTATCATATCACCACCACTTTCTTTGCCTTTATCTATTTTAGTTCGATCTTTAGTTATCCTATGATTTAGTTGAATAAAAGTTTAGTTCGATCTATTTTTGACTGCTTGCTTAGTGATCTATCTATGTAATCGTGTGCGAGATATATAATAAAGAGTAGTTTGAGTTTTGTTTCTTTACTTTTATGTTTCAATAAAAAGAAAGGAAAATAAATGAAAAAGATCATATGCTAATCTTATGGTAAGTAATGACATCACATAAAGAAAAGTATAAGTGGTAAAATTTATTGGAGATTAACAAACATAGCATTGGTCAATGATGCACTTCATGAAATAATTAATAAGGGAAGAGAAGATTCACATGCAAATACACTATCTTGGACATCTTTTATGATTGTGAGCCCCCATTAAATATTATATGTCAAAATTGTTGACATTGGACAAGGAAGACAACGTAATGATTTATGTTTGTTCATATTCACATAGAAGTTATATTGTCATAGATCCTTCAACATGTGGTGCTTGCTCAATATCTTTGCTAGCAAAAAAATTCCGCAGTAAGTGGAGATACTACTTGTGCATCCAAAACCCTTAAACCCAAAATCTTATTTTGAGAGTCCACCATACCTACCTATGGATTGAGTAAGATCCTTCAAGTAAGTTGTCATCGGTGCAATAAGGCAATAAAAAATGCTTCTGAATGTGTTGGATCATTTAGTGTAAGAGAAAATTGAGCGTTGTACGAACTTGTGATGGCAAAGTAATAAAAGCGACGGACTGCATAATAAAGGTTGCTATCATAAGGGGCAATATAACGTGACATTCTTTTGCATTAAGGGATTTGGCATACAAACAAAAAGCGCATGGCAACCTCTGCTTCCATCTGCGAAGGGCCTATCTTTTACTTTTATGTATTTACTTTTATGCAAGAGTCAAAGTATTCTTCCCTATTCATTTATATTTTCCTTTTTGCAAGCATCATGTGGTGAGGAAAGATCTAGGCACATATATCCAGTTGGATATGAGTGAGCATGAGTTAATATTGTTGACATCACCCTTGAGGTGAATACGTTGGGAGGCGAAACTATAAGCCCCTATCTTTCTATGTGTCCAGTTGAATTTTTTTGCTCATGGGTATGTTGTGAGTGTTAGCAATCATAGAATATTAAATCATGGTTGAGTATGTGGACTTGCCAAAAGGCTCTGATATGTGACCCTTCCTGAAAATATGATGAATTGTAGTTGCAAAGTTGACTGAGAACATAGTTTGTTGGTTTTCAATAAAGTTTATGCTTTATACTTCAATGTTGTGATGAATTGTTACTTGTTCATCAGAAGTTATATGATAAAATTTGTATGATAAAACTTTATGATTAAGTTTGTTGTTGTTATGATAATAAGCATGATGCTACTATGTCCGTATTTTGTTTTTTATCGACACCTCTCTCTCTCTCTCTCTCTCTCTAAGCATGTGGACATGTTTTTCGATATCGGTTTTTCGCTTGAGGACAAGCGAGGTCTAAGCTTGGGGGAGTTGATACGTCCATTTTGCATCATGATTTCCTACTATTATTTATAATGTTTTTATGCATAATAATGCTTTATGGAGTAATTCTAATGCCTTTTCTCTCATAATATGCAATGTTTACACAAAGAGGGAGAATGCCGGCAGTTGGAATTCTGGACCTGAAAAAGATACGTCAGAGTTACCTATTCTGCATATCTCCAAATGAGCTAAGAATTTACGGAGAATTATTTTGGAATATATAAAATATACTAGAGCAAATAACTACCGGAGGGGGCCACCTGGTGAGCACAAGCCACCAGGGCGCACCAGCCCCCCCGGGCGCGCCCTGGTAGGTTGTGCTCAGCCTAACCCACTTCTGGTGCCCATATTCTGATATATAGGTCATTTTTACCTAGAAAAAAATAAGGAGAGGACTTTCGGGACGAGGCGCCGCCGTCTCGAGGCGGAACTTGGGCAGGAGCACTTTTGCCCTCCGGCGGAGCGAGAAATCGAAGCCATCATCATCACCAGCAGCCCTCTCATCTTTGGGAGGCCAATCTCCATCAACATCTTCAACAGCACCATCTCCGCTCAAACCCTAGTTTATCTCTTGTGTTCAATCTTTGTACCGGAACCTCAGATTGGTACGTGTGGGTGACTAGTAGTGTTGATTACATCTTGTAGTTGATTACTATATGGTTTATTTGGCGGAAGATTATATGTTCAGATCCATTATGCTATTTAATACCCCTCTGATCTTGAGCATGATTATCATTTGTGAGTAGTTACTTTTGTTGTTGAGGTCATGGGAGAAGTCATGTTGCATGTAATCATGTGAACTTGATATGTGTTCGATATTTTGATGATATGTATGTTGTGATTCCCTTAGTGGTGTCATGTGAACATTGACTACATGGCACTTCACCATATTTGGGCCTAAGGGAATGCATTGTGGAGTAGTTATTAGATGATGGGTTGCTAGAGTGACAGAAGCTTAAACGCTAGTTTATGCGCTACTTCGTAAGGGACCGATTTGGATCCAAATGTTTAATGCTATGGTTAGATTTTATCTTAATACTTTTCTCGTAGTTGTGGATGCTTGAGAGGGGGTTAATCATAAGTGGGAGGTTTGTTCAAGTAAGAACATCACCCAAGCAACGGTCCACCCACATATCAAATTATCAAAGTAGCGAACACGAATCAAACCAACATGATGAAACTGACTAGATGAAATTCCTGTGTACCCTCAAGAACGCTTTGCTTATTATAAGAGACTGTTTTGATATGTCCTTTGCCACAAAAGGATTGGGCTACCTTGCTGCACTTTATTTACCGTTACAGTTACTTGTTCGTTACAAATTATCTTACTATCAAACTACCTGTTACCGACTATTTCAGTGCTTGCAGAAAATACCTTGCTGAAAACCACTTGTCATTTCCTTCTGCTCCTCGTTGGGTTCGACACTCTTACTTATCGAAAGGACTACGATTGATCCCATATACTTGTGGGTCATCAGATATTTCATATGTGTTCATGAATAAAGATAATCCTTGGACATTATCAATGATGTGTATCAGCAAGTACGTGACTTGTTTGTGGGACTATGCATTGTATGATGACTGTCCTAAAAGGTCCCTAGTCAAAAGGGCTATGTGGACGCACAGCCGACTAGACTAGCATATGACATGGTCGATGGCTTGGTCTCACTAGCCATGGAACATTGTATGTTAACCGGATAATATGGACTCGGAAGGATCTGGTCGGATCCGACATAGTCGGATCCGAGTTGAGATAAGGTCCGAGTCGGACAGACCCAACTATGAGACGCAGCGATATGTCATCTGTGAGTCTCTAGTACAACATACGTTCTATGTCCTAAGACCTAAGCTGGCGCATGTACTCGGGATGGTGACAGACCTGCTTTGGGCTGACCAAACACTACTTCGTGACTGGGTAGTTACAAAGGTAGGTTTCGGGCTTGTCGAGACCCATGCTGCGAGACATGGTCGAGCAAGATGGGATTTGCCCCTCCGATCAGGAGACATATACTCTGGGCCCCTCGTGTGATCCGACCAAGATAAGCATGGCCATGCGACACAGATTACGAGATAATCCGGTTAGTGGTATGCATCACTGGAACGAGAAAGAGGTCGGGCTGACACAAGGATGACAGACTCGCCTTGAGCCCGACAACATATATCGTGTGGAAAAGGGAATAGAAGTGTGACACGTTGTACATGTTCGCCTAACCAGCTTCATCGGACACTTGGAGTCGACACACTTTGCTAGAGGCCGCTTCCGACTAGACGAGCCAGATGTGATCTGACTCGCGACCAAGTAAACCAGAACTGAAGGGGTCGCGCGCTTAAGGGAAGGAACCTGTGAGGTTGGACACGACTCCACGAGTCGGATGTGATCCTACTCGGACTCGGATCCAGGCCAAACAGACTTTGGGCTTTAGGATCCGTGCGAGGCCCAAGTGTTGAGCCCGTGATGGATGCCTATATATAGTGGGGGTGCAGCACACTCATTCGGTTGATCGCTTCGGTGCTGTCAATAGGGTTTGCATGTGTTGCGAATAGCCACCTCCACTCGCCCCCGACTGTGTTATCGGACCTAGCAGTCCGCCGCACGGTGTTCCTCCTGCACGCGCGGATACCGTTAGAGGCGGTGCACTGGCGCTGCTCTGGCGAACCTGTAAGCGGGATCCGATGACCGGCTGTTCGAGGGAGATCAGACGAGGAGGAGACGATCCACACAGATGCGCTGGCCCAACTCTTCTTCTACTACACGGCACTGCACGTCTAGTGGTAACGATCTATGATCCATCTCCCGTAGCATGTTCTTGGTTGATCCACGAGTAGGAATTTTTAATTTGAAGTTGACGCATCCTACCGTAGATCCAACAGTGGTATCAGAGCCTCTGCTATAGGATTTGGATTCAGATCGTATGCATATTAGATATGTGAAGGCGGCAGATGAGATCTGTTGTCATTTATGAGATCGGCTATGTGCACGGTTGATGATATCAACTGCACATGGGGGTCGATGTGGCTATGTTTTCTGGTTATTAGAATCGATGAGGTCGTGACACAACCTACCCCTACCGGTCGGAATCCGCCATCGGGGTTAACAGTGAAACGTAAATCTGAATCGGATTTGCGATGATCGATGAGATCGGTCAGATCGGAAAATTCGGCGTGATCGGAGTACAGATGGGATCTATGATTTCCGAAAACGTCGGGCACTGCCCTCACCCGCGAGGGGTGCTGCCCCTTCGAACCCCACCCGCTAACCGGCTAGCAGGACCGTCGTGTGCGTAGCGCCTTGTATTTCATAGAAGATCACTCAAACCGGTAGAATGCGATTCTGTGCATAACTTTGTTTTGCAGGTTTGATGTGAATAGTATGGCTCAAGTGTATGTGATGCATGTGTGTAATTTATACATGGCCTACGCGTCATGTTTGTCAGCCGGCAGGAGCCAAAGTGCTGTCATTATAATGTATAATGACCTGCATGTTGACTTGTGATTCTCTGTGAAATTCATTACTATTTGTAGTAGTTGGATAATATAGATCAGGTTGGTGGCTTGGCATCCTGGCATGACGAACAAGATGGAGTTCCTAGATGGTCTTTGGAGTTGGAGCCAACTTGGAAGAACATCCATGAAGGAGCCATACTATTTCACAATATATGTTTATTTGTGATTGTTATGCTTCTTGTTTTCTATTCATGTTAATATGGTAGAAAGATCCCTCATTAATATCAAGCGAATTTCCATCCTTGATGTTGCACCTTCGCACGTCAAGTACGTCTAGTAGTGGGCTTATAAAATTGGGGTGCTACTAGGTGTCCTTGAACTGAAGGGTTCGTGTTGGACACAGACATGCAGTGCATCTGGTTAGCTTGACAAGGCTATCAAAACGGTTTTGGGCCTTGTGGCAAAGAAGGTTGGGAGCTGGGGTATAAGATACCTACCCGACCGACAGGAGTCGTATAGAGATAGGATTAGCAAGGAGTTTCTTACCGGATAGGTATGTTGGCTAGCAGTGATGCTAAAGCTCACTAGTCGCATGCGCTAGTTGGATCCTGAATCACTGAGAGTTTGCGGAGGGATGCCGACTTTAGTGGGAGTATTTCTTTTTAAGGATTGAATTACTCTACATAAATACATTGCTTAGTGATTGCATATTTTATGTTGTAGATCAATGGCACCACCTACTCAACCCAACTTTGCATTGAAATCAATTCTGGAAAAGGATAAACTAAATGGAACAAACTTTACCACCTAGTATAGAAATTTGAGAATTGTTCTCAAGCACAATAAAAAGGAACATGTTCTAGAGGATCCACTTCTAGAGGAACCTCCGATAATGCTAATGCCACAACCAAGAATGCCTACCAAAAACTCGTTGATGAATCAACAGAGATCGGCTATCTGATGCTGGCTTGTATGGAGCCCGATTTGCAACAGCATTTCGAAAATGTTGAGGCTTACGATATGATCGAGAGTCTCAAGAGCATGTTTCAGACATAGGCTAGGACCGAAAGGTTCAACATCTGGCGATCCTTGATGGATTGCAAGCTGAAGGAAGGTGATCCACTGAGCCCACATGTGATCAAGATGATCGGATACGTGCAAGCTTTGGATCGGCTGGGCTTCCCGCTCTTGGATGAGCTGGCTACTGATGCAATTCTGTGTTCTCTTCTACCAAGCTATGGGATGTTCATCTCGAACTATCATATTCATGGCATGGATAAGAAGCTCACTGAATTGCATGTAATTCTCAAAGTGGCAGAGTAGGATATTAAGAAAGGCACACATCAAGTGTTGATGGTGCAGAAATCGGCTAAGTTCAAGAAGAGTTGGTCCAAGAAAAAGACTAAGGCAAAGGGCACGGAGACGGTAACCTCCGCCGCTGAGCTGAAGTCGGGACCGGACTCGAAGACCATTTGCTATCATTGCAAGGAGACAGGTCATGGGAAGAGGACTGTAGCAAGTGGCTTGCAGAGCATGGCAAGAAGGCCGGAAATGCTTCTTCAAGCAAAGGTACACTTGTTGCATATGTTATAGACATTTACCTTGCTGACATACCTAGTAGCTCTTGGGTATTTGATACCGGATCGGTTGTTCATATTTGCAACTCGATGTAGGGGCTAGTAAGAACTAGGCGTGTGGCACAAGGGGAGATTGACATCAGGGCGGCAACAAAGCAAGAGTTGCTGTGTTGGAGGTCGGCACGATGCAACTCCAGCTTCCTTCTGGATTTTATGGAATTGAATAATTATTATTACATTCCTGCACTTAGTCGGAACATTATTTCTGCCTCATGCTTGACGAGTCAAGGTTATGAATTCAATTTAAAGGACAATGGTTGTTCGTTTTATTTGAATGGTATGTTCCACGGCTATGCACCCATTGTTGATGCGCTTTTTGTATTGAATCGAGAAACGGAACCGGTCTATAATGTGAATGTCAAGAGGCATAAGCCTAATGAGATAAATCCAACATACTTCTGGCATTGCTGGCTTGGACACATTAGTCTGAAACACATGAAGAGGCTCCATGATGATGGGCTCCTAACATCGTCCGACTTCGAGTCATTCGAGACATGTGAATCATGCTTGCTCGGCAAGATGACTAAGTCTCCTTTCGTAGAGAGTTGCGAGAGGGCATCTGAGCTGTTGGAGCTTATACACAGTGATGTGTGTGGTCCAATGAGCACAACTGCCAGAGGTGGCTATCAGTACTTCGTGACTTTTACCGATGACTTGGGTAGATATGGATATATCTATTTGATGAGGCACAAGTCGGAAACTTTTGAAAAGTTCAAGGAGTTTCAGAACGAGGTTGAGAATCAGCTCGGCAAGACTATAAGGCTTATACAATCTATTCGTGGAGGTGAGTACATGAGCCAGGAGATTGATAATCATCTAAAAAGCTGAGGTATAGTACGTCATCTCACACCTCCGGGTACACCATAGAGAAATGGTGTGTCAGAACGGAGGTATCATACCTTGTTAGACATGGTTCAATCTATGACGAGCAAATCGGATTTACCCTTGTCATTTTTGGGATACGCTCTAGAAACTGCAGCTTTTACACTCAACAGAGTACCATCTAAATCCGTAGACAAGACACCACATGAGATGTGGACTGGGAAGAGTCCCAAGTTGTCTTTTCTAAAGATTTGGGGTTGTGAAGCATTTGTCAAGCGACTTATGTCAGACAAGCTTACACCCAAGTCGGATAAGTGCATATTCATGGGATATCCGAGGGAAACCTTGGGATATAGTTTCTACAACCGTGAAGAGAACAAAGTGTTTGTTGCTCGAAACGGGGTCTTCCTTAAGAAAGAGTTTCTCAGGCGGGAAGCTAGTGGGAGGCAGGTGCAGCTTGAAGAAATTCGAAAACCACTCGGGGACAACTCGGCTGATGATATGATCATACCGGAGTCTGTCAGGGAACCCGAGGTGGAAGCGACACCACAACCACGAAGGTCGAAAAGATTGCGCAGGGTCCGTGATGTGTTGTTGCTAGAAAGCAACGACCCAGCTACATATGCAGAAGCGATGGTGAGCCCAGATTCCGAGGCATGGCTAGAGGCCATGATATCCGAGTTAAATTCCATGGATGAGAATCAAGTCTGGGACTTGGTTGATCTGCCGCCTGGCGTAACAGCCATTGGTTGCAAATGGGTCTTTCAGAAGAAAACCTATGTGGATGGAAATGTTCAGATCCACAAAGCTCGGCTTGTCGCTAAAGGTTATGGACAAGTTCAAGGAGTTGACTACGACAAGACTTACTCGCTGGGAGCGATGCTGAAGTCGGTGAGGATCGTACTAGCTATAGATGCATATTTCGATTCCGAGATATGGTAGATGGATGTCAAAACGGCTTTCCTTCATGAAAATTTAACCGAGGACGTGTATATGATACAGCCTGAGGGTTTTGTCGATCCGACTAGCGCTAGTAAGGTATGCAAGCTCAAGATATCCATTTATGGGTTCAGGCAAGCACCTCGGAGCTGGAATATTTGTTTTGATGAGGTTATCACTGGTCTTGGTTTCATCAAAAGCTAAGAGGTCGGTTGTTTATACAAGCAGTTGAGTGGGAGCTCGATAGTGTTTTTGATACTATATGTGGATGACATATTGCTGATCGGAAATGATGTTTTGATGCTGAACTCGGTCAAGGAATCATTGAATGACAAGTTTTCAATGAAGGACCTCGACGAGGCAGTTTATATCTTAGGCATTAGGATCTATAGAGATAGATCGAGGAGGCTGCTTGGCTTGAGCCAGAGCATGTACATAGATAAAGTGTTGAAGCGGTTGAACATGACTGAGGCCAAGAAAGGGTTCTTGCCTGTCTCACATGGTATAAGGCTAAGTGAGACTCAGAGTCCTTCGACATCTGATGAGTGAAGCAGGATGAGTCAGATTCTGTATGCCTCTGCAATCGGATCCATCATGTATGCCATGATATGTACACGGCCTGATGTTGCTTTTGCAATAAGCCTAACAAGTAGATACTAGGCCAACCCAGCTAAGAGTCACTGGGCGGCGGTAAAGACTATTCTGAAGTACCTGAAAAGGACTAAAGAGATGTTCCTAGTTTATGGAGGTGAGGAAGAGCTCATCGTAAAGGGTTACGCCGATGCTAGTTTCCAAACCGATAGAGATGATTGTCGATCACAGTCCGGATTCATGTACATCATGAACGGAGGAGCAGTGAGCTGGACGAGTTCCAAGCAAGATACGATGCCTGATTCTATCACAGAAGCTGAATACATTGCGGCTTGTGAAGCTGCAAAGGAAGGTGTTTGGATCCAGAACTTTCTGGATGATCTTGGTATTTTCCCAGCCTCGGTAAAACCATTGGACCTTTATTGTGATAATTCTGGTGCCATCGCACAAGCCAAGGAGCCGAGGAATCACCACAAGACAAGACACATAGATCAGAAATATCACCTGATAAGAAAGATCGTAAAGAATGGTGATATAGAGTTATGCAAAATTCACACGGATGCAAATGTTGCAGATCCGCTGACTAAGCCGCTTCCACAACCCAAGCATGAGGGCACGTTAGAGCTATGGGCATATGATGTCTGTTTGATTGACTCTAGTGCAAGTGGGAGATTGTTGGAGATATGCCCTAGAGGCAATCATGTATGATGATATTTCCTATGTATTTATGAATAAAGATAGTCCTTGGACATTATCAATGATGTGTATCAGCAAGTACGTGACTTGTTTGTGGGACTATGCATTGTATGATGACTGTCCTAAAAGGTCCCTAGTCAAAAGGGTTGTGTGGACACGCAGCCGACTAGACTAGCATATGACATGGTCGATGGCTTGGTCTCACTAGCCATGGAGCATTGGATGCTAACCAGATAATATGGACTCGAAAGGATCTGGTCGGATTCGACATAGTCGGATCTGAGTTGAGATAAGGTCCAAGTCAGACAGACCCAACTATGAGACACATCGATATGTCATCTGTGAGTCTCTAGTACAACATACTTTCTATGTCCTAAGACCTGAGCTGGCGCATGTACTCGGGATGCTGACAGACCTGCTTTGGGCTGACCAAACACTACTTCGTGACTGGGTAGTTACAAAGGTAGGTTTCGGGCTTGTCCAGACCCATGCTGCAAGACAAGGTCGAGCAAGATGGGATTTGCCCCTCCGATCAGGAGAGATATACTCTGGGCCCCTCATGTGATCCGACCAAGATAGGCATGTCCATGCGACACGGATTATGAGATAATCTGGTTAGTGGTTGGCATCACTGGAATGAGAAATAGGTCGGGCTAACACAAGGATGACAGACTCACCTTGAGCCCGACAACATATATCGTGTGGCAAAGGGAATAGAAGTGTGGAACGTTGTATAGGTTCGCCTAACCAGCTTCATCGGACACTTGGAGTCGGCACGCTTTGCTAGAGGCCACTACTGACTTGATGAGCCGGATGTGATCTGATTCACGACCAAGTGAACGAGAACCTAAGGGGTCGCGCGCTTAAGGGAAGGAACCTGTGAGGCTGGACACAACTCCACGAGTCGGATGTGATCCTACTCGGACTCGGATCCAGGTCGAACAGACTTTGGGCTTTAGGATCCGTGCGAGGCCCAAGTGTTGAGCCTGCGATGGATGCCTATATATAGTGGGGTGCGGCACACTCATTCGGTTTATCACTTCGGCGCTGTCACTAGGGTTTGCATGTGTTGCGAATAGCCACCTCCACTCGCCACCGACTGTGTGATCGGACCTAGCAATCCGCCGCATGGTGTTCCTCCTGCATGCGTGGATATCGTTAGAGGCGGTGCACTTGCGCTACTCCGGCAAACCTATATGCGGGATCCGACGACCGGCTGTTGGAGGGAGATCGAACGAGGAGGAGACGATCCACGTGGACGCGCTACCCCAACTCTTCTTCCGCTACACGACACTGCGCGTCTAGTGGTAACAATCTGTGATCCATCTCCCATAGCATGTTCTTGGTTGATCTGCACGTAGGAATTTTTAATTTGCAGTCGACGCATCCTACCGTAGATCCCAACAGGTGCACCCCTATAGGGAAGTAATCTATTCGAATAGTCGTGTCCACGGTAACAGGATGACTTGGAGTTTTATTCCGACCACATACAACTAAAACTGGATACTTGATAAAATACACCCAGATAAGTGATAGATACAACCCGGTGATCGCTTTCTCACTGGGAGATGAGGAGGATCTCTGGGTAGGATTATTGCTATACGACGATACTTGTTACCATTCAAGCTACTCTCTTCTACTACTTCAAGATGGTGGCTAGCAGAAGACGTAGTCTTCGATAGGATGAGCTTCTCCCCCCTTATTCTCGCATTTCTGCAGTTTAGTCCCCAGATACTACCCCATTCCTTTGATACCGATGCATATGTAGTGTAGATCTAATGTAAGTCTTGCGAGTACTTTGGATGAGTACTCACGGTTGCTTTGCTAGCCCTTTTTCCTTTGACCCGGATGTTCACAACAGATGATGGCGCCGCAGATGGAGGTCCCCCCAGTGGAGCCTACTACGTGGAGACCGATGACCAGGAGTAGTCCGGAGGTCCCAGACAGGAGGCCTTGCCTTTTGATCTAGTGGCGTTGTTTTGCTCAGCCTCCTTAAGGAAAAAATTGTCTAACTATGTCTGTACCCAAATAACATTTGCTTTGATGACTTATGTATTCGGGTCCTCATGGCCCTGACTTGTAATATAAAGATTTATGTTTAGTCTGTGTCGTAGAGTTGTGTTGTGATATCTTCCAGTAAGTCTCTGATCTTGATTGTGCATGTTTGCGTGTATGATTAGTGCATGATTGAATCGTGGGCGTCACAGTGCTTCTTCTTGGTCAATCGTAGCTTGAAACATAGCTCGTCGCTTGCCAAATTGTGTCAACTTCCACCGTCGATGATGACCTTGATGGAACGTCCATTGATGTCCGCTTTGGTATGGAAGATATGACATTGTTGGTCTTCATCATGTTGGTGTTGAAGTGTCAAGACCTTAGAGACAACGAGAGTGGGGCTCAGATACAAAAGACTTGAGCGTCTTCATCTTCATTCACTTGATGGTGCATGGCCACATGCTCAAGGGCTTCCATTTCTTCATCGCTCATGGTGTCGTAGATGCCGTCATCATTGGCGATCATGGTGCACTGAGTGGGACATTGGTATGTCTTGTGCCCACGACCTTGGTAAGTGAAACATTTGATGAAACTTGTTTTGTCGGTTTCATCTGTTGGAGTAGTTGATGATTAAGCCTGTGGCTCATAGTTGCTTGTAGGAGGATGATGTCTACTATGCAACTTTATTCTTGTAGACGCGTGTTGGTCCTCCAAGCGCAGAGTTTTGTAGGACAGTAGCAATTTTCCCTCAAGTGGATGAACTAAGGTTTATCAATCCGTGGGAGGCGTAGGATGAAGATGGTCTCTCTCAAACAACCCTGCAACCAAATACAAGAAATCTCTTGTGTCCCCAACACACACAATACAATGGCAAATTGTACAGGTGCACTAGTTCGGCGAAGAGATGGTGATAAAAGTGTAATATGGATGGTAGAAATATATTTTTATAATCTGAATAAATAAAAACAGCAAGGTAGCAAGTGACAAAAGTGAGAACAAACGGCATTCCAATGCTTGAAAACAAGGCCTAGGGTCCGTACTTTCGCTAGTGCAATCTCTCAACAATGCTAATATAATTGGATCATATAACAATCCCTCAACGTGCGATGAAGAATCACTCCAAAGTTCCTATCTAGCGGAGAACATCAGAATAAATTGTTTGTAGGGTACGAAACCACCTCAAAGCTATTCTTTCCGATCGATCTATCCAAGAGTTCGTACTAAAATAATACCAAAGCAAATTCAGATTCGTAATGCTCAATCCAACACAAAGAACCTCAAAGAGTGCCCCAAGATTTCTACCGGAGAAACAAAGACAAGAACGTGCATCAACCCCTATGCATAGATTACCCTAATGTCACCTCGGGAATCCGCGAGTTGAGTGCCAAAACATATATCAAGTGAATCAATATAATACCCCATTGTCACCGCGGGTATTCGTATGCAAGACATATATCAAGTGCTCTCAAATCCATAAAAGTATTCAATCCGATAAAATGAAATCTCAAAGGGAAAACTCAATTCATCACAACAAGATAGAGAGGGGAAAACACCATATGATCCGACTATATTAACAAAGCCCGCGATACATCAAGATTGTGCATCTCAAGAACACGAGAGAGAGAGATTAAACACATAGCTAATGGTACAAACCCTCAGCCCCGAGGGTGGACTACTCCCTCCTCATCATGGTGGCCGCCGGTGTCGGTGCAACAAACCGTGGGTCTGTTGCCCTGACTGTGCACAGGCACAAGAACAAGATTACAACACCAAGGCCATGTCAAGATACAAGAGACCAAGATCTTCGAAGAACCAGCAGGCAGATTAAGAAGGCCAAGACCAAGACAGAGAAGCGAGACACCACCAGGAGAAAAGCCTCCCTTGCCGGGCAGGTAGACCTGGCAAGGACAAGGGCTCCCCCGGAAGAAAGTATTCAAGATGTCCCGGTAGGGCCTGCCGGGACTCACGAGGGCAAAGACACCTCACCAAGCCATCTCACCGCGACCCACGTCATTGATCAATGCGGTGTCAAGCCACAAAGTGACTAAGTGGCAGCCATTCACCACATGGCGGCCTCTTTCTACAGGAAATACCTACATATGACACCCGTCCTGTGACGTGTCAAGCAAGCAGGCATGGAGCTGGCAAGACGAGCCCGGCAAGGCTTGCCGGGCGAGCAACGATGTGACGTTGAGCGGTGCATTTAATGCACTCTGTCAGCCTGCAGAATTAGGTATGATAGCACTGTTTGCTATCTTATCAGTGCATAATGACTGTTTTGCCACTGTGGTGACCCCTTAACCTATAAAAGGAGGCCCATGGCAACCGTAGCAAGGGCTGGAAAGTTGAACACCCCCACGCTCGTACGTGCGTAGTCACTGCCTCCCCAAGGCGAGCCTGCCAGGCAAGTGTACTATGCTCCACCACCACTTTTCCACTATCAATCCACCAAAGCAGGAGTAGGGTTTTACGCCTCGCGGCGGCCCAAACCTAGGTAAAATTGCCCGTGTGATCTCTGCCATGCTGCACCACGTTCTTCTGCTCTTTGTGCAATGCGACATCCCCCCTGCCGAACCAGCAAGGGGTCCCTTGGCCCCATAGGTGGCCGTGGTTTCCCGCGACATCTTTGGCGCGCCAGGTAGGGGGATCGCTTGCGCGAACCTGAAAGTGTGTGCAGCGCGTCATCTTCATCACCATCTTCGTCTTCGACGGTGCCATCGGCAATGGCGCCAAAGAAGAAGCCCGGTGCTGCTGCTCACCCATCCACCTCGAAGGCGCCGCTGCCCGTAGCCACCAATGCTGTGGGGGACGCGGAGGCGCACGAGAGTGTGGAGGCCGCTGGGGCTGTGGTCGGGGCAGGCGGCACCGTCACCACTTCCCCTGTGGTTGAAGCAGGAGCAGGAGACGCCGGAGGAAAGCAACATCAGCAACACCCCGATGGCCACACTCCGCGAGGTACGGGTGAAGGGGCTACTCCATCCACACTCCTTCCCCTCGCCGACGGGCACAGCCGCAGCAATGGCGCTCGGTCCGAGGCGAATCGCCGCCCTCCGGCCACCCCCACCACGGGGGCGGCTGCAGTGCATGCACCTCCCCCGGGACGAGTCGACCAGGCTGCTGCGCCTAGTGGAGCTGCTAACCCTCAAGCGCCATCAGCGCGAATCCATGCCATCCAGGTGGCCGCCCCGCAACAGCGGGGACGTGATACAGTCGCTGCTGGCCCCATTAGGAGCCGAGCGACGGCGCGATCTGCGTCATCATCGCCCATACCAAGTACCGCTACGGAGGCCATGGCACAACCTCAACTGCTGCTGAGGTTTCCGCCAGCGGCCGAGCAGATGGATGATTGGCGTGCCACCATCCAGAGCCTGCTCGGCTTCACCGAGGCTGGGGGCTCGCAGCGAGCTGGCCCGCCATGGCCTCCCCTAGCGACGACAACGACCCGTGCTGCTGGTCGTACGGAAGGGGCCACCCCCATTGTACAATCCCTGCCACGGCAGCCAGCGCAGGCGCAGTGGAATCAAGAACCTGATGGCGTCTCGACGGCCTCTTCTGACCCACGCGCGCGTCCAGGACGGCAGCGTGCCCCGGAGGATGGGCGGAGGGGAGACGCGCGCATTGTCGTTGAGCAACGCCGCTACGCCCACCGCTGGGCCAATGGGTGTGACGGTCCCGACGTCGACGAGCCTGCACTCAATACTGGCGGGTACCTACCTTTCGAGGTTGGGTGCCCTGCCTTTACTCATGAGCTGCGGCAAATCCGTTGGCCGTCCGTCCGCACGTTCAAGCCAGAGATACCCGAGAAGTACGATGGGAGGCTGAACCCGGCAGAGTTTCTGAGCATCTACACCATCGATGTTCAAGCTGCCGGGGGAAGAGATGAGAAGGTATTCGCAAACTACTTCCCTTTGGCTCTCAAGTCCAATGTGAGGTCTTGGCTGATGCACCTGCCAGAGAACTCCATTTCGTCATGGGCCGATTTGTGCCATGAGTTCATTGGTGCCTTCACTGGCGGCCATCAAGAACCAGGTCGGCCCAGCAATCTGCAGCTTCTTCAGCAGAAAGAAGGAGAGACTCTCCGGAAGTATTTGCAGAGATTTAGCAGAATCCACAGAAACATCCCAAATATCCATCCAGCAGCTGTGATAGCCACCTTCCAGTCCAATGTGCGCAACCAGAAGATTCGTTCCAAGATGAATGTACGGTTGCCTAAGACTGTGAAGGAACTTTACACCTTGGTGGATAAGTGTGCTCAGATGGAGGAGGGAAGAAAACTGCCCGGCAAAGAAGAAGAGCAAGAAACGCAATAAGAAGCACAAGGATAAGACGGTAATGTCTGTTGAAGGGTCGGGTATCCCTAGTACCAGCAAGAAGGTTAAGGCCGAAACCCCCGGCAAAGAAGCTGCAGTGTGCTCTGACTGCCTGGAGGCCATGGCCGCCGAAAAGGCCGGGAAAGGTGATGGACTGTACTGCGAGATCCATCGGATCAAGGGCCACGACCTTCAAGAGTGTTATCAGGTTGAGCAGCTTGTCAAGAGACAGAAAGCAGAATATGAGAAGCGTGACAAGGAAAAGGGACAGAATGTTGCTGGCGGTAAGGGTCGTGGCGGTGAAGTAAATCGCCCCAGCAGACCTCTTCGGAACAAAGGAAAACCCGCCAGGGATCAAGAGAAGGAAGCCTGCGGTGATGAGAGTGATTAAGGGGATGAAGAGGAAACCAGTGAGCAGGAGTTCCAGAAGGCCACTGACGCCCTGTGCATTGACGGGGGTGCATCCCTACACGCCTCTCACTGCCAACTCAAGCGGTGGGCGCATGAGGTTAATGCCGTGGAACCAGCGCCAGGGGCCCGGGAACCACTCAAATGATCACGCATGCCCATCATTTTTGGCGAAGATGATCATCCTGACCGCACCACCGTGGTAGGATGTTTGCCGTTGTTGGTCTCTCCAACAATCCTCAACCTCAAGGTCACGAAGATGTTGGCGGACGGCGGGGCCGGGCTGAATCTGATTTCCCCAAAGGTTATCAGCAGGCTTCAGATAGCAGAGGATGAGTTAAAAGTCACCGGCACGTTTCAAGGAGTTAATCCCGGCAGGAGTCATCCTAAGGGAAAGATCACGTTGCCTGTGACGTTTGGGGGAGAGCTGAACTACCGGACTGAAAAGATTGTGTTTGATGTGGTTGACCTCCCCTTGCCGTACAATGGAATCCTTGGACGCCCAGCCCTGGCTAAGTTCATGGTGGCATCCCACTATGCCTACAACATCTTGAAGATGCCAGGGCCAGTCGGAGTCATTTTCGTCCCATCGGATGAGAAAGACGCATTCATTTGTGTGGGCAAGATGTACCGGGACGCAGTCGCGGCGGAGGCAGCAGCAGCGGCAGTTCCCGCCAAGGAGAATAGAGGGAAGAAGAAGGATAGTAAGAGCTCCGGCAAGGAATTCAGGAAGCGTGCCTCTTCGGAGTGCGCTGCGCCTGTTGATGACTTGCCGGAGAGTTCCAACAGCAAGAGATCCAAGGTTGCTGCTCCACAAGTGAAGAAGGTCCCGTCAGGGCTAGCTGGCGTTGATGGTACTTTCACCATCAGCGCCACCCTCGATGACAAATAGGAAAGCGCGCTCGTTGCCTTCCTGCGAGCGAATATCGATGTGTTTGCCTGGCAACCATCTGATATCCTTGGTGTTCCTAGGGAGGTAATCAAACACCACCTTGCTGTCTGCCCACATGCCCGACCTGTCAAGCAGAAAGTCCGGAAGCAGGCCTTGGAGAGGCAGCAGTTCATTACAGGGGAGATCAAGAAACTTGAGGCAGCTGGTTTGGTCAGAGGAGTGCTGCATCCAACGTGGTTAGCAAATCCAGTGGTTGTCCGGAAGGCCAATGGGAAATGGAGACTTTGCATAGACTTCACAGATCTCAACAAGGCTTGCCCGAAAGACCCATTTCCCTTGCCGCGCATCGACCAGATCGTGGACTCCACTTCAGGCTGCGATTTGCTCTCCTTTTTGGATGCATATTCTGGGTACCATCAAATCTTCATGTCCAAGGAAGACGAAGATAAGACCTTGTTCATCACCCCGTGTGGTACGTACTATTTTATCCATATGCCTTTCGGATTAAAGAGTGCCGGGTCTACTTTTGCAAGGGCAGTCCAGATTGGTTTTGGGCCACAGCTACACAGAAACATTGAGGCTTATATGGATGATATTGTGGTCAAAACCAAGGACAGATCAACCCTTATCCAGGATTTGGAGGAGACATTTGCCAATTTGCGCAAGATCAACTTGAAGCTCAACCCGGAGAAGTGTGTATTTGGTGTTCCCTCCGGCAAGCTGCTCGGGTACTTTGTATCCCATCGGGGGATCAAAGCCAAACCCTATAAGATCCAAGCCATCAAACCGATCCAAGCACCAAAGACGATCAAAGATGTAAGGCGTCTGACAGGGTGCGTTGCCGCGCTAAGCAGATTCATTTCCAAGTCTGCTGAGCGCGCCTTGCCATTCTTCAAAATCTTGAAGAAGGCAGGGCCCATGAAGTGGACTCCAGAAGCAGATGCGGCTTTGCAAGAGTTGAAGGCCTACCTATCTTTTGTGCCCACCTTGGTTGCTCCCAAACCGCAAGAGTCGTTGCTGTTATACTTGGCGGCAACCAATCAAGTGGTTAGTGCAGCCTTGGTGGCGCAGCGGGAAGTGGATGAAACAGAGAGTGAGCGAAGACCGGCAGAGTCAGATAGGGTTAGGACAGAGATAAGCACGGCAGCGAAGACAACCCCAAGGACACGGCAAGGAAGAAAGTGGTGCAGCACCCAGTGTACTTCATCAGTTCCCTGCTACAGGGGGCTAGATCGAGGTAATCTGGCGTGCAAAAGTTGATCTTTGGCCTCATCATGGCCTCAAGGAAACTGCGCCACTACTTCCAAGCCCATGAGATCACGGTTGTCACTCGCTTCCCGTTGCAAAGGATACTCCGGAACCCTGAGGCTAATGGTAGAATAGTGGAGTGGGCTTTGGAGTTATCCAGTTTTGGTTTGAAGTTTGAGAGCACATCAACAATCCAGAGAAGGGCATTGGCAGAGTTTATTGCAGAATGGACGCCAACCCCTGACGAGGAAGTGCCAGAAACAGTTATCCCCGGCAAGGAGGTGCCCCAAGAATGGATCATGTATTTCGATGGTGCTTTTTCCCTACAAGGTGCAGGGGCTGGCGTGCTTCTCGTCGCTCCCTCCGGGGAACACTTGAAGTACGTCGTCCAGATGCATTTTGCCCGGGAAGAGGCAACCAACAATACAGCAGAGTATGAAGGGCTCCTTGCCGGGCTCGGGATTGCCGCAGAATTGGGAATCAAGAAGCTAATCATTCGAGGAGACTCACAACTTGTGGTCAGACAAGTCAACAAGGATTACCAAAGTCCATTAATGGAGGCATACGTTGAGGAAGTGAGAAGATTGGAGGAGCGCTTTGACAGGTTGCAAACAAAGCACATACCTCGTGCGGAAAACAACATAGTTGATCACCTGTCAAAGTGTGCTGCCCAAAAGCTTCCTGTGGAACCAGGAACTTTTGTTCTCTATCTTACTCAGCCCTCCGTATACCCAGCAACAATGGCCCGAAAAAGGAGAAAGCTGGACTTCGGTAAGCCTCTCCCGGTAGAGCCATCCGCTCCTGGCAGGGAACCTGCCGGAAACAACTCCTCACAACCTGCCGGACCGCACCCTCCAGCCGGACCCATGGTCCCTGCGAATGAGGAATGTGCCCCCGCAGTTGAGGAGGTGCCGCTAGTCCTTGTTGCCGAGCCCCAGGCTCCAACTTGGGCAAGGCACATAGTCCACTTTCTCCAAATCGAAGAACTCCCCAATGACCAAGATGAGGCTGAAAGAGTAGCCCGGAGGGCCAGTATGTACCAGTTTGTCAATGACACTCTGTATAGAAGGAGTCCCAACGGTGTGAAATTGAAGTGCATCTGCCGGGAAGAAGGGAAGGAACTGCTGGCAGAGATACACAAAAGCATGTGCGGCTCCCACATTGGATTAAGGGCGCTGGTTGGGAAAGCATTCCGGCAAGGATTCTATTGGCCCACAGCCCTCCAAGATGCGGTTGAGCTAGTCACCAAATGTGAAGCCTGTTAGTTCCATTCCAAGAAAATCCATCTGCCTGCCCAAGCTCTTTAGACAATCCCTTTATCATGGCCATTTTCGGTCTAGGGGCTCGATATCCTCGGCCCTTTCCCCCGAGCGATCGGGGGCTTTGAATTCTTGTTCATTGCTATCGACAAGTTTACAAAGTGGCCAGAAGTTGCTACCGTGAGAAAGGTGACTGCTCAATCAGCTATCAAGTTCTTGGAAGATTTGGTGTGTCGTTTTGGAATCCCGGCAAGGATCATTACCGACAACGGCACTCAATTCACGAGCCGCGCCTTCATGCAATATGTTCATGCCCTCGGAAGCAAGATCTCGTTTGCTTCTGTCGCACATCCCAGAAGCAACGGGCAAGTTGAGAGGGCGAATGCTGAAGTGCTACGGGGACTCAAAACAAGAACCTTTGATACGCTGCAGAAGCACAGCAGGCGGTGGATCGATGAGCTGCCGGTAGTTCTATGGTCCCTCAGAACGACACCAAATCGAGCTACTGAGCAGACTCCTTTTTCCCTGGTCTATGGGGGGGAAGCAATTATCCCCATGGAACTCATTTATGGGTCACCTCGAGTGCTTGCCTACGAAGAAGTAGTGCAAGATCAGCACCGGCGTGACGACGCTGTGCTACTCGATGAGAACCGTCTCCGGGCTGCTATGCGTGCCACACGCTATCAGCAAGCCCTGCGTCGCTATCATAACCGCAGGGTTCATGTCCGGTGTTTTGAGGAAGGCGACCTTGTCCTTAGGCGCGTTCAGTCCGCCAAGGGTACAAACAAGTTGACGCCGAAGTGGGAAGGCCCTTACCGGGTAGTACGAGTCAACAGACCTGGCGCAGTCCGTCTGGAGACTGGAGATGTCATTCAATTGCAAAACTCATGGAATATTGAGCATCTCCGCAAGTTCTACCCATAAGGCGCGGCTGTCGGGCCCTGCCCGGCAGCTACCCTTTTGTACAGGCCTTGCCTCAGTTGCATGTAACCCCTTGTACAAAGCCAGGCGATGACCCTGAGCACCAGAGAAATAAACAAAGTGCTGGGGGGGGCCCCCGACCAAGTTGCATGCATGCATAAGCATTCCAAGAGCATTTGCATAAGCATTTCATGAGCATTTGCATATGCATATAGATAGGATCGCATCCTGCATCATTCTCATCTGCATAAAGCTGCAGGTTCCTACCGAGAACTCGGTTTCTGCAAGAAGATGGGGAGATGAACAAGCACTGCAATCCCCGGTGAACCAAACAGATAAGTTCTACCTCCTGTCCACAAGTGTTCTGTAAGATAAAACTTATGCATAAGAAAACCCCGCCACTCTTTGAAACTTAGGTGCTCCCATCCTTGGCTAGAACATTGCTTTGGCCTGGATGGTTGTAGTGGCCTTTGATGAAAAGAAGTTGGCGGGGGGCTGGTCCCTCTATTTCTTGCCGGTAGGCTCAGTTCCCCGGCAACGAAGAAAGGGTACCGGCAGGATAGCCTGCCGGGGAAAACTCATTTATTTAAAATAAAGAGGCATTTCACCTCTGCGTGGACATATACATGCACGAGTTCCCGGCAAGGTTCATCTTTTTCATTAAAATGTTGGTCATACAAGTACGAACCTTACAGAACACATACATGGACTCGAGAGATTACATTATTTGAACTAAAATTTGGCAAATGCCTACGAGTTTAAGATTGAAAAAAGATAAGTGCCCCGTGATGCCCTTTCTTGTTCCTCTCCTCCTAGGCACAACAATTGAAGGCGAGAAGGGCAAAAGGAGTGCCTGAGCAGAAGCCCAGCCCGTTCCCATCGGGCTCCAGGAGAGGTAGCCTGACGGGGACGGGGGAGCACCGGGGAACGAATCGATGGAGAGCACGACGGAGGCTGTCGGCGTCCTGGGACTGGGGGTGCCCAGACTTGCCTGCCTGCGGCCCATGGCGTGGCTCCATCGACGGCCTGGTACGGCCCAGCTTCAGCAACAACAACTCAAGACCCTCGCGAGGGGCCAAGCCTCGCGAGGGGGACGACACCAAGACCTCCACGAGGGGCGGCCTCCCCAGGCTGGCTCCCGAGGAACGGAGATATCAATGCAAGCCGCACCTCATGAGGTTCACCTGACGTGAGCCATGATGACCAAGACCAGGCGGGCGCCAGCGGGCGCAGTGTACTAGTTTCCCCTTTGGTTCCAAGGAGGCAAGCGCAGGAGCGGAGTCCCGAGGAATCAAGCAAAGGTTTCCATATCGGTGCAACAAGACCAGGACCGCCAGGACGGCAGGACGAAGGTCATCGCGGAGCCCACTGCAGCGTCACCGCCAGAGGCTTTTGCAGGCGAAGACTACTTTTGTCAGGATAACTTGTACTAGTTGTCTCCCTTCGAATTTGGCCGTTGTGGGATCCCTTCCCGCCTACATTTTGGAAGAGGACCAAGGCCACTATAAATAGGACTTAGCCACCACCATAGAGGGGGATCAGATCCATTCCACCCTGACCACCTCACCAGCTCATCGAGCTCAAGAACACCTCACCTCCTGAGGTCGTTCCACCTCTGTACTAGTTCATCCTCAGCCCTCCAAGGCAATCCACCACAAAGCTGGAGTAGGGTATTACACCGCAAGGTGGCCTGAACTAGGATAAACTGCTGTGTCTCTTGTCCCTTGGGTTCGTCGAGCTAGGCCATGGGATCGTTGAGCAGGCAGACTGGGGAGGGAGAGTTCTTCGCACGCACCCCAGAGTTCGAACCTCTTAAGGGTCTGCAGAACCCCGAATCCGACATTTGGCACGCCAGGTAGGGGTGCGTCGGAGCCTTTCTCCCGTCGGTCGACCCGCCGCTGCTCCACCGCTTCCATGGCTGACGCCCGCCGAGCCCGTGCTGAGCGTCGGGCCGCCCTCGCCGCTCGCGTCGCCCAGACAGCGCCCGTCGGTGGTTCTCCCTGCCGTTCTCCATCGCCTACTGCTAACACCGCCACCGGCCTGATGGGGCAAGAGCAGCAAGCTTTGTCGTAGCACCCCTCCGTGCGGCATGATGGGCGCACGGCCACTCCGTCGCTGACTCCGGCTGGTTCGTCATCTCACGCTCGTCGCGGACCGGCAGACGCACAGGCTGCGTTGCTCATGGCACGCGAGCTCTTGCGCTACCGCCCCATCGATGACTTCTACGAGGATTGGCTCGAGCGCATCGCCGAGCTTGTCAGCGCCGCAGGGGGCTCGCCTGCGCCGTCTCTCTCGCTGCCTCGCCTGCCACCTGCCGTGGGCGATGTAGCACACGGAGCGCCTCCACCACCTCCCCATCAAGACATCGCCCTCGCACCAAGGCGCGTGGCCCCACGGCATGACCCGCCGCGCAGGGTGCTCACGCGTGAAGAAGCAAGCTGCCAGGAGGTCCAACGGCCGCAAGAAGATGCTCCTGCGCTCCCAGCACCCCCACGCCAAGACCGCGCGCCGCCTGTGGTGGTGGCGCGTGAGCGCCAAGATCAAGCTCCACCTCCACGTTGGGCTCCCGTAACCACCGCGGGCTGCCGAGCCTTCACTCCCGAGCTACGCAGCGTCGTCTGGCCGGGGAAGTTCAAGCCCGACTTGCCTCCATGCTACGACGGCACCCCCGACCCTGATGAGTTCCTGCAACTCTATGAGCTGAGCATCGAGGCGGCCAACGGCGACGAGAAGGTCATGGCGAACTGGTTCCCCATGGCTCTCAAAGATGGTGCGCACTCATGGCTCCTGAACCTGCCCACAGGATCGATCCCCTCCTGGGGTGAGATGTGTGAGCGTTTTGTCACCAACTTCCAGGGCACCCTCGACCGCCCGCCTGCCGCGGGCGACCTGCGACGCATCAAGCAGCAGCCAGGGGAAACCCTGCAGAAGTACATCCAGTGCTTCAACAGCGTCAGTCTCAAGATCCCCAAGGTGTCGGACAAGGCCATCATCTCAGCATTCTCTGATGGCATCCGCGATGTCAAGATGAAGGAGGAGCTCACCATACACGAAGACCTGTGCACGGCTTTGGAGATGTTCAACCTGGCGAACAAGTGCGCGAGAGCTGAGGAGGGATGCCTCTCCCTCCTCGAGCTCCCAGCGGCTGACCTAGAAGACAAGAAGGCCAAGGCCAAGGATGTGAAACGCAAGGGGGAGGTCGTGCTTGCGGCTGAACCAGAGATGAAGCATGGCTGTGACCACCCAGAGTCATCCAAGGGCAGCCGTCCATTCTGCGTCTTCCACAACGTACACAGCCACAACACCAACGACTGCCATGAGCTCAGGGCCATCTGCGACGGGCGCCTCGATCGACGCCCCGAGCGCAATGATCGAGGCTACGGCCACGGAGGAGGCCGAGGCGGAGGACGCTGGGAAGACCGCGAGCGTCGCTAGGAGTGGCGTGACCAGCCTCGTGAGGACCGCTGGCAGGGCCAGCCTCGCGAGGGCGCCTGGAGAGATTAGCTTCGTGAGGACCGTCCTCAGGGCAACGTTGGCCTCCCTCCGCTGCCACTGCCACCAAGAAGGAACGACGACCACCACCAGGATGAGGGGGCTGGGGGCTTCTAGGAGCCTCACGCCGTCGCTTGCATCCTGGGCGGTGCTCAGGCCCCAGCCTCCCAGCGCATCTTCAAGCAGTTCGCCCGTGAGGTGAACGCGGCTCTCCCTAGGCTCGAGGCCACACGCCCGCTCAGGTGGTCCACGTGCATCATCAACTTCAGCTTGTCAGACCAGCTCAAGTGCGCGGCAACCGCCGGCGCCCTCCCGATGCTCTGCTCTCCCGTCATCAGCAACGTCCTCGTCACCAAGACCCTCATTGATGGCGGTGCGGGGCTCAATGTCCTTTCCACCGAAACGTTTGATCGTCTCCAAGTGCCCTATGATTAGCTGCAGCCCACCAAGCCCTTCTCAGGAGTGACCGACGGCTCCACCCCGATAGGGCAGATCCGCCTCCCTGTCACCTTCGGCCAGCGCGACAACTACCGCACCGAGCTCATCGACTTCGACGTCGCCCACATCCGTCTTCCGTACAATGCCATCCTTGGGTACCCAGTCCTGGCCAATTTCATGGCGGTGACTCATCATGGCTACAATGTCCTCAAGATGCCAGGGAACCGCGACATCATCACGATCGCCTGCGAGGAAAAGGACGCGGTGTGCTCTCTCGAGCGCACCTACCAGGCCGCGGCGGTTGAGGACCCAGACAACGAAGGCACCATCTACCCTCCTGAGGCTATCCCCAAGAAGAAGAAATAGCTGCTCCGCCAAGAGCCTCAGGAGAACGGTGTCTCCACCGGCACCACCTCAGGACCAGCGCCCTCGGATGGGGCGCCCCCCACTCTCTCGCATAGGAAGGCGCGCCCGGCGCCCCTCTTAGGCTGGGCTCGGGGGCTCTCCTCTGGAGGGCCTCTGAACTAGCCAACGTCATGAGGGAGGCGCTCGGGCACCAAGTGGAGGCGTGCTTCAGCGTGCGCTTCCGCCAAGAGGGCACAAGGCACGAGCTGCCTGGTGCTCAGGAGTTCGTCATCAAGGCAATCGAGGAGCTTCAAGAGGCAAGAGCCATGCGCGGCGACCGCCGCCCGCCACCTGGCTCAGCTCCTTGTCCTAGCGAGGACAGTGAGCTGCGCGTCTGCATCGACTACCTTGGGCTCAACAGGGCTGCGTCTTAGGAGCGCTTCTGGCCATCGCGTGTTGGTCAGTGCGAGGGCCCCCCTCACAGCTACGTTCGCATGCCGTACGGCCTGCCGAACGCGGCTGTCACCTTCCAGCGCCACCTGCGGCGCATCCTAGCGGCTCAGGAGACCAGGCACCAGGCGGTCCTGGTGGAGATGGCGACGGTTCTCCGTGAGCCCCCTGAGCCTCCAGAGCCTCCCGAGGTTCAGGACCCAGGCGACTCATGAGGAGCGACTTCTTCAGCAGGCATCTTCAGCTACTCCAACACCTCTTCAGCAACGGTACCAGGTAACATTTTCTAGTTTATTCAGTCGGGGGCGCCCCTCGGGCAGCATTATCCCCAAATCGCGTGGGCCTGTCCCTGTGGCATGTATCGCTTTGCATCTATCAGAACTAGCCTTATTCTTGCCATCAGTCGTTTTATGATTATCACATGCTTGCCCATTGCCTTTCGCAGCCTCCCGCGTTGCCGACCAGCCTCCTGCTCACCCCGCAATGGGGGCTACACATGCTGGCACGGCGCTTGTGCTCGGGTCCGTCCCTGCAACGCTGACAAATCTGAGGGATCGAGCTCTGGCTCGTGGCCCGCCCCGCGCACGTCACCTCACCAGATCCTCAGTGCCTTCATCTTCTTGCGGAAAGATCAGCGGCAGGACAACAAATGCGACTATAAGTTATATCCTCCTCTTGGACTAACCCACAGGAATCTCTAGAGCTTAACTACAGGTGGTCCCACCGGCCGCCCCTTTTTTACGCGATTCACTTGCGCGTTAAAAGGGGGGCTCCTGAGCATCGCACCTCAGGAGCTCCTACTGACTCTCCAGCCCTCACCCCCTGGCCTTGACCATGGCATCGTGACCTGGCATACCAGCGGCGGCTGAGCCTCGCTCGAGGGTCAGGACTCGAGGATGCAGAGCATTCAGATGAGCGAGAAAAGGGGAGGCCAGCGCGAGTCCTACCTGATAGCACCACCGCCAAAGCGCAGATCGGGCGTCGCGCGAAGGAATCACCTCAAGTTCATCAAGATAAGTTACTTATACGAATCGGCGCAAACCCGCTGCCTGGAATTTTCAACTCTCGTAATCTCGCTCCGGCAATGCAACTTCCCTTTTCGGCCTTTAGGGAGCTGCTTGCATGCCAAAGGGGACCTCTTGAGCATCGCGTCTCAGGAGCTCTTACCGGACCTCAAGCCGCTTACCTCCTGGCCTTGACCACAGCATCGCGACCTGGCATACCAGCGACGGCCGAAGCCTGCCTGGGGACTGGGACTTGCCGGCGTAGAGCGCAAAGCTACCGCGAGAACGAAAAGGGGAACAATGCTGAAGCGAGACACGCAGCTGTAACCTTATACCAGGAATAATAAACATTGAAGCAAAAGCAATACAATTTCCTTACATACCCCCACGGGGTTCGCCTTGACTCCTCGCGGGGAACAAAAGAGGAAAAACCTCGAGAAACCTTGGCAGCGGGCATCGCCATCGATGCCATCATCAACAGTGGGCCACGTGAGGCCAACGCCAACCCCAGCATCGTCGACGTCGAGCGGACACCGATGCCGCGCTCCGGGCACGGCGGGAGCTCGGTGGCACGTAGCTGTCGTTGCTCGACTCTGGAGACTCGCTAGGCTCGGGAGAGTCGCTGGACTCCCAGAAGCCATCGCTGCTACTCGAGGAGCTGTCGGCAGGCCCGAAGGCGGGCTCTGCGCCCGCAGCCGCGCCGCGAAGGCCGCTTCCTCTAGGGCAGCATTCCAGGTGGCGGCCCTCCTCATCGAAGACCTTGAAGAACAGCGTGGAGGTGCCGTCGTACTCGAAGTGGATGGCGAGGGCTCCCTCCGCGCGGCAGGCGCGGGCGACCTCACCCCATCCTCGGGTCATGAAGATCTTGCCAGGGGAGATGACCTCGATCTCCGCCACCATGGCCAGACTGCAGCACCCGGCGCGCTGCGGCCACAGCTCAAGTGGCCCCCTCGGTGGCATCTCCTCGGCGAAGAACCGTGGGAGCTGGTTCCACGAGCGTGGTGGCATCGCCGCCCACACCACGAACTCGCGCGAAGAGCTTTCGGCGTGGGTTCGCGGGACAGCCGCCCGTACGACCTCAGCCTGGCCACCACGGCCGTGGCTCGCGCGGTGCGGGGCGTCGCCACCTCCTCCAGAGCCTTGAGCTTGGGAGTACAGAGGGAGCGGGAAGCCCGGCGGAGGCCGCTCGAGCCAGGGTCGCGTCACCTCCAGCCTCTCGCCAACATCGCGGGGACTGCTGAGCCTCTTCTTCGGTGGAAGTGGTCCCTGTTCCTCGCGAGGGGTTTTTCCTTTCTCCACGGCGCAGAACCTCCTAATCGGCGCCATGAGCACCGTGGCAAGACGGCGAGGCAAGAAGGAAGAAGAAGGAGCGGGTGACGAGAAGACGGAGACGAGCAAGGGGAGCTTCGCCCCTCTCCTCATTTATAGCCAAGGGGAGGCCGACCGCCGGCCTTCACGATCGTGCATAACGATGATTTTTCTCTGCATGCAGCGGGGTCTCATCAAGTCGAGCAGTTGCCGAGGCAGTGTGGGGAAGCGGAGGTGCCCACGTCCCATCAATCGCCACGTGGCAACCGAGGCCGCAGGTGGTTAGGGCCCGCAGTGCTCCGCACTTGCCCTTTGGCTTCGCCTCGAAGCCAAGTTCGAGCGTGCCTTGGGCCCGGGGGCTACTGTCGGCGTCCTGGGACCGGGCGTGCCCAGACTTGCCTGCCTGCGGCCCATGGCGTGGCTCCATCGACAGCCTGGTACGGCCCAGCTTCAGCAACAACAACTCAAGACCCTCGCAAGGGGCCAAGCCTCGCGAGGCGGACGACACCAAGACCTCCACGAGGGGCGGCCTCCCCAGGCTGGCTCCCGAGGAGCGGAGATATCAATGCAAGCCGCACCTCGCGAGGTTCACCTGACGTGAGCCATGACGACCAAGAACAGGCGGGCGCCAGTGGGTGCAGTGTACCAGTTTCCCTTTTGGTGCCAAGGAGGCAAGCGCAGGCGCGGAGTCCCGAGGAATCAAGCAAAGGTTTCCATATCGGTGCAACAAGACCAGGACCGCCAGGACGGCAGGACGGAGGTCATCGCAGAGCCCACTGCAGCGTCACCGCCAGAGGCTTTTGCAGGCGAAGACTACTTTTGTCAGGATAACTTGTACTAGTTGTCTCCCTTCGAATTTGGCCGTTGTGGGATCCCTTCCCGCCTACATTTGGGAAGAGGACCAAGGCCACTATAAATAGGACTTAGCCACCACCATAGAGGGGGATCAGATCCATTCCACCCTGACCACCTCACCAGCTCATCGAGCTCAAGAACACCTCACCTCCTGAGGTCGTTCCACCTCTGTACTAGTTCATCCTCAGCCCTCCGAGGCAATCCACCACAAAGCTGGAGTAGGGTATTACACCGCAAGGTGGCCCGAACCAGGATAAACTGATGTGTCTCTTGTCCCTTGGGTTCGTCGAGCTAGGCCGTGGGATCATTGAGCAGGCAGACTGGGGAGGGAGAGTTCTTCGCACGCACCCCAGAGTTCAAACCTCTTAAGGGTCTGCGGAACCCCGAATCCGACAGAGGCGACCCGCCAACCACCACCACCAAGGCCAGCAGGACACGGCAGGGCTAACGGAGCTGCAGTCCGAGAGGAAGCCTACTGGGGTCCAGCTGGAAGACTGCTGGAGGAAGCCGGGCGGCACCATCCCCACCCCTGCATCCAACTCCCTGGCAAATCACCTTGCCGAGAAGTAGAGGCATATGCAGATGATGGTGCCGCCGCCTGATGAAGATGGTGCGAGTGACGCTCAGCCGGAGCCAGAGTCATCGCCCTCCCACGCGCTGCCGTCATCATCGCCGTCACTGTCCTCCTCATCGCTTTCACTCGAGGAGGAGCTTTTGTCGTCGGTCGAGCTCTCCGCGCAGCACCCTAAGCGAGCTCCTGAGCGCCCGAAGATCTTGACGGAGAGCAGGCCGCTCTCCATTAATTTGAACTGGAGAACGTGCCCTTCCGAGAAACCGTGGCAACTAGCAAAGGTCTTCCAACCACGACGGAGGTACATCACATGAGGAGCAGGGAAGTCGACATCAACCCACATGCCACCATTCCCACAGCCCCTCATGTGCAACCTCAGAGCACGTGGCTGTTCGAACTCCATTTCCCGTGCAAATGGAGTAGGGAGGCGAAGATGGCCGCATGGGGGTTTGTACAGCCTGATAATAAACTCTCGAGGCTGATCCCCGACGTGGCCGTCCATTGGAGGGAGGACCGCCGGCGGGGGCGCGGCTAAGGCATCACCCCGTCCCCCTCTTCCTCGAGCACCGCGGCGACCTCGGCCTCGCCCCCTCCCTCCTCCTCTCGAGGTGGGCTCCTCTATCACGGGATCAGGAGGAGGAGGGATGCGATGTCGAGTAGAAGCCCTTGTCGCCGCTGCTGGAGTGCCGCCGCACCCTCGTCCTCTCACCATGGCGAGTGGAGGAAGATTGCAAGAAGGGAGAAGAGGTGTGAGTGAAAATGCACTACTCTTCCCCCTTTTTTATAGAAGGACGGAGCAGGGGGCTAGCCTTTTGCGCAGGAAACGGCCGCCCCGTTCCCCCAATGCGGCCTCCCTGCACCTTCTGCGGCCCAAAGAATCAAGGCCGACCCTCTGCCCCAACCATCGACACCTGGTTCTCAACCATGGCACTCGTCCCCGCGCTCTCCGCATCCACCACCTACCATGACCAATGCATGCGGAACATGTGGCAGGTGCGTGCGAGGCGGGGAGCAAGTGGGATGGCAGTTTCTGCCCCGTGATCGTGGGGCGTGGGAAATCCACGGGCCACAGTCCAAGTTTTCCGCAGCATTACGCACGACGAGCGGGAAAACCGGAAACTGGCCCAGAGTCGAGATTAATGAAGAAGCAAAGAAGACTCCAAGAGATCAGCCTCTTCAGCGCCCCTGCCTGTGCACTTATTAGGACCTACCCAAACGACGCCCAGCAGCGTGATCGGGGCAGGCCCGGGGGCTTCTGTCGGTGCAACAAACCCTGGGTCTGTTACCCTGACTGTGCACAAGCACAAGAACAAGATTACAACACCAAGTCCATGTCAAGATACAAGAGACCAAGATCTTCGAAGAACCAGCAGGCAGATTAAGAAGGCCAAGACCAAGATAGAGAAGCGAGACACCACCAGGAGAAAAGCCTCCCTTGCCGGGCAGGCGGACCTGGCAAGGACAAGGGCTCCCCCGGAAGAAAGCATTCAAGACGTCCCGGCAGGGCCTGCCGGGATTCACGAGGGCAAAGACACCTCACCAAGCCATCTCACCACGACCCACGTCATTGATCAATGCGGTGTCAAGCCGCAAAGTGACTAAGTGGCAGCCATTCGCCACATGGCAGCCTCTTTCTACAGGAAATACCTACAGATGACACTCGTCCTGCGACGTGTCAAGCAAGCAGGCATGGAGCTGGCAAGACGAGCCCGGCAAGGCTTGCCGGGCGAGCAACGATGTGACATTGAGCGGTGCATTTAATGCACTCTGTCAGCCTACAGAATTAGGTATGATAGCACTGTTTGCTATCTTATCAGTGCATAATGACTGTTTTGCCACTGTGGTGACCCCTTAACCTATAAAAGGAGGCCCATGGCAACCGTAGCAAGGGTTGGAAAGTTGAACACCCCCACGCTTATACGCGTGTAGTCACTGCCTCCCTAGGGCGAGCCTGCCGGGCAAGTGTACTACGCTCCACCACCACTTTTCCACCATCAATCCACCAAAGCAGGAGTAGGGTTTTATGCCTCGCGGCGGCCCGAACCTGGGTAAAATTGCCCGTGTGATCTTTGCCGTGCTGCCCCATGTTCTTCTGCTCTTTGTGCAACGCGACATCCCCCCTGCCGAACTAGCAAGGGGCCCCTTGGCCGCATAGGTGGCCGTGGTTTCCCGCGACACACTACAGGAAAATCTACCTGTAGAGATGCCCGATTTTATATCTAGAGACATGTTATTTCATCTCTAGTCAACTATAGAGTCGATCTAGTAAAGCGTCCTTGGAGCGTCTCCCCACGGACCGCCTCAAAACCTATACACACGCTTAGCAAACGCGTCTAGATGGCATGAGGCGTTACATTGAGACGTTTAAATCGCCTCTATAAATAGAGACGCTCTATTAGACACGCTCGTATCGCATCTATACTCATGTACACAAGGTTTGTTGGCTTGCCGTCATGGTGGGTCCACATCTTATATACGCCATGGAGAGACATTTTATTCATCTCTAAATATAATAAGCATCTTATTTTACTTCCAATATTATTTGATTTATTTTGAATTTGTAATTCATAATTCCAAATTTGGTTATTTTATCGTGCCATAGATACACGTGCAGATTGATCAACAAATATCATTATATGAAGGCATCGATCCATATCATCAATTGCATTTGGAAGTATCACATAGATAATTAGCATTCTCGGTAACAAATCCAGTGTACAAATTAGTAGGAACAAATACCTATTAAATGTGCGTGTACTTCACAACTGAATCAAAGCATACATGAATACGGAAGATGCAAATAGTTAAGAAAAGATCCTACAATCTAGAACTAAGTTTACTACGAAGCTAAAACCTATACATAATCCATAATATTTGCTCATTTCAGGACTAATTCATTTGTAGTTGCTCCTAGCTCCTGCAATGCACTCCCTCCTCAAAATCCTTGGCTACCCTGAAAAGGAAATATAACATAAAAAAGTTGACACAAACATAAGCTTTTAGGGTCGTACAGGATTGATGAGATTGCAAGGAATGTGTTGTACAAATGTCTTGTGGTTGTGCTGGAGCGGTTGCCTTATTTATTTTGATCTAAAAAGGTATAAATCACAAAGATTTCTTGATAAATAATAAATCTTAAGTATGGACACTCGAGCATACTTGATGCTTGCATGAAAAAACTTACATGTGATCGAGTCAAATCAGTAACACAGCCAATAACATTTCTTACTGTTTGGAATTTTTCATATAAGCAGTCCTTAATCTCCAAGGTTTGTAATATGGCAAACATAAACTACAACATATTGCTCTCCGAGCAAATTGCTAACCTCGGAGGATTTCACTTTAGGCAAAAAAGAACAGTTGCGCATGGAATTAGACCAACTAGCTATCCTATAACCAATATCAATTGGATATCTAGCATATGTATACTCCGGATTTCTTTGATTACCCCATTTTTATGCATTAGAGTTACTTGCTAATGCTGCTTCTACTAGTTCATGACTATAATTTATTCTTTTCTCAAAATAGTATTAGCAGTTCTTTGAAAATAAATAGTATCAGCACAGGTCATACCAAATTCTTGGACATAATTATTTCCGTCACGATTGCTTCTAGAAAAAAAGGCAGCGGGGAAATACCCTAATTGTACAAAGCAGTACACCACATTTCTTCTTGTCTATTATTTGACTGTACCTGGTTAGCGAACTGCTCGTCTAGTGAAATTGATTCTACACGGCCTTGATTGACCCTATCCAACTTTTCAATGCGTGTTTTCTATGGTTAAGGTTCAGTTCAGTTGTAAGTAAGCTTCGAAGCCGTTGAGGTCTCCTCAACATAATATACTTGCCAAAACAATGTTAAAATATGTTAATCAACTAGATAATGAAAGGCAATCATGCATACAAATGTATGTCAAGGTCTTGCATTGTGCTGCACTATCTACTAAACAACTAGACCATGCGATACACAGTAGGACCATCAGAGGAAGTAGAAGAAAACAACATATATACATACAGCTTGAGACTTGTTATTACAATCAAGCAATGAATGCAGAACAACCACACACAATGTATCCATTTCTCCAACAATAGATATACTAGGTGATGCAAAAAAAAATCAACCTTCTGTTTTCTTAGCGTATAGTACTAACTATCAAGAATCGTCATCTATTTGTAGGTTCAAACCTCATGGATTTTGCACAAAAAATTCAGTTTCTTAATAACCAATTTAGGGTGTAGATGCTTAAAACTTGGATATGCTATCCTACAGTGCAGGAGGAAAATAACAGTGATGACTCGATTCTTACCAAGATCCACGAAAATATGAACTGGGTAAAAGAAACACAAGCTATGTAGACATCAAGAATATGATTGGGTGAAAGACTAAAAGCTGAGATCATACTGCAAAAAGTAGTGAAACAGATCGACACACATTCCCCAACAATGAAGACCAAATTCATCGACCATCTTAAGGGAGATACTAAAAGACACAAAACTATTAACAAGAAGGATGGACAACAGCCCCACTTCAACACTACTCAACATTCCATTGTTAATGTTGTACCCCAAGTTCTTGTTTTGCTACCTTTATAAAGCAAGGACCAGAAAAGGAATAAACAAGTACATATGAAGCAGCTTTTATTTTGATGTCTTCAGCACACTCATTCTTATAAGCAAGAAACAATAGGGGATAACCTCGGACGCGGCGTTTCTACACCCAGGTCCAGATTACTTAAATGGAAGGTAAATGTGCACATCATCATTATCATGCTTGCTGCAGCATGCATGAGATGCCCCATGAATGTACCAAAGCCATGTCTAGGTTAACTTACGAGACTAACTTGCATCACCCATGCCCGGATGACTTGAGTAAAATCATAATGTTTCAAGAATGTATCAGATGGGCAGGCGAACCACAAGTAGCTTCACCAAGTTTACTGGACTGAACTAAGCCTGAAATTGTATCTAGTTTCGACCCTTTTGAAAATGTGAGTAACTTGTCCTGGTCGGATCTTACTCTGGTCAACTTAAGATGCATAACCACTTCCAAAAAATGGTTCAGTTTAGACAAATACTATGCATCTACGGTGATAAAGAAAAAAATCCATGAAAACAATATGTACGAGTCATTAGTGGTGAACCAAGAACTGTGACTTGTCGGTCGCACAAAGTCATGTGAAGCCAGAACTAATAAAGTGCATACCCATAGACATGTCATTTCGCTTGGTAAGTAGTAGGGCAAACCACGTGGTGCTAGTTTTTTATGCTAAACTCTCATCATTAAAAAATGAAGGTAGGAATCACGTTGGAATTGCAGATTAAGGTGGAACCCTGCTACAAAAAGAAAATGTAATCTACTTAATATATAGCCCGGCATTCTATCATTTCCCAATTAATGTAATCACACTTTTTCCCCAAAAAAATTTAACTAGAGAAACTTGTAAGTGGCAAACTTAGATGAGGAACAGAAAATTTGTACAGAGGTTGCAGGATGCACCAGGAACGTGATTGCTTCATGAGATCTGAATATCTGGTGCATCATTTATCTCACTGATAGAGAACCAACCGGGACAGAGTTGTAATATTCTGTAGACAACCAACCGAGACAGAGACGCGTGATGCTTAAATGAAGGGGGTGCCTCGATTGAATTAATGGTAAAAAAATAAAGGAGATGGGATTGGAAGGAGCACCTGCTTGACGGGGCGGGGTCCTAAATGTACTGGATGAGAGAGCTTCTTGTGGGGCGGGTTAGCGATGGGAAACATGGCAGAGTTTTGGCTGAAGGATGATGCCGGCGTGGACGCTGCCGGGCGACAGTGAGGATGACATCGGGAAGGGGCGACGTGGCGATGGGGAGGACAACGGACGTCGGGGCCTCTTTCTGACGAGGTTAGCCACGGAGGAGAACAGGAGACCGCGGTCGTAAGGCAGTGCTTGGAGGGAGGCTGTTGCCGGGCAGGATGGCCGACGCACGAGGTAGGCTTGGTGCTGCCGCAGATCTGAATCTTGGTGGGAGGTTGAAGAAAGAGGAGGTAGATAGATGGGGACGTGGAACCAGTGATTATATGTCCTTCGCGAAAGAAGTCCAAAACAAACACGGGAATGCTTAGCGGTAAATCAAAACGAATTAAGGAGCACCAAATTTATCGTCTAAGGATAAAGCCGCGTATTAAAACGTCTCAAAAATTGTCGCTAAGTTAATTAAAAATAATAATTTAATTATAAATGTATGATTTTCATAATAAATTTGTGGCGCCATGGAAACGTCTCAGAAAACGTCTTCAAATTGCTAGTATTCATAGTGGTAGAGACGAATACGAATAACGTCCCAAAAAAAGCGACCATACGCGGCTATTTTGTTGTAGTGACAGCCGGGATGATGAAGATGGCCACCGGTGATGATTTCCCCCTCCGACGGAGTGCCGAAACGGGATCTAGATTGGTTTTGCGTGGCTACAGAGCCTTGCGGCGGCAGAACTTTTGATCTAGGGTTACCCCGAGGGTTTTTGGAATATTTGGCAATTTATAGGGCGAAGAGGTAGTGCGGGAGGCCACCGAGGTGGGCACAACCCACCAGGGCGTGCCTGGAGGCCCAGGCGCGCCCTGGTGGGTTGTGCCCCCCTCGGGGCACCCCCCAGGTGCTGCTCTGGCCCATTGGATGTCTTCTGGTCCATAAAAAATCCACAAAAAGTTTCGCTGCGTTTGGACTCCGTTTGGTATTGATTTTCTGCGATGTAAAAAACAAGCAAAAAACAGCAACTGGCACTGGGCACTATGTCAATAAGCTAGTCCCAAAAAATGATATAAAGTTGCTATAAAATGATTCTAAAACATCCAAGAAAGATAATATAGCAGCATGAATACTTCATAAATTATAGATACGTTGTAGACGTATCAGCATCCCCAAGCTTAGTTCCTACTCGTCCTCGAGTAGGTAAATGATAAAAGAAATAATTTATGAAGTGTGAATGCTAGCAAAGTGCATAAGTTTGATCAATAGTAATTTTAATCACTTTTCCTAGCATCATAACAGCAACTCTTTCTCATAAAACTCATCATGTTAAAGTAGCAATCAATTCACATGTTAAGGTTCAAACAATGAATTCTCTTGAAACTCAACAACCTATATTCTTAGTCACCAAACAATTGCAATTCAACTTATTCAACAGAGTCTAAGTAAGAGCTCCACATACTCAACCATCATATAGTCTTCTATGATTGCTAACACTCACCGCATACACATGAGCAAAATGTTTCAACCGAACACATAGAAAGATAGGGGCTTATAATTTTGCCTCCCAACATATTCACCTCAAGGGTGATGTCAACAATAATAACTCATGTTACCCATATCCAACTGGATATATGTGCCTAGATCTTTCCTCACCACATGATGCTTGCCAAAAGAGAAAAATAAAAAGGAATAGAGGGAAAAACTTTGACTCTTGCATGAAAGTAAATACATAAAAGTAAAAGGTTGGCCCTTCGCAGAGGAAAGCAGAGGTTGCCATGCGCTTTTTGTTTGTATGCTCAATCCCTTAGTGCAAAAGAATGTCACGTTATATTGCCCCTTATGATAGCAACCTTTATTATGCAGTCTATCACTTTTATTCTTTGCCATCACAAGTTCGTACAACGCTCAATTTTCTCTTACACTAAATGATCTAACACTTTTAGAAGCAATTTTTATTGCCTTATTGCACCGATGACAACTTACTTGAAGGATCTTACTCAATCCTTAGGTAGGTATGGTGGACTCTTGAAAATAAGATTTGGGTTTAAGGGTTTTTGGATGCACAAGTAGTATCTCTACTTGGTGCGGAATTTTTGGCTAGCAAAGATGGGGGGCAAGCACCACATGTTGAAGGATCTATGACAATATAACTTCTATGTGAATATGAACAAACATAAATCATTACGTTGTCTTCCTTGTCCAACATCAACAATTTTGGCATATAATATTTTGATGGGGGCTCACAATCACAAAAGATTTCCAAGATAGCGGATTTGCATGTGAAAGTTCTCTTCCTTATAGTAATCATTCATGAATTGCTTGTATGACCAATATTGTGATTGTCAAGCTTCAAAAGATTTCACTTTCTAAACCCAATGTGAAGCTACCACTAGGCATGATATGAACAAATAATTTCAACTTCATGATATTCAATTCATTCAACAATTTACTCATAGGATATAAGTGAAGCACGAGAGTAAATGACAAACTACTCCAAAAAGATATAAGTGAAGATCAAGCGAGTAGTTAAGTAAAGGGCTAACTAATTGAGGACTCTCTCTTATTTAAAAACTTTCAGATCTAAGTATTTTATTAAAACAGCAATTAAAACAAGACAAAATGACATTCTAAGAATAGTACAACCTTGTGAAGAAACAAAAACTTAGGCTCAACCGATACTAACCGATAATTCTTGATGAAGAAAGGTGGGATGCCTACCGGGGCATCCCCAAGCTTAGATGCTTGAGACTTCTTGAAATATTAACTTGGGGTGCCTTGGGCATCCCCAAGCTTGAGCTTTTGTGTCTCCTTAATTCCTTTTATATCACGGTTTCATTAAATCTTTAAAACTTCATCCACACAAAACTCAACAAGAACTTGTGAGATAAGTTAGTATAAACCAATGCAAAAACCTTATCATTCTCTACTGTAGCAAATCACTAAAATTATTATTCAACATTGCATACTAAATTCCTCTACATATTTAATACTCCTATCCTCAAATAGAATCATTAAACAAGCAAACATATGCAAACAATGCAAACATAACAGCAATCTGCCAAAACAGCACAGTCTGTAAAGAATGCAAGAGTATCAATACTTCTTAAACTCCAAAAATTATGAAAATTTACCACACTGTAGAAAATTTATCAGAGCTTATTTGAAAAAAGTTTCAATATTTTATCACCTTCTGACTTTTCTAGAGAATTTTTGTAACAGCGATAAACTTTCTGTTTTGAAACAGCAACATGTAGACTTGCAAAATAAGCATGGTAAAGGCTATCCTTAACATTTTTATTGAAAAGAAAGATGCAAAACATTATTATAAATATCAGCAAGCAAATCAAAACAAAAATAAAATGACTCTCCAAGCAAAACTCATATCATGTGATGAATGAAAATATAGCTCCAAGTGAGATTACCGATAATGTTGGAGACGAAAGAGGGGATGCCTTCCGGGGCATCCCCAAGCTTAGTTGCTTGGATCTTCCTTTAATATTACCTTGGGGGTGCCTTGGGAATCCCCAAGCTTAGGGTCTTGTCACTCCTTATTCTCCTCATATCGACATCTCACCCTAAACTTGAAAACTTCAATCACACAAAACTTAACGGAACTTCGTGAGATAGGTTAGTATGATAAAGAGCAAACCATTTCACTTTGGTACTATAAAGACAAGATTCATAATTGTTTCCGCACAATTCATACTGTAGAATATCATTTCCACAATTTATATTGAGCAATATAAGCCATAGAAACTAGGAAACAAGCAAACTATGCATTGAAAACAGAATCTGTCAAAAACAGAACAGTCTATAATAATCTGTACTCCAACCATACTTCTGCTACTCCAAAAATTCTGAAAAATTAGGAAAACGTAGAGAATTTGTATATATATCAACTGTAAAAAATTCAGAATTTTTACACATCCAGTAAAAGACATGAATTTCTGCACTGGACGCAAAAGTTTCTGTTTTTGCACAGAATCAAGTCAACTATCATCCACACTATCCCGAAGGCTTTACTTGGCACTTTATTGAAACAAAAGCTATAAAACAAGATCACTACAGTAGCCTAATCATGTGAACACACAAAAACAGTAGGTAAAAGTGTTGGGTTGTCTCCGAACAAGCGGTTTTCTTTAATGCCTTTTAGCTAGGCATGATGATTTCAATGATGCTCACATAAAAGATTAGAATTGAAACACAAAGAGAGCATCATGAAGCATATGACTAGCACATTTAAGTCTAACCCACTTCCTATGCATAGGCATTTTGTGAGCAAACAACTTATGGGAACAAGAATCAACTAGCATAGGAAGGCAAAACAAACATGACATCAAAACTTTCAACACATAGAGAGGAAACTTGATATTATTGAAATATGTAGAAGCATATATTCCTCTCTCATAATAATTTTCAGTAGCATCATGAATGAAATCAACAATATAACTATCACATAAAGCATTCTTTTCATGATCCACAAGCATATAATTTTTTTACTCTCCACATAAGCAAATTTATTCTCATGAATAGTGGTGGGAGCAAACTCAACAAAATAACTATCATGTGATTGAAATTTAAAATCATGATGACAAGTTTCATGGTTATCATTATTCAATATAGCATACATGTCATCACCATAATCATCATAGATAGCAACTTTGTTATCATAGTCAATTGAAACCTCTTCCAAAATAGTGGATTCATCACTAAATAAAGTCATGACCTATCCAAATCCACTTTCATAATTATCACAATAAGATTCAACACCCTCCAAAATAATGGGATCATTAGTACCTAGAGTTGACACTCTTCCAAACCCACTTTCATTAATATAATCGTCATAAATAGGAGGCATGCTACCATTATAACAAATTTGCACATCAAAACTTGGGGGACTAAAAATATCATCTTCATCAAATATAGCATCCCCAAGCTTATGGCTTTGCATATCATTAGCATCATGGATATTCAAAGAATTCATACTAACAACATTGCAATCATGCTCATCATTTATACCAAACATTTTATTGAATTCCACCTCTATCAATTGAGCACAATTTTACTTTCCATCATTTTCACGAAAGACATTATAGAGATGAACAATATGATGCAACCTCAATTCCATTTTTTTGTAGTTTTCTTTTTATAAACCAAACTAGTGATAAAACAAGAAACTAAAAGATTCAATTGCAAGATCTAAAGATATACCTTCAAGCACTCACCTCCCCGGCAACGGCGCCAGAAAAGAGCTTCGTTGATGGGGTGTGAGTGCCGCTTACCTAACCTCCCCGGCAACGGCGCGAGAAAAGAGCTTGATGTCTATTACGCAACTTTATTCTTGTAGTCGCTTGTTGGGCCTCCAAGCGCAGAGTTTTGTAGGACAGTAGCAATTTTCCCTCAAGTGGATGACCTAAGATTTATCAATCCGTGGGAGGCGTAGGATGAAGATGGTCTCTCTCAAATAACCCTGCAACCAAATACAAGAAATCTCTTGTGTCCCCAACACACCCAATACAATGGCAAATTGTACAGGTGCACTAGTTCGGTGAAGAGATGGTGATAAAAGTGTAATATGGATGGTAGAAATATATTTTTATAATCTAAATAAATAAAAACAGCAAGGTAGCAAGTGACAAAAGTGAGCACAAACGGTACTGCAATGCTTGAAAACAAGGCCAAGGATCCGTACTTTCGCTAGTGCAATCTCTCAACAATGCTAATATAATTGGATCATATAACCATCCCTCAACGTGTGATGAGGAATCACTCCAAAGTTCCTATCTAGCGGAGAACATAAGAATAAATTGTTTGTAGGGTACGAAACCACCTCAAAGCTATTCTTTCCGATCGATCTATCCAAGAGTTCATACAAAAATAACACCAAAGCAAATTCAGATTCGTAATGCTCAATCCAACACAAAGAACCTCAAAGAGTGCCCCAAGATTTCTACCGGAGAAACAAAGACAAGAACGTGCATCAACCCCTATGCATAGATTACCCCAATGTCACCTCGGGAATCCCCGAGTTGAGTGCCAAAACATATATCAAGTGAATCAATATAATACCCCATTGTCACCACGGGTATTCGTATGCAAGACATATATCAAGTGCTCTCAAATCCATAAAAGTATTCAATCCGATAAAATGAAATCTGAAAGGGAAAACTCAATTCATCACAACAAGATAGAGAGGGGAAATCACCATATGATCCGACTATATTAACAAAGCCCGCGATACATCAAGATTGTGCATCTCAAGAACACGAGAGAGAGAGAGAGAGAGAGATTAAACACATAGCTACTGGTACAAACCCTCAACCCCGAGGGTGGACTACTCCCTCCTCATCATGGTGGCCGCCGGGATGATGAAGATGGCCACCGGTGATGATTTCCCCCTCCGGCGGAGTGTCGGAACGGGGTCTAGATTGGTTTTGCGTGGCTATAGAGACTTGCGGTGGCGGAACTTCTGATCTAGGGTTACCCCGAGGGTTTTTGGAATATTTGGCAATTTATAAGGCGAAGAGGCGGTGCGGGAGGCCACAGAGGTGGGCACAACCCACCGGGGCGCGCCTGGGGGCCCAGGTGCGCCCTGGTGGGTTGTGCCCCCCTCGGGGCACCCCCCCCCCCCCCCCCAGGTGCTGCTCTGGCCCATTGGATGTCTTCTGGTCCATAAAAAATTCACAAAAAGTTTCGCTGCATTTGGACTCCGTTTGGTACTGATTTTTTGCGATGTAAAAAACAAGCAAAAAACAGCAACTGGCACTGGGCACTATGTCAATAAGTTAGTCCCAAAAAATGATATAAAGTTGCTATAAAATGATTGTAAAACATCCAAGAAAGATAATATAGCAGCATGAATACTTCATAAATTATAGATACATTGGAGACGTATCAGAGGACGACTCGAAGATGTCGAAGGTTTCTTGTAACATGCCTTGTCACCATTGCTTGGTGAAGCTTTAGTCGAGGTAGAAGGTGTCATAGTCATTGAAGCTTGATTGTATGAACCGTAGGTCTTGGAAGAGTACTTGGCGTACTTGAGGTCATCTTGCACTTGTCGCTCTGCCTTGGTTGCTTGGTGCACTAGCTCGAGGAGGTAGGTGTACGATTGGAAATCGGCGATTTTCTGGGCGGGATGGTTGAGTCCATTCAAGAAGCGTGCCACTTTTCTCCTCATCTTCCTTGACATTGGCTTGTATCATGGCAATCTCCATCTCTTGCCAGTAGTCTTCAACAGACTTTGTTGACATGGATTTTCGCCGAAGTAAAATATTGAGTGATATTTATTATCAAAAATATGATAAAGTAAAATTATTTAGAAAATGGCGAATTACCGAATAGACCGGGGAAATGATTATGGTGAATTTTTGTCGCTCAATACAGAATAGCAAAAATATTTGTCCCAATTAAAATTACACACAACCTGCATGCATGCACGCTGCCACCGACGGCTTGTTTCTAACGCCGACGTAAAATTATCACATGCGGCGCTTGTGTGGCAAGAATATTGGACCACATGATATACGTGGGCATTATTTCATCGCCAGTAATAAAATATCGGGACGACATATAGAAAGATACATATAGGCTTCTAATGAAATACCGGCTTTTCCATGTATATATGGCATGCACATTAAGAAAATAATCTTTAATGAGCCGTCAATAATTAATTAGGCCTAGCCCATTGGAAAAATGGTTACGTCTAACTGACAAGCTTAACTGTAATTCCAATACAAGGCTGCATGCACGACTAAGGCCACTTTTTGATTAAAAGCATGCAAATGGACTATACCCAGACACGCACGGGGTGATTAAAAAATAGAGTTTTAGCCCATAGTGGCCGATCACACAGGACCAAGTTGCCGGTCCAAAGCTCAGTCAACTAGTGATTAAAGAAAAGGGGAGACGCTCCCATCATCCCACGATCCCCCATGATCCGCATGATCTCCATAACATGGGCATGCCTCTGTCCGGATGAGGGTGTTGCTCCCTCCTATAAATACCACCAGAGCCAAAGTGCAATTATGTCAAAGAGGATAAATTGCACTCCTTGGTTGATCATGGCGACCCAAACTAAGGAGAACATATTTTCCCTTCCATCATAGATGAGAGCAGCGCAAAGGTAAAGCTCAGGGAAAAACAAATATGAAACATAACAAACACTAAATGATCGTCTACAAAACATTGTAGAATAATATGTGCCTACAAAAAATGCACTCATTATTTGTTGCATGCTTGAGTTGCATAAAACAAGATCATGTAAATTGCTCATGTACGTCCCGATCTAGTGCATGAAAAATGTATAAATTGGGTGCTTTCCAAATTATATTTGAAGCCTCTTGTCAGTTACACTGCGGACATACATGCTATGCCACGTCAGTAGTAATACAAACAGGAAGGTACAAATGCCATTTACGTCATATAGATTATGAAATGAGCACATTCTAATTCCCATGCATGTAGAATGTGAAATCTAACGTGTAAACATGAGATAACAAAAAAATACTAGTTGTCTCAATTTGCACTAAAATATAACATGCCCATAAGATAAAATGAATGTGTGTAGGCTAAGTTACATATAACCCTGCATGTCATAAGATGGTTTCATGCAATATCAGAGTCAGAGCATACATGCTCTATGCAACGTGCATACACTCCTAAGCGATCGTTAGAGTATGTGCATGTGACCCATAATAAAATAAAAGTTATTGCATCTATCTCGCTTTAGTTCTAACCAAAAGAGACTGATTTGCTTAGCAGATGCCATCATCAAACATAACAAACAAAGTTAAACAAGATAATGTATGGGATGGTTTCGATATTACAAGCCCCGTATATTAAATTTTCATGCGCAGAGGCCAACATGAATTAAGTCATGTGCTCCATCATCATATGCATGATCGTATGCATCATGCATGTATTAGGCAGATGCTCTACTAGTCGACTCATCACTCGTTAAAATGAAATGGCCTGAAAACTGATTAAAATAGCCGCATGGTCATACTAGCAGATGTTGGTTAAGTCAACTGCACAAATTAAGTGTCCGATGCAAAATCGTGCATTGCACTCTACTCTATGTACTGCTCATAATGGTACAAGAGTAAAATATAAATGAACAAGACACATGATAATTTGAAGAAGGCCGAGAATGCTCCCCCGAGCACGCCAGCGTCGGCGACAACAAGGAGGAGTGATTTTCCTTTATCATTTTGTAATAGTCATATGCTGCAATCCTATGTAATAGAAATGTGGAATTCTTAATCTGGGTTTTCTCTTTGGAGATGTAATTAACAGACCTTTCATGTAAATGTATGTCACGCCCAATATGCGATCCTATTCAAGAGGAAATCGAAGGTCCAAGCAAGGATAGAGTCGCATATTAAAGATGCTTTGCAAGGTGGATATCATTACATCGTACCATGTACATAATAGTTGGGGATATATACAAAGGCATACAATTGCCACATGAATACATCAAACATCATATAGAAGAGCAGCATCCGACTACGGATGAAATCAAACGAAAAACACGAATGACATCCATCCTGCTAGCCAAGGCTGCCGACCAGGAACCTATCCCAAGATCGACAAAGAAGAAGGAGAAGAATAACTCCAAAACAAGCAAGCATCGCTCTCACATTAGATCATCACATTACATGTACCTGCAACTGTTGTTGTAGTAATCTGTGAGCCACGAGGACTCAGCAATCCCATTACCATGGGTATCAAGACTAGCAAAGCTTAATGGGTATGGAAAGGTCAAGTGGTGAGGTTGCAGCAGCACTAAGCATTATATGGTGGCTAACTTACGAGTACAAGAATAAGAAGAGTAACTACGCATAACAGTCGCAAACTAGTAATGATATATAAATGATCCTGAACTACCTACGAGTCAAACATAACCCCATCGTGTTCTCTTCCCGAACTCCCTCAAAAAGAGACTATCATGGTTACACACACGGTTGCTGTATTTTATTTCGGATCTGGTGTCAAGTTCTCTACAACCATATATTATAAATTTTCAAGTCGCCACATAACCGTAGGCGCGGCTCTCAAAAAGATTTAACCCTGGAGGGGTGCTCCAAGTGGTCCATTATAAATCACCACACGCATCTAATGGAACATCCTCACACCATGAAGAACACGATGCTTACGATAAGGAATTCCGGTGGACCTGCCTCTCCTCAAAGGTAAAAGTAAACCAGCAAGACCTCTCGGCGTGCCGACACCCCGATAGGAGCTGCGCGTATCTTGTCTCAGGCCACGACCAGATCGTCCAAACATTCGATAGGCCAAACACAGAGTTGCCGCTGGTGGCCACCGGCGGTTGACAATTTTGGACCAGCACCATCAGCACTGGCCCACCTGCATTATGTGGAATAAAGAATCCTCGGGTTCATGAGGCCCTCTGCGTTAATTAATTAATTCAGTATTATTATGTTGGCAAATGTTAAAACCAAAGTTGGACCTTGCTGGTAAGGTTCTATCCTAAGCGATTGGTCAGGGAGGTCCCCATAAAACCCCACATGTTTTAGGAGCGCTCATCAAGGAACATAACACCGGTATGACAGAAACTAGGGCGGCAAGAGTGGAAGAAAACACCAGGTAAAAGGCCGAGCCTTCCACCCTTACCAAGTATTAGATGCATTAATTAAATAAGAGATATTGTGATATCCCATGATATCCATGTCCCAACATGGAACAACCTGCACTGCACCTACAACTAGCAATGCTATAAGAGGGGCTGAGCAAAGCGGTAACATAGCCAATCAATGGTTTGCTGGGATGGTGGAAAGGTTAGAGGCTCATCATGGCAATTTGGGAGGCTTGACAAACAAGTGGTAGATAGTGCGACATAGCGATAGCATTGAGACAACTAGCAAAGCAAAGATAGTAGTGATATCCCAGGTAATGGTCATCTTGCCTGAAATTCCGCTCGGAAGAAGACCGAATCCATGAAGTAGAAGAACCAACATAGTCGAACGAATCCTCACAATCGCAACGAAATCAGAACTATCGAGAAGAAGCACAACCGGAAAGAAGCAAACAACACGGTAAACACACAAGCATAAACATGGCATGATGCTCACGCAAGTATGATGCATGACAAGTTTAAATGTTCTTACTCATGGAAAGAGATGATGCATGAAAGAACCCCACATCAAAGTAAGTTTAAATGAGGCCGGAAACAACACATAATAATTCCGGAAAGTCCCCATATGCAAATTTTGAATTTGGTATTGTTCTGAACAAAACATTATGTTAAAGTTGTTAAACAACAAATTAAAGTGCACCATGATGATCTACACATTTTTCTAGTCAAGTTACATATGTAGATCATTTAATTCGGAGCTACGGTCTAGAAGATATGAGCTAAACAAGTTTAACATGGCATTGATGCAATTGCAAGCAAAACACAAGCACAAACACTCAAATCAAGGATGCAACATGACAATATGAAACTACACATAATTCTAAGCAAGTTTCATAAAGGACATGATCAAAACGGAGCAACGGTTCAACACATACACACAAGGCAAGTTTGAATAACAATCTGCCCAAAACAGTAACTAGGCATATTGCAAGCATCAAATCAACATGCTACAGGAACCACATGTGCACAAACTTGATGTGCACTTAATCTAGAGTTCACATTCTTCAATTCATATTTGAGGTTCAGGTTCATAAGTGTCGGTGCAACAAACAGAAGTGTTTGCCACCTTGACTTATGCACAGGCGCGTTGCAACTCCTACATCAATTGCCAAGTCTCATACACAACTAGACCAGAGAAGCCGCTCTTTGTGAGATCAAGGAGAGCATTAAGAAGACCAAACATTGGAACAAGCTACAAATATCCCGACAGAGGCAACCAACTCCGGCAGGAACAAGCCGGCAAGTCAAGACCCGGCAAGCCCTTCGGGCATGGGCTTCCCGCCAAACACCAGCGCTCTGCCTATCTGACCAGCTGGCTGCTGATTAGTGAGGTGTCGAGCCCGCAGGTGCTTAGGTGGACATAACCCATGCATGTCAGCTTGCTGGAGGAGTAAATCACCTTTATTGACACCCGTCTTCATGGCGTGTCACGCTAATAGGAGGTAGCTGGATAAGCGGCGCGGCAACCTTGCCGGGATTCAACCTCCACATGACACCTAGCAGCGCATTTAATGTGTTTTGTCCTAACCAGCAGAGTTAGGTATGATAGCTCTGTATCAGTCTAATCACCCCTGTAATGACCTTTTTGCCACTATGGTGACCCCTTGATCTATAAAAGGTGGGCCAGGGCAACATTAGAGGGGGTTCGAACCCTTGCAACCCTCATGCATAGACATTCATGTAGCTGCTCTCTTCCCACCACTTGCCGGGGGAGAGCACTCCGTGTACTTGTGTTCAAACACCACCAATACACCAAAGGCAGGAGTAGGGCTTACACCTCTGGGCGGCCCAAACCCGGGTAAAATCGTGTGCTCCTCGTTGTAGTTGCTCTTTGTGTTGATTGCCACCCCTCGCCGAACCAGCAAAGGGGCACCTTTGCCCCATAGATCACCGGCTACACGTCGACATCTTTGGTGCGCCAGACAGGGGCACTGCATTGGCGTGAATCAAGATAGCAAGTGGTACATCGGCCATTAAAAGCTCTGCATCTTCTTCATCATCCATGGCACCCAAGAAGAAGGGCTCCATGACGCCGAGACCTCCTCGTCCAGACTCCCACCGCATTCACCTACGGATGGCGTGGGCGGTACCACTCCGGCGGGTGGTGCGGAAGCCACGGGGGGCGCGGCCAGCACAGGAGATGCTATCGCCGTGCCCACCGCGGCGGGAGCGGACAATAGGTGCGCCGGAGCCGGTCAGCTCCCACGATCCTCTGGCGACGACCACAACAATGGTGCGGGCGGTGCAGACGTGCAGCTCCACTCCCCCCGCGCCACGGTGAGTGTAGCAATACAGCCCGGTCGGAGCGAGTCGAGATCCTCCCGCTGCACCAACCCCAGCAGCCACGGGGGAGACAACATCAAGACAAGCGCCGCGCCCGTCGCAAGATGGACACGACAAAGACGTCGAGCTGTGCTGTTGTGCCTCCGCAACAGCGCCCGCATGGTAAATCACTGGTTGATCAAGTTCAAGATCTTCAGGCGCCACTCCCATCGCTTTACTTGTTACATGTCCTTCCAAAGCTTTACTTGTTACTCTTCATATCCTTATCTAAAGCTTTGATGTATGTTGTCATCAATTACCAAAAAGGGGGAGATTGAAAGCACAAGTGCTCCCTGGGTGATTTTGGTAATTAATGTCAACATATCTCTTATTGGACTAATATCTTCATCTAGTATATTTCAGAAAGTTCAACAATGGCGTGGCATGAACAAGAGGATGTGGAACCCCTTCAAGATACTAAGGACAAAGATTGGCAAAAGCTCAAGACTCTTCATTTCTATTTTAGTGATCCAAGATCATATTGAGTCCATAGGAAAAGCCAATACTATTAAAAGGGGATGAGGTGTTGCATAATGGTCTACTTGCTCAAAATGCTTAGTGATATGCTCCAAAGCACTCAACCACTTTCTCATTTCCAAATATGTCCAAAACCTAAAGTCAAACTCGGCTCCACCGATTTGATCTATCCGGCGCCACCGAGTTTCTTTGACATAGCCACTGCCAGAAACCCTAATCAATTCGGTCTCACCGATCGGGATCTTGGTCTCACTGAGATGGCAATGCAAACTCTCCGTTTCCCTTCGTAACGTTTCGGTCTTACCGAAATGAGCGATCGGTCCCACCGAGTTCGCAATGCAAACTCTCTGTTTCCCTTCGTAATGTTTCGGTCTTACCGAAATAAGCGATCGGTCCCACCGAGTTTGCCTGACCAACTCTCTGTTTAACTCATTGCTGAAATCGGTCCCACCGAGTTCATGCAATCGGTCACACCGAGATGAGGTCTTGCCCTAACCCTAGCACATCGGTTCCACCGAGTTGATCATGTCAGTCCCACCGAGATTCCTAACGTTCACATTTTGAACTAGTTCGGTCTCACCGAGTTCTTCTATTCGGTCTGACCGAGTTGGGTCAAATGTGTGTAATGGCTGGATTTTGTGTGGAGGCTATATATACCCCTCCACCCCCTTCTCTATTCAAGAGAGAGCCATCAGATCGTGCCTACACTTCCACTACTCATTTTCTGAGAGAGAACCACCTACTCATGTGTTGAGATCAAGACATTCCAATCCAACCACAAGAATCTTGATCTCTAGCCTTCTCCAAGTTCCTTTCCACTCAAACCTTCTTTCCACCATAGCCAAATCTGTGAGAGAGAGTTGAGTGTTGGGGAGTCTATCATTTGAAGCACAAGAGCAAGGAGTTCATCATCAACACACCATTTATTACCTTTTGGAGAGTGGTGTCTCCTAGATTGGTTAGGTGTCACTTGGGAGCCTCTGACAAGATTGTGGAGTTGAACCAAGGAGTTTGTAAGGGCAAGGAGATCGCCTACTTCGTGAAGATCTACCCGAGTGAGGCAAGTCCTTCGTGGGTGATGGGCATGGTGGGATAGACAAGGTTGCTTCTTCGTGGACCCTTCGTGGGTGGAGCCCTCCGTGGACTCGCGCAGCCGTTACCCTTCCTGGGTTGAAGTCTCCACCAACGTGGATGTACGATAGCACCACCTATCGAAACCATGCCAAAAATCTCTGTGTCTTCATTGCGTTTGCACACTCCAATCCCATCCCTTTACTTTCTTGCAAATAGCATACTTTACTCTTTTCGCTGCTCATACTCTTGTCATGCTTGCTTGAAATGTATTGTGAATGCTTAAACTTGTGCTAAAACTCCACCTCAACTTGAAGAACTTAAAAACTGCTACTTTTGCTTGTTGAGGGTCTAATCCCCCCCCCCCTCTAGACACCTCTTCTCGATCCTTTCAATTGGTATCAGAGCTTTGGTTTCCATTGCTTTGGTTTAATCACCATTGGAGGAAGATGGATGAGTCTACGATTGGGAGTATTAGACATAGAGTACCTATACTTGATGGAGAGTTCTATCATGCTTGGAAAAATGAGATGCTTGAGATTTTCAATGAATATAATTTGAACAAGTATATTACTTGCCCTTGTGCACCTCCTATTGATCGTTTGCATCCTATCCCCGATGAGTCTCTTGACATGATCCGCAATCTTAGAACTGTTAATCTTATCATTAGAGGATTGCCTAGAAACTTGATTGTATGCTTGCCTACACTTGAATGTGCTTACACTATATGGAGATACCTCGAGAAACGCTTTCCAAACTATTCCTTGAAAAATCTAGATGAGATTCTTCAAAAGTCCATTGCTTTAAATAAGATGAATTCTAGTGATCCTAAGTTTGGTGATTGTCTATTTGAGCTTCGTGACCTCATGCATGCCAAAGGAGATGTTGGAATCATTAGTGACATCATCTCTCAAGTCATTAGAATTCATAAAAATGAAAATTGTCTTGGTCATAAATCTAATGAATTACCTTCTCTAGGTAATGATCGTTCATATGATGATGATGTTGAACATGGATATTATGACGAGGATGATGATAGTGACTTTGATCTTGATGAGTCTATGAGACACCTTGGTCTTATGGCTAACCTTTGTGGTTACATGGCTGGAGGAAAGGAATGGGTTCTTGATAGTGGATGTACTGATCACATGACCGGAGACAAGGATATATTTCGTGAGCTTGCTGAAAACGATGGCCCTCGAAAGTATGTCACTTTTGGTGATAACTCAAAGGGTAAGGTGGTTGGCCTTGGTAAGGTGGCCATCTCACATGACAGCTCCATCCAAAATGTTATGCTCGTTGAATCTCTTGGCTACAATCTACTTTCCGTATCTAGACTAGCCGATTTCGGTCTCAATGTTCTATTCACTGAAGTAGACTGCCAAGTGTTTCGAAGAGATAATCATAGTATCGTCTTTACCGGTATACATAGAGGTGATCTATACATTGTTGACTTCACTAAAAGAGCTCGACCTAGAACTTGCTTAATTGCTAAATCTTCCAAAGGTTGGTTGTGGCATAGAAGGTTAGGTCACGTGGGCATGCGAAATCTTGATAAGCTTATTAAAGGTGATCATATCCTTGGTGTTAAAGATGTTATATTTGACAAGGATAGACTTTGAAGTGCTTGTCAAGCAGGAAAACAAGTTGGAGGAAGTCATCCCGTAAAGAACATTATGACCACGAGAAGACCTCTTGAGCTACTCCACACGGATCTTTTTGGTCCCAATGCCTACAAGAGTCTCGGTGGTAACTCGTTTGGTTTAGTCATTGTTGATGATTTTTCAAGATTTACGTGGGTGTTCTTTCTTGATGATAAATCGCAGGTCCAAAAGATCTTCAAGAACTTCGCTAGGAAGGCCCAAAATCAATTTGAAGTAAAAATCAAGAAGGTTTGCAGCGACAACGGAACGGAGTTCAAGAACGCCAATGTGGATACCTTTCTTGACGAAGAAGGGATTTCACATGAGTTCTCGGCTACGTACACACCTCAACAAAATGGAGTTGTTGAGAGGAAGAACCGGACACTCATTGAGATGGCGAGAACGATGCTTGATGAATACAAGACGCCAAAACTCTTTTGGGCGGAAGCGGTTGAGACAGCTTGTCTTGCAACAAATCGACTATATCTTCACAAGCTTCTTGGCAAGACGGCATACGAGCTTCTTACCGGAAACAAACCCCAAGTTGAATACTTTCGAGTATTTGGCTCAAAGTGCTACATTCTTGATAAACATCGTCATTCTAAATTTGCCCCTAAATCTCATGAAGGTTTCCTACTCGGTTATGGCTCAAACTCTCACACTTACCGTGTCTACAACAATTTCACCTGAAAGTTTGAAGAGATGGTAGATGTGAAGTTTGATGAATCTAACGGCTCACAAGTAGAGCAATTGCCAATTGATGTAGGAGACAAAGACCCTTCAGAAGCGATTCAAGACTTGTCTATTGGCAAGATTCGCCCAACTGAGGTGAAGGAGAGTACCTCATCCGTTCAAGTGGAAGCCTCAACTTCACACCAAGGTGAACCACAAGTTAACTTGGAGGTATCCACAAGTGGAACACGTCAAGATGAAGGAGACGAGAAAGTACAACAAGATGAACCTCATCGACCTCCTTCTGCACCTCCAAAAGAGGACATCAACGCCAACAACAATGAAGATAGACAAGAGGAAGAACAAGACAATAAAGAGGATGTTCCACCCCGACCCAAACAATTGCTTTCACGAGTTAGAGCAAGAGTCTCAAGAGATCATCCCGTCGAACAAATCTTCGATGATATTCAAACCGGGAGAATTACTCGCTCTAAGTCTCGCTTAGCTAACTTTTGTGAACATTACTCATTCATTTCTAACATTGAACCTATGAAGGTTGAAGAAGCTCTTGATGATCCGGATTGGGTGAACGCTATGCATGAAGAGCTACACAATTTCGAGAGGAATCAAGTATGGACGCTTGTTGAAAAGCCTGATGAAAAGCACAATGTCATTGGAACCAAATGGGTGTTTTGGAATAAGCAAGATGAAGATGGACAAGTTGTATGCAACAAGGCCCGTCTCGTCGCCCAAGGTTACACTCAAGTCGAAGGTATGGACTATGGTGAGACATATGCCCCCGTTGCTAGACTTGAGTCCATACGCATCTTACTTGCTTATGCCAATCACCATGATATCACTCTATACCAAATGGACATTAAAAGTGCCTTTCTAAATGGAGAAATTAAGGAGGAAGTCTATGTTAAACAACCTCCCGGCTTTGTTAATCCCAAGAAACCGAATCATGTTTACAAACTTCACAAAGCACTTTATGGTCTCAAACAAGCTCCTAGAGCATGGTATAAATGCTTGACTGAGTTTCTTATTGAAAAAGGCTTCAAGATTGGAAAAATTGATTCTACACTTTTTACTAAAAGGGTTAATGGTGAATTATTTGTGTACCAAATTTATGTGGATGATATCATATTTGGTTCGACTAACCCTCATTTTAGTGAAAAGTTTGGAAGGCTAATGTCAGAGAAGTTTGAGATGTCTATGATGAGTGAACTCAAATTCTTTCTTGGTTTGCAAATTAAGCAAACTAAGGAGGGTACCTTTGTTTCCCAAACAAAGTATACCAAGGACTTATTCAAGAAGTTCAATATGCAAGAGAGCAAAGGTATGAAAACACCCATGCCTACTAGTGGACATCTTGACTTGACTAAGGATGGCAAACCAGTTGACTAAAAGGTTTACCGCTCTATGATTGGTTCATTATTATATCTATGTGCCTCCCGTCCTGATATTATGCTAAGTGTGTGCATGTGTGCACGATATCAAGCGGCCCCTAAAGAGTGTCATCTTAAGGCTGTGAAAAGGATAGTGAGATACTTAATCCATACACCAAACTTTGGCATTTGGTATCCTAAGAGGTCCCCTTTTGATCTTGTTGGCTACTCCGATTTGGACTATGCCGGTGACAAGGTTGATATAAAGTCCACTTGGGGAACTTGTCAATTTCTTGGTAGATCTCTTGTGTCTTGGTCCTCCAAGAAACAAAACTCGGTATCCTTATCCACTGCCGAAGCGGAATACATTGCTGCCGGATCATGTTGTGCTCAATTACTTTGGATGACCCAAACTCTTAAGGATTATGGGATACATGTGAAACATGTTCCATTGCTATGTGATAATGAAAGTGCTATTAAGATTTCTCACAATCCCGTGCAACATTCTCGAACTAAGCATATTGAAGTTCGTCATCATTTCATTCGAGATCAAGTTGCTAAAGGAGACAACAATCTTAAGCATGTTTGCACCAATAAGCAATGGGCGGATATATTCACCAAACTGCTTGATGAGAAAGTATTTTGCCATTTGAGAGGTGAATTAAATATTATTGATGCCTCAAACTTGGAGTAGAAACTCCATTCGGATACATGCAAGGCATGAGCTTGTCTTTTGACTAATCCTTGATATTACTCTTATGATGATGATCATATGTCTTGGATCTATATTTGTACCCTTGCATGTTATCTAACCCTTGTAGGTACTTGGATGAGCCCAAATATACGAGATTGCAAGTCACTCACATCTTGAGCGATCTTTACATCACCAAGTTTCTACTATATGGTTGTTGAATACAAGGAAGCATGGATTCACTCAACATATCCTTTGACAATTTCTATATATCATATTTCATTTGGTATCAAGTTTCATGATTGTCATCTTGGATACACAAGTGCTCTTCCTTGCAAGACTAACCCATGTAGGAAGATGAACTCAAACTATAAGTGGTGCTCTCAACTCTTGATGTACTACATCAACCTCGAGCATCCAACACAAGTTCGACTACATGATCAAGATCAAAACCACCACTCAAGGTATGTTATTCCATCTTAGAGAAGCTTTATTCCAAGACATGGGTCAAAGCAACTCACCAAGATGTGAATACACCAAAAAGCTTAAACGAAAAATGGTAGCCCCATTTTGAGCTTAAACGATCAGTATGACCTACGATCAAGTGTCATCACTTGACTCCTCAGTCAATATACTCTAACATAGGTGACTTTGTCACCGACCCCTTCTAGATGAAGTTCTCAAGTGTTTCTTTGTTTTGCATATGTTTTTACTTGTTTGTTCCCCTTATCAAAAAAAAACTTCATCTAGATCCTTTTCCTTTGTATGTTTCTCTGTATTTTTCTGCATCTAATTCATTACAAATTCTTCAGTTAATTCCTTGCAAATCCTTGTGAGATTTAGATTGCCAAGTGAGCTGAGTTGACAAGACTTTTCCTCTGTATTGAACTTGGTCTCACCGATTCATGCCCATCGGCTAGACCGAACTACAATACCTTGTAGAAAGTTCATCGGTACAACCGACGAGGACTAACCCGGTCTGACCGATATGCATCATAAATGACACCGCCAACTCGGTGTCACCGATGAAAATAGATCGGCGTTACCGATTTTACTACTGAGAAAACTTTTTGCCATTGCAAATGTCATTTCTTCTCCAGCTCCACTCAATGATTCTTATCCTCTACTCGCATCTTATACTACATGCTGCTTTGTAATGTGTTTCAAGGACCAAACCTATTTGACTCATGCTCCAGAAGGTCCCTTCTTGGAAATTGATGTCAAAGGGGGAGAGAGAGAGCACATCAAAACTTATCACATGGGAAAGCACACCTTAGCTTGCTTCTCCAGATGCTTATTAACAATAGTGGAGAGAAGTCACATGTCTTTAAGAGGGGAAAGACATGTTAAGAAATGTGAGTATGTATCTTTTCTTGCTCTGATTTTTTTTCTTGCTCTGATTTTCTCTTACCCTACCTTCTCCCATTATCCAATATCAAATTCAGGGGGAGAAAGAGTTCCTATCTAAGGGAAGAAAATCTTTGGAATTCATTGCATATCTTTAATCTTTGGGGACATGTCCATATCCAAATAGAGTACTAAGTACTTACTCTTTACATGTCATCCCAGTCTTGGTAATCTTGTGGTCTCCTGAACTTGCCTCATTTAGAGTGTTCTTGTGTTATCTAACATTGTTTTCTCAAGCTCATCTCTTCCGAAGCCAGCCCAAGACCACAAGGTAAGTATATGCATCACACTCATGTGCATGATGATCTCTTGCTGATGTACATATTGTGTGCAAGAACGAATCATGAACATAAAGGTACACTTCCTGTATATATCATTTGCTCTGATGCATATAGCCAAGATACATGTAACTCATCGCTTGCTCTGACATGCTTATGCATTCACACGATCTTACGTACTATCTTTACATGATTGCATACATGTAGTGGGAGCCTATGCATGTTACATGTCCTTCCAAAGCTTTACTTGTTACTCTTCATATCCTTATCTAAAGCTTTGATGTATGTTGTCATCAATTACCAAAAAGGGGAAGATTGAAAGCATAAGTGCTCCCTGGGTGATTTTGGTAATTAATGTCAACATATCTCTTATTGGACTAATATCTTCATCTAGTATATTTCAGAAAGTTCAACAATGGCGTGGCATGAACAAGAGGATGTGGAACCCCTTCAAGATACTAAGGACAAAGATTGGCAAAAGCTCAAGACTCTTCATTTCTATTTTAGTGATCCAAGATCACATTGAGTCCATAGGAAAAGCCAATACTATTAAAAGGGGATGAGGTGTTGCATAATGGTCTACTTGCTCAAAATGCTTAGTGATATGCTCCAAAGCCCTCAACCACTTTCTCATTTCCAAATATGTCCAAAACCTAAAGTCAAACTCGGCCCCACCGATTTGATCTATCCGGCGCCACCGAGTTTCTTTGACATAGCCACTGCCAGAAACCCTAATCAATTTGGTCTCACCGATCGGGATCTTGGTCTCACTGAGATGGCAATGCAAACTCTCCGTTTCCCTTCATAACATTTCGGTCTTACCGAAATGAGCGATCGGTCCCACCGAGTTCGCAATGCAAACTCTCTGTTTCCCTTCGTAATGTTTCGGTCTTACCGAAATAAGCGATCGGTCCCACCGAGTTTGCCTGACCAACTCTCTGTTTAACTCATTGCTGAAATCGGTCCCACCGAGTTCATGCAATCAGTCACACCGAGATGAGGTCTTGCCCTAACCCTAGCACATCGGTTCCACCGAGTTGATCATGTCAGTCCCACCGAGATTCCTAACGTTCACATTTTGAACTAGTTCGGTCTCACCGAGTTCTTCTATTCGGTCTGACCGAGTTGGGTCAAATGTGTGTAATGGCTGGATTTTGTGTGGAGGCTATATATACCCCTCCACCCCCTTCTCTATTCAAGAGAGAGCCATCAGATCGTGCCTACACTTCCACTACTCATTTTCTGAGAGAGAACCACCTACTCATGTGTTGAGATCAAGACATTCCAATCCAACCACAAGAATCTTGATCTCTAGCCTTCTCCAAGTTGCTTTCCACTCAAACCTTCTTTCCACCATAGCCAAATCTGTGAGAGAGAGTTGAGTGTTGGGGAGTCTACCATTTGAAGCAGAAGAACAAGGAGTTCATCATCAACACACCATTTATTACCTTTTGGAGAGTGGTGTCTCCTAGATTGGTTAGGTGTCACTTGGGAGCCTCCGACAAGATTGTGGAGTTGAACCAAGGAGTTTGTAAGGGCAAGGAGATCGCCTACTTCGTGAAGATCTACCCGAGTGAGGCAAGTCCTTCGTGGGCGATGGCCATGGTGGGATAGACAAGGTTGCTTCTTTATGGACCCTTCATGGGTGGAGCCCTCCGTGGACTCGCGCAGTCGTTACCCTTCGTGGGTTGAAATCTCCACAAATGTGGATGTACGATAGCACCACCTATCGGAACCACGCCAAAAATCTCCGTGTCTTCATTGCATTTGCACAATCCAATCCCATCCCTTTACTTTCTTGCAAATAGCATACTTTACTCTTTCCGCTGCTCATACTCTTGTCATGCTTGCTTGAAATGTATTGTGAATGCTTAAACTTGTGCTAAAACTCCACCTCAACTTGAAGAACTTAAAAACTGCTACTTTTGCTTGTTGAGGGTCTAATCCCCCCCTCTAGACACCTCTTCTCAATCCTTTCACCAGCCCACTGCCGCCCTCACGATTCGTCAATGAGACCGCAATGCTGCTCTTGCTGGCTCCGCCAGGAGTCGAGCGACGTCGCGTTCCTCATGCTCTAACATGCCCCAAAGGGCGACGAAGGTGATGGCACGGGCGCAGATGCTGCTGTACTTCCCTCTAGTGGCTGACAAGATGGACGAGTGGAGGGCTACCATTTGGAGTTTGATCGAGTTTGCCAACGCGAACAGGTCCGAGTTGGCAAAGCGCCTGCGGCTCAAGCTGAGGGCCGTGGGGTGGATGATCCGCCCACGGAGCAGTCCCCTCCCCGGCATCAATCTCAGCGGCAACCTAGACCTTCGCAGCAAAACCAGCATGATGTGTAGCCCGACGACGCATCCATGGCTTCCTCAGATCTGCAGATGCAGCGGGATCAGAGGTAAGTGTTGATGGAAAGGCGGGCGGAGAACACTCGCACCACTACCCAATGGCGGCGGGAGGCACGCCGTCAATCAGACAACGCAACGGCCCAGTCATCGATGAGCCAGCGCCCGTTGTTGGCGGGTACCTACCTTATGAGGTTGGGTTCCCCGCTTTCACACGTGAGTTGCGGCAAGTCCGCTGGCCGTCTGTCAGCGCGTTCAAGCCTGAAGTTCCGGAAAAGTACAACGGCAATCAAAACCCAGTAGAGTTCTTGGGCATTTACATGATTGCAGTGCAAGCTACCGGGGGAAGAGACGAGAAAGTCCTAGCCAACTACTTTCTATTGGTACTCAAGCCCAACACGATATCTAGGCTGATGAACTTGCCGAAAAACTCCATTTCCTCGTGGTTAGATCTTTGCAATGAGTTTGTTGGTACTTTTACCGGAGGACAGAAAGGTCCAGGGTTGCCCAGCGACTTGCAAGTGATCCCATAGAAGGAAGGAGAAAGCCTGCGCAAGTACATCCAGAGGTTCAGCCGTGTGCATCGCAGCATACCGGATATCCACCCTGCGATCGTGGTTGCCGCATTCCACATGAATGTGCACAACTGCAAGATGCAGGAGAAGATGCATATCCGCTTGCCAAAGACCGTAACAAACTTTATACGTTGGCGGACAAATGTGCACACGCTGAAGAAGGGAGAAGGCTTCCCGGGGAGGAATACGCCGCTGAGATCGATTCTGACGAGGATGATGCAACCGCCCTGGGAAAGAAGAATCAGAGACACAACAGAAAGCGTAGAGGCAAGGCAGTTATGGCTGTGGAAGGGTCCGGCAACTCCAGCCCCGCCAAGAAACCCAAAATAGAGAGTACCGACAAGGAAGCAGCTCCATGCGCTGATTGCCAGGCTGCCGCTGCAGGGGAGAAGACTAGCAAGTCTGATGGGCCGTACTGCAAGATTTATCGTACCAAGGGCCATGACCTCCAAGAGTGCTGCCAAGTCGAGCAGCTAGTTAAGAAGCAGAAAGCAGAGTACGAGAAGCAGGACAAGGAGAAAGGTCAGGAAGGTACTGGTGGATCCGGCAAGAAGGGCCGCGGCGGACGAGGTGGACGCCACGACAACGCTGGCCAGAAGAAAGAAAAGCCTGCCAGGGGCAGAGAAAAGGAAGAAGAAGACGAAGAAAGTGAGGATGAGGATGATGAGTCTAGCGAGCAAGAGTTCCAGAAGGCAACAGAGGCCATGGGCATTAACGGAGGTGCATCTTTGCACTCCTCCCACCGTCAGCTCAAGCAGTGGGTGTGAGAATTCATTGTAGCGGAACCAACAGCAGAAGCGCGAAAGCCCCTCAAGTGGTCTCACACACCTATCATTTTCGATGCCGAGGACCACCCTGATCGCACAACTGCGGTCGGGTGTTTCCCGTTGTTGGTTTCACCAACGATACACAATGATGCGGGGCTAACCCGATCTAGGCCGATCTTTCACGAAATGGAGGGTATCCCATGAAGAACACGAGGGAAAAACATGAGGGAAAATGAGAGGAATCACTCAAATCAACATGATAGGCTCACACATGTGCTAGATCCAAGTACACATAGAGATCACACAGTCCAAAGTCAACAAAGGACGATACAAATGGTGACTAGTTCTTCTCCGTGAGGAGGTCTTGAGGGGGCTTCCCGTGTGGGGTCTTGAATCCAAGCATGGATCTTCTCCGAAGGGGCCGCGGTCTCTCCAAGGAGTAGAACCAAGTGGATGAGCAAAGCTCTATCTCTATAATGAGCTAAACCAATGCTACCCTAGAAAGAGGGAGGAGGAGGAGTATATATAGTCTAGGGTCACGAAAGGGTACATGGGCCTCGGCCCAACACGCTGTGCACAGACAGGCGTCGGTCGTCCGACGGCTACCTGGCTCGCATGGGTCCGGACATCCGGTAAGTGTCGGTCGTCCGAGGTTTTGGCTCAGTGTAGGTGTTGTCAGATTTCTGGTCGGTGTCGGACGTCCGGTGTGTCGATCGTTCGGGGGAGCTCGGACTTCTGGCGTTTCGGCTCTGGTCAGAAGACGTCGGATTTCCAGAGGGTGCCGGTTGTCCGGTCGCTGGAGGGTGTTAGACGTCTGGTCGTCCGGCCGCTGGAGTCCTTGCAGGCTGGGCCTTGGGCTGATTGGCTGACGCTCCAGGCGTCGGACGTCCGGTCCCGACCGGTCGTCTGGTGGCTGTAGACTCCTGGCAGCTCCTTCTCTTGGTCCTTGAACTTGGCGTCCTCGCTAGCTCGTCCGTTGGATGTAGTGGCTCCGTGGCTTCCCTCTAAGTACCTGATCACACATCACTACAAAAAAAAGATACATCCATGACATTTTGGGCCGAATGAATTTTTTCTGTCATGCTTATGACACTTCTATGACGATAATTGTGACAAAAGCACGTATCATCATAGATGTGCTGGGCTCCTACTTCTATGACAAAAAATCATGATAGTAAATGGGCTTTTCATCCTGGGCGGGCCGGGGATGCACCTGCATGACATTCTTTTGGCCGTCCATGACGGAAAAAATCGTCGCAGAAGCGAGGGCGATGAAAATTTCGGGGAGTTCCCGGTTACGATGGGTGGTCGGGGCCGAGCGATGCACGGAGGTTTGCGTGTTTCTCTCGTACACATACGCGCGTGTGTGCGAGGCATTGGGCTCTAACTGAACCCGAGTGAGGCGTTCGCTTACTGAACCCGATCGATTGCACTAGCTACGTTACTGAACCCGAGCGATCGATCCCTTGGTTGTTAATTGAACCCGAGCGATTCCTTCGCTACTGCTGCTAACTGAACCCGAGCAATCGATCGCTGCTGCTGCTGCTTACTGAAGCCGATCGAACCTACTGCCTCTTGATGAACAGTGACTATTGTTGGGGGTTGGATGAACAGTTCCCGGTGGGAGATGGATGAACAGGACCTCGTGGTAGTAGAGGATGTTGCCGCTGGATGAACAGGACCCCGATCGAGGAGGCCGGTGGAGGGTGGATGAATAGGACCCCATGGAGGCTCCATGAACAGTAGCCGGTTGAGGGTTGATGAACAGGACCCCATGGAGGGCTGGTTGAATAGTAGCCAGTGGAGTCTGGATGAACAGTAGCAGGTGGAGGCTGGAGGAGGTCGATGGTGGATGAACAGTAGCCCGTGGAGACTGGAGCGAGGTAGTAGATGGTGGATGAACAGTAGACCGTGGAGTCCTGTTTTGCAGTACGCCACACCCCTCCCGATGAACAGGACCCTATTTCGACCGTAGGCGCTCCAACACAAGTTCGTTTCCTCTGTTTTGCGGTACGCCACACCCCTCCCGATCAACAGCACCCCGTTTCGACCATAGGAGCTCGAACACAAGTCCATTTCCTCTGCTTTGCAGTACGCCAGACTCCTCCCGATGAACAGGATCCCGTTCGACCGTAGCTGGTCGAACAGAAGGCCGTTTACTCCGTTCTGTGGTACGTCAGCCCCGTTCGGCTGTTCCGTCCAAGCCGGTTGGCTCCCGATGAACACGACGCATTCCGACCCAGTCTCTTGCCTCCCGATGAATATGACGATGTTTCTCCATTCCGACCCAGCCGGTTGATTGCCGATGAACAGGACGCCGTCGCTGTACGTGTTCGAGACCCCGCCTGTATGTACGTACATAGCCGTATTTACTTTCTTGCAGCGTGGCTGTACATACATGTACATGATTTATACAGGACTGCCTCAACTGCTACGTCACACGTGCCGCTCCTTGCTCGACCACAGTTCATCCTTGCAGAGAGACTTATCGACCACAGTATGTACGTACACGTTCGCTACCAGAGAGACAACCCTACGTACGGTTCAATTGGGTGGGTCCCAGCTGTCAGGGAGGATAAGGAGGCACTTTCTTGCGTGTGAAGATATAGCTGATGGGTCCCAGCTGTCGGGGGGAGGAATTATTTTTTTTGCCCGTAATAAGGACGCACTTCCTTGCGTGCGAAGATGTAGCTGGTGGGTCCCAGCTGTCAGGGGGAGACAACATTATTTTTCAGGGTAAAAAGGATGCAGTTGCATGCATGCATCCATGGGCGTGATGCGTCCCCACTGTCAGCCTCTCCATGTACAGTCATCTTCCGATGACTCTCGTTTGTTGACCACGTTGACCACACCGTGCCAAGTGCACCAAGGCCGGTGGACGATGGCGAGGCCCCAGACTGGAACGACCCGGAGATGAGGAAGACGTGACAGTGGAGTCGCAGATGGAGAGGAGTGGGAAACTTGACTGCTTCGGGTGCGCGGCAGCACTGTGGCCCATGGGAGACAGGAGCAAGATCAGAGGTTGAAGAAGGAGCACGGCTGTTGGATTAGGATCCAACGGTCCAGCTGCTAGAATCATTTGTTGATTAAGTTGACAAAGCCCTACATACGCGTCAGATTAGTAGGCCCACAAGTCAGCCACCAAATCTGCGGGGCCTCAGCTATTATTGGCAGGGACAGTTTTTTTCGCATAACAAGGAGGCACTTCCTTCCGTGCTAAGATACAGCCGATGGGTCCCAGCTGTCAGCAGGAGCAATCAGTTTTTTCTTGTAATAAGTAGGCACTTGCTTGTGTGGGTTCCTACTGTCAGCCTCTCTACTTACATCCCTCTTCCGATGGCTGTTGTTTGTTGACCATGTTGACCACGCCGCGCTGAGAGCACCAATGCGGTGGACGACAGTGAGGCCCAGGAAGGGAACGACCTGGAGCCAGCGAAGCCACAGCAGCAAATGCCCACACTGAGGGGAGTACAAGGGCTGACTGGTCGGCTGCGGGGTGAGGCTGACGTCGCGGGAAAATAACAGGAGGTGCGAGAGGGTAGAGGGATGGCCTCGCGGCAGCATAGCCGGCCACGGGAGGAGGGAGCAGGCAGTCCCGCCCACGCTGGTTTGGGTGGCTGGAGCAGGAAGATCAGAGATTGAAGAAGCACGATGGCCGTTGGATGGACATCCTACAGTCACTGCTCTGTGTTGACTAAGTTTACAAAGCCTTGCGTATGCGTCAATTTTTTTTAGGACAGCGTCATCGTCAACCTAGTAGGCCCACAAGTCAGCCTCCGAATCTTTGGAAAACAGCATACAGCCCATTTGCCATTATTTTCAATAATTTACAGCCCATTTGCTAATTCTTAAGGATATTTCGAAGCCCATATTCCTCTTATTAGCATTACAGACCATATTCTGGCCACTGCTAAAAAATTCAACGAAATTTTGCATATTTCGGTGGGGTCCGAACTCTTTTAATCATGAAATTTTGAGTCACATTAAAAATAATTTAAAAAAATTATATCAAAATAAAATACAAAGAAATTTTCTCCACAAAAAAATGAATGAAATTTAAAATCTTGAAATCCAGAAAAAAAGAAATTTGAATGTAATCGCCGGTTGGCTTTGGTTTAAAAATTTACAGCCCATTTCTTACTACTTATAGCCCATTTTCTGGGGAAGCCGAATACATCCCTCCTTGTCTTGAAAGATTTGCAGCCCAGCAGGGCTGAGAAAAGCAAGTAGACCTTGGTTGGGTATTCTCCAAAAAAATAGAACTGGGCTAGCCATTTTCAGAAAGAAAACAGATATCAACTGGGCTCGTAATGTGCTTAAATAAAAGCGTGGGCTAGGGCCACAGCCCCCGCATAGCGCGCAGTTGAGCTCCGTGTCTAAAACTAAAAAAACTAGGTGAGCTGCTGAGTCCCTGGTGTTAGCTGCTCATTGTGTAATTTTCTCGTTTATTGACTACATTGACAATGGCATGGGACCTAGATGTCAAACAATTAGGAGGAAGTATTTTTTGGCTTGTAATAACGAGGCACCTGCTTGCGTAATGCCATGACCCTGGTGGGTCCCTACTATCAGCCTCTCCATGTACGGTCATCTCCTGATTCCTCTTGGTTGTTGACCATGTTGACAACGCCAGACGGCGGCGGGCACAGCGAGCGAACCAAGGCAGAGAACGACGGCGAGGCCTCGGACGGGAATGAACAGGAGTCATGGAAGATGCGGCAGTGTAGTGGCAGGTGGAGGGGAGTACAAGGGCAACAACATGTAACTCAAGCTTACAAACGGTACAAAAGCCCAAGGATTAATTGTTCATCAAATTTAGACAAAACCCAGATTGAACATGGCAATAACATCTAACCCAACCACTGTTTTTGGCAGTCACAAACAAATGGATCGGTCTGATCCATAAAATCAACATCCTGTGCCAAAAATTTTATTAGAACATGACGACAAGTTATTGCAAATAGAAGTGGAGCACGTTCAGAAGCCCATTTGTCCACCTGAAACTTCTTTTTTTTTGTTCAACATGTCCGTCCGTGAGAAATTTCTTGTTGAAAAACTTAAGTCTCATGGACAATAGTAACCTCGCATTCAACAGGAAGAATGTGACAAAGCTTCTGTTTGCCTGGTTGGATGCATATCCTTCCATCGTTATTGTCCTCAAACGTATGTCATGAGAACTGAGAAAATCCCGGTGCTTATTACGCCACCAATTGGTTATATGTTTTTCTCCATGTGTTAGTGCCTAAGTAGACATCAAGATTGAAAATAGTTAAGGTCTAAAAAAAGAGTATGTCGAAAGAGCGACAGCTGAACGGTTAATTCTAGTACAATATATACAGGCTTTCAATGTGCATGAAATCATCACCTTTATATATAAATTCTCCAGACATGGAAAGCATCGCAGCAAGCCAATAATTATGTTTAGATCATAACTAAACACTCTGATATATAAGATCTTGACAGAATCCAGCAGCATTGATAGGCTATCCATGGACGACCTCTTCATTGAGCATATAACATAATATTAGTACCCAAAGTGTACTCCAAGATGATATAAAACTTATGCGCACAAATGAAAAATTCAGCTTATGATTACAAATGTGTAGATGATAATATACGGTACCTGAATAAGTGTGGAGCCAAACACCAACTTTTGATAATTAAACTGATCAGGAATTACACCCAAGGTCTCCAGTTTAGGTGCAGAGATGACAGTTATTTGCGAAGGTATAGAACAATAATGAAGGAGCAACCTTTGAAGTGAAGGGGCATCTTCGATGATGAGCCGTTGTCCTTCAAAACAAATTCCAATGCTTTTAAGGTGAGGCGACTTTATTTGGAGACAACTGATATAGATTTATGTTCCCAAAACAATCAGCAAGCGCTCCAGGGCAGGGCAACTGGAGTGGATGATGCTGTGCAGTGAGGCCTTCGACAGATAAACCACCACAAGCGGAAGTTTTTTTAGAAGTGGGAGTCGAAGCATTTGTACCAGATCATCTGGTAGATGGCACCGGGCGAAGGTGGCGGTGTGGAGAGAGGAGGAAAACCACGAGATGGACAACGGTGGTGTGGGAACAAATTCTTGGTGTTCGGTTCGTGGTATGAATTTTTTTTGGTAATGGTAGCACTCAAACTGCTGTAGTTTTTCAAATTCAGGGGATGTCAGCCAGGCGTCCACCTTGCAGGGTATGGACAGTAGGTAGCGTGTCGGGATGCAGAGGCGTTGAACGGAGCCCTGGTGGGAGGAGATGATGGCTCTCAGGAGTTCAAATCATGAACGACAGATAGCTGACGACAGTCAAGATTAAGGGGCCTGGCGCGCCATAGAGGGCGCCACCGAGTTGAGAAGACTTGGGTGTGGCAGCAATCCTTGCTGGGGAGAAGCGAGATGATCTCCCAAATGATGGCATCCGAGAGATCACTGATGCGGTCCACCCGAGATTCTACAAGTTCCTCAGATTCGGTGGGGGGCCTGCCGGTTCTCCCCGCGCTACCGGGTGCGGGGTCTACAACCGGCGTCGCCGCTGGCGAGAGCCTCATCTTCTTGGCGCTGGGGCTAGCCGACTCCATTTTCCTTGCGGGCGTCGCGCCGAGCTCACGGGTTTGAGTAGAGTAGGCAGAGACGAGCCTAGTGGCAGTGCGAGTGGGGAAGAAGGAGGGCTGGGGTTTTCTATAGTTGTAGAAGAAGAGGAGTAGGCATTTTCTGTATGAGTGAGGAAGAAGGTGAGCGGGGCTTTTCTGTACGAGTGAGGAAGATGGGGAGCGGGGGGAATTGGGGGCGACAGAAGCGGGAGAGTCCAGCGAGCTGCAGTATAAGTGGAAGCGAGGAGGAAGGAGGGTTTTTGTGGGATCGCCCCCTCTTCAAGAAATATGGGCTTTTCCTCACAAAAAAACAAATGGGCTTTAAGATGGATAGGCTTTTGTATCGGCCTAGTCGGCTGCCCGTGTTTTGTACTGGAGGGCCTTAACACTAGAGACAGCCCATTAGAGACACTCTCCAGCTCTCCAGCTTATTGCCCATTCGAAAGGAAAAAAGAGACGCCTCCATCTTATGGCTACTCATTGGTAACCTTTTTCAACTTGGAAAAAGGTTATAGCTCCTTCTCTAGCCGGCTTGGCATCCACCAAATTAGAGGATGCGGTACTGCATGCAGACACTCACACTGGTTGTAGCGCGGCAAAATGAGGTGTCAAATAATAGGCCTACAATATACTTACTAGATTGTAAAGGTTCAGAGGCTAGTCAACATTCACATTAAACTAAGCTTCAGAAGATACGGTATGCATACTAACATTCACAAGCACAAAAGTTCAGCATGTTTATGCATCTCAATGATTCACCACACTATAACCAATACAAAGTTGTGAGAAGGTGTAGAAATAAAGAAAAATGATCGATGCTTCTCTAAACAAAGGGCCTCCCTGCGCATGCATTAATTTCCTGGGCATGCTTGTTTCTTCTCAATGTTGCGAGCACTTTGAGCATGTTGGCAACTCCATAGCTAGCTGGCTGCCTCATCTTGCAATTGATGCTGACACATTTGCAACAAACACAGGAGGCAATAGAGATGACTCAACATCAGACCATATTGTGCAGTTCCCCTGAAATCTTCATTGTCCTAAATCTCAAAATATAGGAAAACAATAGCTATACTTAAATGGTGTTGCAAAATACTAGCACATATCAATAGCTCGGCATGACAAAACACGATCATCTGGACGATGGGGATACTGACCTGCCTGAGGAAGATTATATATAATTACATAAGTTGTTAGTTGATTTCCACCTTCGGCTGCACTGCTTATTTGCTCCTCCAGACATGACAGGATCATTCCGCACTGCAATCAGCAAGTCAACATACGAATAAGCTTATTTCATCTTGCGGTGGTCATTGTACCTAGTTATGAATGTAGGAATACCTGCAGCACCATGAGGTTAGCTGACAGCAGGTAGATGCAGCCGTATAAATTTGTGCGGTGCTACCAAAATTGAGGTTTGTGTCCCTTCCCTTTCTTATAAGAATTCTTCTTGAAGTTGGTAGAATGTGATGGCTTGTTCTTTGCATCAAACTTACCTTTCCTCTGAGATTTGTTCTTGTTGTTTTGGGGCTTGTTGGGCTGGAAGTTCTTCTCGTGTACCATGTGGGCACTAGAAGCTCCCTCAGCGACTCGAGCACGTGTGTCTTTTGCTCTCGCCTTCTCTTCAAAATCAAGAGTGCTAATGAGATCCGAAACGGAAAACTCATGTCTCTTGTTTTTCAAAGAAGTAGCAAAATTGTTCCACGAAGGTGGAAGCTTGGCAATGACGGTCCCAGCAACAAATTTGTCCGGCAACACACACTTAAAGTACTCAAGTTCCTTAGTGAGTGACTGTATCTCACAAGCCTGCTGAACAACAGAGCGCTCATCAGTCATCTTGTAGTCACAGAATTGCTCCATGACGTACAACTCGCTGCCAGCGCCCGAGGCCCCAAACATGGCCTCGAGCGCAGCCCACATGTCTTTGTCGCTGTCAAACGACATATATGAATCCATAATGGAATCGTCAAGAACACTCAGAAGGGTGGCTTTGAAGAGGGTATCCATGTTCTCAAAAGCTTCCTGCTGTGCAAGATTAAGATCACCCTCAAGCTTGCCCTTAGTGGCGTCATAGCAGTACATGATCTGAAACCAGTATACTGCTCTCATGCGCCACATTTTATATTGCATCCCCTTAAAGGTAGGCGGCTTCAAAAGCACAAAACCACTTGGAGTAAATTGCCTATAATCAGGTTTTTGGATTGGATTGTTGAATATATGAGCAATTTACTATGAGATTTAATCCGAATCAACAGTAAATAGATCATGACGACAATTGCAAAGATCAAAGTAATGATGCGGACTAAACCAGGAGGACAGAATCACATACTGTGTAGCAGGAGCAGAACCGCAATGGTTGATGTTGTCACTCATGTCGTTGATGAAGAGGTTACCGAGGTCGAGGAAGAAGGTTGTCGTTGAGGAAGTCGTCGCTGGCAGCAGTCGCACGAGTGTGCTCCCCAAAAACCTGATCGCCCCTCTCCCATACAGGATCACGAAAGGCGGGGTTCCGAAGGACTACTGTCCCTTCTCGCGGTGCACGCCGGAAGGAGGGATGGAGAAGACTTGCGTGGCGGCGCTATGATCTGGGAGATCTCATGATCTGGAATGGTGCGAAACCATATGATACAACAGCGGCTAGGGTAGAGCCTGTCAGGTCGGTCCTGTGAGTATAATAGTAGGCCTTTGGCCCAAACCCCACGTCCAAGTCAATAATAGCCCCACTATCCAAAAGGATCGGAAACGGTTGACTAATTAAGGCGTCCGTTAATTATTAATTAATGACTTAATAATTTTTCTCACCAACAAAAATATAGACCACGTGCATAGCTTTTGTCCTTGGACAGGCTCATTCCTGAAGAGCGCGCGTGTAGGTTTCCTATTATCATGCTCATGCAAATGCTAGAATAGATCACATTATAAAGTGGTGCAACTTACACTCACCTAGCAGTATGGGACTAAACTTTAGTCCCACTCACACCACACCATGCTCTAAGAGCATGGTTAATAGTATAGCCAACATCCGGCTATATGAAGTTGACACATCATTTAGAGCCAACCTAATAGTCTGCTAGTACAATAGTTCCTTTAGTATACTATATCATTAATACATGGCCCCACCTTTTGTCTCACAAAGTATGTTGGAGCTTGTGCTACAACTGGCTACAAGTTTACAGCCCGCTTCTCTTCTCTCTTCTTCAACTAAGCACAAATACTATATTTAAATCCTTATAGCCTGCTTATGTCACCTTATTGTACTTGCTCTAAAGTTACTCTCCACTGTGAGTAGTCTAAAATGCTGGGCGTGCAGCGGGAGGTGCCCTCGGCCGGCGTGCCGCTTCAAAAGCGGACGCAGTGAGAGGTCGCGTCGCCCTGACTTGCCATCAATGTGGAGCGGCGGGCTCAGCTGGTGTGGGGACCCCGACTCATAAGTCATGATCACCGAATGCACGTGTACAGTGATCCCAGAGATCAATGCTCACTGAACACACAGAAGCTGAATAACAGGAGTCTTACATCCATACATACCATCTTCCACAAATTATGACCATTATGGTCAAGTCTTCATAAACTCGCAGCGGAAATCTTCAACGATAGCGTGAACCCATGCCATCTGCCTTAACCCTACAGGTATTCTGACTGGGAAGCGTCCTAGCTCGCATGTTCGTCACCAAGGTACTCTTCATTATATCCTATTCTTTCATGCCTGGCCAATAAAATAACCAGTGGCAAGCCAATGAGTACTTTGAATGTACTCGCAAGCAACCCATGTTTTGGAATAAGGTACAACAATGCATCATATAGGTAAATTTTTGCAGAATGCTAGTTTTGAGTGCTATGTCATGTTCAACAATTTGTAAAGCATGCATAATAAGAATTTAAGTAACCATGAGGACAGGTTACAGATACCAACATAAACTGAGTTTGGATCAACTCCAGCTTAATCAACATGTCAAGTCTTTTGACTTGACCCAAGTACTCTTCCATACACACACACCAGGTTTCGTAAACATTTGGACGTAGCCCAAGAGCGGTTACCCAACTGTCCTTGACCGTGGACACGGCTATTCGAATAGTTTGACACTTTGCAGAGGTTGCACACTTTACCCACATGACTCCGGGAACTTCCGTGTCAAGCCACGACTCGCGGTATATTACATACCCGAGGTAAGCACCCGAACATTATCTTTCCCTTAACAACACTAACAAACAGTCCACTCGTTGGCCCTTGTCCTCACGATGTACATCATACGAGACTCACTCGAGATCGTACCATCCGAGAGGGGACATAACGGTGTGCCCGGTGTCTGTAAAAACAGCCATAGTCGCCCTACCTGGCACGACTCTGTATCGAGAGAGTAACTCATACTCTCCCGCCACTAGTAATGCGGGCTCCCTGCTAGTATTGACCAAACTAATCAACAAAGCCCCATCCCATAAGGAGTATTGTGGTTGTACAGGTAAGGTTGGAATAACGGTCGCAACTTAAACTAATCCATTTTCGAAAATCACACTCACACAACTTGCTCCGGTACACCACTTCTTTATCAAGTGGTTACCGAGCTCATCATCTCCCTCGGGCATTAGTGGCACCCGATGGGGTTTTCGAAAAGTCTTTGAAAACATACTTGTCTCCATCACCATGCATATACCCAACTCATTTGCGTAGCAACTGCTTTGGCATCCTATCTACTCCCACCCGCATAACCCTCATAGGAAGGTAGGGTCATGCACAATGCAAGTATCAACGAGGAAGTAACGGAGGCAACCCACTAAAGTAGATACCATCTCATCATGATTCCGATGCAACAATAATAAGGTGCTATATGAAATGCATAAAAGGGTTTCATAGACATGGTCAAAGGGCTGCTTGCCTGGCTCAAACAAGTCTTCGAGGTGTTCAAATCCTTCTGGTCCAACTCCTTCATCATCTTCGCAATCTAACGTCACAAAGTATCGGGCACACAATAAGGCAATAGCAGAAACAGAAAAATAAAAGTGCTCATAAAAATGTCAATTTATTTTTGTTAAATATTAGGATGAAAACTAAGAATGCAAAAATTCTTAGTTTTGGAATTGGAGCTATAGAAACAGAGAAATGAATTTTCAAATGTGGATTTATTTGCTCAAATTTGAATTTAAATTTGAAGAGTACAGAAAAGGGTGATGGATTTGCATGAAAGTTACACCATTAAATAGGAGGGATTATTACAAGATTTTTGGAGTTGGAATTATTTATTTTGGATAAATAATGTGGGCTGTGGAATTTTTGGAAATCCACTGTAAAAAGAAAAAGGAAAAAGGTTGGGGGCTACTGTGCTTACTGAGCCAGAACAGCCACAACGCAGCAGGCCTAGAAGGGAAATGGCCTGGGCGAGCCGTCGCGCGTGCGCGCATTTAAACCTGATAGGCGGGGCCCGGCTGCCAGCGGGAGAGAGAGGTGAGGATGACAGGTGGGTCCCACCTGTCATCTCCAACCTCGCGACTAGAAAGGTCGGCGAGCTCACCGGCGACGATGCAGGGCATGGCGAGGCTAGCAAATGGCACCACTAAGCTCAGCGTTGAATCGCCGTTCGGGTGGTGCTGGAGCTGGTCGGAGGAAGGCAGTGGTTCGCCGGCGACGGGGTCCCGCAGTGGAGGAGCTTCGGGAGGAGGTTGCCGGCGTCGACTCCGACTGCAAAACACGGCGGGAAGATGGGGGAAAGAGTCAGCATGCTTCGGGCTATCCAGAGGAATAAGAAAGAGGGCCGGGGGAGGCCTGTACCGCGGGATCGACGGCGACCCGAGGCGGCGGAGCTCAAGCTCGATCTCGAGCTCGGGCGCTTCTGGAGAGGAGTGGGTGGTGCAGGGGGTTGATTTGGTGCTGTAGATGGCGAGTGGTGAGGAAAGGAGGGCTCGGGGGGTCTTTAAATAGGCGGGCAATAGCTCACCGTGGATCTGTGCACCGACGAGCTTGTAGGCGTCACTGGAGGCCACGGGAGCACACGGGGGTGAGTCTGGGGTGTTCGTGGAGGAGGTTTACGACCAGGGGATGGAAGAGAGAGAGCGGGGAGGGCCAGAGGCATCGCGCGTGTGAGCTCGTCCATTGGGGCTCTCGGGCGGCCGGCGCGCGTGCGAAGGGAGGTAGCAGGAGGAGGAAAGAGGAGGGGGATAGGGGCGTGGCGTGCTGCGAACGTCGAGGTGGTCCTGCTGGCGCGCGGGGGAGAGCCGAGGTGGTCGGAGGCGTTGGGCAGGGGGCGGCTACAGTGCGGGAGCGCATTGTAGCACGCTCCAGAGCAAGGTCTTGGCTGGCATGGCCATTTTTTGGCGCTCTGGGCTTGGCCTCTAGCATCCAGCAGCTCTAGGGGGAAGTAAATAAGTGGGGAGGGGCATTGGATGCCCTGGAGTGACCCTGGTGAGAGAAGGGTGGTGAGGGAGAGAGAGGTTGAGCTTGTCCAGAGAGGTAAATGGGGGTTTTTACCCCTGAATAATTGAGCTGTGGAGGAGAGGGAGGTACTGGAGATAATTGAGGGTCAGGAGAAGCCCTGGTAAAAAGTTGAGCTAAAGGGGAATTTATTTGGGGCTCCAAACAGTGATCACAAAAATATGGCAGAAGGTGTTTGATGCAAGTTTGGGCAAGTAAATGGATTCCACTTGACTTGTGATTTAACAGGATCAATGGGCATATAGAAATGAGGTTGGTCACTAAGTTTGAGCTCATTTGAAGAAAGTTTCCAATGTAACTTTGGCAAACCCTAGAAATCAACAAAAATGGGTTTTTCCAAGATTTAGTCATGCAAATCTCCTCTCCTTGATGCACCACTTGGTGTAGTGTCATGATTTGAGTATTTGAGCATGTCCACAAAATTTGAGATCAAGAAGAGACAGTTGGCAATGTAGAGTTATTCAAATTTGATTCTGGATAGAGAGGGTTTTGGGGCACTTTGATCCAATTATCCTACTCTCCAACTTGTGAAATTTGGTCTAGATGCATAATTACACCATTTGAGCATGTGCGCCAAGTTTGAGAGCATTTGGACATGTTTGGCAATGTAAAGTTGCTCAAACCCCAAAATGAACAGAAATAGTTTTGAGGGGTTTTGGTGATGTTATCTTGTTCTCCAAGACATGAGACTTGGCAAGATCACCAAATAGGGCACTTGTGACATGCTAGAATTTTCTTGGAATTAATGGAGAATATTTCCTTTGTAAATATTTCAAAAGCTTGAAATATCCAGAAAGTATTTTTGATGGATTTGACCAATATTTTGAACATGACCATGTGTTGAAACTCTTATATATGGACAATATATGTCCACTGAGCTTTCCAGAATTTTCTCAAATATTTTTGAAACATTAAAATAATTTTAACCTATTAAAGACCATTTCTGGCCTAAAGAAAAAGCCTTTAAATAAAATAGAGAAATAACTTTGAAAATAATATTTTTGTGGTTTTTGGAAGTCCTATATCTAATAGGAGCCAAATAAAACTTTGAAAGATTTTTCACACCCTTAATTAAGTACTTGTAGTTCAAGTCTCAATTCAGGGGGTTTTGGAAAACCTAATTTAGAAAATACCTTTTGGCCAAATTATTTTTGTAAGAAAATACTATTCTTTTCTATACACATGGCATGATCATTGGGCAAAGTCTTGGATCAAAGAGAAGGAGTATAAGAGTTGGAGGATTTTTTTCATTTTTTTAGCACTTGCAAACAGCAGACAAGATCCAATCAAAGCAAAGATCAAAACACTCAAAAGTTTTTGTCAAACCACACTTTATCATGATTTATTAGCTTAAGTGTTGTGGCATGAAAATCAGGGTGTGACAGACCTACCCCCCTTACAAGAATCTCATCCTCGAGATTCCCAGACTAGGCGCGGAAAGGAATACAGAAACTTGGATCTGGGGTAGTCTTCACATCCTCATGTTGCTTCTGCTTTCGTGTGGTGCTCCATTGAACTTGAAGTACTTGATGGTGTGGCTTCGTGTATGATGTTCTTCTTGATCCAGGTTGCTAATGGGTAGCTCGCGGTAGGTCAGATCGGGCTAAAGGTCAATGGTTCGGTGATCGATGTCCTTGTAGAGATCAGGCTTATCAGGAAGTTGGAAACACTTCCAGGGTTGTGATGTGTGGAAAATGTTGTGCACATCGGGTAACTCAGGTGGCAACTCTAGCTGGTGGCCATCTACTCTTTGTCTTGTAGTGATCTCGAAGGGGGTCGATAATCTTGGTGTGAGCTTCCCTTGGAAATGCTTGGTTCCTTTGAGAGGAGTGACCCGCAGTTATACATGGTCTTCGACGCGGAAGTTTACTTCTTGACAACAGTGGTTGGCATAGTTCTTCCTCCTTGACATGGCGGTCTTCAAATGCTCCCTAACTAGCTAAACAACTCTTCTTCCGTCTTCGGGTAGACGAGTAGGTCACCAAGTAATGATGACACCCAACTTGTCCAAGTACTCTATGAAGACATTGTTCATGAGGTACATAAAGTAAGCTGGGGAATTGGTGGTGGTCACGGTTGAGTGTTGGCCAAGGCCTTCTTGATCTAGAGTCAAGGCCCAAGGTCATGATCCTGACCATGTTGTGGCTTGGTAGGGCTTAAGGGTTTCAAGGATTCTAGGGTGCGGGTGAACGTTTATCATCTTATCCTTGAGCACAGTTTCTGAGATGCCAATTGTTCTATCTAGTCCTCTAAACAAATCATCTTATACCACCGAGAGCATCATTTCATCTAGGTCAACTTCAATCATCACTCATGTTATTCATATCTTCATGGCTCCCGAGAGGAGGTCTAACAAAACCACACATGTCAACTATCTCGAAACTCATATCTATGCAAAAATCCATGGGTAGAACATACAAGCTGCTAAGCTTGAATTAAACATGACAATCCAAGTGCTCAACCTATTCATCCAAGGTCCATGATAGTGCATCTCTATCCTAAGGAAACACATCGTATTCCAATCCAAGATCATGTTTCCTTCCTATGTATCAGCTCCAAAAGCCCACTAACTTCCATTAGTCACTACGTAATTCATTAATTCTACAAATCCAATGTCTATGGAGTTCCACATGACCTTCTAATGTCCTATAATCCCCAAATACTTGAAAGGGCTCTACTATAGTCATTCCACCAATTTCCATTATCGTGCTCTGATAAACTCCTATGTCAAGCTTATATGGATCCCTAAATCAACTCCGACAATTAATCCAATCTCCTAGTTTATCGTCCACCGAGAAACATGGTATCATGATCGAGATCATCAGTCTAAATCCAATTTACTCTGAACCATGTAGACTTACTCAACTCCTATACTCCACTAGGATCACCTGTTTAATTTGAATCTCATGTCCAACGAGAATTCCTACATGTTCCCCCAAGTCATTATCGTAATGTCAACTATCTTCTATCAATATCCCCTGGCTAAGTCAAATCCTTATACCTCCAAGAATTTCAGCTTGCGACCATAATTGTCCTACTAAATCCAATTTACTCAGGGTAACGAAAGTCGTGCTACCCTATTATCATGATCCCACCAAGTCATTTACCAACATGAAAGCCTCATATTCCACCAAAGAGTCTCAGATATTTCCTCAAGGTTACTAGTATAGCCTCATCAAGTCATTTGTCCTCAAATTGTCTTTCCCAATGGCATCATCAGTTCTGGTGCTATCTTAGGATGATAATGTGCTCGTTCACTATGCCCACTAGTTCCACAATGAACCCAGTGATGAGCAAAGGTTACTGAAACTTAACTGGTTCTCTTGCAATTCTGTAGGTTAAGCTCATGGTTAAGGATTCAAGTGAAGTCTCGATGGGTCTAGGGATGGGTTTCCAGTCTTGAGGGGTAAACATAACTCTACGTGTTGCACTTGGTCGAGGAGGGTGTAGCAAAAGTCTTCAGTGCTAGTTGGTTGCCGAGGTGGAATCCTTGGTGCATCCTGTCTTGCTGGTCTTCAGTTGATGAGAGAGATGAGAGGGAAAAGTAGCATAGAGGAGGTGCCCAGAGGGGGTTCTTTAGTGCAAGTGCAAACAAACAAGTGCCGAAAGGGCCAAACACAAACAACAAGATAAGGCAGGTGATATAGTCGCGTACTTATTGCCTAGGGCGAAAGGGCGACTTATATCAAAACACAAACAAATAAAAACAAGCAACACAGAACATGGTTCCATTCGAACCATCACACGGACTCGACTGCGCATAGGGGGTACACGACTCATCCTACCCTAGGGGTTCTCGGACTCAGTAGTCATGCTTGCTTCGTGTCTCGTGCAGTCTTCTGGGTTTTCCTCAGGTGTCGCTATGTCTCTTGTAGTTGTTCGATGAAACGATCTGGGTTGGGCCTGAAGAATCTTCAACACTCGCCTGATGAGCTGACGGGGTGAAGGTGGTTCCTCGTAGCTAGCATTGACTCGGTGTTCTGTTGTCTTCTTAATCATGACGATCCCTGTTGCCTTCTAAGGCGTCGAGGGTACCAGGTAGGCAATCATTTATGCAATGACATTAACAAGGCACAATAGAGGTCCAACATGTCAGTTACGTTGATGACAACATCGACACCAAGAGCGGGGGATGAAGAGAACCGTTTTCCTGCTCACTATAGTGAGGCGGACCAAATGGCGAGGTTCTCATCCACCGGTGGTTGTCGATACAACAACGGTAAGGACATGGTTGCTCTATTAGTGATTTATATCATGATCTTTCATATCTTACACCCTGATCGTCGTAGCACAAGGTTGCATCATCCTGGGGCAACGTCAAGGGTGTCACCATCTTCCGAGTCTTGGTTTCCTCAATCCTTGAGAAGGTGTCTTCTGTCTTGTTGTGGTGTCGCCAAAATTGTGTTTAGAAGATGTGGGTGAATGTTTGGTAAGGTGTCTTCCTTCTAGATTATCCACGAGGATTACAAGGAATCCCGTGGTCAGGGGCATAAGGGTTCTAGCGACCATTTACAAAAAAAATTGAAGGGGAAGAGATCAATAAGGAAAATATATCTTAGTTTTCGAAAAACTCAGAAGGGAAGAGAAGTATAGATAGTTTTTGAAAATTAGTGATAGTTTTGAAATTAGTTTTACACTAACTAACAACCATGCTAACTAAGGCTTCCTACAGTCAGGACGGCTCTGATACCAGCTCTGTGGGGACCCCGACTCATAAGTCGTGATCACCAAATGCACGTGTACAATGATCCCAGAGATCAATGCTCACTGAACACACAGAAGCTGAATAACAGGAGTCTTACATCCATACATACGGTCTTACACAAATTATGACCATTATGGTCAAGTCTTCATAAACTCGCAGCGGAAATCTTCAATGATAGCGTGAACCCATGCCATCTGCCTTAACCCTACAGGCATTCTGTCTGGGAAGCGTCCTAGCTCGCATGTTCGTCACCAAGGTACTCTTCATTATATCATGTTCTTTCATGCCTGGCCAATAAAATAACCAGTGGCAATCCAATGAGTACTTTGAATGTACTCGCAAGCAACCCATGTTTTGGAATAAGGTACAACAATGCATCATATAGGTAAATTTTTGCAGAATGCTAGTTTTGAGTGCTATGTCATGTTCAACAATTTGTAAAGCATGCATAATAAGAATTTAAGTAACCATGAGGACAGGTTACAGATACCAACATAAACTGAGTTTGGATCAACTCCAGCTTAATCAACATGTCAAGTCTTTTGACTTGACCCATGTACTCTTCCACACACACACACACACACTAGGTTTCGTAAACATTTGGACGTAGCCCAAGAGCGGTTACCCAACTGTCCTTGACCACTGTCCTTGACCATGGACACGGCTATTCGAATAGTTTGACACTCTGCAGAGGTTGCACACTTTACCCACATGACTCTGGGAACTTTCGTGTCAAGCCACGACTCGCGGTATATTACATACCCGAGGTAAGCACCCGAACATTATCTTTCCCTTAACAACACTAACAAAGAGTCCACTCGTTGGCCCTTGTCCTCACGATGTACATCATGCGAGACTCACTTGAGATCGTACCATCCGAGAGGGGACATAACGGTGTGCCCGGTGTCTGTAAAAACAGCCATAGTCGCCCTACCTGGCACGACTCTGTATCGAGAGAGTAACTCATACTCTCCCGCCACTAGTAATGCGGGCTCCCTGCTAGTATTGACCAAACTAATCAACAAAGCCCCGTCCCATAAGGGGTATTGTGGTTGTACATGTAAGGTTGGAATAACGGTCGCAACTTAAACTAATCCATTTTCGAAAATCACACTCACACAACTTGCTCCGGTACACCACTTCTTTATCAAGTGGTTACCGACCTCATCATCTCCCTCGGGCATTAGTGGCACCCGATGGGGTTTTCGAAAAGTCTTTGAAAACATACTTGTCTCCATCACCATGCATATACCCAACTCATTTGCGTAGCAACTGCTTTGGCATCCTATCTACTCCCACCCGCATAACCCTCATAGGAAGGTAGGGTCATGCACAATGCAAGTATCAACGAGGAAGTAACGGAGGCAACCCACTAAAGTAGATACCATCTCATCATGATTCCGATGCAACAATAATAAGGTGCTATATCAAATGCATAAAAGGGTTTCATAGACATGGTCAAAGGGCTGCTTGCCTGGCTCAAACAAGTCTTCGAGGTGTTCAAATCCTTCTGGTCCAACTCCTTCATCATCTTCGCAATCTAACGTCACAAAGTATCGGGCACACAATAAGGCAATAGCAGAAACAGAAAAATAAAAGTGCTCATAAAAATGTCAACTTATTTTTGTTAAATATTAGGATGAAAACTAAGAATGCGAAAATTCTTAGTTTTGGAATTGGAGCTATAGAAACAGAGAAACGAATTTTTCAAATGTGGATTTATTTGCTCAAATTTGAATTTAAATTTGAACAGTACAGAAAAGGGTGATGGATTTGATTGAAAGTTACACCATTAAATAGGTGGGATTATTACAAGATTTTTGGTGTTGGAATTATTTAATTTGGATAAATAATGTGGGCTGTGGAATTTTTGGAAATCCACTGAAAAAGAAAAAGGAAAAACGTTGGGGGCTACTGTGCTTACTGAGCCAGAACAGCCGTAGCGCAGCAGGCCCAGAAGGGAAATGGCCCGGGCGAGCAGTCGTGCGCGCGCGCGTTTAAACCCGACAGGCGGGGCCGGGTTGCCAGCGGGAGAGAAAGGTGAGGATGACAGGTGGGTCCCACTTGTCATCTCCAACCTCGCGACCAGAGAGGTCGGCGAGCTCACCGGCGACGATGGAGGGCACGGCGAGGCTAGCAGATGGCACCACTGAGCTCAGCGTCGAATCGCCGTTCGGGTGGTGCCGGAGCTGGTCGGAGGAAGGCAGTGGTTCGCCGGCGACGGGGTCCCGCGGCGGAGGAGCTTCGGGAGGAGGTTGCCGGCGTCGACTCTGACTGCAAATCACGGCGGGAAGATGGGGGAAAGAGTCAGCGCGCTTCGGGCTATCCAGAGCAATAAGAAAGAGGGCCGGGGGAGGCCTGTACCGCGGGATCGACGGTGACCCAAGGCGGCGGAGCTCGAGCTCGAGCTCGATCTTGAGCTCGGGCGCTTCTGGAGAGGAGTGGGTGGTGCAGGGGTTGATTTGGTGCTGCAGATGGCGAGTGGTGAGGAGAGGAGGGCTCGGGGGGCCCTTTAAATAGGTGGATAACAGCTCAACGTGGATCCGTGCACCAGCGAGCTCGTAGGCATCGCTGGAGGCCACGGGAGCACACGGGGGTGGGTCTGGGGCGTTCGTGGAGGAGGTTTACGACCAGGGGATGGAAGAGAGAGAGAGAGAGAGAGCGGGAAGGGCCAGAGGCATCGCGCGTGTGAGCTCGTCCATTGGATCTCTCGGGCGGGCGGCGCGCATGCGAAGGGAGGCAGCAGGAGGAGGAAAGAGGAGGGGGACAGGGGCATGGCGTGCTGCGGACATCGAGGTGGTCCTGCTGGCACGCGGGGGAGAGCCGAGGTGGTCGGAGGCATTGGGCAGGGGGCAGCTACAGTGCGGGAGCGCCCTGTAGCGCTCTCCAGAGCGCGGTCTTCGCTGGCATGGCCATTTTTTTGGTGCTCTGGGCTTGGCCTCTAGTGTCCAGCAGCTCTAGGGGGAAGTAAATAAGTGGGGAGGGGCATTGGATGCCCTGGAGTGGCCCTGGTGAGAGAAGGGTGGTGAGGGAGAGAGAGGTTGAGCTTGTCCAGAGAGGTAAATGGGGGTTTTTACCCCTCAATCATTGAGTTGTGGAGGAGTGGGAGGTACTAGAGATAGGTGAGGGTCAGGAGAAGCCCTGGTAAAAAGTTGAGCTAAAGGGGAATTCATTTGGGGCTCCAAACAGTGATCACAAAAATATGGCAGAAGGTGTTTGATGCAAGTTTGGGCAAGTAAATGGATTCCACTTGACTTGTGATTTAACAGGATCAAATGGCATATAGAAATGAGGTTGGTCACTAAGTTTGAGCTCATTTGAAGAAAGTTTCCAATGTAACTTTGGCAAACCCTAGAAATCAACAAAAATGGGTTTTCCAAGATTTAGTCGTGCAAATCTCCTCTCCTTGATGCACCACTTGGTGTAGTGTCATGATTTGAGTATTTGAGCATGTCCACAAAATTTGAGATCAAGAAGAGACAGTTGGCAATGTAGAGTTGTTCAAATTTGATTCTGGATAGAGAGGGTTTTGGTGCACTTTGATCAAATTATCCTACTCTCCAACTTGTGAAATTTGGTCTAGATGCATAATTACACCATTTGAGCATGTGCACCTAGTTTGAGAGCATTTGGACATGTTTGGCAATGTAAAGTTGCTCAAACCCCAAAATGGACAGAAATAGTTTTGAGGGGTTTTGGTGATGTTATCTTGTTCTCCAAGACATGAGACTTGGCAAGATCACCAAATAGGGCACTTGTGACATGCTAGAATTTTCTTGGAATTAATGGAGAATATTTCCTTTGTAAATATTTCAAAAGCTTGAAATATCCAGAAAGTATTTTTGATGGATTTGACCAATATTTTGAACATGACCATGTGTTGAAACTCTTATATATGGACAATATATGTCCACTGAGCTTCCCAAAATTTTCTCAAATATTTTTGAATCATTAAAATAATTTAAACCTAATAAAGACCATTTCTGGCCTAAAGAAAAAGCCTTTAAATAAAATAGAGAAATAACTTTGAAAATAATATTTTTGTGGTTTTTGGAAGTCCTATATCTAATAGGAGCCAAATAAAAATTTTGAAAGATTTTTCACACCCTTAATTAAGTACTTGTAGTTCAAGTCTCAATTCAGGGGGTTTTGGAAAACCTAATTTAGAAAATACCTTTTGGCCAAATTATTTTTGTAAGAAAATACTATTCTGTTCTATACACATGGCATGATCATTGGGCAAAGTCTTGGATCAAAGAGGAGTATAAGAGTTGGAGGATTTATTTGATTTTTTTAGCACTTGCAAACAATAGACAAGATCCAATCAAAGCAAAGATCAAAACACTCAAAAGTTTTTGTCAAACCACACTTTATCATGATTTATTAGCTTAAGTGTTGTGGCATGAAAATCAGGGTGTGACAGCTGGCGCCGGGCAGGAAGCGCGCGCGGGAGCGGGGAGGGGTTTTTGGTGGGCCAGGAAGGTGAGAAGCCAGCTTGGGATCGGTCTGGACGGGGAAATATCAGGTGCTCCCATACTCCAACTGCTTACAATAAGTGTGGGCTATGTAGAGGGCGTAGTAAGCAAGCTTCTCATCGTTCTGCGAGTTGACAGGACACATCAAAGTAGTAGTTTTTTTAAACATACATCAAAGTACTAGTGTAGTAGTCTCCAAAAAGGGCCGACCATGTCCATGGCTACCATCCCATCCCGTGCTTCATCATTGAGTACGTGCATGATTCACATGCCATTCAAGAAAAAACTGCGTACGTGCCATTGAAGAAAAAAAATAAAAACAAACACGCCACCGCGTCATGGTCGAACTTTGATTCGTTCACGCGTGGTTCCCGGCCCTCCACTAAGTGAACAACTACTACACGCGTCAAATTATCACATGAGCTGCCTCTTCATCCAGAAATGAGCTCCACCGTGTACCCACGCATGTGTGTTAGGGAATGAGGCACAGAGTACATGCGTCCGTGCGTGCAATTCTTCTCGTCGTGCACGTACTCCTTTTTTATTGCGGGTGATTCGTGCACGTACTCAGCCTACATTGGTGAGTCTCACTTATCTCTACATCTCTACTTGTACATCTACATCTGCATCTACGTCTACACTACATCTACATCTACATCTACCTCTACTATAGTACAGCAAGTTTTAAACATGAGACCAGCCATTTTCTTGCATGACACGACCAGCCCGTATCACTTCTTGCTCCTCGTCTCTCTCAAAGTGCGTCCGGCAGGCGATTTTGCCGTTGATTGAGGTTGGTTCGCTCACACTCGGTCCCACATGTTATAAATCTAAAAAGAATAGTGATATGACAATAGGAAGCGCTCTGACCGGTGGACCAAACGCGACAGGCGTGTCGTGAGTGGGCCTAGTTTCTCGTAAGGTGACTTATGCGCCTCGACGGAGGAAGCACCTTGCTCAAATTTGGCACTTTTCCGTGAGTTCTCTAGACATTTATTAGCCCAGATACTCCCTCCGTTTTTATTTACTCTGCATATTAGATTTGACTGAAGTCAAACTTTATAAAGTTTGACCTAGTTTATAGAAAAAAATATGAACATTTACAATAGCATATCTATATGATGGGAAAGTGTATTCAATAATGAATCTAATGGTATTCATTTGTTATTGTATATGTTAATATTTTTTTCTATAAAAACTTTGTCAAAGTTTACAAAGTTTGACTTTGACCAAAGCTAATATCCAGAGTAAATAAATATGGAGGGAGTACATCAAAAACCTAGTTACAGCTACACGGGTGTGATGAGAAGGACATGGATTGCCGTTCGATCGCCGTGCATCCTACGGTGCACACACACGATCCGTGTGTCTGGGGTTCCGGCCAATCACAACGCAACCCCGGTCGGGTGAGCGCACACAATTTCCAGAGGCGACGGAAATGAAGCGTGTGCGATAGTAAATGACCAAGATTGTAGGGGAATCCGAATTTCCTGCGTCGCTTGTCCTTGAGCTCTAAAAAAACACCGCACTGTACGGTTGTCCTTCCTCTCTCACAAAATGTCGCCCGCTTCTCTTCCCCCCACCCTCCCGGTTTACAATCCTACGAATCAAACAATGCACATAGGAAAAATTCCTAAGGATTAGAATCCTCCAAAATTCCTTTGAGAATCCTTTGAATCAAAAAAACCCTTATACAGGGCTCAATTAACAAATCTCACCAACCATTGGCACCGTGTACTTATGGTTGCTTCGTCCGAGCAACTTACTCTTGGAATATTGGAGTACGAGCGCATTCAACGAAGAGTGAAATGATGGTTGCTTCGCCCGAGCAACTTTTACTAGTACAGCAGGAAAGGTGGGGCTCTGTGATTTGACTGCTCATTAGTCATTATTACTGCGGTGTAACGAGCAGGGTGAATCTCGCCAGCGGTTGTGCACTCAATATTGGTGCATGGCACATTGACCTGGATTCTGGCTGTCCCACATGTGGGCGAAAGGAAGTTTGAATGATTTGTGGCATTGCTATCAAGCCTCCGGGATATGTTTATATGTACACATAATTTTCCAGCATAATGAAATTGTGTTGTAATGCTATGAAGCTTTCAACTTTGGTTTCATGTGTCCTCTTGCCTCCAAAGTTGTCTCGTTACAACATTCATTAAATACAAAGGAAACTAACATGCATGATAATGCATCTCAATGATTCGCAGATCAGCATCAATATTTACATCACAACTGAATACAAAGTTGTGCGAATGTGTACAAATAAAGAAAAATAAAAAATTGAAGGATGATGTCCGCAGGCATGGTTCCATTTCCTGGAGTTCATTTGTTGGCAGCTAGTTTCACGCAGCTCTGTGGAACTGAAGAAGACATGTTAGCCAAGAATGGATTCTATGGTGGACTAAAATCGAGCTGAGCATCCCTGTTTGCAAAGATATTGAACAAGTGTGATTAAATTAATAGTAGCACCAGTAGTAGTTGATGAAACATACACACACAAGTAGAAGTCGGTCACCTTTGCAATCTCTCATAAAACTAACCACTTGTTGGAGAAGATTAGGCTCGGAGTTGGATGAGGAGGATAGCAAAACCAATCTCCCTTTGTGCAGTCACACTGAAATGTAGAGACGTTGTCCGTGTGACATTTTAGTAGAACTGCACAAGACACTCTTGAGAAAAAAGTGATTTGTGCAGTTCACCAAAAGGTCGCAATACCAACGAGGTGAAATGGATAGCCCTGTTTGCAAAAAGAGGTGGAAAGGAAACAATTACTGGCCAATAACAGTTGATGACACATATGCCGACAAAAAAAGAAGCACATTCCTTATCCTAAGGGAAGATAGCAGCACGGTTGTTTATGTAAAACGGTGTGAGGACGATATTGCAACATGGAAAGTACGCCGGCCGAGCTACATTTTGGGCAAAGAACTAGGGAAGATCCACATGCAGCAACGTGGGAAGATGGGCAGGAGCAAGGCCGAAGGAAGATGTACCTGAGGGTCATCGGGATGTAACTAGGAGGGCGCCAGCGGTCGGGATCTGCCCATACTACGACAACGAGCAAGTGGCGAAGGCACTGCCGCGCCGGAGCTTGGTCAGAGAGAACGGCGGGTACCGCAGATCGAGACGTGCTGCCTCAACGCCATCGAACGGAGAAACGATGCACATCCTCCCTTTCTGTCAGCGGACGGGATGCAGCCGGATCAGTGACCAATGGTGAGAGAGAGAGGCCACCGCCGCCTTGTGTGAGATAGTGTGATGAGAGACAAACCCCGGCAGGCAGGCTCCATTGTATATAGTGGAGCGGATTTCTTTTTTCTCGATGACAATCGTTTTATATTCTATACGTGCCATTGAGGAATATAACTTTATTTAATACCAACGCGTCAAGTCGAACTTTGTTCCATGTACGCGTGGTACACGACCCTCCTTCGAGTAAACAACCGCTACACGCGTCAAATTATCACGTGGGCTGCCTTTTCATACAGAAATGAACTCCACCTTGTACCCGCGCGGGTGTGGCCGGGAACGAGACGTGAGTACATGAGTCGTGCGTGCACCTCTTCTTTACGTGCAGGTACGTACGTGGGTGGGTGTAAGAGAGATGGTTTGTGCGAAACAGAGGCAATGTGTCGATGATATCTCAAACAAAAAATGTAACATATGCAATGTGTGAAACACAGTCATGGATAAATCATATATAGAGGGAGCGATCCACGAGAAGAGAGTGGAGGGATCATCGGCGTGAGATATCGATAGAATCGAAAACAGGGATGAAGTGTGTGGGTGCGCGATTGATAAAGAGTGCCATCGAATTTGTGTTTGCCCACGTCAAATATATAGGGCGGCTGGCCTACTGGAATGTGAGAGCGCAGAGGTGCAGTTTTTCTCTGTGGCATGGATACCTACCTACAATGTTCGACTATCGGTGTGGGGGCGAGGGGGTAGAGACCTAACTATAGAGAGGTAGATCGACTGGTATATGTGTGGAGAAGGAGAGAAACCTAGCTATGTATTGAGGGAGATCTATCGGCATCCATGCATATGTGTAGCAGAGGAATAAGGTTGGGAGAGAGACAAAGGTAGAGTGTCGAAGGGTTGGTGGTGGAGTTGCTTCTCACAAATGGTGGGAGAGGCCTGCTAGACAAACGGAGGGTACGACTGCAATATTAATAGGAGAAGGGATGTCTGCCTGTCTATGCACGTGCGTGTGAGAGACGGGTCGGGAGGTATGCAAGGATGATGAGGGGGGACGATATGGTTGTGGTAAGCAGACATAACTACATAGGAAGATCAATCATCGTGTGTCGGAGAAAGGGAGAGACATAACTAGTGAGGTACGTCGATCAGTGCATGGGGAAAAAGACTTATAGTCGACCTAGCTATATGTAAGGAGATCGGTAGGTAACATGCATGCATGTGTTAGAAGCAAATAAGGTCTAGAGAGACAGATAGGGGGAGAGGGATGCGGCTAGGAGGTGGTGCGAGAGGCCTACTATATCGAGGGGGGAGGAGTGTGCGAGTATGAGATCGATGAGAAGAGGGGCGGGAGTGTGCACATGCGTGGAACCGTATTGGACATAGGGGGGCATGGACGGTGAGAAGAGAAGAGGGAGAGTGTGTGTTTGTGGTAGGCACACTTGGCTAGAGAGGTATATCGACCGGTGTGTGCCGGAAAGAAGGAGCCGGGGGGCCTACACACACCATGGATGAACGACCTAAAGAGAAATAACAAATGTGCGTGATGGAGGGGACGCTGAGGGAGGGTGAGAGGGGGGCGGGCGTGTGCATGCACGAGAGAAAGTTAGCGCTAGCTACAAAGAGAAGAGGATTGTATGGGTGTAAAAGATGAACAAAGATCATAATTCATTATAAAAAGTGGATTCGGATATTTGAAGAAGATATTATAGTGTTTTAAACCGACGCATGCATGAATATATAAAATGGTGATACGCATGGTGTGGTGATGAACATGTTATACTACATATAATATATAGAACATTTATTTGAATTTGTGATAATGTGTGGCTTTTGTAGCTCAGGGCTAAATACTTGTCATAATGTAGGGGGCGAGGCACTATACTTTGTGCGATAAACATAGTGTACGTATGACACATGGTTTAGATTATGAAGATCTAGTTAGTACATCAAATGTACTATTATTTGGAATCAACATCAAGTGTATCAAAGTTTTGAATTCGAGTTCATATAATACACATAGTTCATATCTATCTCTATAGTAATCATGTGGTGTGTTGTTAAGATAATATACGAATGATGGTTTAAGTTGGCAACAATCATGATTGTAGATTCTTATTCAAATAGAGAAACGAATTCAAATTTAGTTCAAATTGCAGCGGCAGTATAGACATTTGGAATGCACTAAAATGTTCGTATGAGTAGGTTACATGCATTATACAGCCAACGAAAAAATTTAATTGGACATAACATGGATTCATAGCTTTGAATAGCATTTGTACAGTAAAATGGGACAAGACTCTCTGTTTGTGTGGTGCGAATAGTTTTATTTTTTTTTTGTTTTTTTTTGTTGAGGGAAGTGCGAATTGATTTGGTACGTACATAATTACACATTAGGCGTGTCCCTAAAATTCAACCTGCGCCTTGTTATCCTGAAAATTCAGATATCATGCTCCCAAAACTCGCGCCTTCACAACCCGCGCCTTGCGATACTGAAATTACAATGTGCACGAAAACTCCCTCCAGCTGCCAAATCCCGACACGCGAAATCCCCCTTCTAACCCTGAGCCGAAAGGGCCGCTAGTTCAAATCGGCGGGGGTACTTTTGTAACACACCCTACATTTTGTACAAGTGCATCCCTAAGTCATGGTTCCCCCCCTCCCATCACCTCCTTTTCGCCATTCGAAATCCCAGGCCGCCATAACCTCTCTGCTCCAGCCGCAAAACCCCACCCTCCGCCGTCCGCCACCCCACCGCTGCCCAGCCGGAGCCTCTTCCCCGATGACGTCGTCCACCGCAATAGCTCGACGTCCCTCATCCACCGCCCCGGATGAGGATCCATCATCGATCTCGTCGTCCCGCCGGTTCAGCCGCCCCATCCTCCACCTCCAAGGAGCTGCTCCGATGATCGCCTGGTCTATCATGGCTGCTCCATCCCCACAGCGCCGCCTTAACCTACTCCACCAGAACCGCAGCATCCTCACCAACTCCTCGGATGAAGCCGAGGCCTACTCGGTGCCACCAAAGAGGTTGTACGCTAATCGCATTGCACCTTCTCCTTAACTTGACCTCCCGGCGCCGCCGGTGCTCGATCCCGCTCCCCCATGGTGCGACTACCTCGTAGTCGGTGCTGCCGGTGACATCTCCATGGCGGCTCTCCCCCAGAGCGAGGCTCCCTCGACGGCGGCGGCCATACCAGCCGGAGCTGCTGCTGCTCCGGCTCTCACTCGCTCGCGCTGCTGCTCTGCTCTTCCCCTCACTCATGCTGCTGCTCTGCTCTTGCTCTCGCTCGCGCTGCTGATGCTGCTACATGGGCTGTTGCAGCTACACGAGTTGCTGCTCTGGCTCTAGTTCGCGCTGCTGCTCCGGCTGCTATCTGCTACTATCACTACTGGAATCAAAAGATTTGCCGTCTGCCACATCTTTGCCGTCAGCTAGCAGACGGCAAAGAATGGCTTTGCCGTCAGCTACCAGAAAACAGACGGCAAAGAGCTAGCAGACGGCAAAGGCTTGCTTTGCCATCAGCCACCCCTTTGCCGTCTGCTAGCAGACGGCGAAGAGGGGGTTTGGCCCACTGGCTGTTAAACCCTAATGGCCCCCTCTTTGCCGTCTGCTAGCAGACGGCAAAGGAGCGGCGGACGGCAAAGCTTTAATTTAACTTAACGGGGCCGCGCCCCCGTCGTCGCCCTCTCTCTCTTTCTCCAGCGGGGCAGTGCGGTGATGGGGCAGCGGTGGTGCTTGTCGGGCCGGGAGGAAAGAGGAGAAAGAGAGAGAGGGCGACGGCGGGGGCGCGGCCCCGTTAAGTTAAATTAAAGCTTTGCCATCCGCCACTCCTTTGCCGTCTGCTAGCAAACGGCGAAGAGGGGGTTAGCAGACGGCAAAGAAGCGGCGGACGGCAAAGCTTTAATTTAACTTAACGGGGCCACGCCCCCGCCGTCGCCCTCTCTCTCTTTCTCCTCTTTCCTCCCGGCCCGACGAGCACCACCGCCGCCCAATCACCGCACCGCCCCGCTGCCCACCGGCCCTCTCCTCTCTGTTGCCGCCCCCTCCCTGCCACCCCACCACGTCGCCGCCCCACAGCCGCCCCTCCCCGCCCCCTCCCTTGCCACCCCGCCACAGTTGCCACAGCACCCTCCCGCCCCCTCCCGCCGTCGCCGCCCCTCCTGCCTCCCCACCCCTCCCAGCCTCCCCGCCGCCGACCTCCCCGCCGCAGCCAAGGGTCGGCGCCAGCCGCCCCGGGAGCGCCGCCCGCCGCAGCCCCCTCCCCGCCCCGCTGGCACCCCGCCCCATCGCCGCCCCGTCGCCCCCTCCCCGACCCATCGCCACCCCCCACAGTGAGCCCCTGCCACCCCCTTTTTCTTTTTTTTTTCTTTCTGTTTTAGATATTAGATATATTAGATATAGTTAGCTAGATTAGATTATATTAGATTAGTGCTAGGTTTTAGTTAAATAGTCATAATAAGGAAATAAAAAAAGAGAAGAAGAAGAAGAAGAAAAGTAGAAAAGAAGGGGAAGAGAGAAGTGAGGGGAGAGAAGAGAAGAGGAAAAAAAGAAGAGAAGATAGAAGAAGAAAAAGGAGAAGGAAGAAGAAGAAGAAGAAGAAGAAGAGAGAGGAGAGGAGAGAGAGAGAAGGAAGGGAAGAAAGGAGAAGAAAGGAGAAGAGAAAGGAGAAGAGAAGGAAAAGAGAAGGAAAGAAGAAGGGAAAGAAGAAGAGAGAAGGAAGGAGAAGGAGAAAGGAGGAAGAGAAAGAAGAAGAAGAAGAAGAAGAAGAAGAAGAGAAGAAGAAGAAGAAGAAGAAGAAGAAAGAAGAAGAAGAAGAAGAGGAAGAAGAAGAAAATGACACCCGACCAGACACGACACCCCGACCCCGACACGACACCCACACGACCCGCCCACGACACGCCCGACACCCCGACACGGCACCCCCGACCCCGACACAGCACTCCGACCCCGACACGACACCCCCGACACCCCCGACCCCGACACAGCAACCCGATCCCGACACGACACCCCCAACACCCCGACCCCCGACACCTCTTCGGCCTCCTGGTGACCGAAAAGGTGCTCTTCGGCCTTCCAGAGGCCGACGGGGTCATATATTTGTGAATTATGAGTTAGGTCATATATTTTTCAATTTTGTTATAAAAAACATCATATTTGTGTTGATCAGGTGGTTTTAAATGTGCAGTTGTTTCATCGCTGCGAGGGTCTGGTGTTCGACGACCTCCCCGTGCGTTCGACGAGCTTCGCCCCTGCGTTCGTGGGTGAGCACAAATGACATCTCCTCCTCCCCCCTTCATATGCTTTGTTCTGGTCTTTGTGCCGATGAAACTTGCTAGCTATAGGTGTCTTCAACCATCAGTATGCGTGACCACTATGCGTCTCCCGTTCGAAAGGGTTACATCTATAAATATGCATGCATTTGCATATTTATAACCGTGATTCTTTCGAATTGTCCAACGTTATCCATGGACAGCCCGAGTATGTGTAGATTGGGTTCGTTTTCCCATATGCTCTCCTCCGGATCCGATGCAAAATTTTGTTAGTGCCTCCCTGTTGTTCTCCGGGTACACATCCTCTCTGCTTATTGCCGAGACATGTATCAGGAGAACAGCGGGGAGGTGTTGCCGAAATTTTGCGTCGAATCTGGAGCAGATCATGGGAAAACGAACCCAATCTACACATACTCGGGTGGGATTAGGACCTATCTTTACCTATTAGTGTCTAGGTTGCATGGACGTAATAAAAGTGACAAACTCCATTAACTGATGGATATGGTTTGCTGAATTATGTATATATTTCTTGTGTGTCCAGTAGCTACGCAATATGAGTGATCGTGCGTGGATGTACACCGGTCACACTAGTCAGGAAGACATGACCAATGAATGGTTAACAAAAAACAGGGGGTTTGTGAGAGCCGCATTTGCAAATGGCCAGAGAATAAGCTGGTGCCCCTGTGCCCGGTGCGACAACTATAAAAGGAGGGACGAGCTTGAAATGAGTAAACACCTGCAGAAGTTTGGTTTTACGCCTAGTTATACAGTCTAGACATTTCATGGTGAGTCTGCCCAATGTCCCAGAGCCGAGGAGGTTCGTCATCGCACCGACGAGCATGGTACCGGGATGGAAGACATGGTGCAAAACTTTGATGATGCTCGGGACACGGACGATGAGATGGAGGAATCTGCAAAGGCCTTCAATGAAATGTTGGAGTCTTCAAAATGTCCTCTCCACGAGCACACTGAGCTTTGTCAGCTGGATGCCATCTCATAAATAATGAATCTAAAGGCTCAATTCAACTTGGGCAGAGAATGCTACGACACGATGATGACAGTATTTGGATGTTTTCTACCCAAAGGCCATGTACTACCTGCAAACATGTACCAGTCAGACAAAATCCTCCGTGCTCTTAAGATGCCCTATGAGAAGATACATGCCTATGAGAAAGGATGTGCCTTATTTAGGCTTCAGTTTGCGGACTTGAACTATTGTCCCATTTGCAAGTCATCCAGGTATGTTGTGGTAGACAACGATATGGGTGAGAAGACGCAGACCAAAATCCCCGTTAATGTTCTTCGGTATATGCCAATCGTACCAAGACTTCAACATCTTTTCATGGTCGAAGAGACGGCCAGACAGATGACATGGCACAAAACGGGCAAAAGAACCCAACTAGATGCAGATGGGAAGCTGATGATGGTGCACACATCGGATGGTGAAGCATGGAAGCGCTTCGATGCATTACATGCGGCAAAAGCGGCAGATCCAAGGAATCCGCGAGTCGCCATCAGAACAGATGGGTTCAGTGTGTTTGGTCTGACGGCAGCCCAATACAGTTGTTGGCCCGTATTTGTCATTCCACTCAATCTCCCCCCCGGACAGATTATGTTGTACTAATTTTGTTTACTCTTTGTCATTGCAGGTGTTGACAGATGGTGGGCGCGGGTCGAGAGTGCTCCGAGCCCCCTTCCTCGGCGCGTGCTGGGAGGGGTGCTTGCATTCCACCCCAGCACCTCCGAAGAGCGCTGATAGACAGTATGCAGACACCACAGGCGGGCGCTTCTTCTTCGACCGAGAGAGGTCGGGGGAGGACGAAGAGGGGTGCTAGAGGTGGACGTGGCGGTGGGAGAGGTAGGAAGGCTGCTATGCCTTCCTCGCCGCCACCCCCAGCTGATTCACCTGACCACAGGACTGCTTCGTCTAAGGTGGACCCGTCTGATGTGGACCCGTCTCGGACTCCGGTCCACGAGCCTCGGACCGACGAGCCTCGGGCCGACGAGCCTCGGGACGACGAGCCTTTGCCCCATGAGACTCCGGTCCTAGAGTCTTTGTCCCACGAGACTCCGGAGGCTAGTGGCCATGCTGATGGTGGCGAGGACAGCTTTTCTGATGATAGCTATAGCGAGGACGAGCTGGTTGATGGGGGCAAGAAGGTCTACCAGCGTGGTGGTACAAAGCTCCCGCCCGTGCCGCCGACCCGCGAGCAGAGGTGGTTGATTGCGCCTAATGGGGAGAAGTAAGTGCATTTACTCTTTTTTAACATTTTGCCTTCATGTTTCTTCAAATTAATATCTAATGCATTATCCTTGTCATACTGCAGGGGTTGGACACATGCCTGTGGTGTCCGCAGGCCCAACCAGATCCTTGGTGTGATTTGCCGGCAGAACTTCCCGGGGTGGGTCACGTTGCCCGATGAGGGTCAGGCTCCACAGCTAACACTTAGCTGGGAGCTGTACTTGGCTGCCCCGGCCCCGCCGGAGGAGAGGGTCGACGGTGTCTTGTGTGAGACGGTGGCCAACATTGTGATCCGGACATTTTGGGTAATTTCTCCTTTACAGAATTAAAAATCAACAGTACCTAGTGATTGTACTAATCAGTGTTGTCTTGTTTGATTGCAGACCTTCTACAGGTGTCTTGAGGAACACGAGGAGGCCACAGCTATGGTTGTCAAAGCTGAGTGCAAGCGCCTACTTCTGAACTTACGGCACGAGGCTCGGGTGCAGGCTGTTCGAGACTACTACGCCTCGACTGGTATTAAGAGGTCCAAGACGAAGTGTCGAGGCAAGTTTCTGAGTAAGGAGAAGTACATGAAGGTAATTACCTATTCTTAAGGCCTTGTACTTAGTTTCCTTGATTTGATTCATAAGCGTAGCGCTGAAATTTCTCTTGACTAACTTAGGTGCCCCCGAGATGGTGTGCGGATAGGATGGACTGTTGGGAGGTGTTGATGGATGAGTGGTGCTCTCCCCAATGGCTAGCCATCCACAACAAGGCCAAGGATAAGCGTGCCCAAATGCAAGGTGTGCCACACCATCAAGGGAGCTCCAACCTGTTTGAGTACGGGGATAACTGGGTATGTGGTTTGCTTCATGATTCATGTAATTTCATTCTTCATGCTAGCTTGAGCCCTTAACTAATATGTTGTTCCTCTCTTTTAGGTGCGACACAACAAGAAGGAGGTGCCAGGGGTGTTCGACCTCTATGCCATGGCCCATACTGCCCCGTACAAGAAGGCCAAGGCATTCGAGGAGTCTGACCTCGATCATCCAGAGAGCTTCACCAACATCTCCTCCCACCAAAAGCTCGTGAGGTACAGAGACATGGGGAAGACGAGGAAAGGGGAGGAGTTTAACCCGAGCCAGAGTCTATTTGATCCAGAGCTGGTGATGATATCTGGTGGCGGGAGGTACCATGGCTCGGTAGCCATTGGGGATGGACTGATACGTTGTCCTACAACTCTCCCGGAGATCAAGAAGCGCCAGACGAGCTCCGATCCTGAGATAAGGCCTCGTCCATGACCAATGGAGCTCGCCATCGAGGCTAGGGCCAAGGATCTTTTGGCGGAGGCAAACAGGTAGGTGGCGGAGAGGGAGAGGGACATGGAGGAGAGGATGGCTAGGCTATTGGAGGAGGAGAGGAACCGGAACGACGCGTCTCACCGGGCCCTATACGAGCTCCTCGTGGTAAGTTTCTCCTGCATATTAGCCAAATCATGCACGTAATGTTCATTTCATTACTAACTAATATGACTGACTCGTGAAAACAAAATGTGCAGTCTGTGTGCCAGGCCAACGGTCAGACCCCTCCGCCGATGCCCCAGATTGGTATAGCGCCCACGGTGAGTTTCATTTGAATGGTCATTAGTTACTAGTATTCACATTTGAGTTGCATCATGCTAACGAGACATTGCAAATGATCTTTGGTGCAGCATGCCTCCCGACAAGCATCGACCGATCCTTCTCCGTCTGCCACTGGCGCAACCCCAACCGGTCCTTCACCTCCGTGATGATGGTAAGTTTTCCCGAGTGTTTTGCTTAACAAATGCATACTTAGCTTAAGAAATGACCTATTTATCTCCAAAATGACCTATACTTAGCTTATTTTCCTCGAAAATGACATAATAACCTTACTTAGCTCCAAAATGACATATTTTACCTAGGATAGCTATAAAATGACCTATACTTAGTATTTTTTCCTCCAAAATGACTTAATATGCTTAGTTAGCTAAAAATGGCATAACTACCTAGGATAGCTCAATAATGATCTATACTTAGCTTAGCTAGTTCATTTATGACATAATTAGCTTACTTAGGTAAAAAATGGCATAATAACCTTGGTTTAGCTCCAAACTGTCATATAATTAGTTTATTTTCCTCCAAAATGACAAAATAACCTTACCTAGCTCCAAAATGACCGATTTTAACTAGGATAGCTCTAAAATGACCTACACTTACCATTTTGTCCTCCAAAATGAATAAATAGCCTTAGTTAGCTCAAAAATGGCATAACTACCTAGGTTAGCTAAAAAATGACCTATACTTAGGTTCTTTGGTTCATTTATGACATACTTAGCATACTTAGGTCAAAAATGGCATAATAACCTTGGTTTAGCTCCAAACTGTCATATCATTAGTTTATTTTCCTCCAAAATGACAAAATAACCTTACCTAGCTCCAAAATGACCGATTTTAACTAGGATAGCTCTAAAATGACCTACACTTACCATTTTGTCTCTCCAAATGAAAAAATATGCTTAGTTAGCTCAAAAATGGCATAACTACCTAGGTTAGCTCAAAAATGACCTATACTTAGCTTCTTTAGTTCTTTATGACATACTTAGCATACTTAGGTCAAAAATGGCATAATAATCTTGGTTACTCCAAATGACATATACTTAGCTTTTTTTCCTCGAAAATGACATAATAACCGTACTTAGCTCCAAAATGGACCTATTTAACCATCGTTAGCTCTAAAATGACCTACACTTAGCATTTTTTTCCTCCAAAATGACTTAATATGCTTAGTTAGCTAAAAAATGGCATAATTACCTAGGTTACCTTAGTTAGAAGAAGAAGAGGAGAAAAAGAAAGAGAAGAAAAATTCTTCTTCTTCTTCTTCTAGTCTTCTTCTTCTTCTTCTAACTTTCTTCTTTCCCAATTTGTAGATTTGCTTTAAATCATGGAAGCTTGCGTTGATGGAGTCTACTCTTCTCCTTGTCCTTCCTTTTTGTTTTGATTTTGTAGGATGAACAATGTGAAACTTGCTACCTATATATGTATGTATGGATGAAACCATTGTATGCTTGTTGTTGGATATATGTTGGCTATATATATGTTGGATATGGACTTTTGAGTTGGTATGTATATGTGTTGGATGATCATATCCATATGGCAGGAATATGTATGTTTGTTGAAAGTATTTTCAAATGTGTATATATATATATATATGTGTGAAATTGATTGAATTTAAGAAAAAACAGGAAAAAACAAGGGCAATACAGGCACTTTACCGTCTGCTGGCAGACGGCAAAGAGGTTTGCCGTCTACCAGTGGACGGCAAAGCTGCCATGTGGTAGCTACCTGTGCAACCTGGGGGCACTGGGCTGGCCTATATGGTTGCTTTTCCATCTGCTGGCAAGCGGCAAAGACCTTTGCATCTTTGCCGTCCGCCAGCAGACAGCATAGCAAGCCACGTGGCAGCTACCTGGGGGGCACCTGGGCTGGCCTATTTGGGCACTCTGCCGTCTATTGGTAGACGGCAAAGATGCACAGGTCTTTGCTGTCTGCCAACAGACGGCAAAGCACGCCGTTAACCCCTTAATGGACCTAACCCTAACCCCTGCCATCCATGCCCTTTGTCGTCTGCTGGTAGACGGCAAAGACCTTTGCATCATTGCCATCTACCAGCAGACGACAACGTGCCCTTTGCCATAGTTCATTCAGCCGGACACGGTGCCGTCTGCTGGTTGATGACAAAGGCCTTTGCCGTTCGCTAGTCATGCCTTTGCCATCAGCCATGGCAGACGGCAAAGTGCCTGATTCCTGTAGTGTATGTTCCCTGGCGGTCGCTTGCTGATTTAGATCACTGTTTCTCTACTACTAGTGCTCGAGCGGCCTAAACTACATGTGAAGTGCATCTCTGCTACCAGTGTGTTCAGTTTTGACAGTAACATTCCGATTCCACAGTAAATTTCAGTTTCAACAATTAAGTTCAGAGTCAATAGTTTTTACCTCATCTGTTGTAGTCAGGTGTTTTTTGGTGATGTACATTTTACATCTACGACTTTTTGGTAATGTATTTTACATCATCTATTGGAGATGCTATTAGAATCCCACTTGAGATTAACGATGTCTGTCTTGTGCTGCTTCAGCCTCGACGTCTTACGGCTCGCCGGAGCTGCTCCAACAACGGAACCATCCATCACAAAAGAGCAGTACCCTGGACGCCGTCTACAGACGCCTCAGATGTTCCACCACACCTCCGACAGCCACCTCTACCGCAACTTCTTCAGCGACCAACCCAATGATGCTGAGGTCGACACGGCTACGCCAAAGAGGTTGTACACTTGTCGCATCACTTATTACTCTACATTCATGTTGATCCATTAGGGCTATTTTGGTTCAAAGGAAAAAGTGAAGGAAAAACATAGCAATAGGAAACTTTCCTATGGTACTCTACTATTCAATTATTCATGCATTTGGTTGAAAGGAATGGAGCAAAACATCCACCTAGAGCTACTTTTCCTATGCATGAAAACAAGACTAAGTGCATTAGTGGCAGAATAACATTCTAACTGTACACACTTTCATATTGTTTCACTTTAATTTGGCCATGTTTCTTTGCATTCCTCTGCTCTTCCAATTCCTGTGAACCAAACACCCAAGTTGACAGAAATCATGTGTTTACAAATACTCTGTTTCCCACGTGCATTCCTATCCTATTCTGGTGTTTTTCCTATCCCTGCATTTTTAGAATCCTGCAAGCCAAAGGAGCCCTTACAGAATTACTTCAGTTACAGATAGGTGTCGAAGAAAACTTTGTGTGGTTTGTCCTGCTCCTACCGCGACATCATCCACCTCACCTGAGCTGCTCCATCGACAGAAGCATCCACCATACCAGACATCACGACTCCTGGCCATCTTTCATCGCCTTAGATCTCCTTCCCTGCCACCGGCACCCACCGCAACTGCATCGCCATCATCGACTCAGCAGATGAACCTGAGGAGTACACGGGTCCACAAGAGAGGTCGCACTCTTTTGTTTCTGCTTATGTTATTCATTGCTTAATATTACCTGCTACTTTATCATCCTGTTCACCTCTTCGACTCCAAGTCAGGTCCAAATTAATGTTCAAACTTGAGTTTTAAAATTCTTGTGGGGCACATATCGAGGCAGCAATGAATAGTATCTTTGTTTATTATCTGGTTCACCTAGGGTATGTCTATGTTGTTCATCTTGGGTGGGAAACAAACAGTAAAGCAATCATCATCTGTCTTTTTATTAAAGTAAAGCTATCATCAGCCTGCTATCATTATTTTTGGATCTATCCACTGGTTGTTACCATCACTCTAGATTTGTGCATGCTCTCCTTACATAATCTCACTATATTTTTTTCGTATGCATGTCAGATATTGTACAAGTCATGCTGAACATGTAGAGAAAAAGAGAAGAGTTTTGTGCGGCAATACAATGTCATGCATACATCACTCCATGGTGGGTGCAAAAGCAAACCCTCCCCCCTCCAGATTGTAATCCAGAGGAAGATATCTGTTCTGAGGCGGATTCAGACAGAGCTGACCACTCCTATTTACCCCCCGAGGTGTTTGCTCTAACTTGCCATGATGATGTTGGTCATATCATGCATATGTTGCCTTGCAGTGCCTACTTTCAACATCATATATGTCATCTGCTTAGTTTAGACATGTTCTGTAATGCCACCTGTTTAGTTTCTATATCATATATGTGAATTATGCAATCTCATCTCTTTTAGCCAGCCATAATATATGTGAAATATGCAATGCCATCTTGTTTAACCAGGCATCATATATTTGAAATATATATTGCCAATCCTTTTCTTAATTACATTTCCATTTGTCGACAATGTTTGTACATTCAACTACTCTTCCTGTGAATCAGCGATTTGAGTGGGTGATGGAAAAATCTGGAGTGAAAACAAGGTCTTCATAGCAGACAGTGCTACCTGTCAAAGCAGATCTCTTGCTGAGTCCCGATAGCTCCTCAGAGATGGATTCAGAGACAGATGACCAGTCCTATTCCCCCACCGAGGTGTATGCTCTAACTTGGCATGGTTATACTGCTCATATCATGCATATGGTGTTTTGCATTGCATAGTTTAGATATCATATACACAATATTCAACACCATGTTCTTAGTTCAGACATCATATATGTGAATGCCCTTTGCTTAGTATATAAATCACACGTGCGAATTATATCATGCGATCCTGATTACTTAGATAACATGTATGTGAATTATGTCATGCCAACCTGTTTACTAAAGACATGATATAATTATCTCATGCCATCCTGTTTAGTTAGTCATCATATCTTTGAAATATGTCATGCTATGCTGTCCAGTTTAGATAGACATCATATATGTGAAATTATGTCATTCTATCCTTTTTAGTTAAACAATATACATGTGAACTATTTCATGCCCTCTTTTTTCCACACTATCTATTGCATCTGTCTCTCATACAAGGTCTTTACATTCAACTACTTTTCTTGTTTATCAGCCATTTGAATTGGAGGGGGTGATGGCAGTATCTAGCGGAGTAAAAACATGGTCTTCAAATAAAACAGTGCTACCTCTTGGTGGAGATAGCACCCTGGTTGTACATGCACGAGAACCAGCCCTACCACACATAACCCAGACTCTCGCAGATTGTACCCCTACTCCAATGGACAGAGAACCAGCTTCACCCAATCTAACCCTAACCACAGCACATAGTAACCCAGTTCTAGTTTACATGGCACCATCTCCAGCACAGAGCTCGCAAACAAGAGCAGTTAGTATGGCAGCTCCAGTGCCCAAAGCGTCAGTACTACCACGGCGAACCCCAACTCCACTAGTTAGTACACCTATTCCTGTGGACGAAGCACAACCAGCCATTCGTAGTTTAGCATCTATCACATTTGATGTTGTTAAATCCTATGTGCGTATCTTCCCATCATGGAAATATTATACTGAAGATGAAGGAAAAAGCCAGTTGTAGGTGTTCGTCCAGGAGTTATGTGTAAGTAACGTTATTTATGGAAAATTGTCGGGGAGGAGATGCAGGTGCAGATGATGGTGTCGCCGCCTAACGGTGACGAGGTGGCTAGTGCTCAGCCGGAGTCAGAGTCGTCGCCCTCCCGGCCGACACCGTCGTCATCGCCGTCACTGTCCTCCTCGTCGCTATCGCTCGAGGAGGAGCTTTCGTCGTCGGTCGAGCTCTCCGCGCAGCACCCTAAACGAGCACCCGAGCTCCCGAAAACCTTGACGGAAAGGAAATCGGCCTCCATTAACTTAAAATGGAGGACGTGCCCTTCCGACAAGCTATGGGCGCAGGCAAAGGTCTTCCAGCCACGGCGGAAGTACATGACATGAGGGGCAAGGAAATCCACATCCACCCGTATGCTGCCATTCCCGCAGCCCCTCATGTGTAGTCTCAACGCATGCAGCTGTTCGATCTCCATCGCCCTTGCGAATGGGGTGGGGAGACAAAGGCGGCCGCGTGGAGGCTTATACAGCCTAATGACAAACTCCAGAGGCTGGTCTCCAACGTGGCCTTCCATCAGGGGAGGGGTGGCCGACGGGGGCGCAATCAGAGCGCCACCCCGTCCTCCTCGGCCCCGTGCGCCACGACAGCCTCGACCTCATCCTCTCCCACCTCCCCTCATCGCAGGCTTCGTCCCCGCATCTTCAGAGGGAGGAGGGAGACACTGTCGAGCAGAAGTTCTCGTCGCCACTTGGGGAGGACCGGACCCCCGACCTCTCACCATGACAGACGTGGGCAACTGCAGAAATGGAGAAAGAAGGAGGTGTGGAGGAACATCTCGCACCACGCCCTCTTTTTATAGGCGGGCGTGGCAGGGGGCTGGCTTTTCTTCGTGGAGGTGGCCGCCCCGCTTGGCCAGTCCGGCTCCTCCTCGCCATTAACGGCTTGAAGAATCAAGGCCGGCCCCCTGCGCCAATCCACGACCCCTGGCTTTGTGCCATGGCACTCATTCCTGCACCCTTCGCATCTGCCGCCAATCTTGCGCAATGCATGCAATACACGTGGCAGAAGCACTTGGAGCGAGGAGGGATAGTGGGGTGGTAGTTACCGCCCCGTGAACAAGGGACGTGGGTAACTCCGCGGATCGTGGCCCATTATCTCCATCACTGCGGTCAGCATTACGCGATGCACAGAAGAACCGAAAACTGACTTGGGCTCAGATTAATGAAGAAGCAAAGAAGATCTCAAGGGACAAGTAGCTATTTCCCCTCGCCTGTGCACAAGTTAGGGCCTACCCCGACGACGCCCGGCGGCGCGTTTGGCCCAGGCCCGGGGGCTCCTATCGGTGCAACAAACCCTGGGTCTGTTGCCTAGACCGTGCATAGGCCCGAGATCAAGATTGCAACATCCAAGACAAGGCCAAGATGAAGAGATAGGCTCCTTGAGGAATCAAAGGGCAGGTTGAGAAGACCAAGTCAAGCCAAGGAGCAAGACACTGCTAAGGGAAAACCTCCCTTGCCAGGCAGGAGAGACTGGCGAGGTCAAGGTTGCCCGGAAGCAAGCCTCAAGACCGCCCCAGTAGGCCTGCCAGGTCCTATGAAGGCAAAACACCCCGCCAAGGCTTCACCGCTCCACCTCACAGCGACGCGAGTCATCGATCGGTGCGGTGTCAAGCCCCAAGGTGACTAAGTGGCTGTCTTTCACCACATGGCAGCCATATCCTCCAGGAATCGCCTCCAAATGACACCCGTCCAGCGACGTGTCATGCAGATAGGAGAGAAGGTGGCCAAGCAGCCCGGCAAGGCATGCCGGGCAGGCCATGATGTGACACTGAGTGGCGCATTTAATGCGCTCTACTCTGCCTGCAAAGTTAGGTATGATACCACTATTTGCTATCTAATCAACACACAATGACTAATTTGCCACTGTGGTAACCCCTTGATCTATAAAAGGAGGCCCATGGCAACCATAGAGGGGATTCGAACCCTTGTACACTCGTACGCGCGTAGCTGCTCTCGCCCCGAGGCAACCCTGCCGGGCAAGAGCGCTGCGTTTCCACCACCATCCACCATCAATCCACCAAAGCAGGAGTAGGGTTTTATGCCTCGTGGTGGCCCGAACCTGGGTAAAACTGCCTGTGTGATCTCTGCCGCGCTGCGCTGCGCTCCTCCGCTCTTTGTGCAACGTGCTCAGTCCCCCTGTCGATCCAAAAGGGGCTCATGGCGGTTTGCCGGGGAGTTGGATGCAGGGGTGGGGTGGTGCTCCTGGCTCCTCCAGCAGCCTTCCAGCTGGACCCCGGCACGCATCCTCGTGGGCTGCAGCTTCGTTCACCCTGTCGCGTCCTGCTGGCCCTGGTGGTGGCGGTTGGCGGGTCGTCTCCGCCGATCTCTTCACCATCACCTTCGCCCGCACCCTCCCGCTCTCGCCAGGCTCCTCGTCAGGGGACCCGACAGGGTCAGGCTGGGCTTCTGCCCAGGCGCTCCTTTTGCCCTCTTCACCTCCTGCCACAGTGCCTAGAAGGGGAGGGGCAAGAAAGGGCATCACGGGGCACTTATCTTTTTTCAATCTAAAATATGTAGGCACTTGCCAAACTTTAGTCTAAATAATGTAATCTTCTTTATCCTTGTTAGTGTTTTGTAAGATCTATACTTGTTCATCTGCATATTAATGAAAAAGACAAGCTTTTCCGGGCACTTGTGCATGTGTCATACTCATGCAGAGGCGAAATGCCTCTATACATTCAAGTAAACAAGTTAGTCCTGAAAAGCTATCCTGCTGGTACCCCCGAATTGTTGCCGTGAAGCTAAGCCTGCCGGGCACAAATCGTAAAGAGGGACCAGCCCCCCGCCAAGCCTTCTCCATCAAAGGCCACTACGACCATCATGACCGAAGCAACGTTCAAGCCAAAGGATGGGAGCACCTATGTTTCGAAGGTGGCGAGGTTTTCATATGCACAAGTTTCTGCTTATAGAACGCGTAAGGATAAGAAGAGAACTTATCTGTTTGGGCTTGCCGGGGATCGCAATGTAGGCTTGTCTTCTCTTCTCCTTCTTCGGGACCGAATCCACGGTAGGAGCCTGCAGTTTGATGCAGATGAAAATGATGCCTCATGCGATCTTATCTACATGAACATGCAATGCTCATGATATGCTTATGCATGCATGCAATTTGTTGGGGGCCCCCCAGCGCTTCATTTATTTCTCTGTTGCTCAGGGTCTGCGCCTGGCTTTGTACAAGGGGTTACATGCAACAGAGGAAAGGCCTGTACAAAAGGGTGGCTGCCAGGCAGGGCCCGACAGCCGCGCCTTACGGGTAGAACTTGCAAAGATGCTCAATGTTCCATGAGTTTTGCAACTGAATGCCATATCCAGTCTCCAGACGGACTGCGCCATGTCTGGTGACTCGTACTACCCGGTAAGGGCCTTCCCACTTTGGCGTCAACTTGTTTGCACCCTTGGCGGACTGAACGCGCCTAAGGAGAAGGTCACCTTCCTCAAAACACTGGGCATGAACCCTGCGGCTGTGATAGCGACACAGGGCTTGCTGATAGCATGCAGCACGCGTAGCAGCCTGGAGACGGTTCTCCTTGAGTAGCACTGCGTCGTCACGCCGGTGCTGACCTTGCACTACTTCATCATAGGCAAGCACTCGAGGTCACCCATAAATGAGTTCCATGGGGATAACTGCTTCTGCCCCATAGACTAGGGAGAAGGGAGTCTGCCCGGTAGCTCGATTTGGTGTCGTTCTGAGGGACCAAAGAACCACCGGCAGCTCATCGATCCACCACCTGCCACACTTCTACAGCCTATCAAATGTTCTCGTCTTGAGTCCTCGCAACACTTCAGCGTTCGCCCTCTCAACTTGCCCGTTGCTCCTTGGATGGGCCACAGAGGCGAACGAGATTTTGCTCCCGAGGGCATGAATGTATTGCATGAAGGCGCGACTCATGAACTGGGTGCTGTTGTCAGTGATGATCTGGGCAGGAACTCTGAAGCGGCACACCAATCCTTTCAAGAACTTGATAGCTGACTGAGCAGTCACCTTTCTCACGGGCTCTACTTCCGGCCACTTTGTAAACTTGTCAATTGCAACTAACAACCGGCAGCACGGGGGAAAGGGCCGAGGATATCGAGCCCCCAGACCGAAAATGGCCATGACAAAGGGATTGTCTGAAGAGCTTGGGCAGGCAGGTGGATATTCTTGGAATGGAACTGGTAGGCTTCACACTTGGTGACAAGCTCAACTGCATCTTGGAGGTCTGTGGGCCAGTAGAATCCTTGCCGGAAAGCTTTCCCAACCAACGCCCTTGATCCAATGTGGGAGCCGCACATACCCTTGTGTATCTCCGCCAGCAGTTCCTTTCCTCCTTCCCGGCAAATGCACTTCAATTTCACACTGTTGGGCCTCGTTCTGTACAGTGTGTCGTCAATGAACTGATACATATTGGCCCTCCGGGCTACTCTTTCAGCTTCTTCTTGCTCTTCGGGAAGTTCTCCAGTTTGGAGGAAATGGACTATGTGACGTGCCCAAGGCGGAGCCTGTGGCTCGGCAACGAGGACTAACGGCACCTCCTCATTCGTGAGAGTGCAATCCTCGACCGCGGGGACCGGTTGTCGTGGGAAACCACGGCCACCTATGGGGCCATGAGCCCCTTTTGGTTCGGCGGGGGGATGGGCACATTGCACAAAGAGCGGAGAAGCGTTGCGTAGCACGGCAGAGATCACACGGACAGTCTTTACCCAAGTTCGGGCCGCCATGAGGCATAAAACCCTACTCCTGCTTTGGTGGATTGATGATGGATAATGGTGGTGAATGTAGCACACTCGCCCGGCAAGGTCGCTCTGGGGGCGAGAGTGGCTACGCGCGTATGGATATGCGAGGGTCCAACCCTTTCTACGGTCGCCATGGGCCTCCATTTATAGATTAAGGGGTTCCATAGTGGCAAATCAGTCTTTGCGTACTGATTAGATAGCTAATAGTGCTATCATATCTAACTTTGCAGGCTGATAGAGCGCTTTAAATGCGCCGCTCAGTGTCACATCATAGCTCGCCCGGCAGGCCCTGCCGGGCTGTTTTGCCAGCTTTGCGCCTGCTCGCTTGATACGTCTCAGGACGGGTGTCATATGGAGGTGTTTGCTGTAGGAAGTGGCTGCCATGTGGCAGAAAGCAGCCACTTACTCACCTTGGAGCTCGACACCGCTTTGATTACTGACTTGCGTCGCTTGTGAGGTGGAGCGGTGGAGTGGCTTGCCTCCGCCAGCCCCGGCAGGCTTGCCGCGACGATCTAGGAGCTTGCTTCCGGGGCAAAACCCAACCCTGCCAGGTTCGCCTGCTCGGCAAGGTAGGTCCTTCCCTTGGCTATGCCTCGTTCCTCTGGCTCACCTTGGCCTTCTCGACTTGCACTTGGATCCTTCAAAGGAATTGATCCTCCTTGTTTGGTACGATCTTGGTCTTGTAATCTTGTCTCTAGCCTGTGCATAGTCCGTGCAATGGACCCAGGGTCTGTTGCACCGACAGGAGCCCCCGGGCATGGCACGGACGCGCCACTGGGCGTCGTCGGGGTAGGCCCTAACCAGTGCACAGGCAGAAATGTAAGGGTGGCTCTGCCCCTTGAGATCTTCTTTGCTTCTTCATTAACCTGAGCTCAGGTTAGTTTCCAGTTTTCCCACGCGTCGTGCAGCGCCAATTGTGGTGGGGCCATTCTTGCAATGGCCCATGAATGACTTTAACGCATGGGCGGGTAACTGCCAATTCACCCTTTCCACCGTGCCCTTATCCTCAGCTACGTATGCCACATGCATTGAGTGGGGTAGGTAAATGTAGGCGCGTGATGCGGGAGAGCATCAAGGCAGGGGCCCGATATTCTTGGATTAGCGGAGGAGGACGGTGGGTACTCGCCGGGGAATCAGCCCCCACCCCCAGCTTGCCTATAAAAGGAGGAGCGGGGGAGGAGTGGAGGCATCCATCCATGTTCCTGTCCTCCTCTGCCTTCTGCTTCTTCTGGGTATGCTGAAAGGAAGAGCCCGGGGCCAGCCCCCGGGCCCTAGCTTGGAGTTTCGTGTGAGCCCCATGGGGGCGCTCGGGCGGTGTGGTGGTAGCACCGGAGGTGGCGACTCTAGTGTGCTCGTCGCCGGGTCACCTGTGACTTCAACTTTAGTGAGAGGCGATGCAAACGACACCATGCCGAGGCCCATAATGGGCAGAAGGTGTGGCAGCCGATTGTGGCCTATCCCCCCTTTTCCTGCGGCGTTGGAGGAAGGTTGCAAAAATGGTTCGCCATTGGTGAGGGCGGACCCTATCTCCCCGTACTCTGCCCGTCCGGTGCATGGGAGAGCCTCTAGTCCTTGTGCACGCTTCCTTAACGGGCGGGGTCTTCATGTCGCCTGGCCATCGGGGGCACCCATGCTCTCTGTGGGGGTCTCCTGGGGCGCGCGGCCTTTGCATCGAAGGTGGCGGCAACCCACGATGTGTCAAGAACGGGGGCGACCATTCCGACGAGTCGTGTTTGCCGGTGACTCCGTCTGGGTTCCCGGCAGTGCCACCGCCCGCGCCTGCCCTCTGGTTTCTTCCTCTTAGCCCGTTGACGGTGTTCTCCTGATCCTCGGGAGGCGCTAAATCCAGGCCCGCCTTCCACCTTCTCTGCTCCTTCCTGCAATTTCCTGAAGGAGATGGACAAGGGCAAAGGCATCACAGGGCACTTATCTTTTTTTAGTCTTAAATCTGTAGGCACTTGCCAAATTTTAGTTCAAATAATGTAATCTCTTGTATCCATGTTTATGTTCCGTGAGATTTGTACTTGTTGATCATCATATTAATGAAAAAGATAAGCTTTGCCGGGCACTTGTGCATGTATGATATCCATGCAGAGGCGAAACGCCTCCATACTTTCACGTAAACAAGTAGGTCCCGGTAAGCTACCTTGCCGGCACCACATAGGATTGCTGCCGTGAGGCTGAGCCTGCCGGGTGCAGAACCCATTGGGAGAGACAAGCCCCCCGCTAACCCCTTTCAGCCAAAGGCCACTACGACCATCCTGACCCAAGCAGCGTTCGTGTCAGTAGATGGGAGCACCTTTGTTTCCGAGGCGGCGAGGTTTTCATATGCACAAGTCCTACTCACGGAACATGTATGGATAAGAGATGGAACTTATCTGTCTGGCTTGCCGGAGACCACAGTGCTGGCTTGTCTTCGCATCCTCTTCCTCGGATAAAGTCCATGGTAGGAGCCTGCGGTTTATGCAAATGAAGATGATGCCAGATGCAATCTATCTACATGATCATGCAACCTATCTACATGAATCATGCAATGCTTATGAAATGCTTATGCATGCATGCAACTTGTCGGGGGCACCCAGCGCTTCATTTATTTCTCTGTTGCTTAGGGTCTGCGCCTGGCTTTGTACAAGGGGTTACATGCAGCTAAGGCAAGGCGTGTACAAAAGGGTGGCTGCTAGGCAGGGCCCGACAGTCACGCCTTATGGGTAGAACTTGCGGAGATGCTCAATATTCCATGAGTTTTGCAATTGAATGCCATCTCCGGTTTCCAGACGGACTGCGTCGGGTCTGGTGACTCGTACTACCCGATAAGGGCCTTCCCACTTTGGCGACAGCTTGTTTGTACCCTTGGCGGACTGAACGCGCCTAAGGACAAGGTCACCTTCCTCAAAACACTAGGCATGAACCCTGCGGCTATGATAGCGACACAGGGCTTGCTGATAGCGTGCAGCATGCGCAGCAGCCCGGAGACAGTTCTCCTCGAGAAGTACGGCGTCGTCACGCATGTGCTGCTCCCACACTACTTCATCGTAGGCAAGCACTCGAGGTGACCCATAAATGAGTTCCGTGGGGATAACTGCTTCTGCCCCATAGACTAGGGAGAAGGGAGTCTGCCCGGTAGCTCGGTTTGGTGTCGTTCTGAGGGACCAAAGAACCACCGGCAGCTCATTGATCCATTGCCTGTCGTGCTTCCGCAGCTTATCAAACGTTCTTGTCTTGAGTCCCCTCAGCACTTCAGCGTTCGCCCTCACAACTTGTCCATTGCTTTTGGGATATGCAACAGATGCAAATGAGATCTTGCTTCTGAGGGCATGAACATATTGCATGAAGACACGGCTCGTGAACTGGGTGCCGTTGTCGGTGATGATCTGGGCAGGGACCCCGAAGCGGCACATTAATCCTTTCAAGAACTTGATAGCTGACTGAGCAGTCACCTTTCTCCCGGCAACTACTTCTGGCCACTTTGTAAACTTGTCGATTGCAATGAACAAGAATTCAAAGCCCCCGGCAGCTCGGGGGAAAGGGCCGAGGATATCGAGCCCCTAGACCGAAAACAGCCATGACAAAGGGGTTGTCTGGAGTGCTTGGGCAGGCAGATGGATATTTTTGGTATGGAACTGACAGGCTTCGCACTTGGTGACGAGCTCAACCCCATCTTGGAGGGCTGTGGGCCAATAGAATCCTTGCCGGAATGCTTTCCCAACCAAAGCCCTTGATCCAATGTGGGAGCCGCACATGCCTTTGTGTATCTCTGCCAGCAGTAACTTTCCTCCTTCCCGGCAAATGCACTTCAATTTCACACCATTGGGCCTTCTTCTGTATAGTGTGTCATCAACAAACTGATACATACTGGCCCTCCGGGCTACTCTTTCAGCTTCTTCTTGCTCTTCGGGAAGTTCTTCGGTTTGGAGAAAATGGACTATGTGCCTTGCCCAAGTTGGAGACTGAAGCTCGGCAACGAGGACTAGCGGCACCTCCTCATTCGTGGGGGCGCATCCCTCGTCTGCGGGGACCAGTGGCCCGGCAGGAGGGTGCAGCCCGGCAAGCAAAGGGGAGTTGTTCCCGGCAGGGTCCCTGCCAGGAGCCCCGAAAGGCTCTACCGGGAGATGCTTACCAGAGTCCAATTTCCTCCTCTTTCGGGCCATTGTTGTCGGGGATATGGAGGGTTGTGTAAGATGGAGAACAAAAGTCCCTGGTTCCACAGGAAGCTTTTGCGTAGTGCACTTTGACAGGTGATCAGCAATGTTGTTTTCCGCACGGGGTACATGCTCTATTTGCAACCCGTCAAAGCGCTCCTCCAATCTTCTCACTTCCTTGATGTATGCCTCCATCAATGGGCTTTGGTCATCCTTGTTGACTTGTCTCACCACCAGTTGTGAATCTCCTCAAATGATCAGCTTCTTGATTCCCAATTCTGTGGCAATCCTGAGCCCGGCAAGAAGCCCTTCATATTCTGCTGTATTGTTGGTCGCCTCCTCCCGGGGAAAGTGCATCTGGACGACGTACCTCATGTGCTCTCTAGTGGGAGCCACGAGAAGCACGCCAACCCCTGCACCTTGTAGGGAGAAGGCACCATCGAAATACATGATCCATTCTTGGGGCGCTTCCTTGCCGAGGATAACTGTTTCCTGTACTTCTTCATCAGGGGTTGGCGTCCATTCTGCAATAAACTCTGCCAGCGCCCTGCTCTGGATCGTTGACGTGCTTTCAAACTTCAGGCCAAAGCTAGATAACTCCAACGCCCACTCCAATATCCTACCGGTGGCCTCTGGGTTTTGAAGTATCCTTTGCAACGGGAAGCGGGTGACAACCGTGATCTCATGGGCTTGGAAGTAGTGGCGCAGCTTCCTTGAGGCCATGACAAGGCCAAAGATCTATTTTTGTACGCCAGAGTACCTGGATCTAGCCCCCTGCAACAGGGAGCTGACGAAGTATACTGGGCGCTGCACCACCTTCTTCCTTGCCATGTCCTTGGGGTTGCTTCCGCTGCCGTGCTCTTCTTTGTCCTGATCCATATCTGGCCTTGCCGGGCCGCTCTCTTCCTCTGCTATCTGGAGTTTGCTAATAACCTTTGGGGAAATCAGATTCAACCCGGCCCCGCCGTCAACCAGCATCTTTGTGACCTTGAGGTTGCGAATTGTTGGTGAGACCAACAACGGCAAGCACTCTACCGCAGTAATGCGGTCGGGATGGTCATCTTCATCAAAGATGATGGGCGTGCATGACCACTTGAGCGGCTTCCGAGAATCTACCGCTGGCTCCATGGCATTGACTTCACGCGCCCACTGTTTAAGTTGGTGGTGAGAGGAGTGCAAAGATGCACCCCCGTCAATGCACAAGGCATCAGTGGCCTTCTGGAATTCCTGCTTGCTGGTTTCCTCTTCATTCCCTCCATCACTCTTGTTACTGCAATCCTCCTTCTCTCGGCCCTTGGCGGGTTTCCCTTTGTTCCGAGGAGCCTTGCCGGGGCGATTTGCTTCACCACCCCGGCCCTTCCCGCTAGCGCCATTCTGACCTTTTTCCTTATCGCGCTTCTCATACTCAGCCTTCTGTCTCTTGATGAGCTGCTCAACCTGATGACACTCCTGGAGATCATGGCCCATGGTCCGATGAATCTTACAGTATGGCCCATCACTTTTCCCAGCCTTCTCGGCAGCCGCCGCCTCCCGGCAGTCAGCGCATGCGGTAGCCTCCTTGCCGGGGGCTTCAGCCTTGGCCTTCTTGCCGGTACTAGGCGTGCCTGACCCCTCAACAGCCATCACTGTCTTATCCTTGCGCTTCTTGTTATGCTTCTTGTTCTTCTTCTGCTTACTGATGGTTTCGTCGTCATCTTCTGAGTCGATGTCGACGCAATCTTCCTTCCCAGGAAGTTTTCTCCCCTCTTCCACCTGAGCACATTTGTCCACTAAAGTGTAGAGTCCTTCACAGCCTTGGGCAACCAAACGTTCATCTTGGAATGTATCATGTGGTTGCGCACGTTGGATTGGAAGGCAGCTATCATGGCAGCTGGGTGGATATCTGGGATATTTCTGTGGACTCGATTGAATCTCTGCAAGTACTTCCGTAGAGTTTCTCCTTCTTTCTGCTGGAGAAGCTGCAAGTCGCTGGGCCGCCCTGGTTCTTGATGGCCGCCCATGAAGGCACCAATTAACTCGTGGCATAGGTCAGCCTAGGTCGAAATGGAGTTCTCCGGCAGGTGCATCAGCCAAGACCTCACATTTGACTTGAGGGCCAAAGGGAAGTAGTTGGCGAACACCTTCTCATCTCTTCCCTCGGCAGCTTGAACAGTGATGGTGTAGATGCTCAAGAACTCTGCCGGGTTTAATCTCCCATCATACTTCTCGGGTATCTCTGGCTTGAACATGCGAGTGGACGGCCAACGGACTTGCCGCAGCTCACGGGTGAAGGCAGGGCACCCAACCTCGAAAGGCAGGTACCCGCCATCTCCGAGCTCGGGCTCGTCGACGTCGGGGCCATCACACCCATTGGACTGGCGGGGGTTGTCGCGGCGCCACTCGTCGATGATGCGCGTGCCTTCCCTTCGCCTGCCCTCTGGGGCACGCTGTCGGCCTTCACGCGCTCGAGGATCTGATGAGGCCATCGAGACGTCATCGGGCGCTTGGTTTTGCGGCTCCCGAGCAGCTTGCCGTGGTGAGGATTGCACCATGAGGGTGGCCCCTCCTGCACGACCAGCCGCACGAGCCGTCGTTGCTGCCTGGGAGGGTCGTGGCGGTCCGGCCCGCTGTGATCCTTCCGCCTCGGCGAAACCAATCAAACTTTGGATGGTGGCTCGCCACTCATCCATCTGGTCTGCCGCCGATGGAAATCTCAACAGCAATTGGGCTCGCGCCATGGCCTCTGAGGCAGTGCTTGGCATAGGTGATGACGATGTAGATCGTAGTGTCGCTCGGCTCCTGACGTTGCCGGTGGCGACTGCGTTGCGCCCTCGCTGCTGCGAACCATCCGTTTGGACAGCATGATGATGTGGCGGAGGCGCCTGAGGGCCAGCGGCTTTGTTGGGCACAGTAGCTGGGTCAGCCCGCCCCTGGGGTGGCGCAAGCCCTGTGGTCGCGCCCGCAGCGGGGGCAGCCGGAGGGTTGCGATTCACCCCAAAGCAAGCATCATCACTACGGCTGTGCCCGTTGGCAAGGAGAAGGGGTTCAGGCGGAATGATCCCTCCATCCGTACCTCGTGGAGCATGGCCGTCGAGATGTCGCTGATGCTGTCCTTCCCCGATACCTCCCGTTCCTGCTTCGGTAGTGGGGGAGGTGGTGACGGCGCCGCCTGCGCCGACCACGTCCCCCGCAGCATCCACACCCTCGCGAGCCCCCGTGTTCCCCGTGACGTCAGCGGTCGTGGGCGGTAGAGCCTTTGAGGTGGACGGGTGATTTGCAGCTCCGGGCTTCCTCTTGGGCGCCATAGTCGATGACGTCGTCGACGATGAAAATGTCGATGAAGATGACACGCAGCGTACGCTCTCGGTTTCGCGCAAGTGACTCCCCTACCAGGCGCGCCAAAGATGTCGTGGGAAACCACAGCCACCTATGGGGCCATGAGCCCCTTTTCATTCGGCGGGGGGATGGGCACGTTGCACAAAAAGCGGAGAACCGTTGCGCAACACAGCAGAGATCACACGGGCAGTATTTACCCAGGTTCGGGCCACCGTGAGGTGTGAAACCCTACTCCTGCTTTGGTGGATTGATGGTGGATAATGGTGGTGAACGTAGCACACTCACCCGGCAAGGTCGCTCTGGGGGCGAGAGTGGCTACGCGCGTATGGATATGCGAGGGTCCAACCCTTTCTACGGTCGCCATGGGCCTCCTTTTATAGATTAAGGGGCCACCATAGTGGCAAATCAGTCTTTGCGTACTGATTAGATAGCTAATAGTGCTATCATATCTAACTCTGCAGGCTGATAGAGCGCATTAAATGCGCCGCTCAGTATCACATCACAGCTCGCCCGGCAGGCCCTGCCGGGCTGTTTTGCCAGCTTTGCGCCTGCTCGCTTGACACGTCTCAGGACGGGTGTCATATGGAGGTGTTTGCTGTAGGAAGTGGCTGCCATGTGGCAGAAAGCAGCCACTTAGTCACCTTGGAGCTCGACACCGCTTTGATTACTGACTTGCGTCGCTTGTGAGGTGGAGCGGTGGAGTGGCTTGCCTCCGCCAGCCCCGGCAGGCTTGCTGGGACAATTTGGGAGCTTGCTTCCAGGGCAAAACCCAACCCTGCCAAGTCCGCCTGCCCGGCAAGGTAGGTCCTTCCCTTGGCGATGCCTCGTTCCTCTGGCTCACCTTGGCCTTCTCGACTTGCACTTGGATCCTTCAAAGGAATTGATCCTCCTTGTTTGGTACGATCTTGGTCTTGAAATCTTGTCTCTGGCCTGTGCACAGTCCATGCAATGGACCCAGGGTCTGTTGCACCGACACCGGTGGCCTGGCGGGAGGAGGCAGCTCAGCGACCGAAGGGGAGTTGCGCCCGAAAAGCTTTCTGCCGGGATCCTTGTAAGGTTCTACCGGGAGATGCTTGCCGGAGTCCAGTTTCCTCCTCTTTCTGGCCATTATTGTCGGGGATACGGAGGGCTGAGTCATATGGAGAACAAAAGTTCCTGGTTCCACAGGGAGCTTTTGCGCAGCGCACTTCAACAGATGATCAGCAATGCTGTTTTCCGCACGGGGTACGTGCTTTGTTTGCAATCCGTCAAAGCGGTCCTCCAACTTTCTGACATCCTCAACGTATGCCTCCATCAATGGACTTTGGTAATCCTTGTTGACTTGCCTCACCACAAGTTGTGAGTCTCCGTGGATGATCAGCTTCTTGATCCCCAGTTCTGTTGCAACTCTGAGCCCCGTAAGGAGCCCTTCATACTCTGTTGTATTGTTGGTAGCCTCCTCCCAGGGAAAATGCATCTGGACGACGTACTTCAGGTGCTCTCCAGTGGGAGCAACGAGAAGCATGCCAGCCCCTGCACCTTGTAGGGAGAAGGTACCATCAAAATACATGATCCATTCTTGGGGCGCTTCCTTGCCGGGAATAACTGTCTCCAATACCTCTTCGTCAGGAGTTGGCGTCCATTCTGCAATAAACTCTGCCAATGCTCTGCTCTGAATAGTTGATGTGCTCTCAAACTTCAAACCAAAGCTGGATAACTCCAAAGCCCACTCCACTATCCTGTCGATAGCCTCAGGGTTTCGGAGTATCCGTTGCAAAGGGAAACGGGTGACAACTGTGATCTCGTGGGCTTGGAAGTAGTGGCACAGTTTCCTTGAGGCCATGACAAGGCCAAAAATTAATTTTTGCACGCCAGAGTACCTGGATCTAGCCCCCTGCAACAGGGAACTGACAAAGTATACTGGGCGCTGCACCACTTTCTTCTTTGCCGTGACCACAGAACTGCTTCCGTTGCTTTGCTCTTCTCCATCTTGATCTGCATCTGACCTTGCCGGGGTGTGCTCACTTTCCTCCCCGGAAGGGACACCAGTTATGTCTGCTGCTTCATCCACTTCCCGTTACGCCACCAGTGCTACACTAACCACTTGATTAGTTGCCGCCAAGTATAGCCGCAACGGCTCTTGAGGTTTTGGAGCGACTAAAGTGGGCATGGAGGAAAGGTAGGCCTTCAAATCTTATAGTGCAGCGTCTGCCTCTGGGGTCCACTCCATGGGTCCTGCCTTTTTCAAAATCTTGAAGAACAGCAAGGTATGCTCGATAGAATTGGAAATGAATCTCCTAAGCGCGGCAACACAAGCAGTTAGACACCTCACGTCCTTGACTGTCTTGGGTGCTTGAATCTGCTCGATAGCCTTGATCTTGTCGAGGTTGGCCTCTATCCCTCGGTGGGACACAAATAAGCCAAGTAGCTTGCCAGAAGAAATGCCAAACACACACTTCTCCGGGTTTAGCTTCAAGTTGATCTTGCGCAGATTAGCAAACGTCTCTTCTAAATCTTGAATGAGGGTTGATCTATCCTTGGTCTTGACCACAATATCATCCATATAAGCCTCAATGTTTCTATGCAACTGTGACTAAAAACCAATCTGGAGTGCTCTTGCAAAAGTGGACCCAGCGCTCTTCAACCCGAAAGGCATCCGCATGAAGCAGTATGTGCCACATGGGGTGATGAACACGGTCTTCTCTTCGTCTTCCTTGGACATGAAGATCTGATGATATCCAGAGTAGGCATCCAGGAAGGAAAGCAGGTCACACCCGGAGGTGGAATCCACAATTTGGTTGATGCACGGCAAGGGAAATGGGTCCTTCGGGCATGCCTTGTTCAGATCCGTAAAATCTATGCACATCCTCCACTTCCCATTAGCTTTGCGTACCACCACAGGATTTGCTAACCATGTTGGATGCAACACTCCTCTAACCAGACCAGCTGCCTCAAGTTTCTTGATCTCCTCGGCAATAAACTATTGCCGCTCTAAAGCTTGCTTCCGGACCTTCTACTTGACGGGCCGGGCATGTGGGCAGATAGCAAGGTGGTGCTCGATTACCTCCCTGGGAACACCAGGGATGTCAGATGGTTGCCAGGCAAACACAACGACATTCGCCCGCAGGAAGGCAACGAGCGTGCTTTCCTATTTGTCATCGAGGGTGGCGCTGATAGTGAAAGTACCATCAGCGCCAGCCAGCCCTGCCAGGGCCTTTTTCACAGCAGGTGCAGAATCCTTGGATCTCTTGCTATTGGAACTCTCCGGCAAGTCATCAACAGGCGCAGCATACCCCGAAGAGTCACGCTTCTCGGATTCCTTGCCGGCGTCCCTGTTAGCCTTCTTCCTTCCATTACTTTCCTTGGCGGGGATTGCAGCTTCAGTGGCCTCTGTCGTGACTGCTTCCTCGTACATCTTGTCCACGCAAATAATTGCGTCCTTCTCGTCTGATGGAATGGAAATGACGCACACCGGCCCTGGCATCTTCAAGGTGTTGTAGGCATAGTGGGATGCCGCCATGAACTTGGCCAGAGCTGGGCGACCAAGGATTCCATTGTATGGCAGGGGGAGGTCAACCACATCAAACACGATCTTCTTAGTCCAGTAATTCAACTCTCCCCCAAATGTCACCGGCAACATGATTTTCCACTTAGGACGACTCCTACCGGGGTTGATTCCTTGAAACGTACCAGTAACCTTGAGCTCTTCTTCTGCTATCTGGAGTTTGCTGATGACCTTTGAAGAAATCAGATTCAACCCGGCCCCGCCGTCAACCAACATCTTTGTGACTTTGAGGTTGAGGATTGTTGGTGATACCAACAACGGCAAGCACCCTACCGCGGTGGTGCGGTCAGGGTGGTCCTCTTCGTCGAAGATGATGGGCGTGCGGGACCACTTGAGCGGCCTCCGAGAGTCTGCCGCTGGCTCCACGGCATTGACTTCACGTGCCCATCATTTAAGTTGGCGGTGGGAGGAGTGCAAAGATGTACCCCCATCAATGCATAGGGCGTCAGTGGCTTTCTGGAATTCCTGCTCGTTGGTTTCCTCTTCATCTCCTCCGTCACTCTCATCATTGCAATCCTCCTTCTCACGGCCTCTGGTGGGTTTCCCTTGATTTTGAGGAGCCTTGCCGGGGCGGCTCGCTCCGCCACCCCGGCCCTTTCCGCCAGCGCCACTCTGACCTTTCTCCTTATCTCGCTTCTCATATTTAGCCCTCTGCTTCTTGACAAGCTGCTCAACCTGATGACACTCCTGGAGATCGTGGCCCTTGGTCTGATGGATCTTTCAGTACGGGCCATTGCCCTTCCCAGCCTTCTTGGCAGCCGCGGCTTCCCGACAATCAGTGCACGCGGCAACTTCCTTGCCGGGTATCTCAGCCTTGTCTTTCTTGCTAGTGCTAGGCGTGCCCGATCCCTCAACGGTCATCACTGCTTTATCCTTGCGCCTTTTGTTGTGCTTCTTGTTCTTCTTCTTTTGACTGGTGGCCTCGTCATCGTCCTCTGAATCGATGTCGACGCCATCCTCTTCTCCGGGGAGATTCCTCCCCTCCTCTATTCGAGCACACTTATCCACCAGAGTGTAAAGCTCCTTCACAGTCTTGGGCAATCGAACGTTCATCTTGGAACGTATCCAACGATTGCGCATGTTGGACTGGAACGTAGCTATCACAGCTGCCAAGTGGATGTCTGGAATATTCCTGTGGACTCGGCTAAATCTCTGCATGTATTTTCGCAGGCTCTCGCCTTCCTTCTACGGGAAAAGCTACAAGTCGCTGGGCCGCCCTGGTTCTTGATGGCCGCCCGTCAAGGCACCAACGAAATCATGGCACAGGTCAGCCCAGGTCGAAATGGAGTTCTTTGGTAGGTGCATCAGCCAAGACCTCACATTGGGCTTGAGTGCCAAAGGGAAGTAGTTGGTGAATACCTTCTCATCTCTTCCCCGGCAGCTTGAACAGCGATGGTGTAGATGCTCAAGAACTCTACCGGGTTCAGTCTCCCGTCATACTTCTCTGGTATCTCCGGCTTGAACGTGCGAGTGGACAGCCAACGGACTTGCCGTAGCTCGTGGGTGAAGGCAGGGCACCCAGCCTTGAAAGGCAGGTACCCGCCTTCAGCGAGTGCGGGCTCATCGACGTCGGGGCCATCGCGCCTGTCGGACTGGCGGTGGGCGTCGCGGTGTCGCTCGGTGGTGACACGCGCACCTTCCCTCTGCCTGTCCTCCAGGACTCGCCGTTGGCCTTGACGCGTTCGAGGGTCAAACGAGGCCATTGAGTCATCGTCGGGTTCTTGGTTGCGCGGCTCCCGCGCTGGCTGCCGTGGAGGGGAGTGCACCGTAGGACTAGCCCCATCCGCACGGCCAGCAGCGTGGGCCGTTGTCGTTGCCTGGGGAGGCCGTGGTGGGCCAGCCCGCTGCGATCCTCCCGCCTCGACGAAGCCAATCAGACTCTGAATGGTGGTTCTCCACTCATCCATCTGATCAGCTGCCGACGGAAATTTCAATAGTAGCTAGGCCCGCGCCATGGCCTCCGAAGTGGTGCTTGGCATGGATGTCGATGAAGACCGTAACATCGCCCGGCTCCTGACGGTGCTGGTAGCAGTCATGTCGTGCTCTCATCATCGTGAGCCAGCCGCCTGGATGGCGTGGTGACGAGGTGGAGCGTAGCGGCTGGGTCGGCTCGTTCCGGGGGTGGCGCATGCTCTGCGGCCGCACCCGTGGCGGGAGTGGTTGGGGAGTTGTGATTCCCCCCAGAGCGAGCACCCCCACTGCGGCTGTGCCCCTCGGCTGGACGGGGAGGTGCAGATGGAATGATCTCTCCTCCCGTACCTCATGGGGCGTGGTCGCTAGGATGTAGTTGGTGCTATCCTTCTCCGGCGCCTCCTGCTCCGGCTTCAGCCGCAGCGGAGGTGGTAACAACGCCGCCTGCACCGACCATGTCCCCCGCCGCGTCCACACCCCCAGGCGCCCCCGTAGCCCCTGCGGTGTCGACGGTCGCATGCGGCGGGGCCTTTGAGGTGGATGGATGAGCCACGGCTCTGGGCTTCTTCTTGGGCACCATGGACGATGGAGTCATTGATGAAGAAGATGGTGGTGAAGATGATGCGCTACATACACTTCTCAGGTTCGCACAAGCGCTTCGCCCTACCTGGCGCGCCAAAGATCTCGTGGGAAACCACGGCCACATATGGGGCCACGAGCCCCTTTTGGTTCGGCGGGGGGACTGAGCATGTTGCACAAAGAGCGGAGGAGCGCAGCGCGGCAGATATCACACGGGCTGTTTTACAAAGGTTCGGGCCGCCACGAGGCATAAAACCCTACTCTTGCTTTGGTGGATTGATGGTGGATGGTGGTGGAAACGCAGCGCTCTTGCCCAGCAGGGTTGCCTCGGGGCGAGAGCAGCTACGCGCGTATGAGTGTACAAGGGTCCGAATCCCCTCTATGGTTGCCATGGGCCTCCTTTTATAGATCAAGGGGTTACCACAGTGGCAAATTAGTCATTGTGTGCTGATTAGATAGCAAACAGTGCTATCATACCTAACTCTGTAGGCAGAGCAGAGCGCATTAAATGCGCAGCTCAGTGTCACATCATGGCCTGCCCGGCATGCCTTGCCGGGCTGCTTGGCCGCCTTCTCTCCTGTCTGCATGACACGTCGCTGGACGGGTGTCATTTGGAGGCGATTCCTGTAGGAAATGGCTGCCATGTGGCGAAAGATAGCCACTTAGTCACCTTGGGGCTTGACACCGCACCGATCGATGACTCGCGTCACTGTGAGGTGGATCGGTGAAGCCTTGGCGGGGTGTTTTGCCTTCGTAGGACCCGGCAGGCCTACCGGGACGGTCTTGAGGCTTGCTTCCGGGGCAACCTTGACCTCGCTAGGCTCTCCTGCCCGGCAAGGGAGGTTTTCCCTTAGCGGTGTCTTGCTCCTTGACTTGACTTGGTCTTCTCAACCTGCCCTTTGATTCCTCAAAGAGCCTATCTCTTCATCTTGGCCTTGTCTTGGATGTTGCAATCTTGATCTCGGGCCTGTGCACGGTCTAGGCAACAGACCCAAGGTTTGTTGCGCCGACACAAATACTTTGCTTTGTCCCATACATTCTACCTTCATGCTGGTTCTAATACAGCAAATGTTCCCATTTTTCTCTATAGAGAAGGACCGATTTGGAAACTCAGGATGAGGTAACCTGTGCTAATACCTCTGCTATCTTCAAGAATGCTTGGTGGCAGTATCGGAATTACCTGAAGAAAACGTACTTCACTGGCAAAGAAACTCATCAAATTCCCTTACTTACTCCTGAGACACATTTACGGCACGATGACTGGGAACGCCTTGTTCTGTACTGGTCCCGAACCAAGAATGTGGTAAGGTCTATGAGCTCATTTTTTATTTTGAAGTACTATATGCCTGCGTCTTATTGTACTCTGTTTGTGTAGAACAAGTGCTTAAACATGAAAAAGAACTGTTCTCATTTAAGATTCCATTGCTATGGTGCATACTACTTTGCTCTTGTATCACTGTATTTACTCATACAAACTTATTTTTAAATTGAAGGATCCAATCGAAACTCTAATGGCACAACAGGTATGTTTAAACATGTTTCTTTAACAGGTTTGCTCTTCTAAATTGCTCTGTTGATTTCAATTTCGATTGTGTATACAGTTGACTTCTCATATCATGCACATTACGAGCATCACAACAGAGCAAATAGTGTTGTTGTACATGTATAACCGTGTTACCCATCTGAAATCTTGTTGTGCCATGTAGTTTCGCACACTTGTATTCTTTCAATGCTGCTTTGTCTTGAACTGATATGATTTGAACCGTGTCTCTATTTTGATTTGGCAAGACAATGCAGTGACCATAGGACATAGATATGATTTGAACTTGTATTCTCATGTTTGTTTGATGCTTTTATTATGTACTTACTACTTGGCAATAGAAGACTTGGTAGTTTAATCTTGTCCACCTTACTACTGAACTGGTTCACCGAAATGAGTTTCATATACTACATGCTAAACCTGTTATATGTCTGCTTGTTTCTTATTTTAGAATGTTGACAGAATATTTGGGAAGAGTACCTTATTAAGCAATGGTAAAGGAAATAATGCAGATAAGGTTTAGAATAGTGAGACATCCTTGTTGGTCTCCAACAAAGCTGATAAAATAGCTAAGGAAAACTATCTTGAAGACAGTGAGACAACCACAAAGTCCTATCTTGATGTAGTGTTCGAGTTACTGGCCACTACCGTTGGCACAAGCTCTTCGAACTCGCTGTCTGAATCAGTTCGGTTTCTTGAGACTCAACTATAAGCTGAAAGACATCGATCAGCTGTGCTGAGACAAGAAGCCGAAGGACTGAGGAAGTCCCTGGAGAATTCAGATGCATACTTTCTAGTGCAACAGCAAGCGTTGGAGGATTTTAGCGCCAAACAGGAGAAAGCTAATAAGCTTGCTAAGCTTATTGCCAGCATGGTGGATTGTAACACCCCAAAAATCGGGTTATCGATTTTTGTGCTGTTATTCCTTCCTAGCTTTTCTTTCCCAAATTTTTCCTCTGGAATCTGGTGAATGACCAGGTGAATTCAGACAATCCTCAGCCTCTCCATGAATTTTCCATGCTCTTGTGCCAGTCAAATTTCCGTCAGTAAACCCCGAACCTCATTCAAACCCTAGTGCCAAAATATCGGAACTGGAAATCCTGCCTTTGCGTTTACAAAGGAACTAGCATTTTTCTTGCTCAGTTGATCCTCCCAAAATTTCCGGAGATCATCCTTCACTCATAAACCCTAGATGTGTTAAAATATTGCCAAGTCATATGCAATATTTCTCATCTAGAATTAATTCCTTTTTCTTCCTTTCCGAGGAATTAAATCCAGAATAATATCTATCCATCTCCAAAGTTCATGAAAACTTGTGGAGATATTCTTTGTGATCATATTGAGCTCTCATAAAAATATTGGCCATAATTAAATAGGGGAAATTGCATTTTCCTATTTAAAGCCAATATATCAATTTGGGGCCTTTCCAAAGGAACTACCATTTTGGTAGTTGGGAAAAATCCCAAATAATTTGTGAAGCTTGTCCTACCCCTATATTCACCATTTCCATAAAGATCTCAAGTTCCACCCATTAAATTATGAGCACAACACCACTTTGCAAATTCTGTTCAGATTTTCAGTTTGCAAAGGAAGTGCTTGATTCCTTGATCTCCTTGGGCTGAAATTTTGCAGGGTGATTCATTATGATATATTACCCCTGTATACCAAAAATGAGCTCATTCCATCAAGTAAATCTTCCTCAGTAAATTATCTAAGTTTCTGTCCAGATTGCATCTCTGTGAAGGAAGTACCCTCATAGATGATCAATTTGAGCTGAAACTTTTCCAGACAGTTTCTATGACCATATCATCACTCTACACCAAGAATCATTCAAATCCATATAGCCATTTGACCCCAGCATCATCATTTGCGTTTCTGGTCAGTGGGCAAGGTTACAAAGGAAGTACCAGCTAGCATTGTCCATTTGTGCCCAAATTTTGCCAGCATGACTACCTTAGTGGATGACTCACCCCTGCCCAAGATCATGCCCATGGGTGCACCGTGGTGGCCACACCACATGACAAACATTTTGCTGCCATAACTGTTTGACCCAGGCAGTGGTCACACCAGAGTTCTCTGTTCATGCTCGTAGGGTCAAGTCAACTCACGAAAGAGTGGAGAATACGCTGGACATGGTTTGGCACGAAGTGCAGTGTGGCATCGCCTTGGCCACGCGGTGACCGTCGGCAGAACATGCCAACAGCGTGCACTGTGCTCGGGAGACTTCGGGAGGCCGCTTCCAGTGAGCTCCATCTTGTCCATGAGCTGCCCAACGCATTCGTGCATCGTCTGGAATCCTCTCCGCCTCGTACCGAAGCTCGTAGTTGCCTCTACCGCCTTCGAGTCTTCGCCGAAGCATCGCCGCTTCGCCGTGCTTCTCGGTGCTTCGGCCACCATTGTGAGACCCCCCTCCCTCGACTATAAATAGCACGTCTTCGAGCCCCTTCTGCATCACCAGCAAGCCCAGTCCCTCCCAATCCTCCTAGTTGAGCTCCCTGAGCTCCTCCCTCCGCCATGGCCGTGGCTCTGCCGCCGTTGCCCTCCGGCCACGCCGGCGCCCTGGCCTTTCCCCTCCTCTCCAACCCCATCCCAGGCCTCCCCTACGACTCGCTGAGCTGCCGCCATCTCCAGTTTAGCGGGGGGAGCGCTGCCGGAGCAGCTCCCCTGGCGCCCATCTCCGCCGCTCTCCGGGCAGTGGCCGCGACGCTGCCGGCTGGCTCGCGTAGCCCCGCGGCTGCCCTTGGGCTCGGTGTGGAGCGCCGGTTCGAGCGGACCCAGCGGCGGCCCTTCCTGTGCTGCCAGTCGCCGGTGGCGAGCGCCGTCCGAGCCGCTGCAGCGCCTCCCCTGTCTCTCTGTTCGGTCAGGGATGAGACCGAACCAGAGATAAGAGAGAGATAAGGCCGGCCCCACCCAAAAGTCAACGGGCCCACGCGTCAGGATAAGTGGAAGCGTAAAATCCGAAATACGCTTTCAGTTTTTCCCAGCCGCCGGCCGAACCTGTTATTTTGTGAACATCCGTCCGTTAAGCACTGAAATGGACACTATTTTGTCCGTTTTACCGCCTAACGAACGAACGGCCCTAACTTTGCGACCGTAACTCCGATTGAGGTAAAACCAACGCCCACGTCTTCAGATCGACGAGCCCGTTCTGATGGCGTCATTTTCATAATGTTTTCACACTGTGAAAATGACCATTTTTTCCTTGCCCTTCGATCAGCCCCTCCGAGAGGGAAACTTTTCCGGCGAATCTTCCCGGAGTGTTATTGCACTTCCACCCAGTGTATTCCTCTACCCCAGGCAAGCCAACCCCTTCCATGAGCTCCGGACTTGCGTGATGACTTTGCTTGTGCGTGATGACTTTGCTTGCACCCTGTGTGTTCATTGTAGTACATCTATATCACCTGTTAGCCTGCACTTGCATACACCTGTTATGTCATCTGTTTTAGATGTTAGCATTACGTTTCATCTAATATCATGCCTTGTTTCCATGCCATGCCCTGCCATGCTAGTAACAATATTTTGGATACCGTTATCATGTGAGTACCATGATCTGATATCTTGCCATGTTTGTCAACGTTGTAATGATTCTGCTATGCTGATGTTAAGTGGTTGTTCACACCTATAATTGTTAAGGTAATGGTGGGATGATGGAGATATATTGATAAACCTAGTCGTTGATCAGAGTCAACTGTCCGGGCTTATCCGTGCAACCACATTTGCCGGTATGGGACGGCCTTGACTTGGTCTGATCGCGTGCTCTTTCACCGGTACCTCCAAAGAGGGAGGGTTATGCGCGCGCGCTGCCCTGGCCCGGTAGGCGGCGATAACCCTGTGAGCCCAGTTGAGTTGTTTGGGTACCCGTCCCCATTTGGGACAGTTTAGTTTGGCCACGACGGTGGCAGGGTGTCACGAGGTGACACGGGGCCACCCAGGGCTTGACTCCAAGAAGGAGTGTGATGGTCAGTGGTACGATGGAAGAGTCACGGGTCAGATAGGTTTCGTCGGAACGTCGTTGGTCCACCCGAATGGGAGTACGAGGCCATGAGTTCCGTGGTGTGGGTAAAGTGTACAACCTCTACAGAGTGTTAAATCTATTCGAATAGCCGTGTCCACGGTATTGGACAGCCCGTCCAGACCTCGTTAGGCGATCAACCGTAATGATGGTGAAAGGACCTGTCCTGCATGGATAGCAGATGTTGACAGGAGTATGGTATGTTAACCATGAGTTGGCTATGGAAGAGATGGTCAGATGACCGAAAGACTTGGATTTGGATCAGGTTCAGATTGGATCATGAGATATTCGGAATATGGACTATTTACTTGATGCATGCTTTACTTTACTGTACTTTACTTCAGTAGTTACTTTGCTAGATAACCCCGTTATATCGTGATGATTAATGCTGCTGGATGTTTAAACATGCCAGATAATTTTGCTACGACATGATGATTAATAATGCTAGATAGGTATGCTATGCTATGCTATGCTTGATTCGTGTTTTCCTGTTAATTCCATGCCATGTTTAGAATAAATTCTTGCATAGCATAGGGTTGGCTTTGTCATCTGCTTGTTTGGATGCTATGTATTTGGTTGTCTTGCGAGTACATTCAAAGTACTCACCTGGCCTTGCACGTGGCCAGTTGCAGGAGAAGATTCGTCGTGCTAGATCGTAACCCAGCCAGTCCTGTGAGTTATGGAGCCCAGCCAGAGACGATGTCACCGCTGAGCCAAGACCTTCGCTGCCATCTTAGTTAGCCTTGGAGCTATGTAATATTGTTGTAAGCAACAGTATTGTAATACTCCATTTAATTTAATAAAGCCATTTTGTGCCTGGAATTGCTGTATCATGTCTTTGACGTGCGTCAGGTCTTATCCTGGGACTGGCGTGCATCGGCCCTCTATCGGGGTGCCACATGGATACCCAGGATAACATTTCTTGAGCTCTTATGAAGTTGTTTTAGTTATGGACTTGTTTTGCTGCCGCTCGTTTATTTGCACTGGTGGCCAATTAAGACGCCTAGTGTATGTAATATGCTGCTTTGTTCCCTATATTTGCACTGGTGGCGAACTTTGATGCCCAGTGGATGTAATATGTGTAATAGCCATAATAGTCTAGCATAAGTTGCTTGCTTATTTATTTCCTTATTGTCTTGTTTATTTGTTTGGTTGCAGTCACTGTAGTTCTTTTTCCACGGTTTGCTAGTGGCAACAATAAAATATTTTTTAAAACTAGGCCGTAATAACCATGGACCGTTATGTAGTGACCATGGGCCTCCTATGGGCCATAGGATATATGGCCCTCCTACGGGCCGTAGGATCAATGGGCCTTGTGCGGGGGCGTTAGAATCAATGGGCCTTCTATGGGCCATACTATTCATGGACCAATAAAGGACCGCAATATGGGCCGTAAACGGGCTAGAGTGGAAATTGTCTGTTTATGGCCCGATCATAACGGGCCGTTAATAGCCGATATGTAAAACGGGCTTAAACAGGCCGTATTTGATGATGCTAAGAAAATAGCCCAACAGATTAACGGGCCACAAACGGGCCGACTGTAACCACGGGCTGAATTTGGCCCGCAAGCGGAACAGGCCAGTAACGGACCGGAAGTAATCGAATGCTGGAAGTGAGCCCAAGAATAAATGGGCCCTTAGAAGGCCGAAAGATCACACTGGCTGGAAAGGGCCCAATGGAATAATGTGTCGTTAATGGGTATAAATCGATACACTATTCATTATGGGCCAGTTTCACCATGGGTCGTTAATGGACCAAGAGTTACATAGGGCCTCATATGGGCCGAAAGATGTCATGGGCCATACATGGGCCAGAAGTTACAATGGGCTGGAATCATATTGGACGGCCCAGATGCCGGTACTGGGCTTAATTCGGATAGGCCATAACGGGCCGTGAGTTAGCGGGCTGTAAATGGGCTATATGCGAACAGATCATTAACAGGCTTTCCGTGGGCCAGCCCGCTACCTTTTGACCAAGTCAAATGGGCCGGCCTTTTCACCTGAATGGGCCACTGTTGGGCCGTGCCACGTGTCGACGTATCATAGGCGCCTCCCGTCCAATGAGTGGACGACATCTATCCCAACGCTGAACTGACACGTGGATACTCCGGTGAATCAGAATTTTACACGTGGAGAATCCCCATTGGTCTGGGCTGTTAACGGGTTATCGGATCCAAACCGGAACCCGATAGCTTAATGTCGACCCGTTACGGTGGATGCCACGTGTCGGTTACCCTTGACGCGATTTATCGTCATGGAACTGGACACTTCCGTGATGATAATTTTGGTATTGTCATGGAACACTTCTACGACAGCACAGGTATGACTATCTTGATTCTGTCATAAAATCATCATGGATGTACATGCATGATAGAAAATGTGACCTACTATGACAAACACGTATCATCACGGAAGTGTATTTTTTTGTAGTGCATAGAGTCTCCTCTTGAGGTAGTAGCCATGTCTCACATGTGGCAAGTGGTAGTTTGGAGAGGAGCGAGTTCACCTTAGTTTCGATAGCCCTTGCCCGAGCTCTTGTCATAGGTCCATGTGGTGTCGTAGGAGACGAAGTTAGGTCCATGGGGATGATCATAGGATGCTCCGCATCCTCTCCGCCCCCCTTGGGAAAGATCCGACCTCGGATCGAAAACCTCATCACCATGGTAGGGAGAGAGATCCTTGATGTTGAAGACGTCGTTCACATTGTACTTGTCGCGCGGTAGGTCGATCTTGTATGCATTGTTGTTGTAGTGTGCTAGAACCTTGAAGGGTCCGTCGACTCGAGGTAGAAGCTTGGACTTGCGTTCATTGGGGAAGCTTTCCTTGTGAAGGTGTAGCCACACAAGATCTCCAATGTTGAATATCATGGGTTGCTTGTTAATGTTGAGCTTGGTCGCGAGGCGTTGTACTTGACGCTCGATGGTGTGCCTTGTATCTTCATGCACCTTCTTGAGATAGCTCGCTCGTGCACTCGCATCCATGTTGATGCGCTCTTGTAGTGGTAGAGGTAGAATGTCTAATGGAGACAACGGGTTGAATCCGTAGACGACCTCGAAGGGGGACTTGCCAGTAGTCGAATGTCTTGCGCGATTGTAGGCGTACTCGGTGATGGGTAAGCACTCTTCCCACTCCTTGATGTTCTTCTTGATCAACACGCGTAGGAGAGTAGATAGCATCCGGTTCGTGACCTCCATCTGGCCATTGGTTTGTGGGTGGTATGCCGAAGAGAACAAGAGCTTGATTCTGAGCTTGGCGCATAGCATCTTCCAAAAGTAGCTAAGGAACTTGACGTCGCAGTCCGATACGATAGTCTTGGGAACTCCATGTAGACGTAAAATTTCCCTACAAAAGAGATTTGCAACATGTGAAGCATCATCTATCTTGTTGCAAGGGATAAAATGTGTCATCTTAGAGAAACGGTCCACAACAACAAACACAGAATCCTTTCCATTACGAGTTCTAGGCAAACCGAGCACAAAGTCCATACTAATATCTTCCCATGGGTGATATGGAATAGGAAGTGGCATATAGAGACCATGGGATTAAGCTTTAGACTTAGCTTTGCGACATGTAGAGCATCGGTTGGTGTAGCGGGAGACGTCGCGGAACATCTTGGGCCAAAAGTAGTTCTTGGAGAGCGTAGCGAATGTCTTTTCGCGTCCAAAGTGTCCCATAAGTCCTCCTCCATGAGCTTCTTGCAAAAGTAACAAATGAAGAGACGACTCGGGGATACATCGTTTGTTAGCTCTCATAAGATAATCATCTTTGATGTAATAGCATTCCCAAGATGCATGCGTCAAACATTTTGCATAGGGAATAGCAAGAGTAGGATCATGCGCATACAAGTCTTTTATGTGCTCAAAGCCAATGACATTCAATTCAAGTTGAGTAACTAGCATGCATTTATGGGAAAGCCCATCTGCCACAACATTCTCTTTGCCTTTAATATACTTGACGACATAAGGAAATGACTCAATGAATTCACTCCACTTAGCATGACGCTTGTTCAACTTAGTTTGACCCTTGAGGTACTTAAGTGTTTCATGATCCGTGTGAAGAATGAACTCATGAGGGTGGAGGTAATGCTCCCAAACATGCAGGACTCTCACTAAAGCATATAGCTCTTTGTCATAGATGGGGTAGTTAAGTTGTGCTCCGGAAAGTTTTTCACTAAAGTATGCTATGGGGCGCTTCTCTTGCATCAACACACCTCCTATGCCATAACCGCTAGCATCGCAATGTATCTCAAATGGTTTATCAAAGTTGGTTAATGCAAGTAAAGGGGCATGCGTAAGCAAATTCTTAAGATCATTAAATGCCGTATCTTGTGATGGTCCCCAAACAAAAGGTGCGTTTTTCTTACTCAAGGCATGTAAAGGTAAAGCAATGGTGCTAAAATCCTTCAGAAAGCAACGATAAAATCCGGCTAAGCCAAAAAACTACGCACTTGTTGCAAGTTTGTGGGTTGGGGCCAAGTTTTAATAGCTTCAATCTTGGTTTCGTCTACATGCACACACATAGAAGAGATAACAAATCCTAGGAAAACAAGTTTGTCTACATCAAATTTGCATTTCTCCATGTTGGCATAGAGTCTCTCTTTGCGAAGAGTTTGCAAAACGGTTCTAAGATGTGTCACATGATCTTGTAACGACTTGCTAAACACGAGTATGTCATCAAAGTAGACCACGACGAATACTCCAATATATGGTCTAAGGACAAAATGCATGACGCGCATGAATGTACCGGGTGCTTCGGATAAGCCCATTGGCATAATAAGCCATTCGTATAAGCCAAATTTGGTCTTAAATGCGGTTTTCCATTCATCACCCTCTTGTATGCGGATTTGGTAGTAGCCACTTTTAAGATCAATCTTAGAGAAAATGGTGGCTCTGCTAAGCTCATCGAGCATGTCGTCTAAGCGTGGAATGGGGTGACCATATCTAATGGTGATAGCATTGATAGGACGACAATCGGAACACATGCGATATGTACCATCTTTCTTGGGAACAAGGATTACCGGGACAGCGCATGGGCTCAAGCTTTCTCGTACATGGCCATTGTCGATGAGTTGTTGTACTTGCCATTGGATCTCCTTGGTTTCCTCAGGGTTGACGCGGTAAGGTGCCTTGTTAGGGAGAGGTGCTCCGGGGATGAGGTCGATGCGGTGTTTGATGCCTCGAGGAGGTAGACGCGGAGGTAGTTCATTGGGGAATACATCTTGGAATTACTGCAATAGAGAAGACAACACTAAAGGTAGATTGTGAGATGTGTTAGTAGTAGTTGCGCCGTCCTTGCATAATAGGACATAGTGCATAACACTTGATGGGTTCTCACACACTTCTCTTATCTCACTTTTGGTGGCGAATAGCACTAGATGCTTCTTCTCATTCATCATGGTGGCACTCAATTTAGGCTTGTGGCTCTCACTCTCCTTTTGGTTGGTCACTCTCTCACTATTCTCTCCACGATGGGTGGATGCTTGCTTGTCGGCAATCACTTGACTTGGAGACATAGGTTGTAGCACGAACTCCTTTCCCTTCATCTTGAAGCTATAGTGATTGGTATGGCCGTTGTAGATGATGTCGTGGTCGAATTGCCATGGCCGTCCAAGAAGGAGGTGGTAAACGGACATAGGTACCACATCATATTCCAAGGTATCCTTGTAGGCGCCGATCTTGAATGATACTTGCACAGTGTGCTCGACGTGAATGGTGCCAGAGTCGCTAAGCCATTGTACCTTGTATGGGCGAGGGTGCTTGACCAAGTGTAGCTTGTCACATAGCTCTTCGCTTGCCAAATTGTGGCAACTTCCTCCGTCGATGATGACCTTCACAGAACGTCCATTGATGCCAGGTTTTGTGTGGAAGATGTGGCACCGTTGGTCCTCGTCTTGTTGGTGTTGAAGCGTCAAGCCCTATGAGACAACAAGAGCGGGGCTCGGATCATTGTCACAAAATACTTGATTGTCTTCATCCTCATTCACTTGAAGATGCATGGCCACATGCTCAAGGTCTTCCATTTCTTCATCGCCCATAGAGTCATAGGTGCCATCGTCGTTGATGATCATGGTTCGTCTTGTTTGTCACTCGTAGGACTTGTGTCCTTGTCCTTGACATTTGAAGCATTTTATGGAGCTCGTCTTTGAGGTATCATCGGTAGGGGTTGTAGATGATGAAGCTCTCGGCTTGAAGTTGCTCGTAGTAGGAGGACAACTTGATGATGTCGAAGTCTTGTAAATCGACTTGTCGCCATTGCTTATGGAAGGTTTGGTTGAAGTAGTGGGTGCCGAAGCCGTTGGAGCTTGAGTATAGGAGTCATAGTTCTTGGACGTGTACTTGGAGTACTTGTAGTCCTCTTGTACTTGTCATTCCGCCTTGGTAGCTTGGTGCACTAACTCAATGAGGTTGGAGTAGGGTTGGAAGTCGGTGATTTTCTTGATAGGATGGTTGATTCCATTCAAGAATCGCGCCATGGTTTGCTCCTCATCTTTCGTGACATTTGCTTGAATCATGGCAATCTCCATTTCCTTGTAGTACTCTTCAACCGAATTTGTGCCTTGCTTGAGGAGTTGCAACTTTTTGAATAAGTCACGGCTATAATGTGTTGGCACAAAGCACGCTCTCATGACATCCTTCATTTGATTCCAAGTGGTGATGGGTGGCTCTCCTTTTGCTTCTCGTCATTCACTGACTTGCTCCCACCAAATAAGGACGTAATCTTCAAACTCAAGGGATGCCATGGAAATCTTCTTTTCTTCTTCATAGTTATGTAAGCGAAAGATCTTGTCAACTTTCAATGCCCATGAGAGATTGTCTTCGGGATCATTGCTTCCAGAAAACTTTGGCATGTTGAACTTGAGCTTGCCGTAGCGTTGCTCTTCGTTGCGCTCTTGCCTATTGCACTGGCGTTCTTGACGTGGGGGGTTGTCAACCTCAAGTTGCTCTTGGTGTGGTGGATTCTCATTGTTTTGTTGCTCTTGGCAAACTTGTGGTTCTTGTCAAGCTTGTTGTTCTTGTCTAGCTTGTGGGCGAGCTTGAGGAGCTTGTCGGTTCACTCGTGCTTGATATCTTCTTTCTTGAACTTCATCCCGAAGTGCTTCTTCTTCTTCTTCACGAATATGTCGGTTGTGTGCGGCGACGGCACGATTTGTGTCTCGGAGGGCACGTTGTGCCTCAAGTGCTTGAGCTTCACGCCGTTGTTGTTCTTGACGTAGCGCGGCAGCATCTTGCTCATCTTGGTGTTGGCGTTGCCGTTCTTGCATTTTGAAAGGATCAAGAAGAGGTGTCTAGAGGGGGGGTGATTAGACCCTTAACAAACAAAGGTGGCAAATTTTAATTTCTTCAAGTTAAGGTGGAATTTTAGCACAAGTTTAAGCATTCACAATACATATCAAGCAAGCATGGCAAGAGTATATGAGCAGCGGAAAGTAAAGCATGCAACTTGCAAGAATGTAAAGGGGTGGGATTGAAGTGTGCAAACGCAATTGGAGACACGGAGATTTTTGGCGTGGTTCCGATAGGTGGTGCTATCGTACATCCACGTTGGTGGAGACTTCAACCCACGAAGGGTAACAGTTGCGTGAGTCCACGGAGGACTCCACCCACGAAGGGTCTAGGAAGAAGCAACCTTGTCTATCTCACCATGGCCATCGCCCACGAAGAACTTGCCTCACTAGGGTAGATCTTCACGAAGTAGGCGATCTCCTTGCCCGTACAAACTCCTTGGTTCAACTCCACAATCTTGACGGAGGCTCCCAAGTGACACCTAACCAATCTAGGAGACACCACTCTCCAAAAGGTAATAGATGGTGTGTTGATGATGAACTCCTTGCTCTTGTGCTTCAAATGATAGTCTCCCCAACACTCAACTCTCTCTCACAGATTTGGATTTGGTGGAAAGATGATTTGAGTGGAAAGCAACTTGGGGAAGGCTAGAGATCAAGATTCTTGCGGTTGGATTGGAATATCTTGGTCTCAACACATGAGTAGGTGGTTCTCTCTCAGAAAATGAATAGTGAAAGTGTAGGCACGTTCTGATGGCTCTCTCCACGAATGGAGAATGGGTGGAGGGGTATATATAGCCTCCACACAAAATCTAACAGTTACACATAATTTACCAAACTCGGTGGGACCGAATACTGAAACTCGGTCAGACCGATATGGTTCAAAATGTGAACGTTAGGCTTTTCGGTGGGACCGACATGATCAACTCGGTGGGACCGATGTGCTAGGGTTAGGGTAAAACCTAAACTTGGTTTGACCGATTACACAAACTCGGTGAGACCGATTTTGGTAAGAAGCAAAACAGAGAGTTGATCAAGCAAACTCGGTGGGACCGATTGCATATCTCGGTAGGACCGAAATGATTGCAACAGGCAACAGAGAGTTTGCAAGCCCATCTCGGTGAGACCGAGATCCCATCGGTGAGACCGAACTGATTAGGGTTTCTGGCAGTGGCTATGTTAAATGAACTCGGTGGCGCCGGATAGATCAAATCGGTGGGGCCGAGTTTGACTTTTGGTTTAGGACAAATGTGAAAATGAGAAAGTGGTTGAGGGCTTTTGGAGCATATCACTAAGCATTTTGAGCAAGCAAGCCATTAAGCAACACCTCATCCCCTTTTAATAGTATTGGCTTTTTCTATGGACTCAATGTGATCTTGGATCACTAAAATGAAAAATATAGAGTCTTGAGCTTTTGCCAACATGTGTCCTTAGCATCTTGAAGGGGTTCCACATCCTCTTGTCCATGCCACGCCTTTATTGAACACTTTGAAATATACTAGATAGAAGTATTAGTCCAACAAGAGATATGTTGACATTAATTACCAAAATCACCCAGGGAGCACTTGTGCTTTCAATCTCCCCCTTTTTGGTAATTGATGACAACATACATCAAAGATTTTAGATAAAGATATAAAGAATAGCAAGTAAAGCTTTGGAAAGACATGCAACATGCATAGGCTGCCCCTACATGTATGCAATCATGTAAATATAGAATATAAGACCATGTGAATGCATAAGCATGACAGGGTAAGCAATGAGTTACATGTATCTTGGCTATATGCATCAGAGCAAATGATGTGAATATAGGAAGTGTACCTCAATGTTCATGATTCCTTCTTGCAAACAATATGTACATCAGCAAGAGATCATCATGCACATGAGTGTGATGCACATACTTACCTTGCGGTCATGAGCTGGCTTTGGAAGAGATGAACCTGAGTAAACAAGGTTAGATAACACAGGAATATCTACTAAGCAGAGCAGGAACAGTAAACCACAAGAGTACCAAGATTGGGATGACATGTAGTGAGTGAGTACTTAGTACTCTATTTGGATATTGACATGTCCCCAAAGAGTAATGAATTCGAAGATTTTCTTCCCTTAGAAATGAGCTCTCTCTCCCCCTGAATCTTATATATTAGATAATGGGAGAAGATAGGGAAAAGAAAATTAGAGCAAAACAAAATCAGAGTAAAACAATCATAACAAACATAACACATACTAACATGTCTTTCCCCTCTTGAAGACATGTGACTTCTCTCCTCTATGGAAAATAAGCATCTGGAGAAGCTTAAGGTGTGCATTCTCTCTTATGTGATAAGCTTTGATGTGCTCTCTCTCCCCCTTTGACATCAATTTCCAAGAAGGGATCTTCTGGAGCATGAGTCAAGTAGGTTTGGTCCTTGAGTCACAGTACAAAGCAACATGTAATATAAGATGCTAGTAGAGGACAAGAATCATCGAGTGGAGCTAGAACAAATATGCAGGATGCAAATGGCAAAGTGTTTTCTCAGTATTGAATTCGGTTACTCCGAGTTGTTTGCTTCGGTGGCACCGAGAAGAACAAATCGGTGAGGCCGATTTCAACACAGAGAGAAAACAATTGTCATCTCAGCTCACTTAGGCAAATAAGATCTCACAAAGATTTGCAAGGAATTAACTGAAAGATTTGCAATGAATTGGATGCAGGGAATGCAGAACATAACAAAGAAAAGAAAAGAAATCTAGATGAAGTTTTTTTTTTGAAATATGTATGCAAGAAACAAATGCAAGAACATAGAAAAGCGCAAGAGAACTTCGGCGACAAAGTCACCTATGTTAGAGTATATTGACTGAGGAGTCAAGTGAGAACACTTGATCATAGGTCATACTCATCGTTTAAGCTCAAACTGGGGTTGCCATTTTTCATTTAAGCATTTTGATGTATTCACATCTTGTTGAGCTGCTTTGACCCATGACTTGGCGTAAAGCTTTTCTAAGATGGAATAACATACCTTGGGTGGTGGTGTTGATCTTGATCATGTGGTTGAACTTGTGTGGGTTGCTCAAGGTTGATGTAGCTCATCAAGAGTTGGGAGCACCACTTGTAGTTTGAGTTCATCTACCTACATGGGTTAGTCTTGCAAGGAAGAGCACTTGTGTATCCAAAATGACAAGCATGAGGTTTGATACCAAATGAAATTTGATATATAGAGATTGTCAAAGGATATGTTGAAGGGTTTCGTGCTTCCTTGTCTTCAATCACCAATTTGTAGAAACTTGGTGATGTAGAGATTGCTCAAGATATGGTTGAGTTGCAATCTCATAGATTTAGATTCATCCAAGTACCTACAGGGGTTAGATAACATGCAAGAGTACAAATATAGATCCAAGACATATGATCATCATCATAAGAGAAATATCAAGGATTAGTCAAAGGCTCATGCCTTGCATGTATCCAAAAGAAGTTTCTACTCCAAGTTTGAAGCATCAATGATGTTCAATTCACCTCTCAAATGGAAAAATACTTTCTCATCAAGCGGTTTGGTGAATATATCCGCCAATTGCTTATCGGTACGAACATGCTTAAGATCAATGTCTCCTTTAGCAACATGATCTCGAATGAAATGATGACGAACTTCAATATGCTTAGTTCGAGAATGTTGCACGGGATTGTGAGCAATCTTAATAGCACTCTCATTATCACAAAGCAATGAAACATGTTTCACATGAATCCCATAATCTTTAAGAGTTTGGGTCATCCAAAGTAATTGAGCACAACATGAACCGGCGGTAATGTATTCCGCTTCGGCGGTGGATAAGGATACCGAGTTTTGTTTCTTGGAAGACCAAGACACAAGAGATCTACCAAGAAATTGACAAGTACGCGAAGTGGACTTTCTATCAACCTTGTCTCTGGCATAGTCCGAATAGGAGTAGCCAACAAGATCAAAAGAAGACCTCTTAGGATACCAAATGCCAAAATTTGGTGTATGAATTAAGTATCTCACTATCCTTTTCACAGCCTTAAGATGACTTTCTTTGGGGGCCGCTTGATATCGTGCACACATGCACACACTAAGCATAATATCGGGACGGGAGGCACATAGATATAACAATGAACCGATCATAGAGCGGTAAACCTTTTGATCAACCGGTTCGCCATGCTTGGTCAAGTCAAGATGTCCACTAGTAGGCATGGGAGTACTCATACCTTTGCATTCTTGCATGTTGAACTTCTTGAATAAGTCCTTGGTGTACTTTGTTTGAGAGACAAAGGTACCCTCCTTAGTTTGCTTGATTTGCAAACCAAGAAAGAACTTGAGTTCACTCATCATAGACATCTCAAACTTCTCCGACATTAGCCTTCCAAACTTTTCACTAAAATGAGGGTTAGTCGAACCAAATATGATATCATCCACATAAATTTGGCACACAAATAATTCACCATTAACCCTTTTAGTAAAAAGTGTTGAATCAATTTTTCCAATCTCAAAGCCTTTTTCAATAAGGAACTTGGTCAAGCATTTGTACCACGCTCTAGGAGCTTGCTTAAGACCATAAAGAGCTTTGTGAAGTTTGTAAACATGATTAGGTTTCTTAGGATTGACAAAGCCGGGAGGTTGTTTGACATAAACTTCCTCCTCAATTTCTCCATTAAGAAAAGCACTTTTGATGTCCATTTGGTACAAGGTAATATCATGATGATTTGCATAGGCAAGTAAGATTCGTATGGACTCAAGTCTAGCAACGGGGGCATATGTCTCACCATAGTCCATACCTTCGACTTGAGTGTATCCTTGGGCGACAAGACGTGCTTTGTTGCGAATGACTTGTCCATCTTCATCTTGCTTGTTGTGAAACACCCATTTGGTACCGATGATGTTGTGGTTGTTGTCGGGCTTCTCAACCAATGTCCAAACTTGGTTCCTCTCAAAGTTGTGTAGCTCTTCGTGCATGGCATTTATCCAATCCGGATCTTCTAGAGCATCTTCAACCTTCATTGGTTCAATACTAGAGATAAATGAGTAATGCTCACAAAAGTTAGCTAAGCGTGTTTTAGAGCGTGTAATTCTCCCGGTTTGGATATCGTCATAGATTTGTTCGACGGGATGATCTCTTGAGACTCTTGCTCTAACTCGTGAGAGGTTTTGCTTAGGTCGGGGTGGAATATCCTCTTCCACATCTTGTTCTTCCTATTGGCTTTCTTCGTTGTTGATGTTGTCGTTCTCTTGTCGAGGTGGAGAAGGAGGTTGATGAGGTTCATCTTGGTGTACATCCTCATTTTCTTCATCTTGGCGTGTCCCACTTGTGGATGCCTCCGTGTCAACTCTTGGTTCACCTTGTCGTGAGGTAGAGGCTTCCACTTGGACGGACAAGGTACTCTCCTTCACCTCCGTTGGACGGATCTTGCCAATAGACAAGTCTTGGATTGCTTCCAAAGGGTCTTTGTCTCCTACGTCAATTGGCAATTGCTCTACTTGCGAGCCGTTAGATTGATCAAACTTCACATCTACCGTCTCTTCAACCTTTCGGGTGAAATTGTTGTAGACACGGTAAGTGTGAGAGTTTGAGCCATAACCGAGTAGGAAACCCTCATGAGATTTAGGAGCAAATTTAGAGCGACGATGCTTATCAAGAATATAGCACTTTGAGACGAATACTCGAAAGTATCCAACTTGGGGTTTGTTACCGGTGAGAAGTTCGTATGCCGTCTTGCCGAGTAGCTTGTGAAGATATAGACGATTTGTTGCATGACAAGCTGTCTCAACCGGTTCCGCCCAAAAGTGTTTTGGCGTCTTGTACTCATCAAGCATCGTTCTCGCCATTTCAATGAGCGTCCGGTTCTTCCTCTCAACAACTCCATTTTGTTGAGGTGTGTACATAGCCGAGAACTCATGTGAAATCCCTTCTTCGTCAAGAAAGGTGTCCACATTGGCGTTCTTGAACTTCGTTCCGTTGTCGCTGCGAACCTTCTTGATCTTCACTTCAAATTGATTTTGGGCCTTCCTAGCGAAGTTCTTGAAGATCTTTTGGACCTACGATTTATCATCAAGAAAGAACACCCACTTAAATCTTGAAAAATCATCGACTATGACTAAGCCAAAAGAATTTCCACCGAGACTTTTATAGGCGTTTGGACCAAAAAGATACATATGAAGTAGCTCAAGCGGTCTTCTAGTGGTCATGATGTTCATCACGGGGTGGCTTCCTCCAACCTGTTTTCCTTCTTGACAAGCACTGCACAATCTATCCTTGTCAAATATAACATCTTTCACTCCAAGGATATGATCACCTTTAATAAGCTTATCAAGATTTCGCATGCCCACATGACCTAACCTTCTATGCCACAACCAGCCTTTAGAAGATTTAGCAATCAAGAAAGTTCTAGGTTGAGCCTTTTTAGTGAAATCAACAATGCATAGATCACCTCTACGTATGCCGGTAAAGACCATTTTATGATTATCTCTTCGAAACACTTGGCAATCTACTTCAGTGAATAGGACATTGAAACCGAAATCGGCTAGTCAAGATACAGAGAGTAAATTATAGCCAAGAGATTCAACGAGCATGACATTTTGTATGGAGCTATCATGTGAGATGGCCACCTTACCAAGGCCAACCACCTTACCCTTTGAGTTATCACCAAAAGTGACATACTTTCGAGGGTCGTCGTTTTCAGCGAGCTCACGAAACATATCCTTGTCTCCGGTCATGTGATCGGTACATCCACTATCAAGAACCCATTCCTTCCTCCAGCCATGTAGCCGCGAAGATTAGCCATAAGACCAAAGTGTCTCATAGACTCATCGAGATCAAAGTCACTATCATCATCCTCATCATAGTATCCATGTTCAACATCGTCTTGTGATTGATCATTACCTAGAGAGAGTGATTCATTAGCTTTATGACCATGACAATGTTCATCTTTATGAATTCTAATGACTTCAGAAATGATATTGCTAATAATTCCAACATCTCCTTTGGCACGCATAAGGTCACGAAGCTCAAATAGACAATCACCAAACTTAGGATCATTAGGACTCATCTTATTTAAAGCAATGGACTTATGAAGAATCTCATCTAAGTTTTTTAAGGAGTAGTTTGGAAATCTTTCCTCAAGAAATCTCCATATGGTATAGGCACAATCAACAGTAGGCAAGCGACCTATCAAGTTTCTAGGCAATCCTCTAGTGATAAGATTGACAGTTCTAAGATTACGAATCATGTCAATAGATTCATCGAGGGTAGGATGCAAAGGATCAACAAGGGGCGCACAAGGGCTAGTAATGTACTTGTTCAAGTGATATTCATTGAAAATCTCAAGCATCTCATTTTTCCATTCATGAAAGAACTCTCCATCAAGTATAGGCACTCTACGTCTAAGACTCCCCAACGTAGACTCATCCATCTTCCTCCAATGGTGATTAAACCAAAGCAATGGAGACCAAAGCTCTGATACCAATTGAAAGGATCGAGAAGAGGTGTCTAGAGGGGGGGTGATTAGACCCTTAACAAACAAAGGTGGCAAATTTTAATTTCTTCAAGTTAAGGTGGAGTTTTAGCACAAGTTTAAGCATTCACAATACATATCAAGCAAGCATGGCAAGAGTATATGAGCAGCGGAAAGTAAAGCATGCAACTTGCAAGAATGTAAAGGGATGGGATTGGAGTGTGCAAACGCAATTGGAGACACAAAGATTTTTGGCGTGGTTCCGATAGGTGGTGCTATCGTACATCCACGTTGGTGGAGACTTCAACCCACGAAGGGTAACAGTTGTGCGAGTCCACGGAGGGCTCCACCCACGAAGGGTCCACGAAGAAGCAACCTTGTCAATCCCACCATGGCCATCGCCCACGAAGGACTTGCCTCACTAGGGTAGATCTTCACGAAGTAGGCGATCTCCTTGCCCGTATAAACTCCTTGGTTCAACTCCACAATCTTGACGAAGGCTCCCAAGTGACACCTAACCAATCTAGGAGACACCACTCTCCAAAAGGTAATAGATGGTGTGTTGATGATGAACTCCTTGCTCGTGTGCTTCAAATGATAGTCTCCCCAACACTCAACTCTCTCTCACAGATTTGGATTTGGTGGAAAGATGATTTGAGTGGAAAGCAACTTGGGGAAGGCTAGAGATCAAGATTCTTGCGGTTGGATTGGAATATCTTGGTCTCAACACATGAGTAGGTGGTTCTCTCTCAGAAAATGAATAGTGGAAGTGTAGGCATGTTCTGATGGCTCTCTCCATGAATGGAGAATGGGTGGAGGGGTATATATAGCCTCCACACAAAATCTAACCGTTACACACAATTTACCAAACTCGGTGGGACCGAATACTGAAACTCGGTCAGACCGATATGGTTCAAAATGTGAATGTTAGGCTTTTCGGTGGGACCGACATGATCAACTCGGTGGGACCGATGTGCTAGGGTTAGGGTAAAACCTCAACTCGGTTTGACCGATTACACAAACTCGGTGAGACCGATTTTGGTAATAAGCAAAACAGAGAGTTGGTCAAGCAAACTCGGTGGGACCGATTGCATATCTCGGTAGGACCGAAATGATTGCAACAGGCAACAAAGAGTTTGCAAGCCCATCTCGGTGAGACCGAGATCCCATCGGTGAGACCGAACTGATTAGGGTTTCTGGCAGTGGCTATGTCAAATGAACTCGGTGGCGCCGGATAGATCAAATCGGTGGGGCCGAGTTTGACTTTTGGTTTAGGACAAATGTGAAAATGAGAAAGTGGTTGAGGGCTTTTGGAGCATATCACTAAGCATTTTGAGCAAGCAAGCCATTAAGCAACACCTCATCCCCTTTTAATAGTATTGGCTTTTCCTATGGACTCAATGTGATCTTGGATCACTAAAATGAAAAATGTAGAGTCTTGAGCTTTTGCCAACATGTGTCCTTAGCATCTTGAAGGGGTTCCACATCCTCTTGTCCATGCCACGCCTTTGTTGAACTCTCTGAAATATACTAGATAGAAGTATTAGTCCAACAAGAGATATGTTGACATTAATTACCAAAATCACCCAGGGAGCACTTGTGCTTTCACATTTGCTCTTGTTGGCATCGTCATTCATGTGCTTCCTCTTGTTGGCGTAAGCGTTGCCTTTCTTGTGCTTGCTCAAGTGTAGCTTGATTTTGTCGATGTCGAAGTTCTTGCTCTTCAAGTTGGTCTTGTGAACCATTGCCATGAAGTGGATTCCGATTTGCTCGACGATCATGGCGCGCGGCTCGACGAAGAGTGTTTGATGACAGTGTACTTGAGTCGGTGATGGAGTCATAGGAATATCGACTCGAGTTGCGCTGTCTTTGGGATGACGAAGAGGAAGAAGATCGATTGACCATCAAAGTTCGCAGCTCTTCCATTTGAGTAGTCATGTTGGCATTGAGATCTTCCATGTGATGTGCAAGAGTAGTGTCGAAGTAGTCTCTTGTTTGCACTTCGTAATGCCTCATGTCGGTGGCGAGTAGCTCAATGCGCTCGTTCATAGCTTCATTCTCTTGATGTAGAGCTCATTGAACACCAAATAGGTGAACCTTGGTGACGTAGTTGTTCGGCTCTTGTGGATCGTCGAAGAGCGGGTTCGAAGATGTAGTTGGCCTATCCATCATCTCAAGAAAATATGTAAGTGGAAGAAAGGAAGAACTAGACCAAATGTACCTTATCCGATGTTGAAGATGGACCAATGATCACTCAATAGTGTAGTAAGTAAATAACACAATTGGTACCGATTCTTGTCGATTCTCACACCTACACAATAAAGCCTTTGGTGGAGCTAGGTGAGGATAGTGTCACAAAATTTATGCAATTTGTTAGCAAGCTTCAATGATGTTGAAAATGATTCAAAAATTTGCAAATGCAACAAGTAGACCAATAGCAAAAAGGGCACACGGAAACACACGCACGGATAGATAAGTGGGGTCGTGCAACCAAGGAACGAGCTCAAAATGTGGAATCCATGGAAAATGATCTTGTTGCACAACACTAGAGATATGCTAGCATGATTGCACAATAGGCGGATACGAGACTTGTGCACAACCGATAAGTCAAAAATGCAACGACTTCTATCCCAAGTATGATATATATGTATGATGTTTCGGTGGTATGATCCAAGATGATCAAGTATGACAATCTTAATGTAGTATGATGCTATGGTTTTTGCTTAAAAGCTCTTTGCTTATCTTTCTCTTTTGCTTAAAAGCTTGGTTGGCTCTCTCTCTTTTGAGCTCTTTCTCATTCAAACTTGACGAACCAAGGTAGCGATTGTGTATATGCGATGACAACCTTGTGACACAAGAGATGATACCAAGATATGGATACCAAGATGATGTGATAGGTGCAATGATCACTAATGTGCACAAGTAATGTTGCCGGCAATACTCAAATGGCTAGTCTCGATAGGAAACTTATGCAAGATGGGCTATGGGGTTATCAATGCAATGGCAAGGAGTACACAAAGGTGTCGTCGAAGTTACCATCCTTGCTTACGGTCACGGGTGTCAAGATTGTGACGTGGTCGTTGTCGATGACGAATATGAGTGGCGGTGATGTTGTTGTCGAACCGTCCCTAAGTAGCCAAAACACGTTAGGAAACGGAAGCCGCTACTCAAGTTCTCAAAGAACAAAATGTGTCAAACTCGTCGGAGTTCGTGGCGGGTAAGCGATGGTGGTATGTTGCAATGTAATGAGGGGTTAAGGGAGTGGTGGTGCGGAAGGTGTAGCGGGCGGATGAAATTTTTCAAAGAAAAAATTTCAGTTTCGTCAGGAAACGTCGGACGTCCGATGGTGGTCGGATGACCGGTTGCTGTCAGACGTCCGGTGCCTGGGCGATTTCGGGCACGGGATGAACTTCTAGGGTTCGTGGTGGAGAAGCAAATTTTGGTCAAAATTGGATGAATTTGTGGATGGAAATTGGGGAAATGACGGGGGAAAGCTAGATCAACTCATGGCAAAGCAAATCCATGGATCAAATCCAACAAAACTTCATCATACCAACATATCACAAAAAAAAATTGGGAGGGCTATTTTTGTGGGGGTTTTCGAAATTGGGCCAAAACACACAAAATTAGGCTAGAAAATGGGGGTAGGGATTCCAAATTCATGATCAACCTTGGCTCATGATACCATATGATGGGGGGCTAACCCGATCTAGGCCGATCTTTCATGAAATGGAGGGGATTCCATGAAGAACACGAAGAACATGAGGGGAAAACACGAGGGAAAACGAGAGGAATCACTCAAATCAACAAGATAGGGTCACACATGTGCTAGATCCAAGTACACATAGAGATCACACGGTCCAAAGTCAACAAAGGATGATACAAATGGTGACTAGTTCTTCTCCATTAGGAGGTCTTGAGGGGGCTTCATGTGAGGGGTCTTAAATCCAAGTGTGGATCTTCTCCGAAGAGGCCACGGTCTTTCCAAGGAGTAGAACCAAGTGGATGAGCAAAGCTCTATCTCTCTAATGAGCTAAACCAATGCTACCCTAGAAGGAAGGAGGAGGAGGAGTATATATAGTCTAGGGTCACGAAAGGGTACATGGGCCTCGGCCCAACACGCTGTGCACAAACAGGCCTCGGTCGTCCGACACTACCAGTCGTCTGGTGGCTCGCAGGGGTCCGAACATCCGGTAAGTGTTGGTCGTCCGAGGTTTTGGCTCGGTTTAGGCACTATCAGATTTCCGGTCGGTTTCGGACGTCCGGTGCGTCGGTCGTCCGGGGGAGCTCGGACTTCTGGCGTTTCGGCTCTAGTCGGAAGATGTCGGATTTCCAGAGGGTGCCAGTCGTCCGGTCGCTAGAGGGTGTCATACGTCCAGTCTGTGTCGGTCATCCGGCCGCTGGAGTCCTCATGGGCTGGGCCTTGGGCTGATTGGCTGACTCTCCAGGCATCGGACGTCCGGTCCCGACCGGTCGTCCGGTGGCTGTAGACTCCTGGCAGGTCCTTCTCTTGGTCCTTGAACTTGGCGTCCTCGCTAGCTCATCCATTGGATGTAGTGTCTCCGTGGCTTCCCTCTAAGTACCTGATCACACATAGAGTCTCCACTTGAGGTAGTAGCCATGTCTCACATGCGGCAAGTTGTAGTTCGGAGAGGAGCGAGTTCACCTTAGTTTCGATAGCCCTTGCTCGAGCTCTTGTCATAGGTCCATGTGGTGTCGTAGGAGACGAAGTTAGGTCCATGGGGATGACCGTAGGATGCTCCGCATCACGCAACCTCAAAGTCATGAGATGTTAGCTGATGGTGGGGTGATGTCTACTACACAACTTGTTCTTGTAGACTCGTGTTGGGCCTCCAAGCGCAGAGTTTTGTAGGACAGTAGCAATCTTCCCTCAAGTGGATGACCAAAGGTTTATCAATCCGTGGGAGGCATAGGATGAAGATGGTCTCTCTCAAACAACCCTGCAACCAAATAACAAAAAGTCTCTTGTGTCCCCAACACACCAAATACAATGGTAAATTGTATAGGTGCACTAGTTCGGCGAAGAGATGGTGATACAAGTCTAGTAATGATAGTAGATATTGATTTTTGTAATAGGAACAATAAAAAACAACAAGGTAGCAAGTAACAAAAGTGAGCACAAACGGTATTACAATGCTTGAAAATGAGGCCTAGGGTCCATACTTTCACTAGTGCAATCTCTCAACAATGCTAATATAATTGGATCATATAACCACCCCTCAACATGCGATGAAGAATCACTCCAAAGTTCCTATCTAGCGGAGAACATAAGAAGAAATTTTTTATAGGGTATGAAACCACCTCAAAGCTATTCTTTCCGATCAATCTATCCTAGAGTTCCTACTAAAATAACACCAAGCTATTCTTTCCGATCGATCTAACCAAGAGTTCGTACTAAAATAACACCATATGATGCACATCAACCAACTCTAATGTCACCTAGATACTCCAATGTCACCGCGAGTATCCGTGAGTTGATTATGAGATATGCATCAAACAATTTCAGATTCATAATACTCAATCCAACACAAAGAAGTTCAAAGAGTGCCCCAAGATTTCTACCGGGCAAACAAGGATGAAAATGTGCATCAACCCCTATGCATAGATTCCCCCAATGTCACCTCGGGAATCCGCGAGTTGAGTGCCAAGGCATAGATCAAGTGCTCTCAAATCCATAAAAGTATTCAATCCGATAAAATAAAATCTCATAGGGAAAACTCAAATCACAACAAGATAGAGACGGGAAAACACCATATGATCCAACTATATTAACAAAGCCCGCGATACATCAAGATCATGCCAACTCAAGAAAATGAGAGAGAGAGAGAGAGAGAGATTAAACACATAGCTACTGGTACAAACCCTCAGCCCCGAGGGTGGACTACTCCCTCCTCATCAAGGTGGCCGCCGGGATGATGAAGATGGCCACCGGTGATGATTTCCCCCTCCGGCAGAGTGCCGGAACGGGGTCTAGATTGGTTTTTCATGGCTACAAAGGCTTGCGGCGGCGGAACTTCTGATCTAGGGTTATTTCTGATGGTTTCTCAATTTATAGGATTTTTTGGCGTTGGTTTCACGCGAAAATGGGCCTCGAGGTGAGCATAACCCACCGGGGCAAGCCAGGCCCCTCTAGCGTGCCCTGGTGGGTTGTGCCCTCCTCGTGGCTCTTCTGGTCCTCCCACGAAGCTTCTAGTGCCTCTTCTATTCCAAAAAAAATCATCAAAAAGTTTTGTTGCATTTGGAGAACTTTTATTTCTGCACAAAAAACAACACCATGGTAGTTCTGCTGAAAACAACGTCAGTGTCGGGGTACACAAACAGGGGTATATGTTTCCCCTGACTTGTGCATGGACAGTAGGCCTCCAACCCGGCAACACCAAGCATTCAAGACAGAACCATTCCAGGGAGAAAGAGCTCTTTGAGGAATCAAAGGGCGGATCAAGACGACCAAGACAAGCCAAGACAGCAAGATATCACTAAGGAAAAACCTCCCTTGCCGGGCAGGCGAGCCCGGTCGGGTCGAGGCCACCCCGAAGATAAGTCCCAAGACTTCCCCGGCAAGGGCTGCCAGGACCACTGGCGGACTGCATCCCCGCCAAGGATCCACCGCTCCGCTGCTCCACCGCATCGCAACGCAAGTCACCCATCGGTGCGGTGTCGAGCCCCCAGATAACTAAGTGGCTATCATTTGGCACGTGGCGGCCATTTAGGAGGAAGATCACCCCCATATGACACCCGTCCTGAGGCGTGTCAAGCAAACAGGTGGAAGATGACTAAAGCGGCACGGCAGGCCTGCCGGGCCGCATCCACAGCATGACAGATGCCAGCGCATTTAATGCGCTTTGTCCTAACTGCCAGAGTTAGGTATGATAGCATTGTTAGCTATCTAATCGCTGGATAATGACCATTTTGCCATTGTGATAACCCCTTAGCCTATAAAAGGAGGACCGTGGCAACCTTAGAAAGGATTCGGACCCTCGTGTACTCATACGCGCGTAGCTGCTCTTCCCCAAGGCGACCTTGCTGGGCTCGAGCGTCGCGCGTTCTTCACGATCTCCACATCAATCCACCAAAGCAGGAGTAGGGTTTTACGCTTCTCAGCGGCCCGAACCTAGGTAAAAACCACCAGTGTCACCACTGTCGTGCTGTCCCATGGCCTCAGCTCTTTGTGCAATGCGTCCTCCCCCCTTCCGAACCACAAAGGGGCCAATGGCCTCATAGGTTGCTGTGTTCTACCATGACATCTTTGGCGCGCTAGGTAGGGGGCGTGCTTGTGTGAACCCGAGGTCATAATCAGCGCGTCAAGCTACACTGGCGTCAGCGTCGACGCTCGCATCATCAGCGGCTCCCGAGAAGAGGGGCGACGCCACTCCCTCGGTCTGCCTTGACCGAGCCCTGTCGCCCGCACCCGCCGCAACCGCGGTGGTGGCGGAAACGGGAGGTGGGAGCGGTGCGACAGTCCTGAGCCGCTCAGGTGGCATGACAACCGTACTGCCCCCATCCCAAAGAGAAGAACGAGACGCGCGGCGACGCCGTCCTCCTGGCGGGTTCCCGCCAAGTAGGCCCGATGATTGAGAAAATCACTAAGGCAAGCGGAAAGCATGGTATGTGGCCTCCTCCTCCTCTAACTTCGCCCATCATCGATCGAAGCTGTGCATGGGGTGGCATCCTCGACGTCGATAGGCCCACGCGGAACTCGGTCCAGCATTTACCCCGATGAGGGAAAATCCTGAGTAAAGCGTTGGTGCAAATCCGTTGATTGACACCCCGGCAAGCGCGCTCCGGCAGGGCCGTACGCGCCAGCGTGACCTTATGCCTACATCCATGGTATCATTGACAGCAAAAGGGAGAGGAGAGAGGAGTCGACCCATCCTTTTTTGCTATGCATTTTCATCTGCAGGCATTCGATTATCCCCCTCCGGCCCTTGCCGGGGGCGGGTACACAACTAATAAACCGCCAAGTTTCCCTCTTGCGCGCGTTTTTCATGTTGATTCACACTACTGCAGGATGCTGCTAACGCGACACTACAATCAGAGACCCTTTGACGAAACTGTGTGCGATGCATTAATCGCAAACGGTGATGTAAAAAAACCGTCAAAAAAGATGCAAAATGTTTGCGATGGTAGGTACATCAAACACAGTTCAGATTTTACTTGCGTGTGCGATGCTGGGCATACGGTTGATCCAGACAAACTATTTGCGATTAGACAGAACAACAGAAACGGGCAGCCATATCAATGTGTGTGTGATATACGGCATACAGTTCGCTCCGATGAACTGTTTGCTATTAGGGAAAGCAACAGAAACGGTCAGCCAGATCAAGGTGTGTGTGATATACGGCATACGTCTCACTGGAATGAAATATTTTCGATTAGGGAAGAGAACATAAACGGTTCAACTTAACAAGATGTGTATGATACGCGACAAACAGGCCTAGAGGTTAATTTGAGAACAAGTACACAGAGGTTAATTTGACATACATGACTTATAAGTTTCACAGAAATCATATCACTTTTTTTGGAAAACATTTAATTGCGTTGAATGTATATAGTGCTCCATCCTATTAGTTGAATTAACCTCGAGGTCCATGTTTTGGAAACATGTCGTAAAGTAACGGGATAGACCTTCATTCAAGCCAATCAACATGTGTTCAAAAAACAAAAATTATCAAAAAGTAATGAGATAGATCTTCTTCAAGCCAATCAACATGTGTTCAAAAAACAAAAAATGTCAAAAATTACAAAACAAGGACCTCGAGGTTAATTCAACTAATAGGAGGGAGCATTATATACATTTAAGACAATTAAATGTTTACAGTGACCCATACCATCAGTTAAAAATTTAACATCGAGGCCACTTCCCATCCGATCACCCATCTGATGACTACTCAAGCCTCAGCACACTTAACTTGGGAGTTCTATTAGATGAGCTATCGGTAGGGAAGCTGGACCTTGCTGCTGTAGGATCCCTCTTTGCATCCTTTATTGCGCACCCGGATGACGGATTGTTGCCGCCCAATGGTCAATGCCACGTCCCCCGCATATGTAGAAGCTTCTCCATTGGATGGGTGGCAAATGGTTAATCAAGAAGAACTGTTTGCGATGATGCAGAACAACAGAAACGGGCAGCCAGATGAGGGTGTGTGCGATATACGGCATACAGTTCACTAGGATGAACTGTGTGTGATTAGGCAACACAATGGAAATGGTTCAATTGAACAAGATGTGTGTGATACGTGGCAAACAGGTCTGTAATCAGAAATGTGTGCGAAGACCAATAATAACACAGACGATTGCTGCTAATAAGCCGTCTGATTTGCTCTGTCTACAGAAGAATAACATGTGTATATATATATAACTGAAATAAACATCCAATTACATAAGTGACTATACAGATCATTCGCACACACCTCAATAAACAATTGCATGCATTCTAAAGTAGGAGAAACGATCGTCTAGTCATCTACTTCTTGTGACGCTCCCGCCACTGCTCTATGGCTCGACCCCTCGTCTGGGGTAGGAAGAAGACACTTCCTCATGTCAACGATCCGCCTGTACATCTCATAGCCAGTGTACGTGTCCTTGGCTGCGTACTTGACGTGTTGTTCTTCCAGTCTCTCATGCCAAACACTGTGCCAGGCGTTCCTGTCCTTCTTGCTCTCATCCTTCATCTTCATGTAGTAGGGGTCGATGATGGCCGAGGCGAGGTCAACCAGGGAGTTCAGTTTGTTGTTGTCGCTGCCCTAGACCTTGTAGTGGTGCTGGATGTTGACAAGATTCGGGCATTTCAAGCCCGAAACCTTGAGCGCTTTTAGATCATTGGTGGTGTCCACCGTAGCAAAACTGTAGTCGGAGTTGTTGATAAACCTAGAGAAATGCTCGCAAGGCCTTGTGGCCAGGTGGTAGTGGTAGACGAGGACATCATGTCGCACGCACAACTGGGCGACGGCAACCTTCTGATCATGCCCGGCACGACCGATGGTGTACTCGAGGTCAAAGCCGACCACTTGGTACTTGTCCTCAGCAAGGAACTGCTCCATAGTTTGGATGGAGCTCTCCACCGAGACCGGATCATTCGTGTACACCACCGAGAGGGCCTTCCCCCTCACATGGGTGTCCACTACGTGATGCATGGTGAACTGCCCGCCGTTGTCGTTGTCGGCCGCTGGGAGCGCCATTGGAGCCACGGGGAGCGCCATTGGAACCGTTGGATGTCCTCTCTGTATGTGTCGTTGTGGGTGTGCTTATTGTGTCATGTGACGTGAGAGATGAAGGTAAATGGCTGCAGGAATAAAAGGGGGGCGGGCGGCCTGGATTCTCGGCGCGTCCGCATGGCAGTTTTTGCAGCGGGTAACTGTATCGTTGCACCGCGCCCGGCGCAACCGCATGCACACAAACGTGTGTGATCGTGCGCCGGCCCCAAACACTGGAAGCGCACGTGGAGGGACGAGGGCAGAGCACCCAGAGGGATGCGAGAGCAGAGCACATGCGGCGGGACGCGAGCAGAGCGCGCCGCGGCCGCCTCAACCGCAAGCAACCACACGCATAGAGCAGTTGAACATGTAGGAAATGGTCGCCTACAAGCCGGCCAACAGTTGCGTCGCTGCGTAGAGAGCGGCCGTGTGCTACTACCTTCGTCTTAGTCTATAGTACCCTTTATATTCTATGCCATACTTTGCCCTTAAATTTAACCAACAAAATGTTAATGCATGTTATAAAAATTATATAATTGGAAACTATGTTCAAATACGAATCCAACTATATAATCTTTGGCGACATGCATTCGTATTTTATTAGTTAAATCCTACTTAAAAACCAAGACGGGGGTATAGTAGGTAATTAAACCGCAAATGTTTTTTTTGTATTAACCGTATGTGTACGTGGCCTTTCGTCCTCCTCTCGCACGTCTTGTCACCCCGCTGCCACAGACGGCTTACAGCGCAAGCTTGCACAGCGCGCGGGGGCGTTCTTTTGGCCAAACGGTGGCTCGAAGTGGCGCCAATGAATCATCGGTGAGCCTGTTCCCGCGCAACCTCGCAGGTTCCCATGCAAGCTTCCCACCCGACTCGCTGAAATCCCCCAAAATCCCAATGCTTACCGGCCTGCTATATAAACCCTCACGGCCGGCGAGTCCAGCGTCGCATTTTCCCCTCCCTCCCTATAGCTTATCTCGTCTGCTTCTCCCACAATCGCCAATGGCACCGGTCCTTCGTCATCACTCAGCCACTCCGCCGTCATCAGAGGACAGCTCCAGCTGGGAGGCTACACCGCAACGGTGGCGCAGTCCCCGGCGTAGTGTAGTGCGCGTGGCGTCCCTATTGGGTGTGCGCGGAACACCCACCACACGCTCCGCCGCCGCTGCCCGTCGGCAGCTGTTGCCGGCCGCTGTTGCCGCCACACCACCGTCGAAAGCCAGGGCCATCGCCCGCTCCGCCGCCGCGGCCCGAAGGCGGGAGGTAGCCGTCATGGCCGCCACCCCACTGTCGGCCATCACCCGCTCTGCCACCGCGGCCCGAAGGCGGGAGGTGGTGGTCGTGGCCGCCACCCCATCGTCGGCCGCCGTGACCGTCAGCCCACCATCGACTGCCGGGGATATCACCAGCTCTGCCACCACCGCCCAAAGGCGGGAGGCGGAGGTGGAGGCCTGCACGTGCGTCAGCGACCTTGCGCGCTACACCGAGTTCCTACGGGAGGAGGAGGAGCGCCTCGCCGAGCACGCAAAGAGCCTTACCGCTGCTATGGTCGCAGCACACGCCGCCTCAGAGGCGAGGAATCAGGAGATCTACGAGGAGAACCACCGCTTCGAGAGGGGTCGTCTGGAGCGGCAGAGGGCGTTCGAGGTGAGCGTCACTGAAGCAGTAGCAGCGGCAGGCACCGTATTGGAGTTGTCCAGCTCGTCGGTAGGCTCCTCCTCCTCTGCCTCTTACTGAGCGCGCTCGGCAGAGGAGAGGCTGCCAGAAGTAGTACAAAGCCCCTCCGTAGTAGTAGTAGTATTTAGGGGCTATTTTGTTCAGTTCATCTGACTATAGATGTGGTGGTACTGTACAACGTACTTAAAATTAGCTAGTATATATAGTTGAACTAGCTATTTCAGTATGTGGTTGGCAACAATTGGGGAAAAGTTTGGTCGGTTCAGCTGTCGAGTTGAACTGTTTGTATAAAGAACGACTGCTTGATCTATGAATGAAATCTATGCTTAATTACTGAATTTTAGTTGCAAAAATTAGATAGTGCTAGTGATTTTTAGCTGCATATTTTGACAAATTGCAGTGTTACAAGGTTGACAAATGGCAATGTTACTAGATCAACAAATGTCAATCTTTCCAGTTTGACAAATGGCAACATACCCAATATGACAGATGCAAATCTTACCAAAATTGTTTGTACATGGTTGCACACGGGTCATCCAAAACAACCGTTTGCGTTGAAGGGATGCACAAATCATGCGCTGCGAATTTTCCCTTGACTTAAGGAGGAAGACCATAGCTCTCACTTTCCGTACGGGTGTTCTATCTAAAACATTTGCGATCAAGAGCTGCACAAATCCTACTCGGCACATTTTCCCTTGGCTTCCTGGGGAAGCTGTCGGTTTGCATACGGGTGTTCTAACTAAAACGTTTGCGATGAGTGTTTATATTTAAAAACCATTGATGTTATTTTTAAAAGAAAATCATTTGATAAGTTTGTACATTAAGAGAGAAAAACGCAAGTTCGTTCAAACCATATCTTTCATTCAGTCACACTGCGAATTCCATGATAGCATGCCAAGTTTCATGAATTTCAGACGAGTTTTGGATTTACTAGAATTTAAAAACCAGGTATCTCAATGTTTGCGGCCGAGTGACGGTGGCAGGGTGTTTGAAATTCATTCCCATATCTTGCATGGGACCTAAGCATGCACCCAAGGACACAGATTTGATTTTTCAACCAATTTATATGCACTTGAGCATGTGCATGTAGTTCAAATTTGAATTATGCACATAAAATGCCTAGAAAACCCAGTTAATGTATAAAAATGTCCAAACGAACCCCAAAAAATTCCAAAATTTAACCCAACACTCCTGTTGTTCTATGTTGACACTAGAGAAAAAATTGAAATCAAGAAGAGGCAACGGATATTGTTTCGTCCCCAAAGGTGAAACGTTCCCTACCGAAAACATCAGGCTTGTTGTGAGAAGCTCTGGTTTGTGAGAAGCTTATGCCCAAACCTGCCCCAAATGGGACAAAAAAATTACCACGGCATGTTGATGCTGCTCCATGATAGCATGCCAAGTTTCATGAATTTCAAACGAGTTTTGGATTTAATAGAATTTAAAAACCAGGTATCTCAATGTTTGCGGCCGAGTGACGGTGGCAGGGTGTTTGAAATTCATTCCCATTTCTTGCATGGGACCTAAGCATGCACCCAAGGACACAGATTTGATTTTTCAACCAATTTATATGCACTGGAGCATGTGCATGTAGTTCAAATTTGAATTATGCACATAAAATGCCTAGAAAACCCAGTTAATGTACACAAATGTCCAAACGAACCCCAAAAAATTCCAAAATTTAACACAACACTCCTGTTGTTCTATGTTGACACTAGAAATTTTTTGAAAGCAATAAGAGGCAACGGATATTGTTTCGTCCCCAAAGGTGGCACGTTCCCTACCGAAACCATCAGGCTTGTTGTGAGAAGCTCTGGTTTGTGAGAAGCTTATACCCAAACCTGCCCCAAATGGGACAAAAAATTTACCACGGCATGTTGATGCCGCTCCATGATAGCATGCCAAGTTTCATGAATTTCAGATGAGTTTTGGATTTACTAGAATTTAAAAACCAGGTATCTCAATGTTTGCGGCCAAGTGACGGTGGCAGGGTGTTTGAAATTCATTCCCATTTCTTGCATGGGACCGAAGCATGCACCCAAGGACATAGATTTGATTTTTCAACCAATTTATATGCACTAGAGCATGTGCATGTAGTTCAAATTTGAATTATGCACATAAAATGCCTAGAAAACCCAGTTAATGTATAAAAATGTCCAAACGAACCCCGAAAAATTCCAAAATTTAACACAACACTCCTGTTGTTCTATGTTGACACTAGAAAAATTTTGAAAGCAATAAGAGGCAACCGATATCGTTTTGTCCCCAAAGGTGGCACGTTCCCTACCGAAACCATCAGGCTTGTTGTGAGAAGCTCTGGTTTGTGAGAAGCTTATACCCAAACCTGCCCCAAATGGGACAAAAAATTTACCACGGCATGTTGATGCCGCTCCATGAAAACATGCCAAGTTTCATAAATTTCAGACGAGTTTTGGATTTACTAGAATTTAAAAACCAGGTATCTCAACGTTTGCGGCCGAGCGACGGTGGCAGGGTGTTTGTTCATTCCCATTTCTTGCATGGAACCTAAGCATGCACCCAAGGATACAGATTTGATTTTTCAACCAGTTTATATGCACTGGAGCATGTGCATGTATTTCAAATTTGAATTATTCACATAAAATGCCTAGAAAACCCAGTTAATGTACAAAAATGTCCAAATGAACCCCGAAAAATTCCAAAATTTAACACAACACTCCTGTTGTTCTATGTTTACACTAGAAAATTTTTGAAAGCAATAAGAGGCAACGGATATTGTTTCGTCCCCAAAGGTGGCACGTTCCCTACCGAAACCATCAGGCTTGTTGTGAGAAGCTCTGGTTTGTGAGAAGCTTATGCCCAAACCTACCCCAAATGGGACAAAAAATTTACCATGGCATGTTGATGCCCCTCCATGATAGCATGCCAAGTTTCATGAATTTCAGACGAGTTTTGGATGTACTAGAATTACAAAAGTAAGTACCTCAATGTTTGCCGGAGAGCCACAGTGCTGTGGTGTTCAAAATTCATCCCCATTTCTTGTATGGGACATAAGCATAAACCCATGGACACATATATGATTTTACAACCCATGTTGGTGCACCGGAGCATGTGCATGTAGTTTAATTTTTAATTGTGCACCTGAAATGGCTAGAAAACCAATTTAATGTATAAAATGTCCAGACGAACCCTGAATAATTCCAATTTTTTTACGACACACATGTAGTTGCATGTTCACTGCAGATAAAAGTTCTAGCAATTCAAACACCGTCCATTGCCGCTATGACTCCATTATGTAATTCAAATCAAGATGAAAAATCAAGTAGACCCCACACAGTTTATTATCACCAACCGTGTGAGATGCAGTACAAAATATCCTGGAGCACCGTCGGTGTATAGTACGCCTATGGCTTACGCGAGAAGGTGCATCGGCTACAGTCCACAGCCGGCGTGTCAAGCACACTAGCTCGCTCCCCAAATATCATTTCACTGTTCAATCGTCGCCGGTGAAAGATGGGGACATGGACCCGCGTCGTGAGGGCAACTTCGGCGGCCCACTCCGGCGAGAGCGCGGCCGCAGCTGCCATGCGCGTGCTAACAAGGTGCATGAGCACGGCTGCAATCTGCGACCGGGTGGCCAGGGCAGCCCAAACGGCCGCTGTTGCTTCTCAGGTGGCGGCAGTAACATCTGCCTTGGGGATAGCAACTGGCGAGAGCGGCACAGCAGCTGTCCATTCCGCAGCGGTGGCCTTAGCCCTAATGGAGGCCGCCCACGACCATGTCGAGGCCGCCCATGCCTAGCTCATGGCGGTTACCGCACAAATCGAACGAAGCTTCTCCGACAACGGTCGGCAACCCACGGCCGAAGAGTTGGCAATCGCCGAGTGTGTTCGAGCAGCCGTCCATTCCTCCGCCGCATGCCTTGCCACGATGGAGCCCGTCCAAGCCCAGATCACGGCCGCCCACGCCCAGCTCATGGTGGCCTTTTCCAAAGAGATGGCGGGCACGGATGGCGAGATGCTTGCCGAGTATGGTGCGATGGATGCCATGGAGCCCCTTCCCAAGGAGACCATCGGGCGCGAGCTGGACATGGAGGTGGCGGCGGAGATCGACGAGCACCAGCCGTACTAGTACTCTTTGTTTTGTTTAATTAAGAGCACCGGTCTTTAATTGTTAGAGTAATGTTTAGGTCAGCTAGCTCTGTTTAATTGCTGAACTTGCTCGATTAAGAAGTGTGGGTGTGCTATAGTCTCCTTTGTGTACCCAAATTATGCAATGACGTGGATGACCACTGTAACCAGGGAAATTCGAACTAAAATTTTTGACGTTCAAACTCATCACACACAGGTTAAGCTATCTGAATCATTTGTGATGTTCACATATCGTGCATAGTTCTGGATAAGGGACCGTGTCTGATGACACTTTGCGCGCTAGTTTTTTCGCTGAAGCGATTCAAAATTTTTGGCTTCCGCGGAAATATCTGCCTCCCCGCCCCCTCCCCCTTACCAAAAGCCACATTTCCCCTGTTTCCTCCTTCCTTTCCTAGTTGAAACCTTACCTCCTTTCTTGCAGCGCCGCCTCCTCGTCGGCGACCCTCCTTCACGCTGCTCGGCCTCGTCTATCCAGGCAGGTAATTCACACCCGACCCCCATCCTCCTCCTCCTTCCACATCCCACATGCCCCGACCGTCGGCGCGACACCTTCCACCCAAATCACCAACCCCTCCACCAAATAAGCGCCGCCCTAAGCCATGGTGCACGTAGTATAGCCAGGAGCTCAAGGAGCATTTGGCAGCGGAGAAGCAAATTGCGGCCGCAGGTGTGGATGAGGTCGCGATGGCTGCCATTTGTGCCGACCCCCAGATCTTGGAGGAGCACCTTGCCATTTGCTAGCTACGCCGATTAAGCATACTCGGTTTACCTGTTGCGTGTGCTGCTCCTGCCTTTCCTTAACAAATTCTAGTGAATTGTGCTATCTAATTTTACCATGCAATCTGTTGCTCTAGTGTATATGTTCTATATGTCGTGCAGTGTGGTGCTCACTTATTAACTATTTGGTTAATTAGTTGTCGTCTTCAATTAACTGTTTGGTTCAATTCTGCAAATGTGATGTTCAATTCTTCAGGCTGCAATTTTGTATTGTCTTCCATGTGAGAAATAAATCGAATTTATCTTTACAAAATACATGAGAAACGAATACAATTGCTATATTTCCAAGTTGTCAAGCATGCTTGGTTTGGTTATACATTGTGCAATGTGGTGCTCAGTTAATGTTTGGTTCATTTGTTGTGGTGTTTAGTTAACTGCTTGGTTCAATTCTGCAATGCGATGTCCAATTGTCGTGGGTAGAATTTTGTATTGTTGTGCATATGAGGAATAAATCGAATTTGGCTGCACTTAATACATGAGAAACATATACAAGTGCTATATTTCCTAGTTCTTAATCATGCTTGGTTTGGATAAATGGGTTTTCCATGTGGCTTGAATTAATCTGATGAATCTGCAATGTGCTTATTTTTCATCAACATATTTTACTGATAGCATGCGAACCCTTACTTAACCTGATGACTAACTACCCTATATGTGTTGCAGGGAAACAATGGGAAGCACTGAGGTTTACAATCGAGGTTAGCACGTGCATGGTCCATTGTCTAATAGCACATTATTGTGCAATTGCAGGAACCATTCTAATATTTAGGTTTTTAACAATTTGGTGTTGCACATGTAGGTCCTGCTGTCAGAGGTTTTGACCCACTGTTCGACCCTTTTTGCATATGGGGAAATGAGTTGTCCATGAATATCAATCAAGTCAAGAAACTCAGAAAGATTGTTAGGATAAAGAAATTAGCGACAAAAAACAACAAGATCTTTGTCTGCACAATGAAGAAGACATCAGTTAACTACAAGACGGTACTAACTATTATACCTTGCCTTTTTTTATTCCTTTGCCCCATTTCCAATATAGAGAAGATATTTATGCACATCCTTGTTTTCAGGCCTTTCCAAAGCAGTTCACTGATGATTACCTCTCAAACCACCTCTATGGTCAGGAGGCGAGAAAGGTTTTCATACAACACCCATGGTTCAATATTGAAGTGTTCCTGAAGAGGACGAAGGATGGACGGTCAATCATCCATAGGCACTGGCCTAAAGTTGCAAAGACCTTCAACATCAATGAAGGCTCAATATTCGCCTTCCGCTTCAGCAGTTTTCCAGATGAGATGCATCTGTCTATGTACCATCTATGATGCTAATTTCGAAAGGTTCTAGATGTTGCATGTGAAACTTGGTGCTGGTGCAGTTGTGTAATGGGGTAGCTGAGTACTGAAGCTATATCATGTTGTACTCTGATGTATTTCAATTATGAAATCCTACTTCCTTAATATGGAAATGAAATATATTATTTGCTTAATATGAATGTCCATTAGATTAATAAATGGATTATTAATAATAGGGCAATTAGCCTGCTAATTGGGTTTTTTCTATTGCAAACAATTATTCAGAAAACACCGTGGGCGACGACCTCAGGCAACGCACACAGTTTCTAGGAATAAACCGTGTTGGATCAATGAACAATCACACACGACATTCTCTTGAAAACTGTTTGCGTTAGGCCACCTTGCGCAAATGTTTACCACATAAAATCTATGTGTGATGGATAGCCTTTGCCACACAGTTTCTTCTACGCACCGTGTGTGATGCATTCAATAACGCAAACGATAAAATTGTTAATATCATGTGCAATGGAAACGCTATCACAAACGATTTAACAAGGAAAATTGTGTGTGATGTAACTGCGAACAGAAACGTTTTCCTTGGAGCGATTGTGTGGGATGTATATACGAATGGAAACGTTTAGCGGGGACTGACTGTGTGGGATGTACTTACGACCGGAAACGATTTCGCCTGTATAATTGTATTTTTTTAGCACTACTATACGTATAACCATATTTGATCGCTCGCCGATCACACACGACCTCATTTTGCCGAGCGCGTATGCCAGGAGGGCATATCCCCGACGGTTTCTGCGTCGTGTGGGAAGGACCCCCCTATCGCCCACACTCACTTGGTGACGGTTCCAAATGCCATCGCGGAAAGGGGTTAAAAACCCGTTTGTATAGCACCTTGCTGTACCAGTGTCAGCAGACTTGAGGTAGGTGCGCGGATGCTATCCCCTCGAGGTATGCGGGCGTGATAAATAGCCGCGGCAACGGAAGGAGGGAAACATGGACAAAGAAAAACTAAGTCAACATGCTCACCAACTCTTTCTCCAGAGCTTTGCATTTGCTTATCCCTCGGACACCCAAGTTTTCTTTGTATGGTTGAATCTTTCGTGTAATGGCACCTTGCCGGATTTGTCCGTGCCCCTGCTTTGTTTCGAGACTGCTCAACGAGTGGGCGGCTGCGTCAAAGACTCCTAAGGAAAAACCTGTCGCGGCACGTCCTCGCCAGCTGAATGCTACGGACCCGTTCCTCACAGCAATCACGGCAGCATGCTACTGGCGGGCAGCCAAAACACACAAAAAGAAGCCAACCATACGAACATCCATGGATAAAACACAAGAGGGATAACATGCGCTTAAGCTTAATAAATACCAATTCGACGAGTGCAAAAGCAAATGTAGTACGGGGCCTAAACACGAGACATGCATTATGTTTTCGTTACAGGGCACCACGGCAACAAGAATGGTTCACGGTTGTGCCTGGTGGTCTCCTCAGACCCTGGGGACAGAAAGAACCTTGTCGGCGAAGGGAGCAGCTTTCTCCTCGGCAGCAGAAACATCGGCACCCGCAGGCAGCCTCGTGAAGCCATCGGCAAGATTGAGGTCCGGATGGCGGAAGGCGAGATTGCTCAAGACCATGAAGAGGGCGTTGCGGGCGAGCTTTCGGGACTCGTGGATGAAGCATTCGTCCCTTTCGTCCTCATATGTCTTCAACCCTTTGATCAACCCCTCGAATAAGAACGACAACTTGACACTGGGAACCTCATGTTGGCCCACGGAGAAAGCCCAGCTCTTCATCTTCATTGTTGCGATCTGGGTAGAGAGGCGCTCGGCAATATCCACCAGATTCTTGATCCAGAGGTCGCGCTGCCCAACTTGGTTCGCCAGCTTGTCCTCTGCATCTTTTCGGTGGAGTCTTGCGTTGTCCAGGTCCTTCGTCAGCTGCCTCTCACGGGTGTCGGCAGACTCAATCTTGCTTTCCAGAGTGACAAGTGGTGCCTTCATGTCAGTAATGGAGATGTTGGCAGTGTTAAGATCCTGGCTCTTGGATGAAAGCTGCGACTACACCTCTTTCAGAAGGATTTATGCCTTCTGCGCTTCCTCCTTGAGGGCCGCGGTCTCTTTGGTTCTCTCGGCAAGCTCCTTTATCAGTTTGGCCACATGTTGGTCAAGATCATCTTTAGCGGTGGACACGGCAGCAAGGTCATCAGCAATCTTCTTCAGCTGGGCAGCGGAATCATGGGTGAGCGTGTCGAAGGCCTCCTTGTGCTTGTCCTCCAGATCCTTGCTACACTGCTAGACAAGGACCTCCAGCTCCTCGTCCTTGTGACGGAGGGTGGTTTTGAGGTTCTCTTCCCGGGAAGAGATTTCCCTTCTCTTTGGCGTTCAGAAGCGCTGCGCGCTCCGCCAAACGAGCTTTTCGGGGGGCAACGTCCTCCTTGGCCATGGTGATCACCTCCTGTTGCCGCTGAAGGATTTGGAACTGCTTGTCGTGCCACTCGCACAGTTCATTGCCCTTGTCCCTCAGCTTCTGATCCATGAGGTTGGCAGAGTTGCATTGCTCCTTGAGTGCCTGCCCCTTCTGGTTGTACCTGTTGTGCATCTCCTTGATGCCTGCTGCCACGGACTCCAGAAAGGACAGATCCAAGACTGCGCTAACCATGTCATCAGCCTCTTCAACTCGCTGGGACAGCAGTGCCATGATGCGCTGGATCTCTTCATCGAGGTTAGCACTTACTACCGCAGACGAACCAGGAGCTCCAAGACCAATTTGGGCAAGGACCAGCGCCAGACTTCTCGAAGATGGTTGCGGGGCCGCGGCCAAGGTGCCAAACTGGGGAGGAGGCCTCATGGTCTGAAGAGGAATCTTCTCTTCGACCACTACCCCCATTCCGGGCGCACTACCGAAGGCCTTCTCTGGGGCCTCTTGGGTATCCCCGACAGTATGTTCCTGGCCCTCCGCGACAGCGATCTTGGCGGCCTCTACGGTGGTGTCCTTACCAATACTGGCAACCTCCTCTAGCAACTCTGGTTCCTCGGCCATTGTGACTGCAAGCGAGATTAGCAAGGGACGGCAAAGAAATAATACACATCGGAAAGTCAGAGACTTGAAGCAAAAATAAAACGAACAACAAAAGGCGAAGAGCGAGCAGATTACCTGGAGATGCTTGCCGTGGAAGGGCATCGGTTTCCCCGGCGACACCCATTGCCAGGACATGACCCTCGCCCCCCTCCCTGGTAGTCACTATGTCAGCATGGGCCGATCCTTCCATGGAGGCCCTTGCCGGGGATTTCTCGACGTGGACGTCGGCTGGGTGAGCCCCTGCTAGGGCGCCCCGCTCTGGACGAGCTCACCATTTCCCTTGACAGAAGAAGGGACTCGCTCTCCCATGCCCTCGCCGGCGGGGAGGGCCCGCCCCATACCTTCATGCCGGGGGCTGGGCTAGGGGCTTGGCGCGGGATCATCCATGTTGCCTCCCGCCAAGCCCGTGCCCTCTGAAGGCCCCGACGCATCCACTTACTTGGCTCGCTTGGCCTGGTGGGTGAGGGTCTCTCCCTCATCTCTGCCAAAAATGACAAAGCAAGATTGGGTCAGCAAATCTACAAGTGCATGATACATTGACAAGAAGAGATGGTGTTTTCCTTACTCTAAGTCAATGAGCATGGAGCCCAGTGCGAACTCAATAGGCGGTGGAGTCGCTCTGCCTCTCTTCTGGGGCGGAGGAGCGGTGGTTCCCGGCAGCTCCAAGCCTTTTGAGGAGACCGGGGGCTCCCGCGAGGATGAGCTGCACGAAGAGCTCGAGCTTGATTCAGAGCTGGGGTCGACCCCTATGATTGCACGCCGTTTGGTGGGAGGGATCTTGGCCCCAGAAAGGCGAGAAGAATGGCGACGCACCACGTCCGACCCATCGCCCTTAGAGATGGTCTTCTTCTCCCTCTTGGCGACGGGTGCAGGGACGGGGGCCACGGTTCCCTCGCCAGGCCGCCTGTGGGGACGCAGCTCCAGGTCTGGTTCAGGGGCTTGAGGGCCCGCCGTAAGCCACTCCTCCTTGGGCTGCTCCACCTCGTCGGCCTCGTCCTTTTCCTGGGCTTCCGCTGCGGCCGCATACAAGGCTTCAATCCTGGCAGGCTCGTCCCCGGCAGGATCGCCCTCGGCAGGCTCATCCCCGGCAACCTCCTCCATGGCGTGCCCCTCACGCCTGCCATGAGAAGAGCCCTCGTCTTCGGCCTCCTCCTCTTCTCCCTCCTCCACCCTTCTGGGCTTTGCCTTCCCGGCCGCTCGAAGTGCCTTGTCCTCCTCGATCCACCTCTTGATATACTCTGCTTCTGCCGTGGAGGTGTGCTTGAACATGTTGCTCTCCACTCTGGAGGCCCTTTCCTCTAGACCAGAGACCCACTCCATCTCCTCGTCAAGCTCCGGCAGTTGCCAATCGTCCACAACTCCGTAAGCGTTGCAGTCAGGTATCCACTTCAAAATATAGTCCAGGGCGGAATTGATATTCAGCGGGACGACCTTTGCCGGCATTTTGAATGGCCCAAGGCTACCGAACAGCTGTTCGCATAGCCATGCATGACCGTAAACTGGCAGGTTGTTGGTGAGGCCTGGGTATAGGCGCATCCTATCCCCTGCGTCTCCGTACCGCCAGGCAAACCTGTCCCTTTGCTACAGCGGCGCAATGCCGCGGCGAAGAAAGTCAGCCCCCACCAGTTCGATGGTTAGCCCGGCAGCCTCGAGGCGAGCAATCCTATTCAAAGCTGGGCGAAGCCTATCGTCGGTAAGGCCTAGCTTCCCCCAATCCTTGTCGTGCATGACGCACTCTGTCCGTGCCCGGCAGTACTCTGGAGCATTCGCATCCTGAATCCAGCACCAATCTGCCCTCCACTCTTCCCATCTACCGCGCTGCTGACCAGGAAGATAATCCCAAGCATTCCTCGCCACCCGGGGGATCCAGCTTATATTTCCTGAGCGGAGATTCTTGTCCTCAACCCGCGGGAAAAAAAAAGTGCCTAAACATATCCACGCGGGGGGCTACTCCGACGAAGTTCTCACACAGATGGGCAAAAATCGCCATGCACGCCATTGCATTTGGCGTGAAATCCAAAAGGTGGAATCCGTATACCACCATCATCTCCTCAAAGAAATCAGAGAAAGGAGGGCTGAGGCCGCAAAGGAAATATGCGCAGAAAAAGCGATATGAATTTGGCGGGTCCTCTTTCCCCTCCGCCAAAACTGCAGGAGCACCATGCCCTTTCGGGACTTCTCTCCCCCACATGTACGCGTACCTCATGGCCAGGGTGTTGCTATCCAAGCTCGATGGGAAGAACACTACATCTTCCTGCCGCTTCCTGTCTAGCTCCGCCGCTTTCTTCTTTTTCCCCTCCGCCGCGGTTTGCTTCATGGCGGCCGGCCGCTTTCCCCTTGCGGCGGCTTTCTTCCCCATTCTTCGGGGCTGCGTGGAAAGTGGAAGGCTGGGTGGGAGATCGGAAGCGAATGTGGGCGTGGGAGCAGTCGCTTGGCTTGAGGAGGAAGATGATGGAAGGTGAAACGGATGCGAATAAGTAGGGCCCCTTCGCGTTTTTCTCTTTTGTGAGGAACGAACGTGGGGAGGGGGGTGGCTCTTCGCTGCTTCCTCTCAGGAAGTTACCATTTTACATTAACTGCTACAGTCCCACGACCCCATGACCTGCGGTAATTGCGTGGAGTGGACATTGAGGCTACTAGTCATCATAACAAACCGCTGCACACGCAGCATTCCTTTGACACGTGTCCGTGCACTGTTTGGGGCCTAACCCAACGTGCCCGGCGACACGTATGGCTCAGGCCCGGTGGCTTCTGTCGGGGTACACAAACAGGGGTATATGTTTCCCCTGACTTGTGCACAGACAGTAGGCCTCCAACCCGGCAACACCAAGCATTCAAGACAGAACCATACCAGGGAGAGAGAGCTCTTTGAGGAATCAAAGGGCGGATCAAGAAGACCAAGACAAGCCAAGACAGCAAGATATCACTAAGGAAAAACCTCCCTTGCCGGGCAGGCGAGCCCGGTCGGGTCAAGGCCACCCCGAAGACAAGTCCCAAGACTTCCCCAGCAAGGGTTGTCGGGACCGCAGGTGGCCTGCATCCCCACCAAGGCTCCACCGCTCCGCCGCTCCACTGCATCGCAACACAAGTCACCCATCGGTGCGGTGTCGATCCCCCAGATAACTAAGTGGCTATCATTTGGCACGTGGCGGCCATTTAGGAGGAAGATCACCCCCATATGACACCCGTCCAGAGGCGTGTCAAGCAAACAGGTGGAAGATGACTAAAGCGGCACGGCAGGCCTGCTGGGCCGCATCCACAGCATGACACATGGCAGTGCATTTAATGCGCTTTGTCCTAACTGCTAGAGTTAGGTATGATAGCACTGTTAGCTATCTAATCGCTGGATAATGACCATTTTGCCATTGTGGTAACCCCTTGGCCTATAAAAGGAGGACCGTGGCAACCTTAGAAAGGATTCAGACCCTCGTGTACTCATACGCGCGTAGCTGCTCTTCCCCCAAGGCGACCTTGCCGGGCTCGAGTGTCGCGCGTTCTTCACGGTCTCCACATCAATCCACCAAAGCAGGAGTAGGGTTTTACGCTTCTCAGCGGCCCGAACCTGGGTAAAAACCACCAGTGTCACCACTGCCGTGCTGTCCCACGACCTCCACTCTTTGTGCAATGCGTCCTCCCCCCTGCCAAACCACAAAGGGGCCGATGGCCTCATAGATGGCCATGTTCTACCACGAAAGTCAGTCCAGGTTAGTTCCATGCAAATCTTACCACAACCATATTGTTTTAAACATGGCATGAATACTTCATAAATTATAGATATGTTGGAGACGTATCATGGGGCTGGCTTGAACTTGATCACCCTGGAGGTGACTGAGAGGCTGCAGATACCTGAGGAAGAGCTCAAGAAAACCGGGACGTTCCAGGGAATTAACCCGGGAATGAGCCAACCAAAGGGAAAGATCACGCTGCGGGTGATGTTTGGCAGGGACCTAAACTACTGAACTGAGAAGATAGTGTTCGATGTGGTTAAGATCCCCTTGTCGTTCAATGGAATTCTTGGCCGCCCTGCCTTGGTCAAGTTCATGGCGGCATCTCACTATGCCTATAATACGTTGAAGATGCCAGGGCCCATGGGTGTCATCTCCATTAACTCAGATCAGAAAGATGCAATCATCTGTATGGACAAGCTCTATAGGGACGCGGTCGCAGCAGAAACTGGCAAAACAACAGCTCCCGCCAAGATGAAAAGTTGAAAGACATCCAGTGAGCCTTCCGGGAAGCGCACCTCTTCGGAGTGTTGTGCGCCCGTCGAGGACTTACAGGAAAGCTCTACCGGCAAGAGATCCAAGGCCACTCCACCTACGACCAAGAAAGTCTGGCAAGAGAGGATGGTATTGATGGTACTTTCACCATCAGTGCTGCCCTAGGCAGCAAATAGGAAAGTGCGCTCATTGCCTTCGTGCGGGCGAATGTAGATGTGTTTGCATGGCAACCATCTGACATCCCCGGTGTTCCCAGGGAGGTAATTGAGCACCACCTTGCTATCTGCCCTCGCGCTTGGCCCGTCAAGCAAAACGTCAGAAGCAAGATTTGGAATGATAGCAATTCATAGTAGAAGAAATCAAGAAACTTGAGGCAGCTGGCCTGGTCAGAGGAGTGCTACATCCAATCTGGTTGGCAAATCCGGTCATCGTGCGCAAGGCGAATGGGAAATGGAGACTTTGTATTGATTACACTAATCTCAACAAGGCATGCCCAAAGGATCCTTTCCCCTTTCCGCGCATCAACCAGATTGTGGACTCCACTGTTGGCTACGATATGCTCTCGTTACTTGATGCCTACTCTGGATATCACCAGATATTCATGTCCAAGGAAGATGAAGAGAAAACCGCATTCATTACTCCATGTGGCACATACTGCTTCGTACGAATGCCTTTCAAACTAAAGAGTGCGAGTTCAACATTCGCAAGAGCAGTTCAGATCGGTTTTGAACCTCAGTTGCACAGAAACATAAAAGCCTACATGGATGATATTGTGGTCAAGACCAAAGACAAGTCCACTATTATCCAAGATTTGGAGGAAACATTCGCCAACTTGCGAAAGATCAGCATGAAGCTCAACCCCGTGAAGTGTGTGTTTGGTGTCCCCTTCGGCAAGCTCCTTGGATTCTTTATATCACAGTGTGGGATCAAAGCGAACCCCGACAAGATTAAAGCCATCGAGCAGATCCAAGCACCCAAGACCGTTAAGGATGTGAGGCGTCTTACAGGTTGTGTTGCAGCTTTGAGCAGGTTTATTTCAAGGTCTGCTGAGCGTGCCCTGTCGTTTTTCAAGATCTTGAAAAAGGCAGGTCCGGTAAAATGGGCTCCGGAAGTGGAGGCTGCGCTACAAGACCTGAAAAGATACTTGTCCTCCACGCCAACCCTAGTCACGCCTAAACCACAAGAACCATTGCTGCTATATTTAGCGGCAACAAATGAAGTGGTAGGTGATGCACTAGTTGCGCAGAGAGAAGCTAATCATGAGGAAGCAACCATGGCAGGGCCCCCCGTCGATGTAGCAGCAATTTCCCCGGCAAGGCTAGATGCCGGGAAGGAGAAAATAGTATAAAGAGAAACAGCGGAGGAACAAGCTACTTCAAATAAGAAAGTGGTGCAGCGGACAATCTACTTTGTTAGTTCCCTTCTGCAGGGGGCTAGATCAAGGTATTCAGGCGTGCAGAACTCTTCAGCCTACTCATGGCCTCGAGGAAGTTGCGCCACTACTTTAAAGCACATGACATTACGGTGGTCACCCGCTTTCCGTTGCAGCATATTCTAAGGAATCCATAGGCAACCGGTAGGATAGTGGAATGGGCATTTGAGTTGTCAAGCTTTGCACTCAAGTTTGAGAGTACATCAACTATCTAGAGCAGGGCATTGGCTGAATTCATTGCGAAATGGACACCAACACCGGATAATGAGGTCCAGGAGTCAGCACTCCCCGAGAAGGAAACTAAGAAGAATTGGATCATGTACTTTGATGGTGCTTTCTCGCTGCAAGGCGCTGGTACCGGGGTGCTGCTCATCGCACCCATCGGAGAGCATCTCAAGTATGTGGTTCAAATGCATTTCCCCCGGGAGGAGGCTACCAACAATACTACTGAGTATGAGGGACTGCTTGCCAGCCTCAGAATTGCAGTAGAGTTGGGAATCAAAAAGCTGATCGTCCAAGGAGATTCACAGCTTGTAGTGAAACAGGTGAACAAGGACTACCAGAGCCCGTTGATGGAAGCGTACGTGGATAAAGTGAGAAAGTTGGAAGAACACTTTGACGGACAGCAAACAGAGCATGTCCCTTGTGCGAAAAACAGCGTTGCCGATCAGCTGTCAAAGTGTGCTGCCCAAAAGCTACCTGTGGAACCAGGTACTTTTGTGCTCCACTTGACTCACCACAGTTACCCCGTCAGCGAGAGCCAAGAAGGGGAGGAAGATGAGTACCAGCAACTACTTTCTAGCAGAGCTCCCAGAAGCCACCGGCAAGGCAGCTGCCGGGAACATCGATACGGCTTTCGGTGAGCAGCGGTCTCGCGCAGAATTCTAGATTCTTGCCGACGAGACTAGCGCTCCCGTAGTCGAAGAGATGCCTTTAGTCCTTGTTGTTGAGCCCCAAGCTAAGAAAGCTAAGAAAGTAGCCCGTCGGTCAAGTATGTACCAGTTTGTGGATAACATCCTGTGCAGAAAGCAACCCAACGAAGTGAAATTGAAGAGCATAACCCGGGAAGATGGACAGAAGTTGTTGGCAGAGATACATGGGGGTGTATGTGGTTCCCACACAGGAGCAAGAACCCTTGTCGGGAAGGCCTTCCGGCAAGGCTTTTATTGGCCCACCTCCCTCCAGGATGCAACTGAGCTAGTAACAAGATGTGAAGCATGCCAGTTGCATTCTAAGAGCATACATGAACCAGCACAAGCCCTCCAAACAATTCCTCTATCCTGTCTCTTTTCGTTCTGGGGGCTCAACATTTTGGGCCCCTTCCCCCGTGCTACCGGGGGCTTTGAGTTCTTGTATGTCGCCATCGACAAGTTCACAAAGTGGCCTGAAGTGGAGCCAGTGAGAAAGGTAACAGCATAGTCAATCGTCAAGTTCTTCAAAGGATTGGTTTGCGGGTTTGGGGTCTCGAACAGGATCATCACTAACAATGACACACAATTCATGAGCCATGTTTTCATGCAATATACTCAGAACCTTGGAAGCAAGGTATGCTTTGCATCACTTGCCCACCCAAGGAGCAACGGACAAGCAGAAAGAACAAATGCTGAAATATTGCGCGGGCTCAAGACAAGAACTTTTGACAGGCTGCACAAGTGCGGGAGGCGTTGGATTGATGAGTTGCCGGTGGTTCTTTGGTCAATCAGGACGACACCAAATCGAGCCACTGGTCAGACACCCTTCTCCCTAGTCTATGGTGCAGAAGCGGTGCTCCCCACGAAACTCATATACGCGTCTGCTCAAGTACTTGCCTACGATGAAGTAGTGCAAGAGCAGCTGCGGCATGACGATGTCGTGCTCCTCGAGGAAGACCGTCTCCGGGCTGCTGTGTGTGCTGCATGCTACCAGCAAGCTTTGCGCCACTATCATAGCCGCAAGGTTCATGCCCAGATCCATGAGGAAGGCGACCTTGTCCTTCGGCGTGTTCAGTCTGCCAAGGGTACAAACAAGTTGACACTGAAGTGGGAAGGCCCTTATAAGGTAGTACGAGTCACCAGACCTGGCGCAGTCCGTCTGGAGACCAAAGTTGGCATTTTCTTGCAAAACTCATGGAATATTGAGCATCTTTGCAAGTTCTACCCATAAGGCGCGGTTGCCGGGCCTTGCCCCGACAATCCGTTTTGTACAAGCATAGTCTCCAAGACTTGTAATCCTTGGTACAAAGTCAGGCGCAGACCCTGTGCACAGCTGAATAAAACCAAGTGTTTTACAAAACTTGCATGCATGTTTTCTTACTTGCTTAAGCATGATTTTGTATTGATTACACTGGTTTTAAATAAAATGATTAACATGTTGTTGAAGGCTTTGTGCTACCTTATCTCTCTCTTTTTATGATAAAAGCAGAAGGGTCCCTCGCGAGCAACTTTCCCGAGGGAAGATGGAGATGGAGAAGGAATCATTTATTTGGTCCTACGACAGCTCTTCCTTATCTAAGTGATAAGAAGTACAACAAAGAAAGATAAGTTTGTTTCATTTAAAATTTCCCGTCATTCCATGTTACGCCTACGTATGAGAAACTTGCATGCGAGGAAACCTTGCCACGTCTATCATTCGTGCTCCTATCCTTGCCTCGAGTCCACTCGATAGGATCAGTTACAGCTGCGTTTGGAAAACACCAGTAAGGAACCAGCCTTTATTCGCGCTCCTAACTCGCTTTGAGTCTACTCGATGAAGATTAGTAGTAGCTGCGTTGGAGGCCGGCAAGAGGCTTGCCGAAAACCTTGCATGCAAAAAAGTGCTGAGGGCAAGCCCTTCAAAACGTCAAAAGCATGCACAAGTTCCCGGCAGATTTTTTCTTGTAAATTGCGTGAAACAACAAGTACAAATCATACAAGTGCTAACATGGATGAGGAAATACTTAAATTTGATTCAAACACGACAGATGCCTACATTTTTTGACTAAAAGAGAAAAGTGCTCTATAATGCCTTTCTTGTCCCTCTCCTCCTAGGGTTTACATTGAGAGCAAGGAGGGCAAAAGGAGCGCCTGGGCAACACCCTGGTCACCCCCGCCAGGACCAGAGGGACGCAGCACGACAAGATTGGGAGAGCGCCTCCCCATCAGGGAAGATGAAGACAGGGATGGAGGGAGCGGCTAGGCGATGCCCTGGTCACCCCCGCTAGGACCAGAGGGACGCGGCTTGGCAGGGACACTGGCAGGGAGTCCAGCTAGAGGTGGAGGTAGTGTCTAGACCAAGCATCCCCGGTAAATCGCTCTGCCAGGGTCCGACTGCAGATGATGGTGCCGTCGGTGCCTAGCTGGTAATGATAGTGCTACCGGCGTTCAGCCAGAGTCCGAGTTGTCGTCTTCGGACTTGACGACCGGATGCCCGCCCCCGCCGTCTTCGCCATCGGTGTCCTCCTCGTTGCTGTCACTCGAGGAGGAGCTTTCGTCGTCGCTTGACTACTCAGCACCCGAGGCGAGCGCCCGAACGCCCGAAGACCTTGACGGAGAGCATGTCAGACTCTACCAACTTGAAGCAAAGGACATGCCCCTTTGTAAGGTAGTGGGCGCGGGCAAAGGTTTTCCACCCGCGCCTAAGGAGCATGACGCGCGGTGCGGAGAACTCAAAGTTCACCCACACGGCACCATTGCAGCAGCCGCTCATGCGCAGCCGCAGCCTAAGCGGCTGGTCAACCTCCATCACCCTGATGAAAGGGCGGGGGAGTCGCAGGCGACTACGGGGAGGACCACGCAGCTTGACGATGAACTAAAGTGCCGTGTCCCCCGTATGGCCTTCTACTGGGGGTGGAGCAGCTGGAGGAGAAACGACGAGCGCTCCGCCCCGACCACGGGCGCCATGTCGACCCCGACCTTGCCCCGTGGCTCTGCCTCGTGCACTGGAACTAGCCTCTATGACTACGGCCGAAGCCAAGGTATGGTGTCGAGGAGAAGCTTTGCCGCCATGGCCGAAGCACGAGCCTGGCCTCTTCCTCTCGCCATGATAGGAGACATTGCAAGAAATAAGAAGGAGGAGGAGGTAGATGAGCATCGCTGCCCTCGCACACCTCCTTTTATAGCAGGAGCGAGGGGGGCTGGCTCTCCACTACTCTGGAGTAACTGCCCCGCTCCGCATATCCGCCTCTCTCCATCCCTGGTTGGCGTCTTGCTTCATCAACCGTCCCACTACCAATCTGAGGCACTGCGTCTTCTGCCAAGGAGCATGTTCCCGAGCCCCGCTCGTCCACCAACAACCCCGCGCGATGAATGCGGTGCGCGTGGCAGAAACGGCAAGGGTGGTGGGTGAACTAAAGGTAAAATGGCAGTTACCCCGGCTCACGCGCGGGCGTCCTAATGGCGTCCTATGGGCGTGGGCGCCCTTGGTTTGTTAACGTGAATGGCACACGTCATTCGAACACCGAAGATATCAGGGTAAAGATGGGGGCTGACCCAGATCCAAGTTAATGAGGAAGCAAAGAAGATCTCAAGACACGACGTTATTCCCGGCAAGATCGATGTGTGCTCCTGTGCATTTGTTGGGCCTACCCCAATGATGCCCGACGGCACGTATGGACCAGGCCCGGGGGCTCCTGTCAGTGTAACAAACATAAGTGTTTGCCGCCCTGACTTATGCACAGGCGCATTGCAACTCCTACATCAAGTGCCAAGTCTCATATAAAACTAGACCAGAGAAGCCGATCTTCATGAGATCAAGGAGAGCATTAAGAAGACCAAACATTGGAACAAGCTACAAATATCCCGACGGAGGCAAACCACTCCGGCAGGGATGAGCCGGCAAGTTTAATACCCGGCAAGTGTAGGGTAATGCAGCAGAAAACAAAAAAATTCTGACCTACGCACCAGCCCAGGACCACTATGGAGACTGCATACAAGGATTGATCTTTTTCGTTACCGACTCATAGCGCAGCGGAAGTAGAGTCGATGACGATCGGCGGTGCAGATCCCCGCAGCTAGGATTTTACAACCTCCCAACCGCGAGGATGTACTCCCTCATCTGCCCCTCAGACAGCCCTCCGGGAGGCGGTCGGACAGTCCCTCGGACAGTGTCACGGACAGCCCTTCAGGAGGACCCTCGAAACTTGGACGGTTACTCGGACAGCCCTTCGGGAGGACACTCGAACAGCCCCTCGGGCAAAAGGACAAAACAACGACCTCTCTACAGAGTTGCACACATACGGTGTCATCTATCTGGCAGGGCTTCGCCGTCCAGAACTAGTTCCCACCGGAACCCAGACAGCCTTTCGACACTACGAAACTATTTCATGGGAGGGAGAGAGAATGCCAGATCATGCATGGCTTGTGTGAGAGAGTTGGAGTGGGAATGGAAAGCTCCTCTCCACCTCCTTTTATAGGGGAAGGAGGGGTGGGTGGTGGCTGAAATTTCAGCCCACCAAACAAGCACCCACCAAACAAGGAAAACATGTTCCCACCAAACATGGAGAAAACATGTTCCCATGTCCATGGTGTTCCCACATGGGGCCCCACCTCCTCCCAACACTTTCCACCATTTGTGGGGGCTGCCCCACCATGGGGGGCCCCCCAACATCTTGTCCAGCCACAAGGAGCTGCCCCCTAAAGTGGGCGCCCCAAAAAACAGCCCAAAAACAGCCCCCACGATCCGTGGGATGTTGTCCCCTCACGCTGGGACAAGATGTTTTCCGCGACTATTACTTCTGAAAAATTCCGGAAGGTCCCAGAACATTTTCGGCACCCTCTAAAATTATCTGGACGTGCTCCGGAACATTTCTGGTATGTTGGTTTAATTTAAAACCATCTTCATTTACCCGGTAAACAATTCCGGCAGCTCCGAAACTTTTTTTTTCAGTTTTTTCTCCGGAAAAATTCTAGAAATTACCAGACCAATCTGGCAACCTCCAAAACATTCCCGGTGCTTGCCGAAACCTTTTTGGATCAATGGTTTTATCCGAAACAACTTTTTGGTTTTACCAAAACTTTTTCGGTGTTCTCTCCAGAACTTTTCCGTTGTCTCGGAAACTATTCCAGTGAATTTCTCTCGGACTCCTTGTCTAGTATTCAGCAGATAGATGACCCTTAAGCATGTGACCCTATAGGTTTGGTGAAGTATAGACATGACCCGGAACCCCTTTCGATCAATGATCAACATCAGAGCCGTGGACACCCATATTGACCCCTATACCCACACGAATGAATATTCGAGTGAACCTCCAGTTGCCGTGTGCTATTCCTGTTGCTTCGCGATATGTTACAAATACCCGAGGTGAGTCATGTTGGCATCCCCGTGGATCAACAACTTGTCCACTATGCCAGTCACCTCGTTACCGGTATTGTTCTCTTTTCTCGTTACCGTGTTCCGGCATCCCTGTGATCAAATCACCCTGTGTCTGGCCAGACGATGATGGATACCGTAACACCGAGAGGGCCCAGAGATATCTCTCCATTGCCGGAGGAGCAAATCCCAATCTTGAGCTATCAAGTTACTTGACATACTTTTCCATGAACCCGTAAGCCGCCGTAATAGCCACCCATTTACGGATGACGTTTAACAAACCCCAAAGTTCATGAAGCAAGCATGAAGAAACTCGATACTCTCATGGTCTAAGGAATCATGCAAACGTTAACCATCTCTGTGTTATTAACCATTAACTTGTGATGAAAGTATCTCATAGCATAACATCAATTCGGGTTGATTCAACACAAATGTTCTTCTAACATTGTGCCCTCAAAGTTGATGGCATAGACATGCCCATGATCAGGAAAACAGAACCATCATGCAACACTTGAGCTAGTCTTGGAGGCCAGACTAGGAATACATTTTACCATTTATTATTCCACACATGCATATGAGTCTTCCTCTGAGCCTCGTGTTATTGCAGACTCGAGAACCATAGCAGTTATAGCATGGAACATAAACATAATTATGAACAGGGAGATAATCAATAACATTTATTATTGCCTCTAGGGCATATCTCCTACAGACTCCCACTTGCACTAGAGTCAATAATCTAGTTAATGCTAATGCACTTTACACCCATGGCACACTGGTGTAAAATATGCTTCGCATGTGGTATAGCCTGATGTCCAATGGATCTGACAACTTCAGATCCGTGTGTATCTTTGCATATCCTCGCTTTTTCACGCTTTCACAAAATTCATATTTTGTGTGGACTTGGCTTTGCATATGTGTGAATCATTGGTCAAAACCTGATTCCTTAGACTGAGCTATGGAGCAACTATCTGCAATAGTGTCCCATTGACCAAAGCCATCTTGGAACCACACTAAGTTCATGAATGAACTATATGATTCAACAACTTCTTTGTCGCTTCTAAAGCGCCAACATACTTAGCCATTTGTCATAGAATTCGCCACAGTAACCTGTTTGGAACAATTTCCAACTACCGTGCCACCATATTGTGTATTGCACAAAACCCTTAACTTAAATTTAAAATCACTTGGAGCATGGATGAAGACTGTATCGATGTAACCTTTTACAACGAACTCTTCATGATCTCCGCTTGCGAGAAAACATGTCATCAGTGCTACTATAGTACTCAATGACCCTTTTTCACTGTTGTCCCATGATCAGTACTTTTGATTACTTTGGTATCTATACTCGCAACAACTTTGGGAGTATTGGACATATCTGGTTATTTTACATACCATGGAATACATGATTAATCCAAACACAAGAGTGTGTGGAATCTCCATCATGTATTTTGCTCATCAGTGTTTTGGGACACCGAGTCTTGCAAAAACTCTTTCCATGTGACTTCGGCAAGAATCACTTCTTGTAGTTCTTAGTGCTAAACGATTTTAGCATCTTGTCAATATGTATTTTTGCTCAGCCCCATTAGGTAAATCTATCTCCATAGATCATTATGCCTAATATCAAGGCTATTTAGCCCAAGCACTTCATCGAAAAACTATTTTCAAATGAAGTCCTAATTCATGTCAAGAAATTTATTTCCAATTAACAATGTGTCAACCACACGAGGTTTTTAGAAATATCATTATGCTCCCACTTACTTTCTTGAAACCACAAGCATCTTCGTTACCCACTGATCAAGTCAAACTCTTTTGACCATTTCATCAAAACGAAGATTCCAACTCCACTTTGCTCTCTTCTATCCATCGCTGAAACTCTGAAGTTTGCATGCTTACTAGCATCCTCTGGAATGACAAAATACCTTGGACTGTAACACATGCAAGTCCTTGCTTTCATTTCCATCAGATGGAAATCCTTTCATCATCCATGTTTCATATCTCATGATTGAAATATGTATTAATTGCTAGTTCAACCCAAACCGATTTTAAGCATCACTACGATGAGACAATCTCATCGTAGTCAACTCCTTGAATTTGTTATTGAAGAAAAGTCGAGCTTTATGTATAAAACATTTTATCCATATCAGTTATAGTTCCATAAATATTTGTCAGACTCTTAAGTCTTCCGAAAGGTGTATCAAGATTTTAATCTTGAAACATTTATATGGAAACTATCTCGGATTGTATTGGCATTTAGCCAATTCCGGAGTCAGGGCCCATCAACGCTTCCTTGTGTATCGTAGGTATACTGTTGTCTAACAACAGTATCTCGTTTGCGCACCTGAGAGGTTTGCACGAGTCTTGCCTACGTGGTTCAGCTGCAAGTTCGACCGAAGTCCATACATTTTATTGTAGAGACTTCCATATCAGTCGTAGTAGGAAACTCCGGAATCACTTCCCAGGTTCCTTTCCTTTGAACTGATGACGAAGATACTATTTATCTCATTGAGTTGCACTGTTCTCCCACTCACCTTTTTGAAAGAACCATTTTCTTCAAAAAGCATACCGTTCTTTGTGGCAAACCTATTTGCCTTGGTATAGTGAGGGACGAATACCCAATTACTTGGGATAACCTACAAAGTAGCACTTGTCTGATTTGGAATAGGTTTGTAACCTTTTACACAAGCCCCATATTCCAAATGTTTAAGAAAAGATATAACATGGTTGGGCGTACCATACCATGGCGTCATTTCAACAGACCCGATGGAGCTCTTTTCAGTGTAAAAGCCGCAGTCTCTAAAGCATCACTTTAAAAGGGATAATGGTAAATTTATTTATGTCATCTTTGATCTTACCATGTCATAAATGGTTCGATTACATCTTCACGGACTTTCCACTTGCAGTGGTGTTCCGGGAGGTGCAAGTTATGAAACCCCTTTCACAACTCATCAGGCATTCGCTAAACTTGTAACTCAAATATTCCTTTCTGTAATCGAATTGTAGAAACATAATTTTCTTGTTACAATAAATTCTATTTCATTTTCGAAAACCTTTCAAAAGAATTCAAAAGATCTAGACTTACGTCTCATCAAGTAAATATCCATATATCTACTTGAGTCATTTCTGAAGATAGATAAATCCACTACTTGCAACAACATTTATTGAACTACATACATCAAAATGTATGATCACCAATAAGTTTGTTGTTCATTCCTTATGGCCTGTGAATGTTATTTCAGTCACTTCACTTTTCGGAGGAAAGTTGCAAGTGTCAGATGATTCAAAATCAAACGACTTCAAAAATCCATCATAATGGAATTTTCCATGCGGGTTTTTCCAATGTGACCAAGTGCAGTGCCACACTTTGTGTGGTATTCTTTTAGTCTTACGACATTTAGCGTCAGTGTTATGGATGTATCATATTTCCATCAAAATTCATAACATACGTCCCATCTTGGATGGAAGCATGGCCCTTTATGTTATTCATAATAGTGAACAACAATTGTTCTTTTATGAACAACCCTTTTGCAACAACATTGTGCAATGGGCTAGAGTGTGTAAAACTCTAAAATGAATTATGAAAGTAAATCCAAAGGTAATATATTATTATCATTATTCATAACATACATCTCATTCTCAATGAAAGTATGGTTCTTATGTTATTCATAACATCGAACATAAAAAGTTCTCTTATGAACAACCTTCTTGCAAGATACCTTATGCAAAGGGCTAGAGTGTATGAAACTCTAAAATGAATTATGAAAATAAATACATAGGGAATACACCGATGGAAGGTATAGTAACTATTACTATGTTCCCAGCGTGTATCAAAACCTCATTCCTGGCTAGTCATTCAGGCCATAGTAGTTCTTACATCGAGTTGCAATAGAATGCAATCGAGTGGGTATCTTTGTGATTAACTCACAATACCCAAGAATTAGTGATTAACATGTTTAACCATAATTCCCAAGAACTATATCTTTGACCAGCCTTCTATACATCAAAAACTTGTATGACATTCATACATGAGCTGGATATTCCAGTCTTCTTTCCTTTTGCCGTTATACTTCTAAAAGTTTAACTTTAAGTATTTCTCCTACTCTCAGAAGAAGCACTCAACTTAAGAGTGGCGTTAGCCCCGGACTTCCTAGGCATGAAAGTTTCACTAACACCCTTCGGACACTTCCTTTCTCTTTAAGTTGTTGTTTTATTCACCTTCATTTATATGACAGGCGTTCTACTGGATCCCTCTTTTATCAGTCAAATGCCCAGTAAACACTTCTACTAATATTTTGCAAACAAACATTGCTTTGGATATCTCATATCGTTTAGCCTTTGTTTGTCTCTGAAAATGATTTTCAGATTCCATGAATATCTCATAACTATCCAAACTTTTGAAGTTCGGGTCTCATGGAAGCAAACATATTGCACTTTGACTGTAATAGAATTCTAGCTTTTGGATCGAAGGACGAGAGTCACATGATCCATAGCACTAGCGGGAGAATACCGAAAGTATGCTATAGGGCAAAGTCCTTCTCAGCACTCTTGAGGACAATCCTCATATTACGTTACCAACCGTAAAGTTTTAACCAGATATATAACAACTATTCAATTTTAATAGGGAAGGTGGAAACGCGAGCCATTATTCTACAACTATTTTGCAAATCACACTTAGACAGTGTTCAAAATTAATTGCACTGAGAATTTAAACAAGTTAATTCGTCAGTGCGCTCCCACTCAAATCAATATCTCTCTTAATTGATTTTGAGTGATACAAGATCCACATTTCAATTCAACGCCATTGATGTGGACATCACTGATGACGAGAATTTCAATCGGTAGGCAAACTTGCCAATCACATCTCTATGTGACTCTTGTTCATCTTTCGATGGGCGTGTTCCGAGCTCAGGACGATCAAGCCAGAACATCAAGACAACCAAGTGATCTCTCTGCGACATCTGACCTCACCCGCCTCACACTTCTCTAATCATTCGTACCCATGTGGACATGGCGCACCCCGAAAAGTTTGGTGCCGTGACGGTGCTACACTTGGGAGAACACTAACTACTTGATATTTTTATGAGAGATCAGCCTAATAAAAAGCGACTACCGCGCAATCAAGAAGGGTGCATCATAAGGGATAAACATCTCAGGCAATTCATAATAGCATGATATGGTATAGCCCTTTCTGACGGAGAAGTCTTGTATTTCTTCGTTTTCGGCATTCGCGTCGGTGTTCACCTTCGCGAAGATTGCCACCACCTTGTCGATGCACCAGATAATATTGCTATCTCTATAGCTAATAAAATAAGTGCATTACTTAAGGTTGACACGCAGGTCATTAAAGTGACAATCATTTGGCTCCAGCCATCATGTCGAATCATGACACACAGGTCATGTTAATTTACATCATATAGTCATCTCATACATAATCAAATTATTATGAGCACTGCTATACCACATCACATGCACATGCAAACCATCCTGCAAAACCAAGTTAGACGCCTCTAATCAGTCCATGCAAAAACTTGTTTTACGTGGCTTCTAAGGTTTCGAAACAAACCATAGCTACCAACGTCCATCATCAAGTATGATAATTCAAGTCGCTAGATTAACTTTGCGGGGTGTATGAAGCACGAGATAATAAAATCTTGAACCCCATACTAAACTTCGTCATACGCATGACCCCCATGCAGATCATATCTGCATTGCCCTTTCATCTGCGAAACATCCATCTTTCTTTAACTATGGTGGAACCCAAAGAACTGTTAGCACTTCATTGATCTGTCAATCAGCATACTCAGGAGCAGCATGAAAGGATCACGGATTGCCAGAACTTTGTGAGATTCCACCATGCCATCAAGATCAGGATTATGCAAATTCAAGGGAAGCAACATGAACATCGGGTAACAGATTTCATCTGCTACCTGCACAAATAATTTTCAGTAATAGAACTCATCTACTACCTAATTATATTGTGCAACACCCATACATCTCTATGTATTCTAGATCGCAACCTGCATCTACGCATAGCATGGCCCATGATGCCACTGTACGGTAACGCAGCAGAAAACAAAAAAATTCTGACCTATGCACCAGCCCAGGACCACTATGGAGACTGCATACAAGGATTGATCTTTTTCGTTACCGACTCGTAGCGCAGCGGAAGTAGAGTCGATGACGATCGGCGGTGCAGATCCCCACAGCTAGGATTTTACAACCTCCCAACAGTGAGGATGTACTCCCTCATCTGCCCCTTGGACAGCCCTCCGGAAGGCGGTCGGACAATCCCTCGGACAGTGTCACGGACAGCCCTTTGGGAGGACCCTCGACACTCGGACGGTTACTCGGACAGCCCTTCGGGAGGACACTCAAACAGCCTCTTGGGCAAAAGGATGAAACAACGACCTCTCTACAGAGTTGCACACATACAGTGTCATCTATCCGGCAGGGCTTCGCCGTCCAGAACTAGTTCCCATCGGAACCCAGACAGCCTTTCGGCACTACGAAACTATTTCGTGGGAGGGAGAGAGAATGCCAGATCATGCATGGCTTGTGTGAGAGAGTTGGAGAGGGGATGGAGTGCTCCTCTCCACCTCCTTTTAAAGGGGAAGGAGGGGTGGGTGGTGGCTAAAATTTCAGCCCACCAAACAAGCACCCACCAAACAAGGAAAACATGTTCCCACCAAACATGGAGAAAACATGTTCCCTTGTCCATGGTGTTCCCACATGGGGCCCCACCTCCTCCCAACACTTTCCACCATTAGTGGGGGCTGCCCCCCACCATGGGGGGCCCCCCAACATCTTGTCCAGCCACAAGGGGCTGCCCCCTAAAGGGGGCGCCCCCAAAAAACGGCCCAAAAACAGCCCCCACGATCCGTGGGATCTTGTCCCCTCATGCTGGGGCAAGATGTTTTCCGCGACTATTACTTCTGAAAAATTCCGGAAGGTCCCAGAACATTTCCGGCACCCTCTAAAATTATCTGGACGTGCTCCAGAACATTTCTGGTATGGTGGTTTAATTTAAAACCATCTTCGTTTACCCGGTAAACAATTCCGGCAGCTTCGAAACTTTTTTTTTTGTTTTTTTCTCCGGAAAAATTTCAGAAATTACCAGACCAATCTGGCAACCTCCAAAACATTTCTGGTGCTTGCTGAAACCTTTTTGGATCAATGGTTTTATCCGAAACAACTTTTTGGTTTTACCGAAACTTTTTCGGTGTTCTCTCCGGAACTTTTCCGTTGTCTCGGAAACTATTCCAGTGACTTTCTCTCGGACTCCTTGTCTAGTATTCAGCAGATAGATGACCCTTAAGCGTGTGAACCTATAGGTTCGGTGAAGTATAGACATGACCCGGAACCCCTTCCGATCAATGATCAACATCGGAGCCGTGGACACCCATATTGACCCCTATACCCACATGAATGAATATTCGAGTGAACCTCCAGTTGCCATGTGCTATTCCTGTTGCTTCGCAATATGTTACAAATACCCGAGGTGAGACATGTTGGCATCCCCGTGGATCAACAACTTGTCCACTATGCCAGTCACCTCGTTACCGGTATTGTTCTCTTTTCTCTTTACCGTGTTCCGGCATCCCTGTGATCAAATCACCCTGTGTCTGGCCAGACGATGATGGATACCATAACACCGAGAGGGCCCAGAGATATCTCTCCATCGCCGGAGGAGCAAATCCCAATCTTGAGCTATCAAGTTACTTGACATACTTTTCCATGAACCCGTAAGCCGCCGTAATAGCCACCCATTTACGGATGACGTTTAACAAACCCCAAAGTTCATGAAGCAAGCATGAAGAAACTCGATACTCTCATGGTCTAAGGAATCATGCAAATGTTAACCATCTCTCTGTTATTAACCATTAACTTGTGACGAAAGTATCTCATAGCATAACATCAATTTGGGTCGATTCAACACAAATGTTCTTCTAACATTGTGCCCTCAAAGTTGCTGGCATAGACATGCCCATGATCAGGAAAACAGAACCATCATGCAACACTTGAGCTAGTCTTAGAGGCCAGACTAGGAATACATTTTACCATTTATTATTCCACACGTGCATATGAGTCTTCCTCCGAGCCTCATGTTATTGCAGACTCGAGAACCATAGCAGTTATAGCATGGAACATAAACATAATTATGAACAGGGAGATAATCAATAACATTTATTATTACCTCTAGGGCATATCTCCTATAGCAAGCCCTTCAGGCATGGGTTTCCCGCCAAACACCAGCGCTCTGCCTCTCTGACCAACCGGCTGCTGATTAGTGAGGTGTTGAGCCTGCAGGTGCTTAGGTGGACATAACCCATGCGTGTCAGCTTGCTGGAGGAGTAAATCACCTTTATTGACACCCGTCTTGATGGCGTGTCACGCTAATAGGAGGTAGCTGGATAAGCGACGCGACAACCTTGCCGGGATTCAACCTCCACACGACACCTAGCAGCGCATTTAATGCGTTTTGTTCTAACCAGCAGAGTTAGGTATGATAGCTCTGTATCAGTCTAATCACCCCTGTAATGACCTTTTTTCCACTGTGGTGACCCCTTGAGCTATAAAAGGAGGGCCGGGGCAACATTAGAGGGGGTTCAAACCCTTGCAACCCTCATGCATAGGCATTCATGTACCTGCTCTCTTCCCACAACTTGCAGGGGCAGAGCGCTCCGTGTACTTGTGTTCAAACACCACCAATACACCAAAGGAAGGAGTAGGGCTTACGCCTCCGGGCGACCCGAACCTGGGTAAAATCGTGTGCTCCTCGTTGTAGTTGCTCTTTGCGTCGATTGCCAACCCTCACTGAACCAGCAAAGGGACAGCTTTGTCCCATAGATCACCGGCTCCACGCCGACAATAAGCATCATGGTTAATTTAATATGATCCATGCAAAATGCAATGTTCTGTTACAGATTATTACTTAGTGAAAAGCTGGGCATATATGACAGCAGAGTTAAAATGATGGCATGTTGGAGGCATGAAACAAAGAAGCTATAGTACTAGAACATGGCATCAAATGACAAATCATGCTAGCACATATCATGGAGCTCAAATCACATAATGTGGCATATACATAGGAGCAACAAGTTCATGGCATTGATCAAAACAATATGCAACCATGAACTAAGCTGATTCTCAGACTTGGGAAAATTTGGGAATGTAGACTGTAACATTATGATGCTGTATTGGGATGCACATAACAGCAAGCATAGCAACTTTAACAATTATGTGGAAGCCGTGGGCATGTAGTAGACATGGCAATCCCTAACTTACTCCATTGGCACAGCTCCATATGATGCATAGATTAATTAATATGATTTTTGCAAAATGGAACATGCTGTTAACAGGTTGACAGTTTTATCATGATGTCAATTTGAGAGCAAGAAAGAGAAATGCTACAGCAACTTTGCATGTCAACCAAGGGAATATCATCAAGTAAACATCACATAGAGCAAATCGTACGAAGGAATCATATGCATATGAGCAATGGATTAGTGGCAATCATCATGGCAAGTTTGAATGTTATAATAGTTTTCTGCAGTTAACATCAGGATGCACTTTTGCAACGAAGATTATAGCATGCAGATGCATCCTATTATGCATGCAACAACAACCATCCTGTAGAGCACAAAGAGTAAATCAACTTACATATACAAATCATTTCAATCAGACAAACATGCACAAAGTTGCAGCCACTCAAACATGCATGCATAATATTAATTTTCAGAAAGACTAGGAGAAAAACAGAGGTGGCATGAGCGTCAGATAACTGAATCACACATAGGGCGAGGTTTGGATAGGAGCGCTCACATTGGGACCACGGGTCGGTCGGTGGAGGATCTGGAAAAAAAACCGCGTGGACCAGGGCGGTTTTCCACAGGCCGGTCGGTCGGGAGGGTTGGAGCCGGACCGGGCGGTTCACTCGTACCGGATGGGTCCTCGCCGGCTCGCTGCTACTTCTTGAGCTTGTGTTGGTTTTTCCCTTGAAGAGGAAAGGGTGATGCAGCAAAGTAGAGATAAGTATTTCCCACAGTTAAGAACCAAGGTATCAAATCCAGTAGGAGATACAAGCAAGTCCCCAATCTATGCACCTGCACAAACAATCGAACACTTACACCCACGCGATAAAGGGGTTGTCAATCCCTTCACGGTCACTTGCAAGGATGAGATCTGATAGAAATAGATATAAAAGATTGCTAAAACGTAAAACAAAATAAAAGTAAATAAATTACAGCAAGGTATTTTTGGGTTTTTTGGTTTATAGATCCGAAAATATATGATGGAAAATAGACCCGGGGGCCATAGGTTTCACTAGAGGCTTCTCTCTTAAAGGCAAATAATACGGTGGGTGAACAAATTACTGTCGAGCAATTGATAGAAAAGCGCAAAGTTATGACGATATCCAAGGCAATGATTATGCATATAGGCATCACGTCCGTGTCAAGTAGACCAAAATGATTCTGCATCTACTACTATTACTCCACACATCGACCACTATCCAGCATGCATCTAGAGTATTAAGTTCATAAAGAATGGAGTAACGCCTTAAGTAAGATGACATGATGTAGAGGGGTAAACTCAAGCAATATGATGAAAACTCCATCATTTTACCCTTGATGGCAACAATACAAATACGTGCCTCGCTACCCCTACTTTGTCACTGGGTGAGGACACCGCAAGATTGAACCCAAAACTAAGCACCTCTCCCATTGCAAGAAGAACCAATCTAGTTGGCCAAACCAAACCGATAATTTGAAGAGAAATACAAAGACATCAAATCATGCATATAAGAATCCAGAGAAGATTCAAATAATATTCATAGATAATCTGATCATAAATCCACAATTCTTCGGATCTCGACAAACACACCGCAAAAGAATATTACATCGGATAGATCTCCAAGAACATCGAGGAGAACATGGTATTGAGAATCAAAGAGAGAGAAGAAGCCATCTAGCTACTAGCTATGGACCCGTAGGTCTGTGGTAAACTACTCACGCTTCATCGGAAGGGCAATAGAGTTGATGTAGAAGCCCTCCGTGATCGAATCCCCCTCCGGCAGGATGCCGGAAAAGGCCCCAAGATGGGATCTCACGGGTATAGAAGGTTACGGCGGCGGAAAAGTATTTTGCTGGACGCTCTGGTCGTTTGGGAATATTTCTGAATTTATAGGCCAAAGATTAGGGTTGGAGGACTCCTGTGGGGCCCACAAGCTAGGGGGGCGCCCCCCCCCCCTAGGGCGCGCCCTGAGGGCTTGTGGAGCCCTCAGGACTCTTCTGACTTCCTCTCCAAGTCCTACGGGTGTCTTCTGGTCCAAGAAAAATCATCGTAAAGTTTTATTCCGTTTGGACTCCGTTTGATATTCTTTTTCTGTAAAACTCAAAAACAAGGAAAAAACAGAAACTGGCACTGGGCTCTAGGTTAATAAGTTAGTCCCAAAAAATAATATAAAATAGCATATTAATGCATATAAAACATCCAAAACAGATAATATAATAGCATGGAACAATCAAAAATTATAGATACATTGGAGATGTATCAAGCATCCCCAAGCTTAATTCCTGCTCGTCCTCGAGTAGGTAAATGATAAAAACAAAAATTTTGATGTGGAATGCTACCTAACATATTTATCCATGTAATTTTCTTTATTGTGGCATTAATATTCAGATCCATAAGATTCAAAACAAAAGTTTAATATTGACATAAAAACAATAATACTTCAAGCATACTAATAAAGCAATCATGTCTTCTCAAAATAACATGGCCAAAGAAAGTTATCCCTACAAAATCATATAGTCTGGCTATGCTCCATCTTCATCACACAAAGTATTAAATCATGCACAACCCCGATGACAAGCCAAGCAATTGTTTCATACTTTTGATATTCTCAAACTTTTTCAACTTTCACACAATACATGAGCGTGAGCCATGGATATAGCACTATAGGTGGAATAGAATATGGTGGTTGTGGAGAAGACAAAAAGAAGGAGATAGTCTCACATCAACTAGGCGTATCAATGGGCTACGGAGATGCCCATCAATAGATATAAATGTGAGTGAGTAGGGATTGCCATGCAATGGATGCACTAGAGCTATAAGTTTATGAAAGCTCAAAAAGAAACTAAGTGGGTGTGCATCCAACTCGCTTGCTCATGAAGACCTAGGGCAATTTGAGGAAGCCCATCATTGGAATATACAAGCCAAGTTCTATAATGAAAAATTCCCACTAGTATATGAAAGTGACAACATAGGAGACTCTCTATCATGAAGATCATGGTGCTACTTTGAATCACAAGTGTGGAAAAAGGATAGTAGCATTGCCCCTTCTCTCTTTTCTCTCATTTTTTTTCCTTTTTTTTATTTGGGCTTCTTTGGCCTCTTTTATTTTTGTAAAGTCCGGAGACTCATCCCAACTTGTGTGGGAATCATAGCTTCCATCATCCTTTCCTCACATGGGACAATGCTCTAATAATGATGATCATCACACTTTTATTTACTTACAACTCAAGAATTACAACTCGATACTTAGAACAAAAATATGACTCTATATGAATGCCTCCGGCGGTGTATCGGGATGTGCAATGATCAAGAGAGAAATGTATAAAATATATGAACGGTGGCCTTGCCACAAATACTATGTCAACTACATGATCATGCAAAGCAATATGACAATGATGGAGCGTGTCATAATTAAAACGGAATGGTGGAAGTTGCATGGCAATATATCTCGGAAAGGCTATGGTCACCTGGGTCTTCTGGAACTTCCTTTAAAGGGCAGGAAATTTACCTGGTCAAACATGCAAGACATGCCTCTTCTGGAGCAACTTGACTGGGTTTTTACCTCTGCTAGTTGGATCAGCATTTATCCTATGTCCCAAGTGACTCCTCTTGCAAATACAGTGTCTGATCATGTGCCTTGTCTGATTTCTATAAGCACTTCCATACCAAAGGCTCATATTTTCAGGTTTGAGAACTATTGGATTCATCAACCAGGTTTTATGGATTGTGTGCAAGAGGTTTGGGAGAGGCCCTCCAATAAGTTACATATTTCATCTATCATTGTGGATAAACTAAAGGCCTTGCGTTTTGCTCTTAATAAGTGGCAGAAAGGTTTGTCCCATATCAAGAAGCTGATTGAAAATTGCAACTGGGTGATTCTTTGGTTGGATAATCTTGAGGATATGAGACCTCTATCCAGACCTGAGGCCAACTTCAGGAGAATTACAAAACTTCACCATGAACACCTTTTACACCTGCAGTATCTTTATTGGAGAAAGAGATGTACCATCAGATATATCAAAGTGGGAGAGGAAAACTCCAAGTTTTTCCAGGCCATGGCTACAGAGAGGTATAGAAGGAATTCTATTGCTAGTTTGTTGTTGTCTGATGGCTCTGTTATATCAGATCATGAGGAAATGGCCAAGGCTTTTTTAAATACTTTTAAAGCAAGAATGGGTACAGTTTTGCCAATAACTCTGGAGGGAGATATATTGTCTTTAATCCCTAGAGTGCAGGGTCTGGAAGTGCTAACAAAAGCCTTTGAGGTCAAATAAATTGAACAGGTAATTAAGGAAATGCCCATTGATAAAGCTCCTGGACCTGATGGATTCAATGGCCTCTTCCTAAAGAAGTGTTGGCCCATCATTTCTGATGATTTCATCAGACTGGTACATGAGTTCCATGCTGGATCTGCACATTTGGAGAATCTCAATGATGCTTTCATTACATTGATCCCCAAAAAGCAGAATCCTGAGACTGTGGGTGATTTTAGACCAATATCTCTCACTAGTGTTGGTCTTAAATTCCTCACAATGCTGGCTGCAAACAGATTTCAGGAGGAGATCACCAAATGTGTGCATAAAAATCAATATGGTTTTATCAAATCCAGAACTATACAAGACTGCCTAGCTTGGACTTTTGAGTATATCCATCAATGCAACCAATCTAAAAAGCCCATTCTCCTTCTAAAGCTGGATTTTGAAAAGGCTTTTGATTCCATTCAGCATGAGGCTATTCTAAAGATCCTGTTGGCAAAAGGGTTTGATAACACATGGATCAACCAGTTGTTGTCTTCTGGAACTTCTTCAGTACTGCTTAATGGTGTATCTGGCAATCATTTTAAATGCAAGTGTGGGGTTAAGTAAGGAGACCCTATTTCTCCTTTACTGTTTGTAATTGATGCAGATCTTTTGCAGACGTTGATAAATGATAGGTTGCATTAGGGATTTCTAAGTTTGCCACTGCTCACCCATGGCCCTGATTTCCCAGTGGTTCAGTATGCTGATGACACATTGCTCTTCATAAATGCTCAAAGCTCGCAGTTGGAGACCCTCAAATCAGTGCTCTGCTCATTCTCAAAGGCAACTAGTCTACAGATCAACTTTCATAAATCTTCAATGTATCCTATTAATGTGAATGCTGCAGATGCTACTTGTCTTGCTGCTCTTTTTGGATGTCAGTTAGGCTCAATGCCTTTCACATATTTGGGCTTGCCAGTGGGGACTACTAGGCCTAAAATTATTGATCTTTTACCTCTGGTAGATTGCATGGAGAGAAGGCTCACAGCTAGCTCTTGGTTTTTGCCTCAAGGGAGCAGACTGCAACTGGTTAACTCAGTTATTTCTTCCATGCCTATCTACTTCCTTTGCAGCCTGTCAATACCTCAGGGTATTCTAAAGCAGTTGGAAAGAATTCAGAGACAGTGTTTATGGAGAAAGTATGGTCAGGAGAAGGGCCATTCCCTGGCTGCCTGGCCCCTTGTTTGTAGACCTAAATCCAAGGGAGGCTTGGGAATCTTCAACCTGGGTTTACAAAATGATGCTCTGCTCTTAAAACATCTCAACAAATTCTACAACAGGGTGGATGTGCCATGGGTTAACCTGGTTTGGGACTCTTATTATTTCCAAAGAGTTCCCCATGATACAACACTTTGTGGTTCTTTCTGGTGGAGAGATATCTGCAAGCTAATGGATAAGTTTAGGGCTGTTACCTCTGTCACTGTTCACAGAGGAGACACTGTGCTGTTTTGGTCAGATCATTGGCAGATTGAAAATACTTGCACCCCTCTTCAGGAAAGATTTCCCAGGCTCTATTCCTTTTGTCTCCACAAAAATCTGTCTGTCATGGAAGTTTTTCAGACTGACAATTTTCAAGAGCTGTTTTATTTACCTCTGTCTGAACTAGCTTTCCAAGAGTTTCACCAACTTTCTTCTTTGATAGAATCTTGTCATTTGGACAGTGGTTGCCCGGATGCTTGGGTTTGGAGGCATGGTAAGCAGGCAAACTATTCTGCTAAAAAGTTTTATGACTTTGTGTATCAGCCGGTTATGGCAAATCCCATCTTGAGGTGGGTCTGGAAGAGCTATTGTACCATGTCGATCAAAATGTTTGCCTGGCTGGTCATAATGGACAGAGTTAACACCAAAGATATGATCCAACACAGACACTGGAGGATTAATGATGGGCCTGAGTGTGTGCTTTGTCCAACTGGGACTCTGGAGGACAGAAACCACCTCTTTTCCAATGCAATTTCAGTGTACGTGTGTGGAACTATCTGCAGATTGTTTGGAAGGATTCTGATGACATGGTTGAAATTGCTATGCATGCCAGAAAGGATTTCAATAAACCTTTCTTTGCAGAAGTGGTCTTTCTTGCTTGGTGGAATGTTTGGAAAGTCAGGAATGACAGGGCATTCTGGCATATCAGGCCTTCTTTTAGGGCATGGAGAAATGGTTTCATACATGATGTTACACTCCTCTCCCACAGGATCAAAAAAAGATATAGGGATGCCCTGCTTAGATGGATTGATTTCCTACCTCCTTAAGGAGGACTCTTGTATTTTCAGTTTTGTACTCCTTTTTAGTTATAGCCCCCCTCTCCCTTTTGTATAGTTTTCTTTAGTTTTTTCTCTTTATTTTATTTTCCTCATCTTGAGGATCTTTGTATTTGTGATCTTCTCTTTATTAATAAAATGTTGTGGGGTGTAAGCTCTGCAGTCCTCATGGTCAAAAAAACATGGTATATGGTGGGTGTAGTGCACCGGTGAAAGTTGCGCGGTACTAGAGAGGCTAGCAATGGTGGAAGGGTGAGAGTGCGTATAATCCATGGACTCAACATTAGTCATAAAGAACTCACATACTTATTGCAAAAGTCTATTAGCTATCGAAACAAAGTACTACACGCATGCTCCTAGGGGGATAGATTGGTAGGAAAAGACCATCTCTCGTCCCCGACCGCCACTCATAAGGAAGGCAATCAATAAATAAATCATGCTCCGACTTCATCACATAACGGTTCACCATACGTGCATGCTACGGGAATCACAAACTTTAACACAAGTATTTCTACCAATCCACAATTACTCACTAGCATGACTCTAATATCACCATCTTTGTATCTCAAAACAAATGCAAGGAATCAAACTTCTCATAGTATTCAATGCTCTTTATATGAAAGTTTTTATTATATCCCTCTTGGATGCCCATCATATTAGGACTAAATTCATAACCTATGCAAATTACCATGCTATTTAGAGAAACTCTCAAAATAATATAAGTGAAGCATGAGAGTTCAACAATTTCTATAAAATAAAGCCATCGTCGTGCTCTAAAAAGATATAAGTGAAGCACTAGAGCAAAATTGCCTAGCTCAAAAGATATAAGTGAAGCACATAGAGTATTCTAATAAATTCACGATTCATGCGTGTCCCTCTCAAAAGGTGTGTACAGCAAGGATGATTGTGTAAAACTAAAAAGCAAAGACTCAAATCATACAAGATGCTCCAAGCAAAACACATATCATGTGGTGAATAAAAATATAGCCTCAAGTAAATTTACCGATAGACGAAGACGAAAGAGGGGATGCAATCCGGGGCATCCCCAATCTTAGATGCTTGGTTGTTCTTTAATATTACCTTGGGGTGCCTTGGGCATCCCCAAGCTTAGGCTCTTGCCACTCCTTATTCCATAGTCCATCAAATCTTTACCCAAAACTTGAAAACTTCACAACACAAAACTCAACAAAAAACTCATGAGATCAGTTAGTATAAGAAAATAAATCACCACCTTTTGGTACTGTTGTGAACTCATTATTTATTTATATTGGTGTAATATATACTGTATTCCAACTTCTCCATGGTTCATACCCCCCGATACTACCCATAGATTCATTAAAATAAGCAAACAACACATAGAAAACAGAATCTGTCAGAAATAGAACAGTCTGCAAAGATCTGAATTGTTCTAATAATTATGTAACTCCAAAAATTCTGAAAAATTAGGAAAACAGAGGCAATTTGTATATAAATCTTTTGTAAAACATTCAGGGTTTTTCCACTCTCCAGTGAATTTAAAAAATTCTGTTACTGGACGCAAAAGTTTCTGTTTTTCAGCAAGATCAAATGAACTATCACTGTAAGCCATCCCAAAGGTCTTACTTGGCTCAAACACTAATTAAAACACCAAAACAGAATTACTACAGAGGTAATAATGTGTATTTATTGAAAAATAGAACCAAAAACAAAAAACATAAAAATAAAATTGGGTTGCCTCCCAACAAGCGCTATTGTTTAACGCCCCTAGCTAGGCACAAAACATAGATCTAGGTATTGTCTTCTTTGGTATGCAATCCATAAGTAGACCTCATAATAGATTCATATGGCAACTTAATTTTATTTCTTGGAAAGTGTTCCATGCCCTTCCTTAATGAAAATTGAAATCTAATGTTTCCTTCTTTCATATCAATAATTGCACCAATCGTTCTAAGGAAAGGTCTACCAAGAATAATATGACATGTAGGATTACAATCTATATCAAGCACAATGAAATCTATGGGCACATAATTCCTATTTGAAACAATAAGAACATCATTAATTCTTCCCATAGGTTTCTTAATAGTGGAATCTGCGAGATGCAAATTTAAAGAACAATCATAAAATTCATGAAAACCTAGCACATCACATAAAGTTTTTGGAATCGTGGAAACGCTAGCACCCAAATCACACAAAGCATGGCACTCATAATCTTTAATTTTAATCTTAATAGTAGGTTCCCACTCATCATAAAGCTTTCTAGGTATAGAAACTTCCAACTCAAGTTTTTCTTCAAAAGATTTCATCATAGCATCAACGATATGTTTAGTAAAAGCTTTATTTTGATTATAAGCATGAGGAGAATTCAACATGGATTGCAACAAGGAAATACTGTCTATCAAAGAACAATTATCATAATTAAAATCCTTGAAATCCAAAAGAGTGGGTTATTTGCTACTTAAAGTCTTGACCTCTCCAATCCCACTTTTATCAATTTTTGCATTAAGATCTAAAAACTCTGAATCATTGGGACGCCTTCTAGCTAAAGTTGACTCATCTCCAGTCCCATAATTATCAAGATTTATATTAGAAAACAAAGATTCAATAGGAGTCACACCAATGACTGTAAGATCTTCATCATTATTATCGCAAGAAATCGAAGAACACGCTTTAACAAACAAATCTCGCTTAGCACGCATCCTAGCGGTTCTTTCCTTGCACTCATCAATAGAAATTTTAATAGCTTTTAGAGATTCGTTAATATCATGCTTGGGTGGCATAGATCTAATTTTCAAAGAATCAATCTCAAGAGAAATTCTATCAATGTTCCTAGCCAAATCATCAATCTTGAGCAATTTTTCTTCAACCATGGCATTGAAAACTTTTTACGAATTAATAAATTCTTTAATATTGTTCTCAAGATCAGAGGGCATCTTATTATTATTTCCATAAGAATTGTTGTAGGAATTACCATAATTATTAGAGGAATTACTAGGAAACGGCCTAGGGTTGAAATTACCTCAATACGCGTTATTACCAAAATTGTTCCTATCAACAAAATTCACATCCATAGATTCATTATTGTTCTCAATCAAAGTAAACAAAGGCATATCATTAGGATCAATAGGAGCACTCTTACTAGCAAACAATTTCATAAGTTCATCCATCTTTCCACTCAAAGTATTAATTTCTTCAATCGCATGCACTTTTTTACTAGTAGAAAATCTTTCGGTATGCCATTGAGAGTAATTAGCCATAATATTATCTAGGAGTTTAGTAGCTTCTCCTAATGTTATTTCCATAAAAGTACCTCCCGCGGCCGAATCTAAAAGATTTCTAGATGCAAACTTCAATCCGGCATAAAAATTTTGTATGATCATCCATAAACTTAAACCATGAGTAGGGCAATTTCTTATCATCAATTTCATCCTCTCCCAAGATTGTGCAACATGTTCATGATCAAGTTGCTTAAAATTCATTATGTCGTTCCTAAGGGAGATGATCTTAGTGGGAGGAAAATACTTGGAAATAAAAGCATCTTTACACTTATTCCATGAATCAATACTATTTTTAGGCAAAGATGAAAACCAAGTTTTAGCACGATCTCGTAGTGAGAACGGAAATAGCTTCAATTTAACAATATCATTATCCACAGCTTTCTTCTTTTGCATATCACACAATTCAACGAAAGTATTTAGATGGGATGTGGCATCTTCACTAGGAAGGCCAGAAAATTGATCTTTCATAACAAGATGCAGCAAAGCGGCATTAATTTCATAAGATTCCGCACTAGTGGCGGGAGCAATCGGAGTACTAATAAAATCATTATTATTAGTATTGGAAAAGTCACACAACTTGGTATTTTCTTGAGACATCATAACGAAGCAAGCAATCTAACAAACCAGCAACTAAAAAGCAAACAAAAAGACGAACGAAAAAAGGGTGAATAAAAAGGCAAATCTTTTTGTATTTTTTTGAAAAATCATTTTAGAAGTGGGGAAGAGGAAAACGAGAGGCAAATGGCAAATAATGTAATGCAAGAGATGAGAGTTTATGGCGGGTACTTGGTAGGCTTTATGTAGATCTCCCCGGCAACGGCGCCAGAGATTCTTCCTGCTACTTCTTGAGTTGTGTTGGTTTTTCCCTTGAAGAGGAAAGGGTGATGCAGCAAAGTAGAGATAAGTATTTCCCTCAGTTAAGAACCAAGGTATCAAATCCAGTAGGAGATACAAGCAAGTCCCCAATCTATGCACCTGCACAAACAATCAAACACTTGCACCCAACGCGATAAAGGGGTTGTCAATCCCTTCACAGTCAATTGCAAGGATGAGATCTGATAGAGATAGATATAAAAGATTACTAAAATGTAAAAAAAATAAAAGTAAATAAATTGCAGCAAGGTATTTTTGGGTTTTTTGGTTTATAGATCCGAAAATATATGATGGAAAATAGACCCGGGGGCCATAGGTTTCACTAGAGGCTTCTCTCTTGAAGGCAAATAATACGGTGGGTGAACAAATTACTGTCGAGCAATTGATAGAAAAGCGCAAAGTTATGACGATATCCGAGGCAATGATTATGCATATAGGCATCACGTCTGTGTCAAGTAGACCGAAACGATTCTGCATCTACTACTATTACTCCACACATCGACCGCTATCCAGCATGCATCTAGAGTATTAAGTTCATAAAGAACGGAGTAACGCCTTAAGTAAGATGACATGATGTAGAGGGGTAAACTCAAGCAATATGATGAAAACCCCATCTTTTTACCCTTGATGGCAACAATACAAATACGTGCCTCACTACCCCTACTTTGTCACTGGGTGAGGACACCGCAAGATTGAACCCAAAACTAAGCACATCTCCCATTGCAAGAAGAACTAATCTAGTTGGCCAAACCAAACCGATAATTCGAAGAGAAATACAAAGATATCAAATCATGCATATAAGAATTCAGAGAAGATTCAAATAATATTCATAGATAATCTGATCATAAATCCACAATTCATCGGATCTCAATAAACACACCGCAAAAGAATATTACATTAGATAGATCTCCAAGAACATCAAGGAGAACATGGTATTAAGAATCAAAGAGAGAGAAGAAGCCATCTAGCTACTAGCTATGGACCCGTAGGTCTGTGGTAAACTACTCACACTTCATCGAAAGGGCAATAGAGTTGATGTAGAAGCCCTCCGTGATCGAATCCCCCTCCGACAGGATGCCGGAAAAGGCCCCAAGATGGGATCTCACGGGTATAGAAGGTTACGGCGGCGGAAAAGTAATTTGGTGGATGCTTCTGGTCGTTTGGGAATATTTCTGAATTTATAGGCCAAAGATTAGGGTTAGAGGACTCCTGTGGGGCCCATAAGCCAGGGGGTGCGCCCCCTAGGGCGCGCCCTGAGGGCTTGTGGAGCCCTCGGGACTCTTCTGACTTCCTCTCCAAGTCCTACGGGTGTCTTCTGGTCCAAGAAAAATCATCGTAAAGTTTTATTCCGTTTGGACTCCGTTTGATATTCTTTTTCTGTAAAACTCAAAAACAAGGAAAAAAACAGAAATTGGCACTGGGCTCTAGGTTAATAAGTTAGTCCCAAAAAATAATATAAAATAGCATATTAATGCATATAAAACATCCAAAATAGATAAAATAATAGCATGGAACAATCAAAAATTATAGATACATTGGAGACGTATCACTCGCACACGGGGCAGAAGAGGCGGGCGAACGGTGTCGCACCAGGAGGTCACCGCCGGCGGCGGGAATGGCGCCGGGCGACGGGGACGGGGTGGATCCAGGCAGCAGCTCACCGGATCCGCGCGCAACGACGGCGGGGAGGCGAGGCGGCGGAGGACGGCGAGCTCGAGGCCGATGGTGGGGTCCTGCAGCGGGGAGAGAGAGGGTGCGGCATGAAGAATAGAGAGGGAGGAAGGAGTGGGCATGACATGGTCTGGCCTGGTTCGCGTCGGCGGCGGCCGACCGGTGTGACGGGGCGGCGGGGTCGACTTCGGCGAGGTCGGGTGCGCGACCGGGTGGAGCCGGCGAGGTCCTGGCGACAGGTTCGGCGGTGCTCGGGTGGAGCTCCCCGATCCAGATCGGGAGCTCAAGGGCAAGGCAGCACAGATCGGGCCCGGGGCGGCCCGAGGCGGGCTCCTCATGGGCCTGGCGGGCCGCGGCGGAGGGATGCGCTGGGGGGCACGTGGCAGCGCCCGGTTGGAGGGGAGCGGCGATGCTGGTGGCGGCGTGGCCACTGTCACGCCGCCAAATGGCGAGGAAGGGGCGGTCGATGTGGAAAACGAGGGGAGTGTGGCGGCTGCGAGGTAGGTGGAGGGGTAGGTTGCCAGATTTGGAAGGGGTTAGGGTTAGAGAGGGTTTGAGGGCATTTCGGAGCCCTCTGATCGCGATCCAACGGTTCTGGTCGGAGGAGGGTTTAGGTGGACTGTGTAGGTGGGTTGGGCTGAGAGGAGAAAAGAGAAGAGCGGCCCGGCACAAGTTTTCGGATATCGAAAATGTCCGACGTTTTGTCCGGCTATAGTGCCACTATAGTTATCTGTTGGGAATCAAACAGACTCTGAATGCGACGAAATTTGGCAGGTGGTCTACCGACAATATAACAAGACGGCATGCCAACTTTCACCCCATTCCTAGAACATTTTATTCCCATTTATAAAATAATATTTCGGAGGTGCCACAGGCGCGTGCAAGTGTGGTTGGTCTCAGAATGGTCAACGGAGAGAATGGGGAGAACCGACAACTAGGGACGGATGCAAGTTTTGAGAAGTATGACGACAACGAGTGCTAATGCAATCCGAATGATGCAACAATGAATGCAACAAACAATTGAATCACACGAGAACAACGAAAATAAATGGAAGGCAACTGGAGCATCGGTCTCGGGGCGTGACAACACTCCCCCACTAACATAAGATCTCTTCTGAGATCTTAGGAACGAAATGGAAGAGGAAGAGGAAGAATGGGACAATATGAAAAGAAATTGAAGGAAAATCCCAAAGAAGACAATTGACTGATGAGAATTCACCCTGACGTCAAACTCGAAATAATTTGAGAATAACTCCAGAATAATTAGAAGAGCCAGGTAAGATCCTGGGGAAAAACATGTGGGTTAGGGCCCGCTAAAAAGAAACACCGTTGAAAACGATTAAAGAAGAGAGATGATGCACTGGAACAATTGAAAGACTTGAATGAGGTGACAACCTCGATTTAATTTGAGGGCAAACACGAATCTTCTGAGATGTCTTCAGCTTTCCGGAACGATTAAATGGCGAGAGGCGAACAAGCAAGGGGAAACATTTGAGCCAAGGAAAGGAATATGATTAACCCGAAAACTTGAGTTGAATTCACCGGAAAAGAAAATGAGACAAACAATGATGAACTAAACGAGAATTCACCAGTTGAAACAATTAAGGAAATAAAGAATGAAATGGATTCGAGACTTTAGACTCCGTGAAGAAAATGGTGATGGGTGGGAAAAACAAGGCAACTTGGAACAGGGAAACGACGACGTTGAGAAAATCGAGAATAGATCTTGCAACAGGTGAAGAGGATCGAATCAACTCGAAGAGAAATGCACCAGTTGAAAAGGGTTGACATCGCAATGACCAAAGATAACTGCATGATACTAAGGAAAATTTGAAGGGGAAGAGGACTAGAATCAAAACTCCTACATCACAAATCTTCACCAGAGCGACAAAGGGGATAAGGAGTAAAAAGAATTCCTACTCTCTGATATAACTAGACTCTGAAAATAGTTTCCTTTTATAGACTCGACAATGGCCAAACTACGTTCAATCAAGGGGGCTCCTATGGTCGGTCGAGGCTCGGATACCAACTTGTCACGCCAAATATGTGATCCTATCCGAGAGGAACTCGAAGGTCCAACCAAGGATAGAGCTGCATATTGAAGACAATTTGCAAGGTAGATATCATTACATCGTACCATGTACATAATAGTTGGGGATACATACAAAGGCATAACATTGCCACATGAATACATCAAACATCATACAGAAGAGCAGCATCCGACTACGGATGAAATCAAATTAAAAACATGAACGACATCCAACCTGCTAGCCCAGGCTGCCGACCAGGAACCTTTCCCAACATCGATGATGAAGAAGAAGAAGCAGAAGAATAACTCCAAAACAAGCAAGCATCGCTCTCACATCAGATCATCGCATTACTTGTACCTGCAACTGTTGTTGTAGTAATCTGTGAGCCACGAGGACTCAGTAATCCCATGACCATGGGTATCAAGACTAGCAAAGATTAATGGGTATGGAAAGGTTAAGTGGTGAGGTTGCAGCAGCACTAAGCATTGTATGGTGGCTAACTTACGAGTACAAGAATAAGAAGAGTAACTATGCATAACGGTCACAAACTAGTAATGATCAACAAGTGATCCTGAACTACCTACAAGTCAAACAAAACCCCACCATGTTCTCTTCCCAAACTCCCTCAAAAAGAGACGGTCACGGTTACCCACGCGGTTGGTGTATTTTATTTCGGATTTGGTGTCAAGTTCTCTACAACCGGATACTATAAATTTCCAAGTTGCCACATAACTACGGGCACGGTTCTTGAAAAGATTTAACCCTGCAGGGGTGCTCCAAGTGTTCCATTATAAATTACCACACACATCTGATGGAACATCCTCACACCATGAAGAACACGATGCTTACGATAAGGAATTCTGGTGAACCTGCCTCTCGTCAAAGGTAAAACTAAACCAGCAAGACCTCCCGGCATGCCGACACCCCGATAGGAGCCGCGTGTATCTCGTCTTAGGCCACGACCGGATTGTCCAAACTTTCAGTAGGCCAAACACAGAGTTGCCCCTGGTGGCCACCGGCGGTTGACAATTTTGGACCAGCACCATCAGCACTAGCCCACCTGTATTATGTGGAATTAAGAATCCTCGGGTTCATGAGGCCCTATGCGTTAATTAATTAATTCAGTATTATTATGTTGGCAAATGTTAAAACCAAAGTTGGGCCTTGCTGGTAGAGTTCTATCCTAAGCGATTGGTTAGGGGGGTCCCCATAAAACCCCACATGTGTTAGGAGCGCTCATCAAGGAACATAACACCGGTATGATGAAAACTAGGGCGACAAGAGTGGAACAAAACACCAGGCAAAAGGCCGAGCCTTCTACCCTTTACCAAGAATATAGATGCATTAATTAAATAAGAGATATTGTGATATCCCATGATATCCATGTCCCAACATGGAACAACCTGCACTGCACCTGCAACTAGCAACGCTATAAGAGGGGCTGAGCAAAGTGGTAACATAGCCAATCAACGGTTTGCTGGGATGGTGGAAAGGTTAGAGGCTTATCATGGCAATTTGGGAGGCTTGACTAACAAGTGGTAGGTAGTGCGACATAGCGATGGCATCGAGACAACTAACAAAGCAAAGATATTAGTGATATCCAAGGTAATGGTCATCTTGCCTGAAATCTCACTTGGAATAAGACATAATCCATGAAGTAGACGAACCAACGTAGTCGAACGAATCCTCACAATTGCAAGGAAACCGGAACTATCGAGAAGAAGCATAACCGTAAAGAAGCAAACAACACAGTAAACACACAAGCATAAACATGGCATGATGCTCACGCAAGTATGATGCATGACAAGGTCAAATGTTCTTACTCATGGCAAGAGATGATGTATGAAAGAACCCCACATCAAAGCAAGTTTAAATGAGGCCAGAAACAACACGTAACAATTCCGGAAAGTCCCCATTTGCAAATTTAGAATTTGGTAACTTTCTGAACAAAACATTATGTTAACATTGTTAAACAACAAATTAAAGTGCACCATGATGATCTATACGTTTTTCTAGTCAAGTTACATATATAGATCATTTAATTCGGAGCTACGGTCTAGAAGATATGAGCTAAACATGTTTAACATGGCATTGATGCAAATGCAAGCAAAACACAAGCACAAACACTCAAATCAAGGATGCAACATGACAATATGAAACTACACACAATTCTAAGCAAGTTTCATATAGGACATGGTCAAAACGGAGCAACGGTTCAACACATACACACAAGTCAAGTTTGAATAATAATCTGCCCAAAACAGCAACTAGGCATATTGCAAGCATCAAATCAACATGCTATAGGAACTATATGCGCACAAACTTGATATGCACTTAATCTAGAGTTAACATACTTTAATTCATCTTTGAGGTTCAGGTTCATAAGCATCATGGTTAATTTAATATGATCCATGCAAAATGCAATGTTCTGTTACAGATTAGTACTTGGTGAAAAACTGGGCATATATGACAGCAGAGTTAAAATGATGGCATGTTGGAGGCGTAAAATAAAGATGCTACAGTACTAGAACATGGCATCAAATGAAAACTCATGGAATTACATACCATGGAGCGCAAATCACATAACATGGTATATACATAGGAGCAACAAGTTCATGGCACTGATCGAAACAATATGCAACCATGAACTAAGCTGATTCTCATAAAATCTGGGAATACAAACAGTAACATTATGATGCTGTCTTGGAATGCATATAATAGCAAGCATAGCAGTTTTAACAATTATGTGGAAGACTTGGGCATGTAGTAGACATGTGAATATCCAACTTACTCCATTGGCACAAGTCCATATGATGCATAGATTAATTAATATTATTTTTTCAAAATGGAACATGCTGTTAACATGTTGACAGTTTTATAATGATGGCAACTTTAGAGTAAGAAAGAGACATGCTACAGCAACTTTGCATGGCAACCAAGGGAATGGAATCAAAGTACACATCACATGGAGCAAATCGCACGAAGGAATCATATGCATATGAACAGTGGATTAGTGGCAATCATCATGGCAAGTTTGAATGTTATAATAGTTTTCTGTAGTTAACATCAGGATGCACTTTTGCAACAAAGATTACAGCATGCAGATGCATCCTATTATGCATGCAACAACAACCATCATGTAGAGCACAAAGAGTAAATCAACTTACATATACAAATCATTTCAATCGGACAAACATGCACAAAGTTGCAGCCACTCAAACATGCATACATTATATTAATTTTCAGAAAGACTAACATGCATCCATCGAATCATCATCTTTTGTTTTCAGAATAGATAGTCATTTCCATCAATGATAGCAAATCTTTCAGAGTACCCATGGTGTCCTGCAAGCGACATACTCAAAACTCCAAGGCGGTTAGACATTAATAAGCAGAGACAAGGAGTACCTTGCTCTGATACCAATTGTAAGGACCGGAGTATATTGACCAGAGGGGGGTGAATGGGAGATTCAAAATTTCTTTCGAAATGTTGAATACTCTCAACACAGCACAGCGGATAATCAACTAAGTAGTTTCAGTTCTACGAAAGAAAACTATTCTCGAAGGAAAACTATTTCCAAAGCAAAACTAGTTCCGAAACAAAATTGTTCCCGAAACAAAACTGTTTCTGAAACAAAAATGTTCCTAAAACAAAATTGTTTCTGAAATAGAACTGCTATGAAAACACAGCTGAGCAGATTTAGTTCTATGAATCAATACTATCAAAGAAACAAAATTATCAGCATAGACAGAATTGCATACATGAAGCAATTGCCCACATAACAGATACAAAACATGCACACTACTGCGAAATGTTCATCAGAGCAAGACTTAGCACAATGACTAAGTAGTACCATATGAAAACCAAATGAACATTCAGACAAACAAGCTTGAGTACAGCAAAAGCATATATGCAAAACAATATGGTCACGGTACAGAAAGAATTGCTTGGATGATAAAGAATCGCAGTACACAGATAGATATCTATCGACAGCAAAGAGCACTGAAAATAAACTACCAAAAGAAATGCAGTAGGATAGAAATGACCAGTGGTGCTCGATGGCGAGAGATGGTTTGGTAGACAAGTTCACTCTTCTACAAAAGAGCTACGTCTGGTTGGATGGACTTGTGATTCAACACAGGAGATAAACTCTCTCCATCCTATTCTCCTCAACGTGAAGTTCCTTGAACTTTAGTTGATTTCACTCGTGGTAGATTCTTTTCGGCAATCTCCAAACCTTCGACAGAGTTCTTCGCGAACCACAACGACTCTTGGTTGCTGAAGACTTTGCTCGGTGAAGACAACAACTCTTCAACACTCGAGCCGACACCTATCCATCTAGAGAGTATGCAGCTCTCAAGAGTAATAGGTACAAGAACTCTCAACTCAGATCTACTGTGATGCTCAACCACTTCTAAGTTTCGGCTCTTCATTTTCTCTTGGTGGATTTTAAACTCAAATCTCTCGGAGAGGGGTGCTCAATCAATCTTCACAGAATCTCAAGCGGAGCAGCCACCGGACAACGCCGGTGCGGTTGGCTATTTATAGCCGCAACCTTCCATGGTGGGAAATGATAATTTTGGACACGCGGTTTAGCCAATGGCCAACTGACACATTCTCAATAGTCGGATTTTAAGAGCAACGGTAACATTACTTGAGGAACAAGTAATGCTAATTCTTCGGTATGAATGAAATTTCTCACAGCAAAGAAGAACTGTGTCTCTTGCTGGCAAGTATTCATTCGGAGCACAAAGAGATTTCTCTCGCAAATTTCATAGGATTCGGCCAAGCATCACAACAGACACAAGTCTCGAATACTTATACCCCTCTTAATAGTATAGTGGTCCTATGACTCAACTAAGAGAAAGAAGAACAACGAAAGAAATGCTACGTCTTTGCTTCGTCTTCAATCTTCTCGACTGCAATCATTCTTCTTCGGACACACCGAATGAAAATTGCTTTGTGTCAGCAATTCTTTCAGGACCATCTCTGGCACGCAATCTTTTCAGTATGCTTTCTTCTCAAAACATATCCTTCTCTTCTCTGCAACATAGATGTTTCTCGGTGAAGCTCTTCTAACTTCCTGAAAGAATATAGCATTCTTCTTGATAACAAACTCTTCGAGACATGTCAATCTTTTCTGCAGCGTACATAACTTTCGAGGAAGTTTATAGCAACGGTAGTGGCAATCTTCTCGATAATAAGCTTCTTGAAACATATCAATCGTCTTTGCTGCAATCTTCTTGGAGGATTATAGCAATCTCTTCCATAGCAATCCTTTCAAAATATTATAGCAATCTCTTCCGTAGCAATCCTTTCGGTAGCAAACCTTTCGGTAGCATACCTTTCGGAAGTAAACCTTTCGGAAGCAAACCTTTCGGTAGCATACCTTTCGGAAGAAAACCTTTCAGTAGCAAACCTTTCGGTAGCATACCTTTCGGAAGAAAACCTTTCGGTAGCATACCTTTCGGAAGCAAACCTTCTGGCAGATTATAGCAATCTTCTCGATACTCCAGGGACTATTTCTCTATGTGTGCAATAGCAAACAAATTAGTCCCTCACTGTTTCTGACAACAATCTCCAAAACACAAGGGGCAAGGAATTGCACCAACAATCTCCCCCTTTTTGGACGGTTGTTGAGAAAATAGATAAACATCGAAGAGTAGATAGATATGTAACCAGAACTGTGCAGAATGTAAATTCGATAATATCTCGAAGACAAATATACTCCCCCTAAATGTATGCAGCGTATGAAAGATTAACCTTTTGGATAAACCTGCATTTATTAGAATAAGCTTGGTGGAGAGATATTTCACATCTTCGAGAAGAAATGTATTGCACCAAAGGATAATATCCGAGATATAATAGGGTGCATCCATACGTGAACTCTGGTAATAATTCCACCTACAAAAATAAATTCTCAAGAGAAATGAAGTATGGCAGGGGTTATTATCATTCGAGAACTAGAAAGAGTTCACAAGAGTTATACAACACGATAAGAATCGAATGAAGGCAAGTGTTGTAAACTCGAAAAACAACCCAGCAAAGACCCGCAAATCTGTCACTCGATGTCTTCTCCCCCTTTTTCTCAACAAGTGTCAAAAGGTGAAAAGGAACATGAGACATTACACGCCCGAAGGAAAAATGAACCATCACCCGAAAAAGGTCTAGGCTCGCTTGGCGAAGAAGTTTCTGCCTCTGGGGTGACAACATTATCTTCAGCTGCATCTTCTTCTGCTTCTTTATTGGAACGCTACGACACAACTGGGGTTTCTGGAGCATTTCATCTTTCTTCTGAGAAACTCTTTCAGCAGATAACGGAACACTATTCTCCTCAGATAAAAATTTAAGTGATGTAGCCTCAAACTCAGTGATAACATTGTTCAGATTAATCCTCAGCGGATCTGTCGAAGGAAATCTGGCTGAAAACTTAGGAGTGTTGCACTCTCGAAGATCTTCAATAGTCAGTGGTGCATCCATGAATTCATATGTTTTGAACAGACTAGCCATGTTGATTTTCTTCTTAGAAATGAATTTCCTCAGCAATTTCTTCAACGGGGCATACATGAAATCATCTGAATTTTGCGTGTATTATTGTGGGGAATATTCAGCTCATGCGCAAGACGCTCTTTTTCTTTTCGATCGTTATCAATGTGCTTAAGCAGGAGTTGTTGGGTTCTAAGACTGATCTCTGGAGTCTGGATGTATTATCTCTGAGAACTTTGCCTTTTGTAATCTTTCAACATCAGTAGAGTGTCTCTAACATGATGGATGAATTTCTCTGGAGCATCTTGAGCAAGATATTCTTTGCTTGCGCATCAATTGATAATCTTCTTCTTAGCTTCTTTTTCTTCGGCAGAATCAACAAGCTAGTGCATGAATACATCTTTGTTATCAGAGACATAACCAAGATATGGGCCATTGAGAGTATTGCGCAATAGACCTGAATTGCTCCTGGCAGGGGACTTGTAGTATGACACAGAATATAACGGAAGGTTTGAAAGTTGAACTTCAGATATTTTGTCCGAGGAAAAACCATACGAATGGTAATCGCCAACCTTATCCGAATCCATCAGGAGGTGAAACTGTTCATCAGAAATCTCATCGATGAAATGCGCACGAGTTTCAAAGTTGTTGCTTTCAATCCGAGAGAAATGCACACACTCGAGAAATTCTTCAGCGCTGCCCTTCATGACATGATGCTCTGTTATCTATTTGAGATCCCGTGTTTTTTATATCTTGTTTGTCACCGGACACATATAGTATGACATAAGACTTAGACAATATATTCTCAGTTCCATGGGTGCTTGAATGAGAAAACCTTCGTAAGCTGAAAATCTTCAATGTCCTGAAGGATTTGCTTTAAGCATTCCAATATTCTCATCAATGGTAAATCAAGATATTCATGATGGAATATCTTATTACTTTTCAACTGCGAGCATTTTCTTTTGGCTGCGAGCCAACATTTGTTTCAGCATTTGTTTCTGATGGACCAGCATTTGTTTTAGAATTTGAAGTAATTGGACAATCAATGTCCATGGCAACATTTTCCGTGAGGGGCACATCAGCTTTTTCAAGATTTTCATTCTCAAGCTCATTTCTATTTGACGAGGCACAAGGGCCTTTCCTTTCTCTGATTCATTGTTTTGAAGCACTTGAGCCTTCTTTTCCTTCTCTGATTCTACCTTCTAGAAGAATAACTCTGGAAGGAGAATTTCACTGTCTCTCATTCTTTTCAGAAGATTGTTCCGATGCTTGAGGATATGAAACATTTGCATTTTCCACACTTCCTTCTCCCTGAGCATTGGGCTCATTTCTTCCGGCTTATAGCATTCTTTTCATTCGAAGCATTTTCTTCTTCATAGCTTTCTTTTCAATGGGATTTCTTTTGGCACCAAGATTTCTTTTCGGTGCCACACATCCTTTTTTGCAGACTGCCATTCTTCATCAAACTAAACTTTTGATACAACTCCTATGCCCATGACAGTCTCTACACCCATATCTATCTGACCAGCATGCTTAGCAGAAACTTCAACAAAATCCATTAACCTATGAAAGAGAATAGATGCGAGGGAAAATATAGACAGGGCCATGAGTACGCATAGATAAAGTTTTTTTTTGATGAAAATCATTTTTGGAGAAGAATTGATCAACACTTTGAGAATTATCTCGAATGAGAAATATCTTCGAAAAATTTCATGCTAGTAAGTTCCGAAAGAAATCTACTAAGATGAAATCCATCTAATTTTCATCAGAGAGAAAACACAAAGTTTAGATCCATTCGGATGAGCACGAGGAAAAACTACAAACCATGCACAGTAAAAAGTATAAGCTCTTGAAGATCTACTGGGATAGTTGAATCAGAAGATAATCACGTCGGGTTAAACTCATATTATGAATGGAATGAGAAATACGAGTTCGGATCTCCGTACCCTAACTTGGTGGCCGAGATCAACTAAGGCGGCGCGGAGAGGAAGAGTTACCGTGACGGCTTGGAGCAAATGCGGCGAGGTCCACTAGAGTTTCATCGGTGGATGATCTCGTCAAAGTTGCAAGTGCGACGGCGCACCGAGGATTTTTGAGCGGGGGAGACGATGAGTAATTAAGAGATTGGAACCGTACAAGGAAGACGAGGAGGGGGGTAAACCTAGCTGTCTCGAGAGAAAATCTACAGTTCAGAGTCAATGGGCTCTTCACATTCACCGCATATGATAAGTGGCGGTTGTACGTGGGCATGTGGCAACCGACGGAGCAGTTTCTCCTCACTTGGGTGGGAGACCCAAATTTTGGAGGGCTTTCGCCAAATTGGAAATAACCTTCGGAACACATTTCTCTCGTAGCCAAGCACACTAGGAGAAAATTGTTTCAGATAAAATTTGCGTACCCATGAGAGAAAAGCATAGACTGGATAAGATATAATGGAGAGGTAGGGTCCAAAACATTTTACTCAGAGAGAAAAACAAAGCGAAAGAAAATAGCCACGAGTGAAATGCATACATGACTAAATCCAGATCTATGAAAGAAGATAATATCCTACAGAAGGAACTTAAATCCCAAAAGAAAACCAAGACAAGAGAAAATAACCAAAGAAAAAACTTGGGCCATGGGTAAATTCTTCATCTTGACATGACTGAAAATGATATCCTTTCCATTCAGAGATATCTTGAAGGAATTCCCCAAAACAGTCGAGATTGATCTTCTACACAGTCATATGCATATTCTTCGACAATGTCTTCAGATATATCTTCAATGATACAAATGACCCAATATCCTGAAATTGAGTTAGTTTGACTGGCCGAAGCAAACCACATGATAATGCAAGTATCTCGAAATTCTTTCAATAGAACCAAGTTTCCTTTCAGGAAACACTGATGGGATAGAATCAATAATATCAGCAAGGGTAAAAGTTAATCCTTTCAGAAAGTGAAGCATATCCCCTACAAATATCAATTTGTCTCAGGCATATGATTTGATTTGTTTCGCCTGGAGACATTTTTCCTGCAAGAAAGATTAGGTTTTCTTAACCACCCACATCTTGGCAGGTGGCCGAGAAACATTTGGTTTCAGACATGCAGGATAGGATTTCTTTCGAGAAACATAAGAGTTGTTCCTCTGGGAAGGGTTAGCATAATCAAAAGAATAAGCATTGTAATTCTTCCTAGAAGCATGACATAATGGTTGGAAGAAGTATGAATATAATCTTTCTGATGAGCATTCTTATGAGAACCATACGAGGGATTTGTAGTTTCATACAGTGAAGATTTTCCTTTCCTACGAAAGTTATTTCCCTGCATGATTAGAGCAGCAGTAACAGGCAAATTTTCAATGCGAGACTCTTCAACCCAGATTCTTTTCTTGGGTGGCCGTTCTTGCAATTAGTGCAAATATATTGTGCAAATACTTCACTATTTTGTTGCTTAAACAGTTTGTAGTTGGAATCAAATGACTCATCAGTAGGTGAAGGAAAAGGACAATCATAACCCAAGAGCAATGAAGGATCAAGGGGTTTGCTCTTGGAGAGCACCCACATCGTCTTAGAATATTGCTCAGGAGTCCAGTAAGTACCATCTGCATTTAGTTTCCTCTCAAAACCCAACCCTTCCTTTCTAGGGTTCTTGTGAAGAATTGACTTCTTAAGAACATCGTAAAGGGTCTGATGCCCTTTGAGACTTTTGAACATTCCTGTCTCAAGAAAGTTCTTCAGCCTAGCATTTTCATAAGAAATAGCAACATTTTCCTCAGACGAGGAGTTAGTTCCAACGGTAATAACATGTGCATTTCTTTCAATAGCAATAGATGTTTCAGCATTAGAATCAGAATTGCTTCGCTCTAGGAATTTTAGGCAAGGTGGAACAAATTCCTATTGAGAAGCACTAATTTGCTGGGCGAGGAGAGTATCATTTTCAATCCGAGATCATCATGAGCTGCTCTCAGAGACTTGAGCTCTTGTTCCATTTTCAGGAAATCATAGTTAAGACTCTCGGCTCCACAGTTTAAATTCGAACTGGGATGGCTCACTAGAGAGGGATTCCACGACCTGGTTAAGAAGGTGTGGGCGCGTCAACCTCGGGGTAACACGCCCATCCAAAGATGGAATAATCGAATTCGCGCCTTGCGTCGATTCCTTCGTGGATGGGCTAAACATACCGCTGGCATATACAAAAAAGAAAAGTTGCGACTATCTACCTTAATCGATGCCCTTGATAAAATTGCGGAGGTGCGGCCCCTTTCTGCTATGGAGATTGAGCAAAAAAGTCATCTAAATGAGCAGATTGTCCGCCTTTTACGCGAGGAAGAGATTAAATGGTACCAACGGTCCAAGGCCGACTCGCTTGTTCAAGGGGATGACAATATGAAATACTTTCAAATGTTGGCCAATGGAAGGCATAGAAAGAAACGTATTTTCGCTCTTGACCAGGATGAAGGCCGTATCGAGGGGGATGTGCCGCTCAGAAACTTTATTACTAACTATTACAAAGAGCTTTTTGGACCTTCAGCGGAAAGTTCCTTTACGCTGGATGAGTCTAATACTCATGACATACCTCAAGTTTCGGAGGCGGAAAATGATTTTTTAACCTCTCCGTTCACTGAGGAGGAAATTCGGACCGCGGTGTTTCAAATTGAACACAACAAGGCCCCTGGGCCAGACGGTTTTCCGGCGGAGTTTTATCAATGTTTCTGGGATATGATCAAGGTGGACTTGGTTCAGTTGTTTAACCAACTACACACCGAAAACCTTGACATTGCCCGTTTAAACTTTGGGGAAATTATTCTACTGCCCAAGACTAAGGAGGCTAGTCGTATTCAACAATATCGACCGATTTGCCTTCTAAACGTCAGCTTTAAAATCTTTACGAAGGTTGCAACAAACCGGTTGAACGGGGTGGCTGACCATGTGGTCAAACCCACTCAAACGGCGTTTATGCAAGGGCGCAACATACTAGATGGAGTGGTTGTGCTGCATGAAACCGTACATGAGCTTCACCGTAAAAAGTTGAGCGGAGTTATCTTGAAAATTGACTTCGAAAAGGCCTATGATAAAGTAAAATGGCCCTTTCTATTGCAAACTTTATGCATGAAGGGGTTTTCACCAAAATGGTGTCGTTGGGTGGAGAGTTTTGTTTCTGGAGGTAGTGTGGCTATCAAAGTCAACGATGTTGTTGGCAACTATTTTCAGACTAAGAAGGGTCTTCGCCAAGGGGACCCCGGATCCCCTATTTTGTTCAACATCGCGGCCGATATGTTAGCTATCCTTGTTCAGAGGGCTAAGATGGCCGGTCAGATTAGTGGTGTTATTCCTCATTTAGTAGAAGAAGGTCTGTCCATTTTACAATACGCGGATGACACTATTCTTTTTATGGATGATGACCTAGATAAAACAAGAAACCTCAAGTTGCTTTTATGCGCATTCGAGGAGCTCTCTGGTCTCAAAATTAATTTTCATAAGAGCGAGCTTTTCTGCTTCGGCGATGCTGCAGAGTCCGCAGCTGAGTATGCTGACATTTTTGGCTGCCAGCTTGGACAGTTCCCGATTAGGTATCTCGGTATTCCGATTCACTATCGGTGTTTTACTATCGCTGAGTGGAAGCATGTGGAAGAGAGACTTGAGAAACGGCTAGCCAGCTGGAAAGCCAAACTCTTGTCATATGGGGGACGATTGATTTTGATCAATTCCGTCCTCAGCAATATGGTTCTATACATGTTGTCTTTCTTCCACTTACCGAAAGGGGTTCTTCAGCGTCTAGATTACTTTAGATCCAGATTTTTTTGGCAATGCGATAATGAATCCAAGAAATATCGTCTGGCTAGGTGGACTGTATTATGCCATCCTAAAAGTCAAGGGGGGCTCGGAATTCAAGATCTTGAGATTAAAAACATCGCTCTTCTCAGTAAATGGGTCTACAAATTACTCACTGAGAATGGAGTATGGCAGGAAATCATTCGTAACAAATACGTGGGGTCCAAAGCCATTTCTCAAGTTCATTGGAAACCCGGCGATTCACATTTTTGGTATGGTGTCATGAAGGCCAAGGAATTCTTTTTTCAATTTGGTACTTTCTCAGTCAGGGATGGTTCTCAGGTTCGATTCTGGGAAGATACCTGGCTAGACGACACCCCACTTATGGTGCAGTACCCTAGCTTGTACAGGATTGTCACACATAAATTTGTCACGATCAAACAAGTTTTGAGACAAGAAAACCCCGATATTTCTTTTCGTAGGGATCTCTTGGGCCCTCGCCTGGCAGCATGGAATGAATTACTCTCTCGTATGGAGGACATTCAACTGACAAGCGAGCCGGACAAGTTTCGATGGAAACTACACCAAAACGGTAGTTTCTCAGTCAAGTCCTTGTACGATGCGATGACTCATATCGATGTTCCAGTTGATAACAAAAAATTGTGGAAGCTAAAAATACCTCTAAGAGTGAAGATATTCCTCTGGTTTTTAAGCAGAGGGGTCATCTTAACTAGAGATAACCTGGCACGACGTAACTGGCAAGGTAGTAAGATATGTGTCTTTTGCCAACATGACGAGTCTATCAAACACTTATTTTTTGAGTGTAAGTTTGCTCGCGCAGTATGGGCCATAGTTCAAATAGCTTCAAATCTATACCCCTCACGTAGTGCACGTAACATGTTCGGCAATTGGTTGCGGGGTATTGATAAACAATTTTCTGCACATATTTTTGTGGGGGCGGCTGCCTTATGCTGGGCATTGTGGCTTACTAGGAATGATGTGGTTTTTAATAATAAATGTGTTTCCTCTCCTGTGCAGGTTATTCATGCATGTACGCGATGGCTCCGTACTTGGTCTATTCTGCAGAAGCCGGAGGATAGAGACCTCTTTATGATCGTGTCTACACGGCTGGAGCGTACGGCCAGGGAGGTTTTCTCCCACCATGGATGGCGGTGTAATCTCCGTATAGGATCTGCCCCACCCTAGGCTGGATTGATTTACTTTTGCTGCAAAACAATGTTTATTTTTGGTTGTTTGGACTTGTTGGCTGTGTGCATCATGTTATGCAGAGGCCGGGCATTCTTTGGATGCGGTTGTATCACCTTGATAAATCAATTCAATGATATGTCCTTTATCGAAAAAAAGTTAAGACTCTCGGCGTCATCTGAGAGAAAATCATGACGACCTGATAGATCCTCAAATTTTGCCAAAAGAGCAGAATGCTTGTTTGTCAACATTTGATTTTTCTTCATCTCCTCGACCAACAAATTTTCGCCCTTCCTAAGAGTTTTCTCAAGTTTTTGTAGAGAGTATTGTTGTTCCTTCACAATTTTTATGAGCTTAGATTGATCATCTGTGACACCCCCGATTTGACCGTACACTAATCATACACGCAAACGTGTACGATCAAGATCAGGGACTCACGGGAAGATATCACAACATAACTCTAAGAAATAAATAAGCCATACAAGCATCATAATACAAGCCAGGGGCCTCGAGGGCTCGAATACAAGTGCTCGATCATAGACGAGTCAGCGGAAGCAACAATATCTGAGTACAGACATAATTTAAACAAGGTGCCATAAGATGGCTAGCACAAACTGGGATACAGATCGAAGAGGCGCAGGCCTCCTGCCTGGGATCCTCCTAAACTACTCCTGGTCGTCGGCGGCGGCCTGCATGTAGTAGTAGGCACCCTCGGTGTAGTAGGGGTCGTCGAAGGTGGCGTCTGGCTCCTGGGCTCCAGCATCTGGTTGCGACGTCCGAGAAGAATGGAAAAAGGGGAAAAGAGGGAGCAAAGCAACCGTGAGTACTCATCCAAAGTACTCGCAAGCAAGGATCTACACTACATATGCAATGGTATCAATGAAATGGGTAGTATCGGTGGTCTGAACTGCAGAATGCCAGAATAAGAGGGGGGATAGCTAGTCCTATCGAAGACTACGCTTCTGGTAGCCTTCATCTTGAAGCATATAGAAGAGAGTAGCTGGTAAGTTCACCAAGTATCACCGCATAGCATAATCCTACCCGACGATCCTCTCCTCGTCGGCCTGTGAGAGAGCGATCACCGGGTTGTATCTGGCACTTGAAAGGGTGTGTTTTATTAAGTATCCGGTTCTAGTTGTCATAAGGTCGAGGTACAACTCCGGGTCATCCTTTTACCGAGGGACACGGCTATTCAAATAGATAAACTTCCCTGCAGGGGTGCACCACATTACCCAACACGCTCGATCCCTCTGGCCGGGCACACTTTCCTGGGTCATACCCGGCCTCGGAAGATCAACACGTCGCAGCCCTACCTAGGCCTAACAGAGAGGTCAGCACGCCGGTCTAAATCCTATGCGCGCAGGGGTCTGGGCCCATCGCCCATTGCACACCTGCACGTTGCGTGGGCGGCCGGTGAGCAGACCTAGCAACCTCCATTACAAAGGAAGTTGTGTTACGCGGTCCAACCCGGCGCGCGCCGCTCAGTCGCTAACGTCTAGGAGGCTTCGGCTGATACCACGACGTCGAGTACCCATAACTGTTCCCGCATGGTGGTTAGTGCGTATAGGCTCGTAGCCAGACTCAGATCAAATACCCAATCTCGTTAAGTGTGTTAATTGATATAACCGCGGACGCCGACCAGGACCAGGCCCACCTGTCTCCTAGGTGGTCACAACCTGCCCTGACGCTCCGCCACAAAGTAACACTCGGGGGCCGTCGGGGACCTAGGCCCACCTCTATCTGGATGGAACCACCTGCCCCTTCAGCCCCCATCTCCGAACAGTAACATAGGTAATGTAAAAGTATATAGTATAAGTACCCGTGATCACCTCCCGAAGTGATCATGGCCCAGTAGTATAGCATGGCAGACGGACAAGAGTGTAGGGCCACTGATGTAATTCTAGCAACCTATACTAAGCATTTAGGATTGCAGGTAAAGGTAACAACAGAAGTAACAAGGACAGGCTATGCAGCAGAATAGGTTCATCCGAAATCAGCAACAACTACACTACTCTAATGCAAGCAGTAGAGGGAAAGAGTAGGCGATATCGGGATGAACAAGGGGGGGGCTTGCCTGGAAGATCGGCAGAGAAGGACGGGTCGTCAACACTGTAGTCGTTCATGGCAGCATCGTCAGCGGTCTCAGCGTCTATCGAGAGAGAAAGAGGGGGGGAGGAAAAAGTAAATACAAAGCAAACAATGCTACCCAAAGTATGACATGACAATATGCAGTGCCGGGTGCGTTCTAACATGGGGTTGCACGTTACCGAGAAAGGGGGATCCCATCCGGGAAAGTTTTCCCGGTTCTGGACATTTGTCAGACAGATGACCGGAGAGGGACAGTTGCACGTTCGGATAGTTAGAAGTATCCGGCGGGTATGTGGGTAGCGTAACCGGATTCGTCTCGTCGTTCTGATCAACTTTCATGTACAAAGTTTTTCAATCCGGGTTACGGATTATTTAATATGATTTAATGAAGTTTTAATGCATTTTATAATTTATTATTAATTCAGTCAACAGGGTTGACTGGTCAAATTAACCAGTGGTCCCACTATCATTGTCTCTAACCTAATTAACATTTTTAATAGCTAATTAAGTTAACTAAACTAATTAGTTTAGACTAACAAATTTAATTAACTTAATTAATTACTTAACTAATTAATTAATTAATTTAATTATTTATTTATCTATTTTTCATTTCATATTTTTTTTCTTTTTACAGGGCCGGGGCCCTGGGGTCAGTGGCACAAGCCAGCCCCTGGCTGTGCACGCACGCGCACAGGGGAGCTCGGCAGTGGGCGTGGCCGGCGGCCAGCGACGGGTAGGTGCGGCCTCGAGCGGGCTCGGCAGGGCGAGGCGCGGCCTGGGGCGAGCCCAAGCGCGGCGACGGACGGCGGCCAAGGGGCGGGGTGCGGCTGGGGTGAGGGGCGGCGCGTGCGCCAGCGGCCACGGTCGCGGGCGGGCACCGCGGGCGAAGCAGACGGGCGCCGGGCTGCTGCAGATGGTGGTGGCGGCGGCAGTAGCAAAAGCAGCAGCGCAGCACGGCGCGGGGAGCAGCAGCACAGCAGCAGTACAGGCGGGCGCAGCCAGCAGGCGTGCGAGCGCGCAAGGGGGCGAGGCTGTGCAGGGCGAGGCCAGCACAGGCCGGCCAGAGCAGCGAGCGGCGGCTACGGGGTAGAGGGAGGCGGAGCCGGGCGAGGCTCATAGGGGGGTGCCGGGTCGGGTCTGCCGCGACGGAGGAGAGACGAGGAGGAGGCGAGGCAGGGCGGCGTGCGACGAGGTGGCGACGGAAGTCGGCTCCGGGCGACGGCGATCCTCCAGGTGGCGGCGATGCGGCGTCGAGCGACGCGGTGGCCTCGGGCGAGGGCGACGGGGACCGATTCCCCCTCCCCGATCCAGATGGGATCAAGAGGTGAGGGGAGGAGAGGGAGATGCGAGCAAGTGGGGGGGTTCGGTCTACGGTTGACCGGGGTGGGGGGATAAGGGAGCGAGGGGGGCTGGCCGGTCGGGCCAGGTGGGCCGGCCTGCTGCAGTGGCCAGCTGGGCCGACTGGCCCAGTTGGGGGGGTTTCCTTTTTCTTTTGTTTTTTCCATTTAGTCCTCTTCTTTTTATTTATTTTCTTTTCTGTTTTAATTCATTTAAAAGTATTTAGGCTTTTTATAAAGGCATGGTTCCTTCACCATAAATACCTAGGCATTAATCGGCACACTCCGAACATTTTAGTTTTAAAGTTTGAAAAATTTTGACGTTTGACAAAAATTCAAATTTGAATTCGAACCGGTTGCGAACTAACGCGAGATTAGCAACTGTAACGGAGGTGACGTGGCATTGTTAGCAGAGGTTCACTGCAGCACAATTATCCGGGCGTTACAATTCTCCTCCACTACAAGAAATCTCGTCCCGAGAATTAGGAGGTAGAAGGAAACAGTGCGGGGTATTCTTCATGCAGGCGATCCTCGCGTTCCCAAGTGGCCTTATCTTCAGAGTGATGCGACCATTGGACTTTGAGGAACTTGATTGCCTTCTGACGTGTGCGGCATTCAGCTTGGTCGAGAATGCGGACCGGATGCTCTTTATAGGAGAGGTCCTGTTGCAATTCGAGCACTTCATGATCCACTGCTCGGATTGGGTCCTTGAAGCAGCGGCGGAGTTGTGACACGTGGAACACATCGTGAACCTGAGAAAGGTTCGGTGGAAGCTCCAGTTGATATGCCACTTTTCCACTTGGAAGTTAATGAACGATAGTTTCATTCTTTGTGTATTGGTTATCAAATCACCATTCTAACATTGATCATCCTACCTAAGCCCATGTTTCCGGTGCACATTTCAACCAATGTTTACTCGTGGATGTTCTCCTCGAGCATACATCATTATACCATTTGATCTGACAAATGTTATCTCCTTGTTCACATAATTGTGGAAATCCATCTTTTGGAAATCTCGATGAATTGCCGCTGAGTTCATCAGCTACCTCCTCATCCTCTCCTTGGTGTAATGATGAACTCTTGTTTCGGAACTCGCTTCCATAGTTCATCCCCAAGAATCTTACAATGTCATCTCGTCAATTTGTGTTGCACCTTTTCTTCTCAGGCATCCTGAGTCTGAGGTATCCTGACACCAATCAGATCTGAATCTCGGTCAGATATGATGGTTGGAACATGTTTCCAAGAGTTATAACGTTGGTATTATATGACCCGGTAAGGTGATGTCATGCCTAGCACACCTGGCCGGAGGACCTATTGTTATAGTTTCCTCTTAGCAGGTTAGCCATTCTTCCATGAGGAAATTGTAAGACTTATTCTATAAGTTGTTTCTGATGGATCCTTTGTGAATCCGAAGTCCGACCTTTACCTTCTGACCCTGTCTATGCTATCCCGAAGCATGACTGTGGTTACTCAAACATCAAAAGGAACATTGTAAGCGCAATGCTAAACGTCTCTTGGTCTATTATTCAAACACCATTGTACGGGTAAACATCTTGAATTCTTTGCCCCTTTATCTAAATGTTGGTGTACTTGATGTCCTCTCATGTATATCATGCTCTACCTTCTTTTGAAGGATATACTCCAAATACCTGTGTTTACACACATTATCCTTTCGATTGGTCTGATTAATCTATTAATCACATTTTCCATTCCATTGATTTGTTTAACCTTTCTTGTGATCTATATGATCTAAGCAGTAATATTCTCCTGCTTATGCAAACACCTCGTTGTACCACCCTGTTAGTAAGACCCTGTTACTTTTGTGGATGACATTCCGGTAACCACCGCTGGACGAGAACTTTGCCTTATTGGTCCGCCTCGTTCAACGAGCAGGAAAATGGTTCTCTTCGACCCCCGTCCTTAGTACCGACATTGTTGCCGACATAGCTGACAGGCTATCCTCTAACATGCCTTGCTTTCACGACTGTGCGAGATGTCTCCACCTTTCCTACTTTCAACCCACGTGGTGGGCCCATAACCCACAGGTCCCAGGATCGAAACCTGGCTCTGATACCAACTTGTGACACCCCCGATTTGACCGTACACTAATCATACATGCAAACGTGTACGATCAAGATCAGGGACTCACGGGAAGATATCACAACACAACTCTAAGAAATAAATAAGCCATACAAGCATCATAATACAAGCCAGGGGCCTCGAGGGCTCGAATACAAGTGCTCGATCATAGACGAGTCAGCGGAAGCAACAATATCTGAGTACAGACATAATTTAAACAAGGTGCCATAAGATGGCTAGCACAAACTGGGATACAGATCAAAGAGGCGCAGGCCTCCTGCCTGGGATCCTCCTAAACTACTCCTGGTCGTCGGCGGCGGCCTGCACGTAGTAGTAGGCACCCTCGGTGTAGTAGGGGTCGTCGAAGGTGGCGTCTGGCTCCTGGGCTCCAGCATCTGGTTGCGACGTCCGAGAAGAATGGAAAAAGGGGGAAAAGAGGGAGCAAAGCAACCGTGAGTACTCATCCAAAGTACTCGCAAGCAAGGATCTACACTACATATGCAATGGTATTAATGAAATGGGTAGTATCGGTGGTCTGAACTGCAGAATGCCAGAATAAGAGGGGGGATAGCTAGTCCTATCGAAGACTACGCTTCTGGTAGCCTCCATCTTGAAGCATATAGAAGAGAGTAGCTGGTAAGTTCACCAAGTATCATCGCATAGCATAATCCTACCCGACGATCCTCTCCTCGTCGGCCTGTGAGAGAGCGATCACCGGGTTGTATCTGGCACTTGAAAGGGTGTGTTTTATTAAGTATCCGGTTCTAGTTGTCATAAGGTTGAGGTACAACTCCGGGTCGTCCTTTTACCGAGGGACACGGCTATTCGAATAGATAAACTTCCCTGCAGGGGTGCACCACATTACCCAACACGCTCGATCCCTCTAGCCGGGCACACTTTCCTGGGTCATACCCGGCCTCGGAAGATCAACACGTCGCAGCCCTACCTAGGCCTAACATAGAGGTCAGCACGCTGGTCTAAATCCTATGCGCGCAGGGGTCTGGGCCCATCGCCCATTGCACACCTGCACATTGCGTGGGCAGCCGGTGAGCAGACCTAGCAACCTCCATTACAAAGGAAGTTGCGTTACGCGGTCCAACCCGGCGCGCGCCGCTCAGTCGCTGACGTCTAGGAGGCTTCGGCTGATACCACGACATCGAGTACCCATAACTGTTCCCGCGTGGTGGTTAGTGCATATAGGCTCGTAGCCAGACTCAGATCAAATACCCAATCTCGTTAAGTGTGTTAATTGATATAACCGCGGACGCCGACCAGGACCAGGCCCACCTGTCTCCTAGGTGGTCACAACCTGCCCTGACGCTCCGCCACAAAGTAACACTCGGGGGCCGTCGGGGACCTAGGCCCACCTCTACCTAGATGGAACCACCTGCCCCTTCAGCCCCCATCTCTGAACAGTAACATAGGTAATGTAAAAGTATATAGTATAAGTACCCGTGATCACCTCCCGAAGTGATCACGGCCCAGTAGTATAGCATGGCAGACGGACAAGAGTGTAGGGCCACTGATGTAATTCTAGCAACCTATACCAAGCATTTAGGATTGCAGGTAAAGGTAACAACAGAAGTAACAAGGACAGGCTATGCAGCAGAATAGGTTCATCCAAAATCAGCAACAACTACACTACTCTAATGCAAGCAGTAGAGGGAAAGAGTAGGCGATATCGGGATGAACAAGGGGGGGGAGGGGCTTGCCTGGAAGATGGCAGGGAGAAGGAAGGCAGTCAAACGTTAGTCGTTCACGGCAGCGTCGTCAGCGGTCTCAGCGTCTATCGAGAGAGAAAGAGGGGGGGAGGAAAAAGTAAATACAAAGCAAACAATGCTACACAAAGTATGACATGAAAATATGCAGTGCCGGGTGCGTTCTAACATGGGGTTGCACGTTACCGAGAAAGGGGGATCCCATCCGGGAAAGTTTTCCCGGTTCCGAACATTTGTCAGACAGATGACCGGAGGGGGACAGTTGCACGTTCGGATAGTTAGAAGTATCCGGCGGGTATGTGGGTAGCGTAACCGGGTTCGTCTCGTCGTTCTGATCAACTTTCATGTACAAAGTTTTTCAATCCGGGTTACGGATTATTTAATATGATTTAATGAAGTTTTAATGCATTTTATAATTTATTATTAATTCAGTCAACAGGGTTGACTGGTCAAATTGACCAGTGGTCCCACTGTCATTGTCTCTAACCCAATTAACATTTTTAACAGCTAATTAAGTTAACTAAACTAATTAGTTTAGACTAACAAATTTAATTAACTTAATTAATTACTTAACTAATTAATTAATTAATTTAATTATTTATTTATCTATTTTTCATTTCATATTTTTTTCTTTTTACAGGGCCGGGGCCCTGGGGTCAGTGGCACAAGCCAGCCCCTGGCTGTGCACGCACGCACACAGGGGAGGCTCGGCAGTGGGCGCGGCCGGCGGCCAGCGACGGGCAGGTGCGGCCCCGAGCGGGCTCGGCAGGGCGAGGCGCGGCCTGGGGCGAGCCCAAGCGCGGCGACGGACGGCGGCCAAGGGGCGGGGCGCAGCTGGGGTGAGGGGCGGCGCGTGCGCCCGCGACCACGGTCGGGGGCGGCCACCACGGGCGAAGCAGACGGGCGCCGGGCTGCTGCAGATGGTGGTGGCGGCGGCAGTAGCAAAAGCAGCAGCGCAGCACGGCGCAGGGAGCAGCAGCGCAGCCGCAGTACAGGCGGGCGCAGCCAGCGGGCGTGCGAGCGCGCAAGGGGGCGAGGCTGTGCGGGGCGAGGCCAGCACAGGCCGGCCAGAGCAGCGAGCGGCGGCTACGGGGTAGAGGGAGGCGGAGCCGGGCGAGGCTCACAGGGGGGTGCCGGGTCGGGTCTGCCGCGATGGAGGAGAGACGAGGAGGAGGCGAGGCGGGGCGGCGTGCGACGAGGTGGCGACGGAAGTCGGCTCCGGGCGACGGCGATCCTCCAGGCGGCGGCGATGCGGCGTCGAGCGGCGCGGTGGCCTCGGGCGAGGGCGACGGGGACCGATTCCCCCTCCCCGATCCAGATGGGATCGAGAGGTGAGGGGAGGAGAGGGAGAGGCGAGCGAGTGGGGGGGGGGGGGTCGGTCTAGGGTTGACCGGGGTGGGGGGATAAGGAGCGAGGGGGGTTGGCCGGCTGGGCCAGGTGGGCCGGCCTGCTGCAGTGGCCAGCTGGGCCGACTGGCCCAGTGGGGGGGGGTTTCCTTTTTCTTTTGTTTTTTCCATTTAGTCCTCTTCTTTTTATTTATTTTCTTTTCTGTTTTAATTCATTTAAAAGTATTTAGGCTTTTTATAAAGGCATGGTTCCTTCACCATAAATACCTAGGCATTAATCGGCACACTCCGAACATTTTAGTTTTAAAGTTTGAAAAAATTTGATGTTTGACAAAAATTCAAATTTGAATTCGAACCGGTTGCGAACTAACGCGAGATTAGCAACTGTAACGGAGGTGACATGGCATTGTTAGCAGAGGTTCACTGTAGCACAATTATCCGGGCGTTACATCATCATCACTAGAAGAGAATTCATCACTAGCATAAACTTTTTGTTTCTTGGGAGGTACCTTTCCTTTTGAAGCTTTTGCCATGAAACAATATGCAGGAGCATCAACATCACTTGAATTGTTGTCGAAGAAGTTCGACACTGGTGTGGAAGCGCAAGCGATGCCGGCCATGCATGAACCTGAATCCTCGTCGGATTCTTCTTCGGCAACTTCTTCGGACTCGAAGACTTCTTCTTTGGAGTCCATTTCCTTCCCAATATATGCCTTAGCCTTGTGAGAGCTCTTCTTTCAGTTGGAATGAGACTTGGAGGAAGTTTTTGATGAAGACTTCAAGGAGGAATTGTCTTTCTTCTTCGAGAACTTCATTTTCTTCTCATCATCAGAATCATAGCTCTTGCTCTTGAAACTTTCGCTACTACACATGTTGAACTTGCCACTAGCTCTTATTTTGGCTTCCCACATTGGACAATCAGAGATGAAATGTCCAGGCTTCTTGCACTTGAAGCATGTATATTCTTCAGAAGATTTTGACCTCGATGAAGACTTTGAGTTACTACCCGAGTTCTCTTTCGGAAACTGATTCTTTTTTGGGCAGCATTGCAAATGCTTAGTTATCTAGACGAGATCTTTGCTGATGCTATCAAGTTCATTGGAATCTTCATCGGCATTATTTTTGACGTCTGAAGAAGAATCAGCAGCAGCTTTGAGAGCATGATTCTTTCGGTAGCAAGAGCCATATAGATCTCTTTTCTCTTCTTGTTATCCTTCATGGGTGTTCAGCCTCTCCATAACATCAGCATCGTCGAGACTTTTGAAGTCACAACTTTCCTTGATCATCAGCTCAAGGATATTGAAAGAACTATCCAGGGACTGAAGCAACTTCTTCACAATCTCATGATCGATAATATCTTCAGTACCAAGACCTTGCAACTCATTTGCGATACCATTCAGACGATCAAAGGTTTCTTGACAATTTTCATTCTTGAGCCTCTTGAAGCGGTTGAACTTGGCCCGAAGAATATTGATTCGTGTTTCTTTCTGAGTTGAAACACCTTCATTGATCTTCTCTAATCTATCCCAGATTTCTTTCGTTGTTCCAAGTCTTCTGTACCGAAGGAATACATTCCTTGAGACATAGTTGCAAATGACATCCTTTGCTTGTGTATCCAACTGAATGTTTCTTTCGTCATTGGGTGTGGGAGATTTGGGTAACTGAATTGTGTAGCCATTTTCCACAATCTGCCACATTTCTTCATTGATAGCCTTCAGTCGAATCATCTTCTTTTGTTTCCAGAATAGATAGTCATTTCCATCAAAGATAGGACATCTTTCAGAGTGCCCATGGTGTCCTGCAAGCGAAATACTCAAAACTCCAAGGCGGTTAGACCTTAATAGGCAGAGACAAGGAGTACCTTGCTCTCATACCAATTGTAAGGACCGGAGTATATCGACCAGTGGGGGTGTGAATGGGAGATTCAAAATTTCTTTCGAAATGTTGAATACTCTCAACACAGCACAGCGAATAATCAACTAAGTAGTTTCAGTTCTACGAAAGAAAACTATTCCTGAAGGAAAACTATTTCCGAAGCAAAACTAGTTCTGAAACAAAACTGTTCCCAAAACAAAACTGTTTCCAAAACAAAAATGTTCCTGAAACAAAACTGTTTCTGAAATAGAGCTGCTATGAAAACACAGCTGAGCAGATTTAGTTCTATGAATCAATAATATCAAAGAAACAAAATTATCAGCATAGACAGAATTGCATACATGAAGCAATTGCACACATAACAGATACAAAACATGCACACTACTACGAAATGTTCATCAGAGCAAGACTTAGCACAATGACTAAGTAGTACCATATGAAAACCAAATGAACATTCGGACAAACAAGCTTAAGTACAGCGAAAGCATATATGCAACACAATATGGTTAAGGTACAGAAAGAATTGCTTGGATGATAAAGAATCACAGTACATAGATAGATAGATATCGACAGCAAAGAGCACCGAAAATAAACTACCGAAAGAAATACAGTAGGATAGAAATGACCAGTGGTGCTCGATGGCGAGAGATGGTTTGGTAGACAAGTTCACTCTTCTGCAAAAGAGCTACGTCTGGTTGGAGGGACTTGTGATTTAACACATGAGATAAACTCTATCCATCCTATTCTCCTCAACGTGAAGTTCCTCGAACTTCAGTTGATTTCATTCGTGGTAGATTCTTTTCCGCAATCTCCAAACCTTCGACATACTTCTTCGCGAACCACAAAGAGATTTCTCTCGCAACTTTCATAGGATTCGGCTAAGCATCACAACAGACACAAGTCTCGAATGCTTATACCCCTCTTAATAGTACAGTGGTCCTATGACTCAAATAAGAGAAAGAAGAACAACGAAGGAAATGCTACGTCTTCGATTCGTCTTCAATATTCTTGACTGCAGTCATTCTTCTTCAGACACACCGAGTGAAAATTGCTTTGCGTCAACAATTCTTTCAGGACCATCTCTGGCACGCAATCTTTTCAGTATGCTTTCTTCTCGAAACATATCATTCTCTTCTCTGCAATGTAGATGTTTCTCGGTGAAGTTCTTCGAACTTCCTGAAATAATATAGCACTAGCGGAGCTACCCGCGCATTTGCGCAGCTAGACTATTTATTTATGATTATATTGGCTTGGACTTTTGACTTTATTTGTGCATTTGACATTATGATGTGATATTTTAGCATTCATTAAATATTTTAGCATGAAATTATTTTTTCTTTGTATGTGCTAATTTTTTCCATTATACGAAAATTATATATGATAGATTTATTTTAAAAGATTTTTATTGTATTTGTGAGTGTGCGTTAGAAGGTATTAAGTATTGTGTTTTTTGTTGTGAACCAGCCTATGGTTATATAGTTAGGAGTACAGTGGTATTCCCAGCTTATCGGCGTTCAAATCCTTGACTTGACACTATTGCTCGAATTTTCATTAATTTATTTTAGCCCATTTGGCAATGTGCGTTTAGTGGGAGGAGACGTCCGGTTGACTACGAATTTGTCTGTGTTGACTTTATGAATCTCAAGATGATGAGCCGGCTTAGTCTTTTTAATCCACTCGTAGGGTGTGCTTGCCTGCCTTCATAGGAGTGAGTGTATGTATGCATATATGAGTGTCTGTGTCTGTATTGTGTTTAAAAATATATATTTTATATAGAATTCATAATCGAACCATTTAGCTAACATAAAAACTATTGAAAGGAAATGCCCTTTCTATTTATGTATTCATTTTGTTCATTTCATGAAAATTATGCATGATAGATTTATACCTTTTTGTGACTGCCTTTTACTTCCTCCATTCCTAAATATAAGTCTTTTTAGAGATTTCAATATGGACTACATACAGATGTATATAGACATATTTTAGAGTGTACATTCACTTATTTTGCTCCGTATGCAGTCCATATTGGAATTTTTAAAAATATTTATATTTAGGAATGGAGGGAATAGAAGCTTAGAAGTATTCTTTTATATGGAACTGTACGGCTATGTGTGAAGTTGATTCCATGCGTACTCTATTATTATCTATTACTCATGCTGAAGCCCGCGTGTTGAAATCTTCATTCATCAACCAGTTCCATGTATAGATTTTACGGAGCTCGACGACCATAGCAGCTGTGATCACAGGGACCCGTCGACCTTCCCACTTTGCAAGGTATTCCAACATGTAAAACCCACAGTCATGCCTAGAACGAAACAAACAGGTGAACACATGCCAACAGAAACATGATAAACTTTGAGGAAGAGATGAAAAAGGTCAAAATTGAGGTAGAAAACACATGAAAATATGGTAATTACCCGTTTTCTTGCTTCTTAGTCGTGACGTACTTGATTGGAAAATGATTGATCTGGACCTTCGAGTTTTCGTAATGACGGTTCCAGGTCTCTTTCAGGTTGTTGATAAAGAATTCAGCATGAGTAGTAAGGTCGTCGTCATCTCCTGAACGGATTGAATCAAGCACCTCAAAACGTTGGTTCTTTAGGTCAAGGCAAATGGCGTAGTGGTGACCACACTTGTCATCTGGGTTATCTGGTGCAAGCAGCTGGAACATGGGGAACATGATCTGCAAGTAAAAAAGAGAAAAGAAAAAAAGAGTTGACATGAAAACAGATTGATGTTGTTGCAAATATGATATGTAGTAATATTGCCATTTGCAATAATGGATATATGAAAAGCAAGCATCAAATGGCCAAGTGGACACATGGAAAAAAGGGTTCAGTTGCCATGTGTAATTGTCATAAGTTGCCATACATGTTTAAAGAAAGTTGCCCCAATATTTTCAGTTAAGTTGCCACATGAGTTCCATTAAAGTTGACACTTCCTTACCATGGCAACTGTTGCCACAGGAAACAGTTGCCATGAAAAGTATGTAACACACATATCGAATATAACTATGGACAAACATAGCATGGAAAAAAATAAAACATCTACAACGAGAAGAAACACTCACATATTTTTCAGTGTGAGCTTGAAATCACCATGCGCGGCAAAATGTTTCCTCAGCATGCGATGGTGGAAGTCACCATCCCATATTTTGATGGTCATGATGTAGTGCATGATCGTCTTGTCGGGACAAATGTCCACATGCTTGTTGATGTAGTGAATCGCACACGCAACTACATTCTGCGACATTTTACTAGTAGGCCTCATAGACTCGGCTAGATCACCCAGGTCGACGTATGTCGCATCGCATTGTATGATTTTGGTTCTGTCCAAACATGAGCTGTATGAAAATGATATAACATGAAAGAATCATGTCTACGAAAAAAATAAAAAATAAAAATAAACAACACATGGCAAAAAGGGAAAAAAATATCGGGAAAAAGCAAGTAAGGGGTTATGTGGTGTGGGCATTACTTTTTCAGCTCCTTCATGTGTTTGTTGTTCGACCTCGCATTTCCGAAACACTTGACAATATCGTAGAGAAGGGACTGCTCCTTTGTAGCCTTAATATCAGGCTCAAAGTCATCCACTGGTGGTGGGTGAACTACCCTCGTCTGCCTCACAGAACCAGGGGTTGCACATCTGACGATATCCTTAGATACTAGCTCAGCAGGCACATCAGAACTTGATTGGCCCTGATTCCGCGACGACCTCCTGATTAATGCTTCCTGCTCAATCCCACGGTAAGCTTCATCGAGGGACGGCGAAATCTCCTCAGGGGTGGCTGAAAGAAATGAACAGGGGAATAAGAAAATTGGACACATCAAGTTATTGTGCAAAAGTTCAAACTGTGAACTATAGTGCTGATAGAAAATATTGATTTCAAATGTCAATTCAAAAACAAAGTTTGCCATGTGCAAATGCACTGCAGTTGCCATGTGCAATGCACTACAGTTGCCATGTGACAACAATTGTAGTTGCCATATGTAATGCACTTCAGTTGCCATATGTAATGCACTTCAGTTGCCATGTGACAACAACTACATTTGGCATGTGCAACGCACTACAGTTGCCATGCGACAACATCTACAGAAAACATATGTGATCGAAAGTGTTTTGGCCCTACCAAGATAAACAACGGTTGTCATGTCAGAATAAAAATCAGTTGCCATGTTATATGAACAGCAACTGCCAAATTAAGTCACCTGCAAATGCCATCTACATGTGCATCACATAAGATTTGCCATCACAATTCAAAAACCAAAGCTTGCGACGAAGATCAGAAAAAATGTAGAAATGAATGATTAACACAAAAAAGTTTACCTTGCACTATAGGCTCTGCAAACTTCACAGCCTTCCTACCATCAGCCATGGGTTGCGCCATCATCGGGACTGTGCCTGCCGGGAAAGCAAAGGCAACAGGCATAGGATCGTTGACTGGTTCATCCTGAGTGCGATCAATCCCAAGCCTGTAGCTTGATGGGGTGAAAGCCATGGGGTGCCTCTCCTGCTGATCAGCCGGTTTGCGAACAAATTGTTTAGCAGAATCTAGAGGTGACAGATCAACAAACATGTCAGTCTCGTCTGCTACAGAATCATCATGCTTATTAGTAGGGTGGGGCGGGCTGTCAGCGGTCTCAATCACAGCCTTCTTGCCTATCTTCTTGTTTGGGCTGTACGGGACACCGATGTTGACAGGGAGCTTAGAAGTGCGCAGATTTAAACTGGTGTTCTCCATAGCAGTAAAGGACGCCGTTTGCTCTGAACGTCCACCTCCTTCAGTGGTACACTGCTTACCACCTGCATCTGTTGTATTGCAGACTTCCATCTTCTCGACTGCATTGCTTTTGGCAGAAGGTGGGAAAATTGTGGAAGCAGGCACATAACCAAAGTCACCTCTGCTGCTCTTAAGTACCTCTGGTGCATTGGATAACTGTGCAGGATTCTTGCGGGGGCTACGCCTAGGTGGCAGGCCAGCTCGCACAACGGTTGCAGTAGCAGCCTATGTGCTAGCAGCCACTGAAGTTGTTGTGCGGTGAGAGTCATCTGTGGATGTCCTGTCATACTGAAATGTGGCTTCAACCCCTTCTTTCGTGGCCACATAAGTGCCATCGGCCGCATGCTTGGAATCATAATGAGCGGGAATCTTCCTTGTTTAGGTTGAGCTCGGGAGCGTCCACTTCAACACCTGCTGATCAGGTGGCATGGGTCACAACAGCATCTCTCATTGCCACCAGGGTAGGCACTATCTTAGCAGTCCTGGCAGATACTGACTCATTGCTCCCAGATGTACGGATGCCTGCGGTTGTAGTCTACACATCTGCAACCGGCGGAGATGGGTGGCCGCTTGCATCAGAACTAGCGGCAACAGTGGACGGTGCAGCGGTAGATTTGTCAACTGACGGCTCATGAATATCCGCATTATCGGATGTCGACAACTTGGAGTGAATGCGTTCAAGTGGGTCTTTAGTAGTGCGATTGGTCGAGCGTGCAGTAGTCTTCTTCACCCTACAAAAAAATGTGTCGAACGATAAGACAACCATTCAAGAAAGCACATGAAGAGAAAAAAGGTGAGGGGCAGGAACAAGTAATTGCCATGTTAGTCATCATAAAATGCCATGTGTGATATGCCAGAGTTGCCATTTGAAAACAAAGTAGGGATTAACACACATGTTGTACAAGCGGTTGCCGTGAGTGAAAGCTACCAGTTGCCATAGGAGGGAGACAAGAGTTGCCATGTGGTCTAGTAAGCAGTTGCCATGCCGAAGAAGCAAGAGTTGCCATGTATCAGATTTAGCAGTTGCCATGTGGGACAGATAAGAGTTGCCATGTGGCAAGTTTAGCAGTTGCCATGAGGGGCAGACAAGAGTTGCCACGTTGGGTGCAGTAAAAGTTGCATATGATTTAGGAATGCATCAAACAAATTTAGCGTTAGGACTATGAATAACTTGTCAAGCTCAACATGCTGCAATTGCCATGAAAAATTTCAAAGAGAATGCATTTCCGTATCGTGACACAATGAAAATAGCTCAATCACAAAAAAAATTGATAAAAAAAGGGAGAACCCACCTCTTGCTTGTTTTCCTCAAGTCTTCCAGCACAACAGGATCCCCGGTGTTGGACGTCGATGTGCGAAGAGATGACCGAGTGGAAGTGGTGGCACCATTAGTGGGTGCCCCCTTGTTCAGCCGGGCAGAAACGCGGGATGGCGTGGGTGCTTGTTTCTGCTTAACTGATCGTCCACCAGCTGTCGCCTCACTGCACACAAAAAAAGGCAAAAAGAGCAAAAAATGCAAAAAACCAAGTGTGAGACACAAAATCATGGCGTACGTAGCACGAAAAAGCCGGGGTGTTAAAAGGAAGAACGAATAAAACAATAAAGAAACATCGAACCTCCTCCTAGCAGCAACGGGATCGGTCCTACACCTCTTGCCAACAGAGCCCTGGGCAGCATCCTCTGGAGCCCTACCCCTCTTTGAGAGAGGAACCCCCGTGTCTCTCGCAGCAGTTGGAGCAATGCCTCCTCTGGTGGAGGAACATTCGGTGCAGCCTTATCATTGTTACCTCCTACACGAACTTCCTGATGTTCGTCATGGTCAGTGTCATGTCGCACATTCTCCATGTCATCGTCACCATACTTGTCGAGACCAGCATCCACGGCACCGAAACCATCCCCGACTAGCTCCTCTTGTGTGTCAGGGAGCTCCTGAGAACTGTTGTAGTCGTACCGGCCACGGCAGCCAGTTGGATGATGTGTCCGTTCTCCGACAAAGGATGTGAACTGCCTTGCAACCACGTCGCTATCAGAACCATTCAATGATGTCCAACCCTCGACCAACTTCCCAAGCAAGCTGGTCATGCCAGAAGCAAACTGCCCGACTGGGTGCTCAATAGGTGCCCTGGCCTGATCAGAAAACAAAAAGTAACAAGTTTCAAACACATTAGAACATGTGCATAAGAAAAGAAGGCAAAAAAAACGTAAAAAGAAGTCAAATGCAAGAAAATATCATTCAAAAAACAAAAAAACATGCTTGATTACCTCAGCGGAACAAGATGGAGCTGAATGCACATCCATCCACTTGCCGAAATTTTGTGGCCCACCAAACACACTAGTCTATGGCATGCTTGGCCATCAGCTGAAAAATAGCAAAACAAAGAGAGGGCAAAAATAAGAAACAGTGACTATGGTCATGGATTGCAAGGAAAAATAATTCGAGGGGGAACGGCAAAGTTGCCATATGGAGACAACCATGGTTGCCATGTGCAGACAACCATGGTTGCCAAGTTCTTTATGGTTTGTTAGCCGTAATGAAAGCGTTGAGGTGGTCGAATGGAATGCGCAGACAAAGTTGAGTGCACAAATTGTAATATGGATGCCAAGTAAAGTGTTGTGCATTTGCCCCGCAGAACCGAACGTATTTGCCATGTTGTATACGCTATATATTTCCCTCTTTAAAAAGAAAAACTATGAATAACCAATATGGATCAATTTTGGTTTTTGCATATTATTTCCAACAGTGAACTTCAAAAATGTTGTGCAACAAAGAAGACAAAACTAACCTGCAGTTTCCCATATTTTGTATCAGATATCCTGTCTACGGCAAGCACAGCCTTGACAGCATCATAACTCCAGGCAAAGACAGCAAACTTATGTGGAGGCGGCGGACCTCCTATCTCAGTAAAGTCGACAGTAGACAAATCAAGATGATCGACGTACATGAGCTGGTTTACACAATAAAGCGAGTAAGTAAATCAGAATATGTCAGTGATCAGTATTGTGTAAAAAAAACAGAGAAAAATGCGGGGGAAAAGAAAAGGAAAATGACTACGGTTTAAATGTCGTTGGTAATGCAGTCTCCCTTGAGTCACAAGTTCAAAAATAGAAGAAAGATTTGCCATGGGCGTGAACGTATGTTTGCCATGTATCACTAATTAAAACGAACGAAAAAATAAAGGAAGTGAACACTACGTGTGTTGTAGAAATATGTAATTGCCATGTAGACATCAACTACAGTTGCCATGTATCAACAACTTCACTTTGACATGTAAAAACACAAAAATGAAAGTTGCCGTACACGATCAACTATGGTTGCCATCAAAAAAGCAAAAATCAGTTAATGCTCTGTCAAACTAGGGTTGACATAGTATGGCCAAACAGAGATGCCACATGCAAAACAATTTGGTTGCCACTTATGAACAACTGTAAATGTGATTGAGGAATGAATGAACCGTAGTAAGAGCATTTGCAGAACAGTAAGAAAAACACCGTTAGGTGCAGGCGGCAGCCCTTCTGGTACATCTTATTTGAGAATGCATCATGCAGGAAGTCGGCAATGAATTTACACCAATTCATGTTTTTAACATCTTTCAGTTTCGCCTGCACAAAAGATTTGAGGACAAAAGACACCACGTCGACAGTCAAATAAAAACATCAAACTGGCAGAGACTAGCTTCTACATGACATTAAAAACAGAAGATTGTAGGAAAAAGAATAGAGAGAGAGCATTCACCAGGATAGGGAACCACTTGTTGCTTGGGCGCAGCGACGTGGTAGGCGCAAAGACAGACGAGATCAAGTACAACAGCAGATTCATCTTAAATACCTCGCCATGGGTTGTTATGCCCTCCATCGAAGTTGCCAGCATAGTCGTATTAGGCATGGATGCCATTTGAAAGCACAAGTGCTCCCTGGATGATTTTGGTAATTAATGTCAACATATCTCTTGTTGGACTAATATCTTCATCTAGTATATTTCAGAAAGTTCAACAATGGTGTGGCATGAACAGGAGGATGTGGAACCCCTTCAAGATACTAAGGACAAAGATTGGCAAAATCTCAAGACTCTTCATTTCTATTTTAGTGATCCAAGATCACATTGAGTCCATAGGAAAAGCCAATACTATTAAAAGGGGATGAGGTGTTGCTTAATGGTCTACTTGCTCAAAATGCTTAGTGATATGCTCCAAAGCCCTCAACCACTTTCTCATTTCCAAATATGTCCAAAACCTAAAGTCAAACTCGGCCCCACTGATTTGATCTATCCGGCGCCACCGAGTTTCTTTGACATAGCCACTGCCAGAAACCCTAATCAATTCGGTCTCACCGATCAGGATCTCGGTCTCACCGAGATGGCAATGCAAACTCTCTGTTTCCCTTCATAACGTTTCGGTCTTACCGAAATGAGCGATCGGTCCCACCGAGTTCGCAATGCAAACTCTCTATTTCCCTTCGTAACGTTTTGGTCTTACCGAAATGAGCGATCGGTCCCACCAAGTTTGCCTGACCAACTCTCTGTTTAACTCATTGCTGAAATTGGTCCCACCCAGTTCATGCAATCGGTCACACCGAGATGAGGTTTTGCCCTAACCCTAGCACATCGGTCCCACCGAGTTGATCATGTCGGTTCCACCGAGAATCCTAATGTTCACATTTTGAACTAAATCGGTCTCACCGAGTTCTTCTATTCGGTCTGATCGAGTTGGGTCAAATGTGTGTAACGGTTGGATTTTGTGTGGAGGCTATATATACCCCTCCACCCCCTTCTCTATCTAAGAGAGAGCCATCAGAACGTGCCTACACTTACACTACTCATTTTCTGAGAGAGAACCACCTACTCATGTGTTGAGATCAAGACATTCCAATCCAACCACAAGAATCTTGATCTCTAGCCTTCCCCAAGTTGCTTTCCACTCAAACCATCTTTCCACCATAGCCAAATATGTGAGAGAGAGTTGAGTGTTGGGGAGACTATCATTTGAAGCACAAGAGCAAGGAGTTCATCATCAACACACCGTCTATTACCTTTTGGAGAGTGGTGTCTCCTAGATTGGTTAGGTGTCACTTGGGAGCCTCCGACAAGATTGTGGAGTTGAACCAAGGAGTTTGTAAGGGCAAGGAGATCGCCTACTTCGTGAAGATCTACCCGAGTGAGGCAAGTCCTTCGTGGGCGATGGCCATGGTGGGATAGACAAGGTTGCTTCTTCGTGGACCCTTCGTGGGTGGAGCCCTCCGTGGACTCGCGCAGTCGTTACCCTTCGTGGGTTGAAGTCTCCATCAACGTGGATGTATGATAGCACCACCTATCGGAACCACGCCAAAAATCTCCGTGTCTTCATTGCGTTTGCACACTCCAATCCCATCCCTTTACTTTCTTGCAAATAGCATGCTTTGCTCTTTCCGCTGCTCATACTCTTGTCATGCTTGCTTGAAATGTATTGTGAATGCTTAAACTTGTGCTAAAACTCCACCTCAACTTGAAGAACTTAAAAACTGCTACTTTTGCTTATTGAGGGTCTAATCACCCCCCTCTAGACACCTCTTCTCGATCCTTTCAATTGGTATCAGAGCATTGGTCTCCATTGCTTTGGTTTAATTACCATTGGAGGAAGATGGATGAGTCTACGATTGGGAGTATTAGACGTAGAGTACCTATACTTGATGGAGAGTTCTATCATGCTTGGAAAAATGAGATGCTTGAGATTTTCAATGAATATAATTTGAACAAGTATATTACTTGCCCTTGTGCACCTCCTATTGATCCTTTGCATCCTACCCCTGATGAGTCTCTTGACATGATCCGCAATCTTAGAACTGTTAATCTTATCATTAGAGGATTGCCTAGAAACTTGATTGTATGCTTGCCTACACTTGAATGTGCTTACACTATATGGAGATACCTCGAGAAACGCTTTCCAAACTATTCCTTGAAAAATCTAGATGAGATTCTTCAAAAGTCCATTGCTTTAAATACGATGAATTCTAGTGATCCTAAGTTTGGTGATTGTCTATTTGAGCTTCGTGACCTCATGCATGCCAAAGGAGATGTTGGAATCATTAGTAACATCATCTCTCAAGTCATTAGAATTCATAAAGATGAACATTGTCTTGGTTATAAATCTAATGAATTACCTTCTCTAGGTAATGATCATTCATATGATGATGATGTTGAACATGGATATTATGACGAGGATGATGATAGTGACCTTGATCTTGATGAGTCTATGAGACACTTTGGTCTTATGGCTAACCTTCATGGTTACACGGCTGGAGGAAAGGAATGGGTTCTTGATAGTGGATGTACCGATCACATGACCGGAGACAAGGATATGTTTCATGAGCTTGCTGAAAATGACGGCCCTCGGAAGTATGTCACTTTTGGTGATAACTCAAAGGGTAAGGTGGTTGGCCTTGGTAAGGTGGCCATCTCACATGACAGCTCCATCCAAAATGTTATGCTCGTTGAATCTCTTGGCTACAATCTACTTTCCGTATCTAGACTAGCCGATTTCGGTCTCAATGTTCTATTCACTTAAGTAGACTGCCAAGTGTTTCGAAGAGATAATCATAGTATGGTCTTTACCGGTATACGTAGAGGTGATCTATACATTGTTGACTTCACTAAAAGAGCTCGACCTAGAACTTGCTTAATTGCTAAATCTTCCAAAGGTTGGTTGTGGCATAGAAGGTTAGGTCACGTGGGCATGCGAACTCTTGATAAGCTTATTAAAGGTGATCATATCCTTGGTGTTAAAGATGTTATATTTGACAAGGATAGACTTTGCAGTGCTTGTCAAGCAGGAAAACAACTTGGAGGAAGTCATCCCGTAAAGAACATTATGACCATGAGAAGACCGCTTGAGCTACTCCACATGGATCTTTTTGGTCCCAACGCCTACAAGAGTCTCGGTGGTAACTCATTTGGTTTAGTCATTGTTGATGATTTTTCAAGATTTAAGTGGGTGTTCTTTCTTGATGATAAATCGCAGGTCCAAAAGATCTTCAAGAACTTCGCTAGGAAGGCCCAAAATCAATTTGAAGTAAAAATCAAGAAGGTTTGCAGCGACAACGGAACGGAGTTCAAGAACGCCAATGTGGATACCTTTCTTGACGAAGAAGGGATTTCACATGAGTTCTCGGCTACGTACACACCTCAACAAAATGGAGTTGTTGAGAGGAAGAACCGGACACTCATTGAGATGGCGAGAACGATGCTTGATGAATACAAGACGCCAAAACACTTTTGGGCGGAAGCAGTTGAGATAGCTTGTCATGCAACAAATCGACTATATCTTCACAAGCTTCTTGGCAAGACGGCATACGAGCTTCTCATCGGTAACAAACCCCAAGTTGGATACTTTCGAGTATTTGGCTCAAAGTGCTACATTCTTGATAAACATCGTCGTTCAAAATTTGCCCCTAAATCTCATGAAGGTTTCCTACTCGGTTATGGCTCAAACTCTCACACTTACCGTGTCTACAACAATTTCACCCGAAAGGTTGAAGAGATGGTAGATGTGAAGTTTGATGAATCTAACGGCTCGCAAGTAGAGCAATTGCCAATTGATGTAGGAAACAAAGACCCTTCGGAAGCGATTCAAGACTTGTCTATTGGCAAGATTCGCCCAACGGAGGTAAAGGAGAGTACCTCGTCCGTTCAAGTGGAAGCCTCAACTTCACACCAAGGTGAACCACAAGTTGACTTGGAGGCATCCACAAGTGGAACACGTCAAGATGAAGGAGACGAGGAAGTACAACAAGATGAACCTCATCAACCTCCTTCTCCACCTCCACAAGAGAACATCAACGCCAACAACAATGAAGATAGACAAGAGGAAGAAAAAGACAATGAAGAGGATGTTCCACCCCGACCCAAACAAAAGCTCTCACGAGTTAGAGCAAGAGTCTCAAGAGATCATCCCGTCGAACAAATCTTCGATGATATTCAAACCGGGAGAATTACTCGCTCTAAGTCTCGCTTAGCTAACTTTTGTGAACATTACTCATTCATTTCTAACATTGAACCTATGAAGGTTGAAGAAGCTCTTGATGATCCGGATTGGGTGAACGCTATGCATGAAGAGCTACACAATTTCGAGAGGAATCAAGTATGGACGCTTGTTGAAAAGCCCGATGAAAAGCACAATGTCATTGGAACCAAATGGGTGTTTCAGAATAAGCAAGATGAAGATGGACAAGTTGTATGCAACAAGGCCCGTCTCGTCACCCAAAGTTACACTCAGGTCGAAGGTATGGACTATGGTGAGACATATGCCCCCGTTGCTAGACTTGAGTCCATATGCATCTTACTTGCTTATGCCAATCACCATGATATCACTCTATACCAAATGGACATTAAAAGTGCCTTTCTAAATGGAGAAATTGAGGAGGAAGTCTATGTTAAACAACCTCCTGGCTTTGTTAATCCCAAGAAACCTAATCATGTTTACAAACTTCACAAAGCACTTTATGGTCTCAAACAAGCTCCTAGAGCATGGTATAAATGCTTGACTAAGTTTCTTATTGAAAAAGGCTTCGAGATTGGAAAAATTGATTCTACACTTTTTACTAAAAGGGTTAATGGTGAATTATTTGTGTGCCAAATTTATGTGGATGATATCATATTTGGTTCGACTAACCCTCATTTTAGTGAAAAGTTTGGAAGGCTAATGTCGGAGAAGTTTGAGATGTCTATGATGAGTGAACTCAAATTCTTTCTTGGTTTGCAAATCAAGCAAACTAAGGAGGGTACCTTTGTTTCCCAAACAAAGTATACCAAGGACTTATTCAAGAAGTTCAATATGCAAGAGAGCAAAGGTATGAAAACACCCATGCCTACTAGTGGACATCTTGACTTGACTAAGGATTGCAAACCGGTTGACCAAAAGGTTTGCCGCTCTATGATTGGTTCATTGTTATATCTATGTGCCTCCCGTCCCGATATTATGCTAAGTGTGTGCATGTTTGCATGATATCAAGCGGCCCCTAAAGAGTGTCATCTTAAGGCTGTGAAAAGGATAGTGAGATACTTAATCCATACACCAAACTTTGGCATTTGGTATCCTAAGAGGTCCTCTTTTGATCTTGTTGGCTACTCCGATTCGGACTATGCCGGTGACAAGGTTGATAGAAAGTCCACTTCGGGAACTTGTCAATTTCTTGGTAGATCTCTTGTGTCTTGGTCCTCCAAGAAACAAAACTCGGTATCATTATCCACCGCCAAAGCGGAATACATTGCCGCCAGATCATGTTGTGCTCAATTACTTTGGATGACCCAAACTCTTAAGGATTATGGGATACATGTGAAACATGTTCCATTGCTATGTGATAATGAAAGTGCTATTAAGATTGCTCACAATCCCGTGCAACATTCTCTAACTAAGCATATTGAAGTTCGTCATCATTTCATTAGAGATCATGTTGCTAAAGGAGACATCAATCTTAAGCATGTTCGTACCGATAAGCAATTGGCGGATATATTCACCAAACCGCTTGATGAGAAAGTATTTTGCCGTTTGAGAGGTGAATTAAATATTATTGATGCCTCAAACTTGGAGTAGAAACTCCATTCGGATACATGCAAGGCATGAGCTTGTCTTTTGACTAATCCTTGATATTACTCTTATGATGATGATCATATGTCTTGGATCTATATTTATACCCTTGCATGTTATCTAACCCTTGTAGGTACTTGGATGAGCCCAAATCTACGAGATTGCAAGTCACTCACATCTTGAGCGATCTTTACATCACCAAGTTTCTACTATATGGTTGTTGAATACAAGGAAGTGTGGATTCACTCAACATATCCTTTGACAATTTCTATATATCAGATTTCATTTGGTATCAAGTTTCATGATTGTCATCTTGGATACACAAGTGCTATTCCTTGCAAGACTAACCCATGTAGGAAGATGAACTCAAAATATAAGTGGTGTTCTCAACTCTTGATGAACTACATCAACCTCGAGCATCCAACACAAGTTCGACTACATGATCAAGATCAAAACAACCACTCAAGGTATGTTATTCCATCTTAGAGAAGCTTTACTCCAAGACATGGGTCAAAGCAACTCACCAAGATGTGAATACACCAAAAAGCTTAAACAAAAAATGGTAACCCCATTTTGAGCTTAAACGATGAGTATGATCTACGATCAAGTGTCATCACTTGACTCCTCAGTCAATATACTCTAACATAGGTGACTTTGTCGCCGACCCCTTCTAGATGAAGTTCTCTAGTGTTTCTTTGTTTTGCATATGTTTTTACTTGTTTGTTCCCCTTATAAAAAAACTTCATCTAGATCCTTTTCTTTGTATGTTTCTCTGTATTTTTCTGCATCTAATTCATTGCAAATTCTTCAGTTATTTCCTTGCAAATCCTTGTGAGATTTCGATTGCCAAGTGAGCTGAGTTGACAAGACTTTTCCTCTGTATTGAACTCGGCCTCACCGATTCATGCCCATCGGCTAGACCGAACTACAATACCTTGTAGACAGTTCATCGGTACAACCGACGAGGACTAACCCGGTCTGACCGATATGCATCATCTATGACATCGCCAACTCGGTGTCACCGATGAAAATAGATCGGCGTTACCGATTTCACTACTGAGAAAACTTTTTGCCATTGCAAATGTCATTTCTTCTCCAGCTCCACTCAATGATTCTTATCCTCTACTCACATCTTATACTACATGCTGCTTTGTAATGTGTTTCAAGGACCAAACCTATTTGACTCATGCTCCAGAAGGTCCCTTCTTGGAAATTGATGTCAAAGGGGGAGAAAGAGAGCACATCAAAGCTTATCACATGGGAAAGCACATCTTAGCTTGCTTCTCCAGATGCTTATTAACAATAGAGGAGAGAAGTCACATGTCTTTAAGAGGGGAAAGACATGTTAATAAATGTGAGTTCGTATCTTTTCATGCTCTGATTTTTTTCTTGCTCTGATTTTCTCTTACCCTACCTTCTCCCATTATCCAATATCAAATTTTGGGGGAGAAAGAGTTCCTATCTAAGGTAAGAAAATCTTTGGAATTCATTGCATATCTTTAATCTTTGGGGACATGTCCATATCCAAATAGAGTACTAAGTACTTACTCTTTACATGTCATCCCAGTCTTGGTAATCTTGTGGTCTCCTGAACTTGCTTCATTTAGAGTGTTCTTGTGTTATCTAACCTTATTTTCTCAAGCTCATCTCTTCCGAACCAGCCCAAGACCACAAGGTAAGTATATGCATCACACTCATGTGCATGATGATCTCTTGCTGATGTACATATTGTTTGCAAGGACTCATGAACATAAAGGTACACTTCCTGTATACATCATTTGCTCTGATGCATATAGCCAAGATACATGTAACTCATTGCTTGCTCTGACATGCTTATGCATTCACATGATCTTACATACTATCTTTACATGATTGCATACATGTAGGGGGAGCCTATGCATGTTACATGTCCTTCCAAAGCTTTACTTGTTACTCTTCATATCCTTATCTAAAGCTTTGATATATGTTGTCATCAATTACCAAAAAGGGGGAGATTGAAAGCACAAGTGCTCCCTGGGTGATTTTGGTTATTAATGTCAATATATCTCTTGTTGGACTAATATCTTCATCTAGTATATTTCAGAAAGTTCAACAATGGCGTGGCTTGAACAAGGGGATGTGGAACCCCTTCAAGATACTAAGGAAAAAGATTGGCAAAATCTCAAGACTCTCCATTTCTATTTTAGTGATCCAAGATCACACTGAGTCCATAGGAAAAGCCAATACTATTAAAAGGGGATGAGGTGTTGCTTAATGGTCTACTTGCTCAAAATGCTTAGTGATATGCTCCAAAGCCCTCAACCACTTCCTCATTTCCAAATATGTCCAAAACCTAAAGTCAAACTCGGCCCCACCGATTTGATCTATCCGGCGCCATCGAGTTTCTTTGACATAGCCACTACCAGAAACCCTAATCAATTCGGTCTCACCGATCGGGATCTCGGTCTCACCGAGATGGCAATGCAAACTCTCTGTTTCCCTTCGTAACATTTCGGTCTTACCGAAATGAGCGATCGGTCCCACCGAGTTCGCAATGCAAACTCTTTGTTTCCCTTCGTAACGTTTCGGTCTTACCGAAATGAGCGATCGGTCCCACCGAGTTTGCCTGACCAACTCTCTGTTTAACTCATTGCTGAAATCGGTCCCACCGAGTTCATGCAATCGGTCACATCGAGATGAGGTTTTGCCCTAACCCTAGCACATCGGTCCCACCGAGTTGATCATGTTGGTCCCACCGAGAATCCTAACGTTCACATTTTGAACTAAATCGGTCTCACCGAGTTCTTCTATTCAGTCTGACCGAGTTGGGTCAAATGTGTAACGGTTGGATTTTGTGTGGAGGCTATATATACCCCTCCACCCCCTTCTCTATCTAAGAGAGAGCCATCAGAATGTGCCTACACTTCCACTACTCATTTTTTGAGAGAGAACCACCTACTCATGTGTTGAGATCAAGACATTCCAATCCAACCACAAGAATCTTGATCTCTAGCCTTCCCCAAGTTGCTTTCCACTCAAACCATCTTTCCACCATAGCCAAATCTATGAGAGAGAGAGTTGAGTGTTGGGGAGACTATCATTTGAAGCACAAGAGCAAGGAGTTCATCATCAACACACCATCTATTACCTTTTGGAGAGTGGTGTCTCCTAGATTGGTTAGGTGTCACTTGGGAGCCTCCGACAAGATTGTGGAGTTGAACCAAGGAGTTTGTAAGGGCAAGGAGATCGCCTACTTCGTGAAGACCTACCCGAGTGAGGCAAGTCCTTCGTGGGCGATGGCCATGGTGGGATAGACAAGGTTGCTTCTTCGTGGACCCTTTGTGGGTGGAGCCCTCCGTGGACTCACGCAGCCGTTACCCTTCGTGGGTTGAAGTCTCCATCAACGTGGATGTACGATAGCACCAACTATCGGAACCACGCCAAAAATCTCCGTGTCTTCATTGCGTTTGCACACTCCAATTCCATCCCTTTACTTTCTTGCAAATAGCATGCTTTACTCTTTCCGCTGCTCATACTCTTGTCATGCTTGCTTGAAATGTATTGTGAATGCTTAAACTTGTGCTAAAACTCCACCTCAACTTGAAGAACTTAAAAACGGCTACTTTTGCTTGTTGAGGGTCTAATCACCCCCCTCTAGACACCTCTTCTCGATCCTTTCACCATTCCAGGAAAACAAACGGGGGAACAAAACTTCCTCAATCTCATTGTTCACCTCATGCGGAACTTTGATTTCTCCACGGGGGACACCCAAAGTGCAGAATACAGATTCCTTGTCCAAAGGGAGTCTTCCACGTCCCGGAATGACGAATTCCCTAGACGCAGGATCGTATATCTCACCGAGCCAGTCGCATACAAGGTTCACTAGATTCGTGCATCGAACATCCATCAATGCCTGCATCCCCATCTCACCGGCAGCTCCCTTCTGCTCATCAGTAAAACCCTTGGTCAATATAGTCAAGCGTTCTTGCGAAGCCCTATTGCGCTGACGTTTCTTCTTCTGCAGAACACAAAAGGGTCATTGTTGCCATGTTCAATATACTAAAAATTAGTTCTGACAGATGAATGTAAACTCAGTATCACAATAAAACAGTGGGGAAAAATGACCTCGTCGCCGTCTTTCGTACGACCGGTCGCACGATTCCGTGGCGGTACCTCCATGAAGTCGTCATCATCGTCTTGCTGGTCACCACGAGCCTTGGTGCTACGGTAAGAACAAAAACACGTTAGTACAAATGAAAACACAATCGACAGATGCAGAAAGAGATGCACGAAGTAACGAGGCAGTGGATATCATCGACAACAAAATGAAAACTGCCATGTTTACCCTAAAACAAATGTGTACGATGTGTCATAAGAGGGAGTTGCCACCTGCAATCTGAAAAATGCATGACATATGCTCCTAAGCAAAACTAAGCAGCTGACAAAAAAAAGTACTTAAGAAAAAGGCATGCAAAAATAATGCCATGCTGCGTATATGTAGTTTGCCACCTCCCTGAACACAAATTAGCGAAAATTGAGACGCGGATGACTGCATAAACAAGCTAACTGACAAAATTTGGGTTCAATCAGAAGTTGCCATGTACTAAAAAGATTTACGTTGCCATGTTTGCGCAAAAACAAACATGTCAAGTAAAGTCTTAGTGTGTGAAAGGAGGTAATTGCCGTCTGCTAAACATGCACAGTAGGCGAAAAATGACCACTGAAACAAGTGCAAAAACATGGCAACTGACAGGTTTGCTTCAGAAAAGGCAGTTGCCATCTAGCAGATTCAAGTTGCCATGTTAGTAGTAAACAATGTGGCAACTAAGGCAGTACAGTGGAACACCCAACTGCCATTATCCAACATATAATGTGGCAACTGACACATTGGCTTCATAAAAGGGAGTTGCCATCTAATAGATTCAAGTTGTCGTGTTATCACAAAACAGCATGGCAACTAAGTGAGTACGTGGAACACACAAACTGCCATTATCCTACATAGAACATGGCAACTGACAGAGTTGCTTCAGAAAATTAGTTGCCATCTAGTAGGAAAGTTGTAGATAAACAAGTGCATTGAAATTGCCATGTCTGCACAGAACATAATAGCAAATTAAAACATTTCCAAATAAAACCCAAACTGCCATTATCCTACAAATCGAAATGCACCTAACTAGATCTAGGGTTCATACCCAACTATCAGTCCCTGAGTTCGACTACAACATCGCCCCTAAAACAGTGATAATCGCAGCCTACGAGACCATCAAAACTAACAAAAACACAGTAGAAATTAGAATTGCAGACATCTAATCTCTCAAAACAGAGAGATAGTTGCCGAACGGGCGAGCCTCGCCGGCTTGACTACCACCGCGACGGCGACGGAACTGTGCAATGCCGGCCTAAATGGCACACATGCGACTCCCCCCGCCGACGGGGACACTCGAGCGCCGCGAATCCACCTGAATCTCGAAAGAGCTCGAGAAGGATGTGACCAGAGAGGAAGGGAGACAGATTGGACCAGTAGAAAGCTTCGAAAGCCTTACCTACTCGCGGTGGCTGCTCCGGCGACGACGCTCCGGTCCGGTGAACCCAAGCGACGGCCGCGAATACCCGCGACTCTTCCGCCGCCTCCTCCCCCTCTCGACTGCTCCTGCTAGAACTTCGTTCCTATCGAATGGAACTGCTGGTGTGGGGGGGGGGGGGAATGGGAAGAAATGAAGGGGGTGGGGGTGGGGAACTGCAGCGCCGAGGAGGGGAAAAGGGGCAGACGTGGGAGACGATGAATAGGAGTCGTGCGCGGCGTGCAGGCGCGACGGCAGTTCCACCGCACGTCCGACTTGCAACCGCGGCCTCTCCGTGCGAGAAACCAGCGTGCAGGCGAACTGCCAAACGCCCACCCACCAGCCTCGTCCTATGTGGCACGCGAAAACTGCCTCAGTATGTCAAGATTCATGCAAACTTAACTGGACGGTGATCCACGCGTGTGGGCGAGTTGCAAGATTGCCACACGTGTAGGCGTTAGTATTTTCGAAAGATTTATATTTAGGAACGGAGGGAATAGAAGCTTAGAAGTATTCTTTTATATGGAACTGTACGGCTATGTGTGAAGTTGATTCCATGCGTACTCTATTATTAGACTGGACCAAAATATCGTCTAGAAAAAGACTGGACCAAAATATCGTCAAGAAACCGTGCTCCTTTTGTTCATTTTTTTTCGCACAGCCTTAATTTGGTAAATGGTCGAACCAAGAAGGCCTCTAGCGCAGCTCTTCTCCCTTGCTTTTCAGTGGCAGCACCAGCGCATGCGCTCGTCGCTGGCTCGGCTGCGTACCGCCGCCAACCATAGCTTCAGCGGATGGAAGATGTATGCCGCAGCGTCTCTCCCGATCTCTTTTTCCGAATGGATTTGAGGGAGCCTTCAGCCCTTCACAGGTAAAATCCCTTATTTTCGTGCATCTCACATGAGGTAAATGTCATCCCAGATTAGAAATTGTTGGGTAAAATCTCCATGCCACAACCACGCTCAAGATTTAGTAAAGAAGATATTTAAATCTCCTTGCTGCAGGCACTTTTTCATGGATCTGATGCAAAAGAGATTGAGATTTGGGGACTATTCATTAGAGGGATTAGAGTTGGTATCGTGATCTTCTGGAAGTATGTGGTATGAGAGAGATGATGGTATATTCAGTAGAGTTGATATCCATTGCCAAATGAAAAAGGTACGATCTGTATTTTTTGCTCTCAGAAATTACTTCTCAAGTTTATAGAAATATTAATGTAGAAAGAACTTATGTGTACAAACATGATAGAGTTAGTTCACGGATACAGAACTGATGAACAGAAATTTATATATTTTATTGAAAGATTAAAGATCCATATGTACGCATACATTATATTCGCTCGAGGAGGCTAATGCCTATGTTTTTAGAGAGACAAATTGAGGAGATTTTGGGAACCGGAAACTATTCGTGAGAGAGATGTGAGTGTTAGATTGTGAGAGATTAGTAATGGCTATTTAGGGGAATTAATCGGTGAACTTTCTATTGAACGTTTTTAAAAGATTTGGATTTTGAGATTAACCGTGAATATATTTTAGTTGTGGATCGTGGCTATAATGTGGGAGATTACGAAAAGCTTATTGTAGGTGGAATCCATTGGTGATTTCATTGTTTCATCTGCTGCGATATTTTTTGTGTTAAAAATATTCAAGGATAAATAACTAATTTTAAATTTAATATTTTACAGAAAGATCAAACATATATATCTATGGATTAATAACTATTTAAAAATTTAACATGCCAACCAAGTAAATGTGTTGGTTCAAAATGTATGGTAAGGTTGTCTGTGACTATGTAATTATACATGAGTTGTCTAATGACTTGAGGAACTGCACTATCAATTAAAAAATCTCTTTGTAAACAATATTCTTTGCGACATCTTCGGTTGGACACTCTTCGTCATCGATCAGCACCTTCAATCCTTCCTTGTTTGTCACTCTTGATAGTGCCACATATAGTTGTCCATGGCAGAACACTTGCTTAGGCAAATATATGCCTACCTTGTTTAAGGACTGACCTTGGCTCTTGTTTATTGTCATTGCGAAGCACACTGATAATGGATATTGCCTTCTTTTCAGCACGAATGGCCATTTTGAGTCGCTTGGTGACATGATGATTCGAGGTATGTAGACCTTATCGCCGACATGTGTTCCTGTGATTATTTGTGTCTCGATGTATTTGTTTCCAAGTTGTGTAATTGTCATTCTTGTACCATTGCATAAACCTGCTGCTTGGTTGATGTTGCATAGGAGCATGACTGGCAAACCCACCTTCGGTTTTAACTTATGGTCTGGTATTCCTGGGGACGTTAAGGCGTTGAGGAACTCAGTAGGCTGCATGTTCATCATGATGTTGGTATTTGTCGTTGCCTTGCACACTGTGTCCAGGCTTAGGTATGTCACCTCTTCACCTTGTATTTGGCTCATTATGTGGTCATTTATCTCCTTGACTGTATCATTTCTTGGACATAGTATTGCTCTTTCTTCTAGGTAATCCCGCTCACGGTATTTTTGCAGCAAATTTGGGTATATGCTTTTGACGATTTGTTCTTTACGATTTTCTCCTTTCTCTAGCAGTAGGTCTTTTGGTATTTTTATCCAATCCTCTCCTTCATCTGATGCTGTTTTCCCATCGCCAATCTGTAGTATCCACTCTGCAAATTCAGCGACCTTTTGCTTTTGTATTGGATCATCTGACAAACACTTCAGCCGCATGTTTTGTGTTAACTCAAATATTTCAAAGTGTTTCCATAGATATGACCTTTTGATTGAAGCATTTACTATCTGCTCTCTCCTTCCTTTGGTTATAACTGGCAGGATTTGTCTGAAGTCGCCTCCTAGTATAACTGTCATTCCACCAAATGGCTTTTCATCGCTGTTTTCATTAGCGAACCTTAGAATATCTCTAAGGTTTTCGTCTAGTGCCTCGAAGCAGTGTTTGTTTGCCATAGGAGCCTCGTCCCACAATATAAGTGAGTCTTCTTTAGCAGTTCAGCCAAATGCGAGCCTTGTTTTATTTCACACGTTGATTCTTCAGTGATATTAAGTGGAATACGGAACCTTGAGTGTGCTGTTCTTCCACCTTGGAGAAGCAACGCTGCAATGCCACATGATGCTACCGCAAGCACTATCTTCCCCTCTGATCTTAGCTTTGTCGTTATTGCTTTCCATAGATAGGTTTTTCCTGTGCCACCGTAGCCTTCGACAAATATCTGCTTTCCTAGGCCTTTGTCGACTGACTCCATTATTGCATCATAGGCCCTTTTCTGGTCTTGGTTAAGATTGTTTAGTATGATTTTGTGCTCATCCTTGAGTTTGTCCATGTCGTAGTTGACCTCTTCGTTTATTAGTCTGTTCCCAAGTTCTTCTAGCTCTGCGGCATTTGGTAGTTCTATGTCTGGATAGTCCTTTAGTGACTTTCCTACTTGCCTCATTAGTTTTTCTATCTCAATCAGACCATACGCTTTCTTCTGTGTGTTTGTAAGCCGAAGTGTTGGAAAGTTTATGATAGGAGCTAGGGTTCTCCCCGGTCTAGGGCGTAGCTTGTAGGGAAAGGAGGGAGGTGGGCGAGGGCTGGAGCGCGGCGGCCGGCGGCGAGGCGCCGTCCTTGCGGCGGTGCGGCGGCGGCTGAGTCAGGAGGCGGCTAGGGTTTAGGGTTTCCGGCTCCTCTGCGAGCCGGGCAATAGAATTGTCCTATTGCTTAAATCTCAAAATAATCTTACAAGTTGTATATATAACCACGATGTGAAATAAAAACTAAGATAACTTGCGGGCTAAGCTTGCCCGGTGGGCCTCCTACGGCCGTAGGTCCGGCCGGTCATAACATCTCTCCCCGCCTGCGCAAACAGCTCGTCCTCGAGCTGAAAGTCGGGGTAGTGTTGGCGGAACTCCTCGCGCTGCTCCCAAGTAGCGTCCTCCTCTGAAAGTCCAGTCCATTGAATCAACACGTGCCAGGAGCCGCGGCGCAGCTGAGCCTTCAACGCCTTCTCCGGCTCAGGAAGGAGACGCCCGTCGGTGACCGGCGGTAGCGCTGGAGGAACCACGGGTGGCTCTCCACGGAAGGGCTTGAGCAGCCCCACATGGAAGACATCCTGAATCCGCGCACCTGCCGGAAGCTGAAGACGGTAAGCCACCTTCCCAATGCGTTCCAGGATAGCAAAGGGACCGGCATAGCGAGGACCCAGCTTCTTCGCGCGTGGGTCGAGGGACTGCGTAGAGCGATGAAGTAGACGCAGCCACACCCAATCACCCACCGCGAACTCCGCCTCGCGATGGTTGCCGTCGTAGTAGTGTTTGGCCAACTGCTGGGCCTGAAGGAGGCGTTGCCGGACTTCTGCCAGCATCTCGTCACGGTTCCGCAGAAGAGCACCGGCCGCCTCGGTCCGTGCCAAGGCCGGATCAACAGGAAGAATCGGCGGAGGTGGCCGGCCATAAACCACCTCAAAAGGCGTAGCACGGAGGGCGGAGTGATAAGAGGTGTTGTAGCAGTACTCCGCCCACGATAGCCAGTCCACCCATGCGCGAGGGCGATCACCTGTGACACAACGCAAATACATGGCAATCACCTTGTTAACGACCTCGGACTGGCCGTCCGTCTGAGGGTGGAAAGCTGTGCTCAGGCGGAGCTTAACGCCTGCCAGCCGGAAGAGGTCGCGCCACACATGTCCCGTGAACACGGGGTCCCGATCACTGACGATCGAAGGTGGGAACCCGTGGAGACGGACAATGCCATCGAAGAAAGCCCGAGCGACAGACGCCGCCGTGTAGGGATGCCCGAGCGTGATGAAGTGGGCATACTTGGAGAAGCGGTCGACCACCGTGAGAATGACGGACTTGCCGCCCACCTTGGGGAGGCCCTCGATGAAGTCCATGGAGATGTCCGCCCAGACCTGGGACAACACCTCCAAAGGCTGGAGCAAACCAGCTGGCCGTAGAGTCTCCGTCTTGTTGCGCTGGCACGTCACACAAGACCGTACCCAGTCACGGACCAGGGCACAATCTCCTGGAATGTAGAAGTCGGCGCGGAGACGATGGAGTGTCTTCTGCACCCCCTCATGGCCCGCCGAGTGGGCGAGGCGCAGCACCTGATGACGAAGATCGTCGTGCGCCGGAACGAAGACCCGGCGCCCATGGAGGAGCAAGCCGTCGGCGAGGCGCCACGGCTCATCCAGTTCCCCCGCAGCCAGCTGCTGCTGTAGGAGGAGTGCGTCGGCCGCGGCTGCTGTCGCCCGCCGGATGTCGGTGAAGAGGGCGAAGGACGGCCCGGTGATGATGCAGAAGGCCGCCCCCTCCGCCGCACCGTCGTCCGTGTCGGCGTCACGCCGAGACAGGGCGTCGGCGACGGTGTTAAGGCGACCCGGACGGTACTCGACAGTGAAGTCAAACCCGAAGAGTTTACTGATCCACTGGTGCTGCGGCACGGTCGAGAGCCTCTGATCCAGCATGAACTTGAGGCTGTATTGGTCCGTACGGATCCGGAAGGATCGACCCCAAAGATAGGGCCGCCAGTGACGCACCGCCTGTACCAAGCCAATGAGCTCGCGCTCATAGGCCGCCAGCTTAAGATGGCGGGCGGCAAAGGGCCGGCTGAAGAAGGCGAGGGGCCCATCGCCCTGATGAAGGACCGCACCGAACCCCGCACCGGAGGCGTCGCAGTCGACGGTGAACGGTAGGTCGAAATCAGGCATCTGCAGGACGGGACCCGTCGTGAGGGCCCCCTTGAGGGCCTCGAACGCTGTGGTGGCCTCCTCATCCCAAGAGAAGGCGTCGCGACGGAGAAGGCGCGTGAGCGGGGCCGCGATGAGTCCAAACTCCCGGATGAATTTCCGGTAGTACCCGGCAAGGCCCAGAAATCCGCGAAGAGCCCGCGGAGACTGCGGAATCGGCCAGGCGGCGACGGCCGCCACCTTGTCGGCGTCCATGGCCACCCCCTCGGCCGAGATGACGTGGCCGAGGTAAGCGACAGAAGGCGTCCCGAACGAGCACTTCGAGCGCTTAAGATGAAGATGATGCGCCCGAAGCTCGTTGAAGACGATGGCCACATGCTGGAGGTGCTCTGCCAAAGAGGCGCTGTAGATAAGAATGTCATCAAAGAAAACGAGGACAAACCGAAGTAAGTAGGGCCGGAGGACATCGTTCATCAAGGCCTGAAAGGTAGCCGGGGCGTTGGAGAGGCCAAAAGGCATCACCAAGAACTCGAAGTGGCCGTGATGAGTCCGAAACGCCGTCTTGGCGATGTCGTCTGGGTGCATGCGCACCTGATGATACCCCGACCGGAGATCCAGCTTGGTGAAGAAGCGCGCCCCATGGAGCTCATCGAGAAGCTCATCGACCACCGGGATCGGGAACTTATCCTTAAGTGTGAGAGCATTAAGGGCGCGGTAGTCGATGCAGAAACGCCACGTGCCGTCTGACTTGCGAACGAGGAGGACCGGCGCGGTGAATGGCGACGTGGAGATCCGGATGATGCCTGCGGCAAGCATGAGTGCACATTGCCGCTCCAACTCGTCCTTTTGCAGCTGAGGATACCGGTAGGGCCGTACGGCCACCGGTGCTGAGCCCGATAGGAGGTGAATACGGTGGTCGTAGACCCGGGCCGGTGGAAGGCCCCGCGGCTCCTCAAAGAGATCACGGTGCTGCTGCAGGAGGTGGTCCAACAGCGGATGCTCGGCCTCGGTGGTGGCCGCGGCCAGCTGGAGCGGGGGCGACGCCGGGGTGCCTCCAATGCCCTCCCAGCGGACGCGGCGGCCGAGACGCCCGAAGGTCATCGTCAGGGCGTCGAAGTCCCAAAGGATGGGACTGAGAGTCCGCAAGAAGTCGACGCCGAGGATGAAGTCGAAGCAGCCCAAGTCAATGCCGGCGCACGTGATGGTGAAGTGCTCGTCGCCGATAGTGATGGGCACGTCGCGGGCGAGCCCATGGCAGCGTAGACGGTCGCCATTAGCGACGGTGACCCGTAGCTGCTCCCCGCCTGTCGGCTGTAGCGCGAGGCGCCGCATGGTGGTCTCCGGCAGGAAGTTATGCGTGGAACCTGTGTCCAGGAGGGCCACCAGACGCTCGCCATGGATCGTGACCGGTAACAGCATCGTCCGTTCATCACGGATGCCGGCCAGCGCGTGGAGCGAGACGACGAGGGCCGTCGCCGGAGCGGGCGCGGGTGCAGGCGCGAGCTCCGCGGCGGCTGGGTCGCCGAGGCCATCCTCCGGTGTGTCCTCCTCGGTCTCGTCGGTCGTCTCCAAGTAGAAGAGGCGCGAGCAGACATGGCCCGGGGCATAGGGCGCATCACAGTTAAAGCAAAGCCCCAAGCGCCGGCGCTCGAGCTGCTCTGCCTGAGAAAGGCGCCGGAAAGGGCGTGTCGCGGCCGGGGTGGCCGCCGGTGATGCGGTCGAAGGCGCGGGTGCTGTCGGAGGTGGCCGGGGGGTGTGCCGGCCCCCACGAGATGCGGGTGTCCGCGTCAAGGCCTGGGCGCGCTGCTCGAACGCCCGAGCGTAGTACATGGCCGTCTGAAGGTCTTGGGGCCCCTTCATCTCGGGAGTGCCGGCCCCCACGAGATGCGGGTGTCCGCGTCAAGGCCTGGGCGCGCTGCTCGAACGCCCGAGCGTAGTACATGGCCGTCTGAAGGTCTTGGGGCCCCTTCATCTCGACGTCCACGCGGATGTGGTCGGGAAGGCCGCCGACGAAGAGTTCAGCCCGCTGTAAGGCCGTCACACCCGGCGCGTGACACGCCAGGGCCTGGAAGCGGTCGGCGAAATCCTGCACCGTGGAGGTGAAAGGCAGGCGGCCCAACTCGGCCAGGCGGCTCCCGCGCATCGGCGGTCCGAAGCGAAGGAGGCACAGCTCGCGAAAACGCTCCCACGGGGGCATGCTGCCCTCGTCCTGCTCGAGGGCGTAGTACCATGTCTGGGCTGCCCCGCGGAGGTGGTAGGAAGCCAGCCAAGTGCGTTCCGACGCGGGCGTGCGCTGCCCACGGAAAAACTGGTCACACTGGTTGAGCCAGTTAAGTGGGTCGTCCGAGCCGTCATAGCTGGCGAAGTCGATCTTGGCGAACCGGGGCGGCGTCTGGGTCGTCGCGCCAGGGCCCACCGGCTCGGCGATGCGGAGAGCTGATGACGGTGCTCGGTCCATGGTGGGGAGACCGGCGTAGGCCCCCGTGGAGCCCGACGAGGCCCCGGACTGCAGCGTGGGCACCGACGGGTCCCCGGCCTCCGTGTAAACTGGCGGTGGCGACGTCCCGGTGATCCAGGCCGGAATCGGAGACGGTGATGGTGGGAACCGGACCTGCTGTATCGGGAGACCACCTGGTGTGGACTGGCCTAGGCCGGAGCTAGGCGGCGGCAGTGGCATCTAGACCGACGCAGCGGCCGCGGATGGCGCGGCTGGGGCCGGCGCGGGCCAGGACGGCCACTGTGGGGCTGGGGCGGGCGCGGGAGGCGCGGGCGGCGCCGCGAGTGCTGGCGCGGGCCACTGTGGCCAGGAGGGCGCTGGCGCGGCCGGCGGCTGGAGCGCCGGGTAGCCCCCGACGATGGCCGTGGGAACCGAGTACCAAGGCAGTGCCGGCGGTCCGGAGGGAACGGCCGGCGGCAGCGGCGGTGGCGGCCCGTACGGGCTGGCCAGGTAGAGGCGGATTCCCTGGACCGCGACGACCAGGTCGTTGAGGACACCGGCCATGGCCTCCGGGGAGTAGTGGGTCGGCATGGTGGACGGTGATGGCGGCGGATCCGTGCCGGGGGGCGGTGACTGGCCGGTCGACGCGCCGGAGGAAGAATCCATCGACGCCGAGGGAAAGGCCAGCGGGCCAGTGGCGATCGGCGATGGCGCGGCGGCGGTGGTGACGAGGGGCAGCGACGGGGTGGGTGGTGATGAAGACATGGTCGAAACCAAGCTAGCTGATACCAAGGTGATAGGAGCTAGGGTTCTCCCCGGTCTAGGGCGTAGCTTGTAGGGAAAGGGGGGAGGTGGGTGAGGGCTGGAGCGCGGCGGCCGGCGGCGAGGCACCGTCCTTGCGGCGGTGCGGCGGCGGCTGAGTCAGGAGGCGGCTAGGGTTTAGGGTTTCCGGCTCCTCTGGGAGCCGGGCAATAGAATTGTCTTATTGCTTAAATCTCAAAATAATCTTACAAGTTGTATATATAACCACGATGTGAAATAAAAACTAAGATAACTTGCGGGCTAAGCTTGCCCGGTGGGCCTCCTACGGCCGTAGGTCCGGCCGGTCATAACAGTTTAGAATAGTCCTTCTTTTGTATTGCATATCTTCACACAACGCCTCCCATGTTGAATCCCACAATACCTTTGGGTTTGTGACTTCGCAATGGGACAATATGGTGGTGAATAACTGACGCAGTTGTGTTCCGGATGCCCAACTTGATGCTTCATTGATACAAGCAATCCACTCGGTGTCATCGTCGAGAAATCCGAGGGCTTGGCATGCTGATTTGTATGTTGGGTGAATGACTCCATCAACGGTCCTAATGTCCTCAAATGTTGTGCATCCTTTCTTGGTGTTTAGAAGCATCCTTATATGATATCTCTCGCCACTTGCGGGATGTACATAGTAGATTCTTCCAATTGCATAGTCCCTTTTTCGCTTCTGCCAACATTTTGTTTCGCTTTTCCATACAAACTTTGTAGGGAATTTGTCGGGCCCCTTTCTGGAATAAATCACAGAAAAGCCCTAAGTCACACTAGCCCCAAGATCAACATAACTGGTGGACTTCCTTGATACAGATAACCAGTACAATATAATATTACACAAGGTTGAGTCTGAGAGCTCAACAACATTATTACAAACTCGCCAATAGATGGCAGTGGCGGAATATGACAGTGGTGTGGTGGTGATACAACACTGGTACAATAATATAAAGCCAAGCGTCAGTGTGAGGCTTGACTATTTTATTTGTGTAGCGGAAGCTCGGCGGATGATACATGTGGTAGACTCCTATCTCACAGGTTGACTGACTGGGACTCCTCTAAGCGTCGGGCTCGCTAGCACAATCCTCCTTCACAAGCTCGTCCTCCTCCAAGTCTGGCCAAGTAAATAGCCAGGGACAAGCCAGTGAGTACGTTGGAATGTACTCGCAAACATTATGAACAAAAGATATAAGGAATGCATATGCTCAAGTAGGATCATGTTAACATGCTCATGCTGACTATAATCTTGGTCATGACATGACAATAATAAAATGATACAGAAGTAAATAATTCACGCTAGTCATAATCAAACTCATTTAAAATAAAAGCAAGTGAATGCCACGGGTAGTCTAGCCAGCCCAAGTGACATTTAGAAAAAAAATAAGAGAAATGCTAATCGGGTGTCTAAAAGAGAGTCGGGCGACAGCCCGGAAACTCAAGCGACGCCACGAAAGGTCTTGAAAAGAAATGCCAGTCGAGTGTCAAAAGTGACGCCACGGTCGGACTTGAAAAGAAATGCCTTTCGGGTATCCACAAGAGTAGTGGCGTGATAAACCGCCTGTGAACTCGAGGGACTCCACGTAGAGGTCTTAGAGAGAAATGCCAATCGGGTATCCACAAGAGTAGTGGCGTGATAAACCGCCTGTTAACTTGAGGGACGCCACGAAGAGGTCTTGAAAAATAAAGTTGAGTGCCCGGGGTAGTCTAGCCAGCCCCTGAGACACTCAGGAAATATAAAATAAGAGAAACGGGTTAGTCCTCAATAATATGTATAACCATAAAAATATTCACAGCAATAGTATTCAAAATAACCATGACAGTGTTAGTGATGATAACAATATCCTGCAAAATAGTTCATGCTCAATTTAATTATTTTCCTCCGGAGACCGACACCGGGACCGACACTTGACCCACCCAGCTACGCCCTTTGACCGAGGACACGGCTATTCGAATAGGTTTAATCTCTGCAGAGGGTGTACTCTTTACCCATGTGCATGGGATTCCTTTAGTCAGCACTGTGGCACTGGCTAATTCCCACTACGGTCTTTGGGTTGAAAACACACCTGACCAGCACACACCAGATTAACCGTCCGGATGCCAGGAATCATCCAAAGCATCGTTTCAGAAAAACTCAAGTCGGGGAGACAACAATCTCGAGTAGCATGGGATCACTATTAATACGCGCGGATTCCAAGGGGGGGACCCCCTCTTGGCTAAGACCGGTAACACCCATGCCCCCTGACCCGATGACAGGATTTAGTCCAAGGCCCTGGAAACCCTCATCGTGGCCCTCTGTACGTTGTGTACCTGGACATGGGTTAACAACTTACTCAGCCGTACCTTCCTTGCGAAAGGACTCGTGGCAGCACGGTATCCAGCTAGGTGTAACGGAACAAGACTCGATCTAGGCCGACTCAGGAGGTGCTAATTATCATCACCGGTATGTTCCACATACGTCATGTGACACCACCGTGTCAAAAATAATGGCCGGGCACGTCCAAGGCAGGAGACACTCTCCTGAATATCTCACAGCTTTACCAAGTCAGTAAGTTTTCTTGTTTGAGTGAAGTGCAAGTTAAGCATAAGAAGTGATATGACCAAACATGCATGCACTTGAGATATATGTGGTGCAACTCCAACCGATGCAAGTATGCAAATGCAAAATGCAATCACCATATCCCAAGTTCAATAATGCTTGCCTTGTCCAAAGTAGTCAGGTGAAAACCCTTCGAAATTCTCGGCAAAGTTTCCCTCTTCTTTTTCTGAAAAATTCAATTTCAGCTCAAATTAATTTTTTTGGCAACAATACAAAAAGTTGTCTCAAAACATTTTTAAATAAATACTAAAAAAAACTAGAGAGAAAAATAAGAATTTCAAAAAAAGATTCAACTCAAACAGAGTTGTGGTTTAAAAGTTATTAAATTTTCAAAACCAGGGGTGTTTCTGTAAAAATTCAGTCCCTGTGCGTTTATAAAGAAAACGCTTCGGGCACGAATACGCTTTTCAGCGTGGAAGGCGTAAAACAGGGAATACGCCTTCGATTAAAACAGAGAAAAAAAAAGAAGAAGAGCGCGCGGGGTGGGGTCCACCCGTCCGGTTTAAAAGTTTGAACGCGCGCGCGAGGACAGAGGAGATGCGGCGATCGCCGGGGTTTTGGGAGGTGGCGATGATCGGAGTGTGCTCGGGGTAGACTACCGCGTCGGTGGGGGGGCGGTGGAGGTCGCCGGAGAGCAGCGGAACGCCGGCACGGTCTGCGGCGGCGGACGGTGGTTCGGTGGAGTTGGGAGCTCGTCGGGGAAGGCTCAGGTGGTGAAATTGAGGTGCGGGATCGACGAGTGGATGAACAAGATGGCTACTGGTGGATTTTGAGCGGTGGTGGTGGAGTGGCGGCGATGAACTGATCACGGACAGAGGCGGCGGAGCGGTGACCGGAGAGGAGGACGGAGACCTCCTCGGGGTCAGGGAAGTAGCGAGGGGGCGATTAGGAGGTGGTGGAGGCGATGTGTGGAACGAGGGGAACTCGGGGGCCTCTATTTATAGGCTGCCGAGGCGGTCAGAAGCTTGCGGGCGACGCCGGAGTTACTCCGGCCGTCGGAGGTGGTTAGGGGCGGTGGTCAAGGGCGGCGAGGGAGTAATGAGGGCGGTGGAGAACTCCGGAAGGCTCGGCGTGGACGGGCTCGAGCTCCCTGTCCTCATCTACGGTGTGGCCACCGTACGAGTGCGGCGGCGAGGTTCGTCTTCGGCGACTGCCATGCGGGCCCTGGGCGGCGCGGTCGGCGTGGTCAGCGCACGGAGAGACGGGGAGGAGTGACGCGTGTAGGGTAATTAGGTGGGGGAGGCTGCGGCGCAGTGATGGAGGTCGGTGGCCGAGGCGGCTCCGCTCGGTCCGCCGTGGATCAGCACGGTGGCCGTTGCACCGGCTAGCCGCCAGCTCACCGGCGAGGAAAGGCTGCGGAGTGGGCCAGGAGAACGATGCATTGATGAGCTTGGCGTCGCCGTGGAGGAGAAGGAAGGGGAGGTGTGCACGGCATCGATTTGCCACTGCCTCTGAAGATTCAGTTAACTGAATCTTATTCAGTGATCAACAGTGCCCGATCACTCATATGATCATATGGCAGTGAGTGCTAGGGATTTTAGGATTTTTGAGGAATTTTTGTGGTGATGTGTTGATGCATATGAGAGGGCCTGGCAAGGTTTTGGAATTTTTGGAGCAATTAAAAATAGGTTTGTATCAGAAATATTGAATCTGGTTCAAATTTGAACAGGAGAGAATTTGAAAATTTTGAACTGTGGAACCTAATATTTTTGGTGAAATGGGTTGTAGGTACTGTCTAGTTGATAGGATAATTTTTGTGGATGCAGGAAAATTGTTGAAAATATAGTTCCTTTGTAAAACCAAGAAACTATGATTATTGAAAATTCCAACTTTGGAATTTATTTGGAATAGGAAAAATATTTTTGTGGGGTGGTAGAAAGTTGGATATTGTCCTAGAATGTGTGAATGACTTGTGGATTAATTGAGGAGTGGTAGAAAATTGTTGGATGGATTTTAGATGGGTTAGAAGGATGTGAAAAGGCCTTTTTCTTTGAAAATTTAATTATTCCCAAAAAAAACTTTTCTGAATGAAAATTGTTTGAAAACCACCAAATTATTTATCCAAATAATTTTAAACCTTCCAAAACAAAATCATTAAAGAAAATTTGAAACCCAGTTAAAATTTGAAAGGGTTTTCAAACGGAAGAAAAGAGATAGGATCCAAAAATGGTTTCAAAGAAATTTTTTTTTTAAAGGAAAGATTTTGAAAGTCCAGAAGAATATTTTTGGGGTGTTACAGAATTCTGCGTAAGTCAATCCTTTTCCTAGTTCGTATATTTTATTTGCCTCCATCCACTGAGTGAACTTGGTGATTTTAGATCCGTCCCTTGTTACTATCTTTTCAAGATCAGTGGAGTCTGGAAAAACGACTTGTTGCTCATTTTCAAGATGGAAAGGTAGCCTCTCAACTGCTGGATTGCGATACTGAAGATCAAACTGAAATATCCTCCAGCATGCTTCTGATGTTGATATGTATCTCATCTCTAGGTATTTCTTGATCTCGTCAGTTTCGTTTGCCGTGCCCCTTTCCTTGAGCAAGGCTGTAACATGGTCGTCGTCTTTATGGATATACTTAAATAGGTACTTGATTGATCTGGACCTATTGCACCACTCGACATTTATGTGAGCTTGATACTTGACCAGAAGGTTCTGGTTGTATGGCACGACAAATCTGTTGTCGAGCATCAGCCCTCCCTTTTTGATCTGCCTTCCGTCATCCCTCCTTTTATATACTGGAAATCCGTCCTCGTCAATGGTAGTGCTGACATTGTATCTTTTTGGGAAATGCTTGGTGCATCTATGGTCCACCATGCATGGTGAGTTTTTCTTAGCCTCTCCGCACGGGCCATGCATCATGAAGTTCTCAACAGCTTCAAATGCCTCTGGATCCTCATCCTTGTTTGGGATCTCAGCGCTTATTATTTTGTCGATTTGCGATGGTTCCGGGTACTTGTCTTTGTCCTTAAAAAATATTAGTATGTGGGCATGCGGGAGTCCTCTCTTCTGGAATTCTATTGTGTAGATGACTGCAGTTGATTAATAGTTTGTCAGATTTAGCTAAAATTGGAATGCATGTTACTAAAGAGCTAGAATCTGACGGAGTATAAGATGATGCATGTTTCTAAAGAGCAAGAGTCTGACGGACTATAAGATGATGCAAGAAAGAGTAAAGATTGATAGTCAATGGGACTTGCAACTGTTTCTCCAAAGTATTTCTTTTCTTTTATGTCTCTCATTAGCTCCTTTAGTTTGATCATAAATACTCTGTCCACAATATCTGGCCGATCGGCTGGCTTTTGGCCACCTCCCGCTTCATCTAGCATGTATTGGATCTCAGGCCACTTTGCATTGCATGTGAATGTTATAAATAGGTCTGGGTATCCAGCCCAACGACATATTGCAAAGGCATCTTGCAAATATTGTGCCTTGTTTCTTCTACCACCTGTAAAAGATGAAGGCACAATTATCCTCTTTCCAACTTGCTCTGTTCTTGTGTCCCCTCGCTCAATCGCATCCTGCAATCCACTGTAAAGTTCAGTTCGTAGCTTTCCTTGATTGTGTCGGATCCAGTTTAGTCTATTTTGCTCGATACATGTGTATACATCCATCCAAAATTGCAGTGACAAATGCCCGGACTTGAGCAGTAACATTCCTTGATCAGGACGTTGCTGTAGGTAGAATGCATAGTAGTCCAACAACGTTACGTATTTCCTGCTGTTTTACCTCCTTTTGTTTTCTTGTAGGGTATCTCAAGTTTAAAACCATCTTCTCCATATGGGAACAACAACGGATATTGCATGGACATGAATTTCGGGTGGATCTCTGATATCCTTTGCGGCTCCATATTTTTGTACTCAACAACAATGTCACGTCCTTCACTCTCTCCGGTTGGATCTCTTACTACCAATGCTGCAACTTCAGATGCGAATGGAAGGTTGTGTGTTCCGTTCCTTTTTGCCTAGTATCCGAAGTGTGTAATCATGGTAGTCTCCTTCTTGGAATCTATCTCTTGCCATTCTGAATGTTTTTGCGAGGATGTTGTTGTCGACGAGCATTATTTTCAGTTCTTTGACGATGTTGGGGTTCATTGTTGATTTATTATCATTGCATCTTGACGCACTTATCCTATTTTCCACCTCATTTTCGGTATTATAGATGTATAGCTGTGCGAACCGATGTTTGTCTGTACCTTGAGGCAAAAGAGTTCCGATATGGTGGTAGTTTTGTCCATGCAAACGAAAAACATACGGTCCTTTGCGAGTGTTTATTTCCTTGTCCACAGCTCCTCCCATCGATGTGAATGAAAACATTGAGTTGTATGACCTTATATTTTCTTTGAAGTTTACCGAATCCTGCCCTTCACTTCTTAAGAGGTTTCTAAGGTATGGTGGAGGTTCTCTTAGTGGCGGCAGATCGATTTTCCCTTGTTTGCAGCATATTCCAAAAGAGGGTGTCGTAGTTCCTTTGTTTGAATTTAATCTTTCTTCACACCATAGCAATGCTTTGCAATATTGGCATTTGTATGTTGGCCTTCCGAAGTTCCATGGCTTGCTATTAGCACTTGTCGAGGTTCTGGTTCTGTTGTTGTCTCCAACATTGACTCTAGTGTTGTTTTTGTTGGTTTCGCTTCTGGCGCGCTTCAGTTCCCTATCTTCTTCAGCATTAGCCTTTCTCAATCGTTTAGGAGCCTCTGTGTTCGCATTTCTTCTTCCCTCTGCAGTCCTTGTCCGCTTTGTACTCCTTGAGTGTAGAGGTTGTTCTTTCTTTCTTTTTGTCTGGTGAGCTGCTCGGTCTAACATATGTTGGACTCTCATATCTGCAAATGTGATTTCGTCAGTGCGTATAGTTTTCTTAACATAGTATCATGTAATATGATTTATGTTGTACTCCTTCCGTAAAGAAATATAAGAGCGTTTAGATTACTAAAGTAGTGATCTAAACACTCTTATATTTCTCTACAGAGAGTACTTAATAGTGTTTTGCCTTTGCAGGCATGCAAGTGCATTTGGTGATATAAGAGACTACTAATGGACGTTGTCACATACAGTACATCTGGAGATCAATGTTGTTTATCTGGTAGGGAACTATAAATCAATAATTGTTCAACCATGTTGCTCTTTTTGTAGCTTCCACATTATTATCATGGTAGTGTTAGGATGCATGAAAAAAAAGAGCTTTATAGTTCAGTATGAGAAGAGTTTTGACGCAATGTTGAGCTGAGATCAAAATGCAGGCACACTCATGAAGAATTGCATGGGGATATTACCTGAGGCTGATGGTGCTGATGTTGTGTCTTCAGTTCGTTGGACGTTTCTTTGTGCCTTTGATCGTTTGGGTGTCCCCGGCGTATATTGGATGCAAGTTGCTGGAGTTGTTGCCATACCTTCAATTTGTCGGCCGTCTGTGTGTTTGATCTTCCCGACATCATGAAAAAGTAGCTATTGAGAAAGTGCATCCTGGGTCATTTATGAATGTCTGTCTTGTAAAATTATGGTTGAATGATGATTATGTGATATAAGCAGAGGGATGAGTGTATGTGACCATACCTCTTGTTTGTTTTCTGAGACTATGATCTAGCAATTTGACTAATGTAGATCACCTGAGGACAAAGGTTTTATGAGAATATGTTGGCTGATAAGGAAGCTAAAATAATGCACAGATTAAAGAGAGGAAATATATAATACCCTGGAACCTTTGCCTGCTTAGTCGTCGAGTTGCTTCGAATTTGAGAAGACGGATCAGTCGGCGATGAGGCTTGTTGTGCTAGTAGGACGTGATATGATGCACTTTATATAATGATATGGTTAGATGTTTTCCTAGACGTGTAGGATTAGGAATCATGTAGTGAGTCAAAATCGGACAGTACAATACGGATTGTCTTTGAAGGAAATTTAGCTTGAATAAATAGTAGCTTTTTTTGAGCAACGACTAATAGTTAGTCCTACACCAGCAACTTCTGATTAATGAGCTAATTTTGGCTTGTGCTTGGCTGTCAGAAAGCTGTCTAGCTCCCCTAAAAATGTACTGTATTTTATTCGCACTTCAACTCTTGTGCTACAGTGCTGTCCAAATAAAATAAAAAAATCATTCCTGCTACGCCGCTTATTATCTTCTCACACTTCATATCAATGGACTATTCCTCTTCCACACTGTTCTTCTAAAAGGATATTCTTCGGATGAGCAAATCGCTTCCGATTAGCTTCCGACGACCTGCTGGGTTAAGAGTCTCACTGGATCCGCTCTTGCGCCAAAGAGGGCATGCGGTGGCGCGGCCGCACGGAGACGCCCGCACAGACGAGCTTTCGCGAGGTGAACCAAGTAGCTATCGACCTGCGTGGAGCAGCACGGCGCAACAGACACTAACGAGCGGAACCTGGGTGCATCAGTGCCGCAAGTAGCAGCGCAGGTTTGGCCTTCAACTATGTTGCCTAGTCAGTACCTAGTTCAGCTAGGTATGCATCTGGCCCAAATACATTTTGTCTGCAAAATAATTTTGGTCGGGTTTTTTGAGGGTTAGTGAGAAAAAAAATAAGCTTAAGTCTGTGAGTCCCCATCATATGCTTGTTCGTGATGTAATAATATACGCCCCGGATAAAAGCTCAATCCATCTTTCCGTCGTTTTAAATTTCATTGCGGCTTCATATGGAACAATTCGCAGTCGATGATTTTGATTAATTTTTTTTCATAGTATTCCAGATGGATTTCCAACTCAATCTTTTCAAATACTGTTGAGCATTTTTGTTCTCATATATTCTAGGCCATGCTAGTACATTGTAGTTTTAGCAAATGTTCCAGGGCTTTGACCAACCACACAAATGCAATGCTAAATTGATTAAGATCAAATGAATGTACTGGTCATTCTCTCTTCTGAATAGTATACAATACTTGAATTGTTTGAAAACAAAATGTCATATTGATCATATATAAAAACACACTAAATATTCCAGTTCTCGGATACATTAAAATAATAAATATTGGATAAACTACTGTCCCAAATTTTTTCTGGAAAAGGTCCTTCCTCTCTTGGGTCTTGTTTGGCGTACTTGATCTTCGAGTTGACGATTACATCGTCTTGATGCTATTAGTCTTTCTGGTCAAACTTCGTGTCATCCTTGTGGAGCCTTCATGTTCAACTTTTGTCTTTTTGTTTTTTGCATGAACACTTCTGGTGCTTTTGGGCACTGCCTTTTCTAATTTTTTAGATCTACTATTTTCCACTTCTTCATCTTCCGAGTCCGATAATACAATAGATCTAAGCCTCCTTTTCCCACCATCGACACTCGTTGATGATTTTTGATGTTGATGCTCCTTCTGATGTAGTGTACTCCCATTGCTTTTATCTTCTGGCTCCTCTTTCACAGGGACCAACTCACATATGTTTTTGCTAAGTTCACACTTGCTGATTTGTACCTGCAAAAATCACCTAAATGGATGAATTAAGAGATGAATTTATGTAAAGAAAAGCTTGTACAGTGAAGTATTCAATCACCTTTTTAACTGGCTCATTCGGTTTCTTTGTTTCTTGTTTTAACATGTTGTCCACTTCATCATCCATCAAATCCTGTTGAGCACAATGGATCAAGAATTGTAAATACTTGTTTCAATAGTTCCATATAAAAGAGTATAATAATTGGTGTTTAAATAGATTTGATAGTTTAATAGACCATTAGCTCTTCAGCTTTATCCTCTAAGTATCACTTCTCAAGCTTCTCATCAGGCATAAATATTTTCTTTACTGCATAGTTCTGCATGCCTAGAGTGAGGTTCTTATTGTTGAGTTTGAATCGAAAGATAAGTCTTTTTCCACATAATTCTTGTATAATCTTTGGGACTTATTCAGATTTTCCATCTAAGGAATCCAACAGGAATGAGACTGATGTATTGAGCATTCTTTTAGCCTCTTCATCAAATAAAGTGCAACTTGTAGTAGCACTGTGATCACTAATTTGAAGCCGAATATGATACCTAGAATCACATTTCGTTAGTGTAACGCAAATGTGATAGTACATAATGATGGTCAAATCAAGAGAATATGCTTACCTAGGTGTTAAACCTTCTGGATACGTATCACAATTCTTGCAATAATAATTATGTGATTCTTTCGTAGCAATTTTGTTGCAAACATCGCATGACATGTACCACCATTGAATATTTTCTTGTAACCGATCAATTGTAGCTATTGTTGTGAACACAAAGTCCTGAAAGTTGATAAAGAAAATATAGCTCTTTAAAGAATATGCAGTCACTCATACAAATATGTCAAATACATCTGTAGGTATTGGAGGCTTCTACAATATCATGTCTTAGAAGAGTTCTGATTCACTACCTCATTTGTTGGGTTGTCGTGCCTAATTCCAGTAAGTTCTTTTAAGGTTATCCTTCTGTAAAACATTTGATCTTCCAGTGTCTCTTGAGTACTTTTATCTATCTCCATCATTTTTGGTAAAGTTTCTTCGGTGGAGTGGCTATAAAAAAAGTTAGTAAATGAAGATATATTATGAAATTCTATATGACCAGAACCTACGAATTGTGCTTAATACCTGCCACGAAGTTCCCAAGTCTCAGGTATATCTAGATTCGTATATAATCTTGTGGCGCTAGTTGACTTTAGGCACAAACCTATTTAATGAACAATAAATCGGTTAGATTTATTATTTTGGTATGAAAAAAAGACATGTAAACATATTCAACTTACCATTGAATTTTTGCACCATTGTTGAGGTAACGATAATAACTGTTTGATTGCCAGTTACATCCTCACTTAAATGATGAGCTAATCTTCCCCATAATGATACTCTAATTCTATCACCCCTGAATAATTCAGTCCAAAGTAATTAATGGTAATAATAATATAAGTGGAAGAAAACAGCCTTTACCCTTTAGTGAAAAGTTGATACATGGATATACACTTACTCTGGCATTAGAATTTCAATCTGACGTACATCTGCAGGTGTTTTCTTCTTTGTTATCCTTGATTCTATTGGCTTAATCTTGGTAAGTAACCCAATGACATCTGCAAATTAGAAGATTAAAGACTTAAAAATTAGAAAGTTATTCATTTGATTTTATTAATACAACTACCAAGAAATGACATCAAATTTAAATTGTCCACTTGGAAGTAAGAATATGACTATCAACATACCTGAGCATTGTTGGTCTTTTTCTAGACGTTCTTGTAGGGTATCTTTGCTAGCAAACTCAAAGTAGTAATCTGGAAAATTATCCGATGAACCTTTCATCTCCTTTAATTTTGTATTGTATAAAAAAATAATTTTAATTTCATTGCTGACTGGTAGATATTTTGTCGAATCTACAACTTTAAAATTGCTAAAAGCATATATAGAACCCTCGTTGATCTTTGCTCTGTAAGTGTCTATTAGATTCTTCCAAATAGTAGCATGAACTGTATGGCCCTTCAAAATTTAATGAAAGAAAAATCTTAGTAGTAATTTTAACAATAAAACAATCCCCACTGTTAATTATGTGAAGAAAATACCTGCTCATCCATCAAGATCATATCGATGCTTATAAGTTCATCAGTCGAAGGACTGATCGAGTCCCACATTCTCATTACTTTGGCTTTAATATTCCATGTCTGTCCTCTTGTGGTTAACTCACTCAACTTCGTGTACGCCATAGAGACGTTGCCTTCAAAACAATTTTAGAAGGAGTGGTTCATATGATAATACAATAATGAAATTTGGTTAGAAAGAAGTGTTCTAACTAATGGTTAATGAACAAGAAAACATGGTGTTCATAAGGAGGTTGCAAAGAGATGCAGGCATGGAAAGATGTAAACAAACCTCAAGATTTAAGCTATATATTACCCAAACTTGATGTTTCTGTCGTTTCTTCTTCTGTCCTTCGATGTGCTGGGCGTCCCGACGTATGTCGCCCCTTCGATTTGTGTGGATATGTTGTTGTGTGTGGATCTCTCTTCAATGGGTGTTCTGGCGTCTATTATTCCGTGGGTGTTCTGGGGTGTCTGCCCCAACCTTTATATTAGTCAAAGGTTGCTGACTTTGAATTCTGTACGGATGACTGTCCGCTGTAAATTATTCTGTTTGCAATAGTATACGACCGTATCCTTGACTAATAGCAATCCGTTTCAGAGTCCTCCACGTGCAATAGTATATGTCCGTGTACACTTGCCTAATATTACGTGCAATAGTATACGTCTGTTTCAGTTTTTTTTTAGGTGCAAAAAAATCACATGCAATAGTATACATCCGTGTGCACTTTCCTAATATCAACCCGTTTTAGATCTTTTCTAAAAAAAACCATTTTAGATCTTCGCCGTTGATACATCTTAGCCTCTACAGTGCCAAATCATGACCGTTGGTTTTCTATCATTTTAATTATATAATAGATAGATTCTTCTTGATAATAAACTCTTCGAGACATGTCAATCTTTTTTGCAGCGCAGATAACTTTCGAGGAAGTTTATAGCAAACTTCTCGGAAGTGGCAATCTTCTCTGCTGCAATCTTCTCGGAGGATTATAGCAATCCTTTCGAAATATTATAGCAATCTCTTCCGTAGCAATCCGTTCGGTAGCATACCTTTCGGAAGCAAACCTTTCGGTAGCATACCTTTCAGAAGCAAACCTTTCGGTAGCATATAGCAATCTTCTCGATACTCCAGGGACTATTTCTCTGTGTGCACTAGCAAACAAATTAGTCCCTCATTGTTTCTGACAACGATCTCGAAAACACAAGGGGCAAGGAATTGGACCAACAGAGCCGGACCGGGTGGTTCACTCGAACCGGACGGGTCATCGTCGACTCGCACACGAGATAGAGGACGCGGGCGCAGGGTGGCGCGCCGGGAGGTCGGCGGATCCGGGCGATGGGTACGGGGCGGATCCCGGCGGCAGCTCGCCGGATGATGGGTACGGGGCGGATCCAGGCGATGAGTACGGGGCGGATCAGGGCAGCAGCTCGCCAGATCCGGGCGCGACGACGACAGGGAGGCAAGGCGGCGGAGCACGGCGAGATCGAGGCCGGCGGCGGGGTCCTGCAGCGGGGAGAGAGAGGGTGAGGCATGGAGGAGAGAGAAGGAGAAAGGAGAGGGCGCGACAGGGTCCGGCCTGGTACGCGTCGGCGGTGGCCGACCGGCGCGACGGGGTTGACTCCGGCGAGGTCGGGCGCGCGACCGGGTGGAGGCGGCGAGGTCCTGGCGGCGGAGTCAGCAGCGCTCGGGCGGAGCTCCCCGATCCAGATCGAGAGCTCGGGGGCATGGCGATGCAGATCGGGCCCAGGGCGGGCTCCCCATGGGCCTGGCGGGCCACGGCGGAGGGAGGAGCTGGGGGGCACGTGGTAGCACTCGGTTGGAGGGGAGCGGTGGTGCTGGTGGTGGCACGGCCACTGGCATGCGGCCAAGTGGCGTGGAAGGGGAGGCCGGCAGAAAACAAGGGGAGGGTGGCGGCTGCGAGGTAGGTGGAGGGGTAGGCTGCCAGATTTGGAAGGGAGAGGTGACTTAAATAGGTAGGGGCCTAGGGATTCGGGTTAGAGAGGGTTTGAGGGTGTTTTGGAGCCCTCCAATCCTGCATTCAATGGTTTCAAGTCGGAGGGGGGGGGGGGGGGGGGGGGGGGGGGGGGGGGTTAGGGGGATTGTAGGTGGGTTGGGCTGAGTGGAGAGAAGAGAAGAGCGGCCCGGCACAAGTTTTCGGATACGGAAAATGTCCTATGTTTTATCCGGCTATAGTGTCGCTATAGTTATCCGTTGGGGCATCAAAAGGACTCCGAATGCGATAAAATTTGGCAGGCGGTCTACCGATAATGTAACAAGACCGCACGCCAACTTTCACCCCATTCCGAGAACATTTTATTCCCACTTATAAAATAATATTTTGGAGGTGCCGCGGGCGCGTGCGAGTGTGGTTGGTCTCAGAACGGTCAACAGAGAGAACGTGGAGAACCGTCAACTAGGGACGGATGCAAGTTTTGAAAAGAATGACGACGACGAGTGCCAATGCAATCCAAATGATGCGACGATGAATGCAACAAACAACTGAATCATGCGGCAACAACGAAAATAAATGGAAGGCAACTGGAGCATCGGTCTCGGGGCGTGACAATGTAAGAGTTCTGGAAATAAAGTACCTGCAATGTTTGATATCATTTTATTTTATGCATTTATGCTTTTAAATATATTCGTTATGTATCGATGACGTGGACGTGTATTTCCTGCCCCATTTTTCGTCATCAGACTTTGTGCCTTGTTTGAGGAGTTGCAACTTCTTGAAGAGATCACGACTATAGTGTCTAGGCACAAAATGCGCTCTCATGACCTCCTTCATTTGATTCCATGTTGTGATGGGTGGCTCACCTTTCTCGCGGCATCGCTTAATGACTTGCCCCCACCAAATAAGAACATAGTCTTGGAACTCAAGTAAGGCCATGGCGATCTTCTTTTCCTCTTCATAATTGTGAACACGGAATATCTTGTCCACCTTCAATGCGCATGAGAAGTAGTGTAACACCCAATATGCGATTATATCCCACACGTGTCAAGGCACAACTTAGGGGCATAAGTGCATATTAGGCCCCTCGCAAGGATTGTTATATCTTCACACATAACATGTAATGAACAGGAGAGAATACTAGATAGAGGCTTACACTCGCCACATGTCTACAACATAATATTCAATCATTCATACATTCATCCAAATGAAGACATGGTCTCACTATGGACGAAATCAAACGAGAAAAGACATAACCACCCATGCGACAATCCCGACCGATCCGACTAGGAGCAACTACTGATCGTCCGGAAACGAGATGTACATACGCCCATGGTCCTCGTCATACTCCCACTCGAGCTCTATACCATCACCTGTGTCTGACTCAGAGGTACCTGCAGCTGTGTTTGTAGTAATCTATGAGCCACGGGGACTCAGAAATCTCATTACCCACGGTGTCAAAACTAACAAAGCTTATGGGTGAGGTATGGATAAGTGGTGAGGTTGCAGCAATCACTAAGCATGTTTAAGTGGCTAACTTACGAGTACAAGAATAAGATGAGTGATCTACGCATGTCGGTCGCAAATTAATATGATCAAGAAGTGATCCCGAATACTACTTACGATTAAAGCATAACCCCACCGTGTTCTCTTCCTGAACTTCGTCGAAAAGAGACGATCACAGTTACACACGCAGTTGGTGTATTTAATTTGAATTTAGTGTCAAGTTCTCTACAACCTGATATTACAAATTTCCAAGTCGCCCATAACCGCGGGCATGGCTCTCGAAAAGTTTAAAACCCTGCAGGGGTGTCCCAACTTAGTCCATCATAAACTCTCATGATCCGCGGAGGAAAAACCTCAACCTCGGGATAACCCGATCAAACTCGGAATCCCGGTGCACAAGACATTTCGACAATGGTAAAACAAAACCAGCAAGACCTCCTGACGTGCCGAGACCCCGATAGGAGCCGCGCGTATCTTGTCTTAGGCCACGATCGGATAGGTTAGCCTACGAGTAAAGCCAATCCTCGAGTTGCCCCGCGGTGGCCCCTCAGTCTGCCCGTTTTGGACCAACACTCATGAGGAGGATTGTCCCCCCCGCGGTGGCCCCTCAGTCTGCCCGTTTTGGACCAACACTCATGAGGAGCATTGTCCCGGGTTGTTGATTAAGAATCCTCGGGTTAATTACTGCCTATGCAGTTTTAGTTATTATTAGGCAAATGTTAAAACCAAAGTTGGACCTTGCTGGAAGAGTTCTATTCAAAGCGAACTGTCAAGGGGGGCCCATAAAACCCGACCGTGTAAGGAACACAGAACAAGGAACATAACACCAGCATGACAGAAACTAGGGCAGCATGAGTGGAACAAAACACCAGGCAAAAGGTTGAGGCTTCCACCCATTACCAAGTATATAGATGTATTAATTAAATAAGAGATATTGTGATATCCCACGATATCCATGTCCCAACATGGAACAACCTGCACTGCACCTGCAACTAGCAATGCTATAAGAGGGGCTGAGCAAGCGATAGCATAGCCAAACAACAGTTTGCTAGGAAGCTGGGGTTAGAGGCCTATCATGGCAATTTGGAAGGCTAACAGACAAGTAGTAGGTAGCATGACATAGCGATCGCAATGAAACAACTAGCAAGCAAAGATAGTAGTGATATCGGGGGTAATGATCATCTTGCCTGAAATTTCCTCAGTGGAATCGAAACCTTGCTCTTCGCAAATGTTCTCAACAGGGTCCTCGGACTCGAACTCGTCTCCCAGTACTACCCATAAGAAAAGAACAAGCATTCAATAAAAAAACAACCATGGTATGGCAATGAACATATTCTACATGCAATTCTATCATGAATGCATATGAAGAATGCTATGAACGGAGCTACGGGTCTACCAGAACGAAGGTTACGATGTCGGGAAGGACTTGGGAAAATGTTGGTAATACAAGTATGCCACTAGAAAGATTGGAAGATTTCGGTCGAAAAGGATATAAAGATCATCAAAAACTGATGCACGAAACTCAAGTGGTGAGCAAAACAAATATGTAATGCAACCTGTTCATAACAGCAACATGGCATTTTGCAAGCAAGATAAAAGCATTCTGGAGTATGCTAGATGCTCAACAACTCATCCAAAAGTTCAAGTTCATTAGCATTTTGGATTAATTGCAATGAAGGCCACAAGATGCAAAGTTGTTGTTACGGATTATGACTTGGTGAAATATGCAGTGTATGTGCTGACAGAAACATTGACAAGCAGTTTTGACATGGATGTAACAGTAGGCAAACAAACTCCAATAAGCAAAAAATTGATATTCACCTACAGAAGACATGGCATAGATCAAAATGTTCTATTGATGCAAATTCATATGATGCATGGATTAATCACAAATGAGCTCAAGTTGCAACTTTCTGTTAACAGCAAACTGTTATATTATCATGGCATCTTTAGAGCAAGTTTAAGTCATGCTACAAGAGTTTTACATGGCATCAAAAGGCATTGCATGAATGCACTAGTAATGCATAACAAAATATGTTTACTGAGAATGGTCAAAAGAGCAATGGATTAGTGGGAATCATCATGACAACATGGCAAGTTTTATTACTGGCAGTTTCAGACTTGGCAGATTTCAGCACATGGAAAACACCAACATTATCTTGGCATGTTTACAAGCTTGTAGGAGTAACATTAGGGTATATCATGGCATGAACTAAATTCTAACAGCAAGATGACATGAAAATGCTCCACTTCATGTACAAAGATTGCTCATATGATGATTGCATTAATTCACACAAAAATAACAAAATGATAAGTTGTGTAAATATGACATGCAACAAAACTTGCTGAAATGCCAAAACTAATGCCACAGATGTATTAGTTGGATTTTTCTACCCCAATTTGATATATAATATACATATGTTGCCGTATGAAAAATGCCCACAAATGCAATAAGTGAAAAACTGCATAAAAGGGAAATCTAAGACATGCCAGATAGGCATATGCCAAAACGGGAATAAAACAGAAATGTAATAGCAGTGTATAACGGGATGCACTATTCAACCAACGATTAAGACAAGCAAATACATTCCAACCTAGTTGAAACTGATGCTAGCATGTAGACCACAGAAAAATGCTCGAAAAACATATAACCACTATATCATAGGATGAACAGAGAATTAACTCTAGCCACTAGAAAACAGGTAACGACATAAAACAAGGGAATCTCTCAGACTTGGCAAAATTCAGTGAGCTTCAGGAAAAAAGTTGAAGGGCTTCGGGAATTGATCCCCGGACCTCTTGGATGTGATCATGGGGGTGCTACTAGCTCGGCTGGCTCAGTGTTTGTGATAGATTACCCAACTTTCGCCTTAAGAACACCAGCTAGCGCGGAATCATGAAAAAAAATGAAGCTTGGCCACGGCGTACAGGTGCAGAAGGACAGCTGGGCGTCTTGCTGGTGCGTGAGCAAGAGCACGCAGGGGCACGGGCGCATGGGTATGGGCATGCGTGCGAGCGAGCTGGGTCGCGGGGATGGCAGCTAGGGAAAGCATGGTGCACGAGCTGCTTCGAACACACACACACACACACACACGAAACAAAACTACATATTTGTGTCAGAGCATGGAGAGCGGGAGGATGAAATGACTAGCATGACGTACACAGGATGAATTTGACTAAAAGAAAGGGCATGGAGACAGAGGGGCTCACCTAGTCCCTTAAGGAGATGAAGGGGAAGCCGGAGGGGGTATAGGGGCATCACGAGGGCCGGTGGAAGTACGACAATGTTCTGATCCGAGCGAGAAGAAGAGGACGGTGGCGCGCGTCGAAGCTTCGGGATCCCAGGGGTCGCTCACATAGCCAGGGAAGACGGGGGTTGACATAGACAGACTTGACATGGCGGCAGGGGTCGAAGACGCGCTGGAGAGCTACCCCGAGCTCGCCCGGGTCATGTCGATGGCGTGAGCGTGTAGGCTTACCTAGGTGGCGGCAAGGGTGGGTAAGGAGGGGAACCGGGCGAGAGAGGTCGGGGCTAGGGCTAGCACACCTTTTATAGGGTCTAGGGACGCCGGACGGCTATCAAATTGACGAGCATGTCGACGTGGCGCCCTGGATGTGCACCGTATAGAGGTAGCGGATGACAAGTCATTTGGAGGGCTTGGTGGGCAGCGTGCGCCACGCTGGGCCGCTGAAGCTGCTGCTGCTACTCTCTCTCCTTTTTCTTTTTCTTAATCAATTTCTTCAGACAGAAATGCAAGAAAAAGTCCAGAGAGTTTGGCAAAGAAGTAGGTTGAGATAAAGATATATCTGAGATCCTGGATTTATTTAGTATTTGATAAAATTGATTTGGACATATTTAGAGAAAGAAAATTATCACAAGTTTGAATTAAATTCAAACATGAGGCAATTTTGATTCCAACCAAATCAATCCCAAATGAACTAAAATTTGGCAGAGAGGTTAAGGACATGGTCTAATATTTATAGGAAAAATATTGGACATTATTGGAGGAGGGGAAAATGGCACTTGCAAAATAAAATAAAGGAGAAGGAAGGGAGAGGTGATGATGCATGGGCATGTCTTGAGAGAGATGGCAAGAAGTGATGCACACACACATCATAACAAACAACACACAACATATAGAAGAGTGCAATGCACATGATGCTCATGGCAACAACATGAATGACTAAATGCAATACGACAAAGATGGGCATGGCAATGCGACAAGTACAACAACAAAGCAAAACAAGATGAAGCACTGGTACATCGAGATGGTATACAAACGGTTTTTAACCCCTTTCTGCGATGGCATTTTAAATCGTCGCCTAGTGAGTGTGGGCGATAGGGGGTCCTTCCCACACGACTCAGAAACCATCGGGGATAGGCCCTCCGGTCACACACGCTGCGCAAAATGAGCTCGTGTGCGATCGGGCTAGCCATCGCATACAATTATACATGCCCAATCATTTCCGTTCGTAGGTACATCCCACACAGTGATTCCCAGAGAAACGTTTCCCTTCGTCTGCACAACCCACACAGTCAATCCACGAGAAACTTTTTCGTTCGTATGCATATCCCACACAGTGAATCCCAGAGAAACGTTTCCATTCGTCTGCACATCCCACACAGTGAATCCCAGACGAACGTTTCCGTTCATATATACATCCCACACAGTTTTATGTATAGCCTCGTGTGTGATAGGTGTAACGATCACACACGCTCTGCCTCCATTAACCGTTTGCTTTATTCAACCATAGCACACATGATTTGATGAAGAAAGCTATATGGCATTGGGCTATCCATCACAACCACTTTTACTACTAGAACCGTTTGCAAAGTTCCATGACCCATTTAGTAGGTTTATTAGTTTACAATTAATAATTCTAGTATTACGCAAATTCGCATTTCATATCGAACAGCTATTTGCCAATTTCATATCAGGCACATAAATATATTTTAACATCACAGTACGATAGCAACCTGAAAATAGCACAGTACAACATATAGCTAGTTCACCTTCATAAGAATAATATTAGAACAATATGTTCATTTCCCTAATCGACTGATGCATGATCAGCCAGGTTCGTCTTCTCCACCTCTGCTTTCAGTTCAGTAAGAACCTGTTCTGCACTGACCAACTGGGAAAGTGCCTCCTCCTTCGCCAACACCATCTTAGCAAATTCTAATTAAAAAAATCTAAGCTCATTCTCCATCTTCCTCTTTTTTTCCCGCATCTTGAAATATTCTTTAGCGTTGAAAACTCTTTCTCTAAGCCTATCTCTGTTCTCTTCCTCATACATGCTCTAGAGCTTTGCTAGCCACATCTTCAAAGACTGTGGCAACTCTTGATCAACACACTCCAGGTAAGAATACTTCCGTTCATCCTATAATATTTTAAACTAAATCAGTAACAATTGTAGGGAAAATGGGTTTCTAGCAACATAGAAAATCACCAAATACATATTTTGAAAAACTAAAGGAACATGTTAATTATGACATATCTTCTCAAAAAGATCAATGTGCAAATGAACTAATTGCTACTGAGACAACAACCAAATTCAGAAACATCAGAAGCTATAATTAACTGCAACAACGCTACAAGTTCTTAGTCATGTACTATAAATAACAAATTGAACATTTTATGAGGAAGCTAAATATAACTGCAACAACATAGCGACAGTGTTTGGATGACATCAAACTGATACTAACAGGTGTGTACATGCACAAATTTAGTAACATAGAACTAATAGCACTAAGGCCGTCCACTATGTATGCCAAAACCGGTGTTAAGACAACTGTTGCTACATGTCGCACCGGTGCCCTGCACTGGCGAGCCGATGTAGAGGGCAAAAATCAGGAAACCGGACTCCGGAGCACCTAGTTGCTCCGATGCCCAGTTCCTTCATGCCATATTTTTTTTAGTATTTTACTGCTTGGCTGCTCGGATGTGTGGACCAAAGTTGGCTGCACAAACTACTGAAGCGGTGCCAAATAATTTTCTAATGGCACCGCCGATGAGATGGCAACATTTTTTAGATACTAGGTAGAAAACTGTGACACTGTCTTAATCACATCCAGAATAACATAGCATAGTGACAGTGTCTGAATCACATCTAACAAATAATTTGTAACAACGAAAGTTGGGCTAACCTTCTCTACACATGCCATAAACTTCCTCCCACTGTCCACAGATTCAAACACAACTAACTTCACGCATGGAGATTGATGGTGACAACGAGCAGGCAGATCTTCAGCCACCCCACTCCATTCATTGCAACTGATGGTCCTAAGGAGCTACAAGAGGAAAAGATGACTCAAATCGACCGCCGGGCTAAATTCCCTCATTCCAAATCATAACCCGCGAGAGAGAAGTGAGGCATGCCTGGGTGGTGAAAGAGTCATCGTCGGAGGAGGAACCGCAGGAGAGGTCATTGAAGAAGACCATGGCGACCGCGGCAGTCAGATGCGAGACAGCGAGAGCGAGGAAGCAAGTGAGAAAGCGGCTATAGCTTGGTAAGGAAGGAAGGAGGAAACATGGGAAATGTGACTTGTGGTTGGGGAGAAAAGGGGGTGGGGAGGGAGGTAAATATTTTGGCGGTAGGCCAAAAATTTCGAAAGGTGGAGGGAAACTTTGCGTGCGGTGCCGTCGGACACCATTCACTTTGAACAAATTTGTGCATCGCAAACGATTCTTTTGCTTTACGCGCATGCGATGAGTTTGATCATTCAAATATTAGTGGAAATTTCCTGGGTACTGTACTCATCCACGTCATTGCATAATTTAACATCGCTTGGTAATTTGGGCACACAAAAGAGCCTACAGCACACATACCACAATTACTGAATCGAGCAATTTTAGTACAAACAGAGCCAGTTGACCTAAACATTGCTCTAAGAAAAGACCAGCATTATAAACAAAGGCTAAGTACGCATAATTTTAACAAAGCTGCCGCGCGCCGCCCTACGCCTCGCCTGTGTAAGATGAGACGTCGATGCCTTGTCCTGGCGTCATGCCGCCGTTGGTGGACTCCGCGTCCCCCCGGCTGAAGTCGACCGCGTTGTCGTCCTCGTCCTCGGCGCTGCCCTCAAGGTTGTAGTACTCGTAGTAGTGGTTGCGCCAGAGCTCGCGCTGGTACTCCACCGTCGTTTCCTCGACGGACAGGCTCTTCTCAACCTTTTCCTGAGCCACGCGCAACTCCTCCTCCCGGTGCTCCTCGATCTCCGCCGCCTCCTGCATCTCCAGCTCCTGCTCTGCGATCTCATGAGGAAGCAGGTGCTCCATGGCCTCCTCCGCCTTTTCGGACGTGGGTTGCATGCTAGATTCCGAGGTGGCCTGGAATATCTTGGCGTGGATGGCCTCGACCCGGGCCAGGGCGATATCGGCGGCACGGACGGCAGCTCGAGCGCTCTTGGCATTTGCAGCCACCGACGCAGCAGCTGCTGTAGCCGTCTCGGCTGCTACAGATGCCCTTTTGGCGGACGCGGCCACGCTCTTGGCGCAGGCGGCGGCGCTAGGGGAGGACGCGGCCACCGCACGGGCCCTCACGAAGCGTTTCCACGGCGTCATTCTTCGCAAGAAGGGGTTGCAGGAATGGGGATTGAGGATTCGTGGATTCGGTGGTGACCGGCACTAGAGCAGACGAAGCCGGCGAAGCTTATGGAGGAAGACATAAGTAGACCCATGAATTTTCATCGCAAACGGTCCCTACAACAAACTGTGTGTGATGTTGTTGATATTTTGTATTAGCTGTGAAAGACGAATTTGGGGTACAGTGGCAACGTATGGTGTTTTAAATGTACGAGAAATTTGGAGTACTAATACAACTGTCATGTCAAAATTTGGAAACTTTCAGGGGTCATTTGACTTTTTTAAGACATTTAAGTGATTCTTCTAGCCCTTTCATTACCGTAATTCAAATTTGAACTACATGTACATGCAACAACTAACCATAACGGTTTGAAAAGTCATATTTTAATACTTATGTGCAGTAAATTGGATGGAATTTTCAAACATATTGGTGTCACGGCTTGGACATAAAGCATCGAGTGCCATGGCATTGAAATTCCAAAAAGTTAAAAAATGATCAGAGACATATGAAACCTTGCTTGACGTAATGGCATGGCACCAAGATGGTGTGGTAAAAATTTTGGCCTGTTGGACGAAAGTTTGGACACACACCCCGCACAAATCGGAGCAACTCACTAGAAGGCTCGTGGTTCCGAGAGGGCACAATGCATGTTTGATGACGAACCGGCGATAGCTACCTCCTATGGCCTTCCAAATTTTTCTACAGTTAACATGCACTAATACAACTATCATGTCAAAATTTGGAAAATTCCAGGGGTCATTTGACCTTTTAAAGACATTTAAGTGATTTTTTAGCCATTTAATGACCGTAATTCAAATTTGAACTACATATACATGCAGCAGCTAACCATAACGGTTTGAAAAATCATATTTGTGTACTTGTGTGCGAGTTAATTCCATGTGTAGTAAATTGGAAGGAATTTTCAAACATATTGGTGTCACGGCGTGGACACAAGCATGGAGTTCCCTGGCATTTAAATTCCAAACAAATTAAAAAATGATCAGAAATACATGAAACCTTGCTTGACGTAATGGCATGCCACCAGGATGCTGTGGTAAAAAAATTGGCCTGTTTGACGAAACTTTGGACACACACCCCTCACAAACTAGAGCTACTCACTAGAAGGCTCGTGGTTCCGAGAGGACACAATGCATCTTTGATGATGAACCGGCGATAGCTTCCTCTTATGGCCTTCAAATTTTTTCTACAGTTAACATGCACTAATACAACTGTCATGTCAAAATTTGGAAATTTCAGGGGTCATTTGACCTTTTTAAGACATTTAAGTGATTTTCTAGCCATTTAATGACCGTAATTCGAATTTGAACTACATGTACATGCAACAGCTAACCATAACGGTTTTGAAAAATCATATTTGTGTACTTGTGTGCGAGTTAATTCCATGTGCAGTAAATTGGAAGATTCTCATACATATTGGTGTCACGGCTTGGACACAAAACATCGAGTGCATGCCATGGCATTTAAATTCCAAAAATTCAAAAATGATCAGAAACACATGAAACCTTGCTTGATGTAATGGCATGGCACCAAGATGGTGTGGTAAAAAATTGGCCTGTTTGATAAAAGTTTGGACACACACCCCTCACAAACTGGAACAACTCACTAGAAGGGTCGTGGTTCCGAGAGGGCACAATGCATGTTTGATGACGAACCGGCGATAGCTTCCTCTTATGGCCTTCCAAATTTTTCTACAGCTAACGTGCACTAATATAACTGTCATATCAAAATTCGGAAAATTCCAGAGGTCATTTAACCTTTTAAAGACATTTAAGTGATTTTCTAGCCATTTAATGATTGTAATTAAAATTTGAACTACATGTACATGCAACAGCTAACCATAATGGTTTGAAAAATCATATTTGTGTACTTGTGCGAGTTAATTCCATATGTAGTAAATTGGAAGGAATTTTCAAACATATTGGTGTCACGGCTTGGACACAAGCATGGAGTGCCCTGGCATTTAAATTCTAAAAAAATTAAAAAATGATCAGAAATACATGAAACCTTACTTGACGTAATGGCATGCCACCAGGATGCTATGGTAAAAAATTTGGCATGTTTGACGAAACATTAAACACACCCCCCTCACAAACCGGAGCTACTCACTAGAAGGCTCGTGGTTCCGAGAGGACACAATGCATCTTTGATGACGAACTGGCGATAGCTTCCTCTTATGGCCTTCAAAAAAATTCTATAGTTAACATGCACTAATACAACCATCATGTCAAAATTTGGAAAATTTCAGGGGTCATTTGACCTTTTTAAGACATTTACGTGATTTTCTAGCCATTTAATGACCATAATTCAAATTTGAACTACATGTACATGCAACAGCTAACCATAACGGTTTTGAAAAATCATATTTGTGTACTTATGTTCGAGTTAATTCCATGTGCAGTAAATTGGAAGATTCTCAAACATATTGGTGTCACGGCTTGGACACAAAGCATCGAGTGCATGCCATTGCATTTAAATTCCAAAAAATTCAAAAATGATCAGAAACACATGAAACCTTGCTTGACGTAATGGCATGGCACCAAGATGGTGTGGTAAAAAAATTGGCCTGTTTGACAAAAGTTTGGACACACACCCCTCACAAACCGGAACAAGTCACTAGAAGGGTCGTGGTTCCGAGAGGGCACAATGCATGTTTGATGATGAACCAGCGATAGCTTCCTCTTATGGCCTTCCAAATTTTTCTACAGTTAACGTGCACTAATACAACTTTCATGTCAAAATTTGGAAAATTCCAGGGGTCATTTGACCTTTTTAAGACATTTAAGTGATTTTCTAGCCATTTAATGATCGTAATTGAAATTTGAACTACATTTACATGCAACAGCTAACCATAACGGGTTGAAAAATCATATTTGTGTACTTGTGCACGAGTTAATTCCATGTGCAGTAAATAGGAAGGAATTTTCAAACATATTGGTGTCACGGCTTGGACACAAAGCATGGAGTGTATGCCATGGCATTTAAATTCCAAAAAATTCAAAAATGATCAGAAATACATGAAACCTTGCTTGACGTAATGGCATGCCACCAAGATGCTGTGGTAAAAAAATTGGGCTGTTTGACGAAAGTTTGGACACACACCCCTCACAAACCGGGGTAACTCACTAGAAGGCTTGTGGTTTCGAGAGGGAACAATGCATGTTTGATGACGAACTGACAATAGCTTCCTCTTATGGCCTTCAAAATTTTTCTACAGTTAACGTGCACTAATAAAACTGTCATGTCAAAATTTGGAAAATTTCAGGGGTCATTTGACCTTTTAAAGACATTTAAGTGATTTTCTAGCCACTTAATGACCGTAATTCAAATTTGAACTACATGTACATGCAACAGCTAACCATAACGGTTTGAAAAATCATATTTGTATACTTGTTGTGTGCGAGTTAATTCCATGTGCAGTAAATTGGAAGGAATTTTCAAACATATTGGTGTCACGGCTTGGACACATGCATGGAGTGCCATGGTAACACAAAATAAGCATTCGTCCCTTATATGAGGAAATAAAATGTAAATATCTAGCAAGACAACCGGGCCCCACATGATTGGCACTCTATTTCGCGCCTCAAGGTTTGGAAGGTGAGTGTCGCAGGTTATTAATCAGACGCGGTTCTGTATTGGAAACCGTGAGATATTAAGTTCACACACGGCTTTTACTGAGGGAATCGTGTGCAATTCAAACTACAGTACTCGTAAATTCCGACGGCCCGCGTGTGTACTGTTCCCGTTGATCTAGATTTCGGCCGCCAATAAATACTACCTTGCTCACGTCGTCCCGCCTGCATTCTCATCTACATCCTCCCCTCGCTCGCCCTCTCTCTCTCACACACAAATCTGTGCCATGGCGCCGCCGATATGCCCACGCGTCGACGAGGAGGCGCCGCCCCCCGAGGATGTTCATGCGAAGAGCAGCAACAAGGAGGACCCCTACGGGCTGCCGGATGAGGTTGCGCCGAACCCCCCAACTTTGGAGTGGTCTTGGGGCCAGTACAATCTTTGTTTGTGGAAATTGTTGCCGCCGGCTAAGAAAGCCAGGCAAGTGGCGTTCAAGAAGGAGATGGCGGAGGAGGAAGCCAGGTACCAGGCAGCCTGTGAAGCCCGTGAGGCCGCCTGGAAAAAGGAGGCGGTGGAGCTTTGGGGGCGGGCGCATCGTCGTGCGGAGGAGGTATACGAAGACGGGTACTTCGCGAGGAAGGTCAAAGGCTCTAAGCGCCTCATCGCTACGTGGAGGTGGGCCGATAAGCTCCAGCGTGCCATCGGCGAGGAGCTCCGGTGGGCGCCCAACAAAATGGCAAGATCGTTCGCGCTCGTCCGCCAGCAAGAGACAGATCGGTACATCAAGCACTGCGAGGCAGAGGAGGCGGAGTACTGCCTCCGCGCTGGGAAGACGCCGCACACTAGGGAGCTGCTGGCAAGGGGCTACCAGAATACTGCCCCCAGGAGGGATTATTAGTTTTAGTATTGTTCGTTTTCAATTTTATGCATTGTACATGGTAGTTAAGTACATCACGTATAAGTGATGATATTATATATATTCTGTGATGAACTAATGAACAATTAATATATATTATGAATTCCATTTTTCTATCCGTTTCCGTATACTAATTTGTATCTAGCTGTTATCATCCACATATATAGAATGGAAATCATATACACACACATTGAAATAGAACATATAAGAACGAAAAACAGAGTATACTCATTGAAACAGAGCAATATTATGATTGTTGTGAATACATAGCGATCCACGTCGAAATGATTCAACAAAATAAAACATGTCCATGACCAGCAGCCCTTGCCTAGGGTAGCTCTAGGCTCTGCCTGAACTCGGGCAGGCGTTCGTCCAAGCGGTCGACACGCTCGCGGTACATCTGGAGCGCGATCTCGAGCTCCAAGTTGGCTATTTCATCGGAGAACACCAGCTCGAGGATGCGACAGCCATGTTCCTCTACTGCGCCCAGGTGGACACCTGGGCCAAGGAGGCGATCGAGCCTAGCGACCAGCGCGTTGGCATCGAGCGGGCCGTGGACAAGGCGAACGACACGACCCATGCGAACGGCGCGGTGGGTGTTCGGTGCAAGTACGGCACGGCCGGCCTCTGGTGCAAGTACGACGCAAATGGCCTCTGCCCACTCCTGGCGAGGAATGGGGGTACTGATGGGATGTTTACCCAGCTGCGATGCCCTGTCGACAGCAGGCAAGCACCAATGGATCCGCTCTTGTTGTGTGGTGCGCTGCGCCTCTCGCTCTGCGGCGCTCCAACGGTCTTGCTGTGCGATGAGCCGCAGCCTATCAGTGCAGACGCGCCTTGCTTGCTCTGCAGTGCACCATCGATCATGTTGTGCGGCGAGCTACAGCCTCTCGACGCTGACATGCCTATCTTGATCCGTGGTGCTGAAGCGCCGTGCGCCAAGGGTCTGCTCAACCCTGGCGATGATGCGCATCACGGCGTCGTCCATCGCGTTGCCGGGGAGCGCCTCGGCCTCGACAGGCCGTGGCGCCTTCTCGTTTTCCTCGTCGAGGAGGTTGATGGTAGAGGCGGCACTTTGGTGGGTTGGCATGCTTGGAAAAGGTGGATGTGCTACAGGCTGCGCTTGTTGCCGCAGTGCGTCGCGTGCCGCCTAGGTTTATGTGCAATATCGCTGGGTGGCGGCGGGAAACTGGTGAGGAAATGGTGAGAAACGGTGGCGTGTTCGTAAAACACCATCAATTAATGGAAACTTAGCATAGAAGGAACATCGAGTTAGCACGACGCGTGCGGGCACATTGCTCGCCCAAGGCTATGATCCATATACTTGTGTGCCCAACAGAGCACACTATTCACAGTAAAGAATACTGTTCCATTTGTCCTAGTAGAGCAGTGGTGGCAAGCATCACAAGAAGAAGTAGATGATGATCATATGATCATTTATCCTAGTTAATTATGCCTGTAATAGTTTACTTTGGTGTGTGTAAATGTCATGTGTGTACTAGCCTCCTATGTAATTGGATGTTTAATTTGGTTGTGCAATCATGTCCTTATAATTAAGTATATATGTTGTTGTTCTGTATGCAATCACATCGCACACGAACCATACTAGGGCAACCGTCAGTGATGAATTCATCAATCGCTGACATTTGTATTCCAGGAAGCGTTTACCCATAATGCACATGACTTCTTATTAGCAACCGTCTGTCTTATTATCGGTCTTCGCACACTTTCCTGATTACGGACCTGTTTTCCACGTATCACACACATCTTGTTTACACGACATGTTTCTGTTCTCTTGGCTCAACACAAACAGTTTATCAGAATAAACTTTATGCACTCCATTGCACACACCTTGATCTGGCTGAACCGTTTCTGTTGCATTGCCTAATCGAAAATAGTTCATCCAAGTGAACCGTATGCCATATATCACACACATCTTGATCTGGCTGACCATTTCTGTTGTGTTCCCTAATCGCAAACAGTTTATCCGAGTGAACTGTATGCTGTATATCGCACACACCTTGATCTGGCTGACCGTTTCTATTGTGTTGCCTCATCGCAAACAGTTCTTATGTATTAACCGTATGCCACGCATCACACACGCAACTATAATATGAACCGTGTTTGATGTCTCCGCCATCGCAAACATTTTGTATCATTTTTGACGGTTTTATTACATCACCATTTGCAATTAATGCATCGCACACAGTTTCATCGAAGGGTCTCTGATTGTAGTGTCGCGTTAGCAGCATCCTGCAGTAGTGAAGCCATAAATGATGGAACCCACATAGAATTAGATCATGACCAAGGTTGGATATATTACAAAATGGGAAGGATTACATTTGGGGTGTTACAGGTAGTCTTCGGGATCGGTGCTTCCGGAGAACTTAGGCATGTTGAACTTGAGCTTGCTGTAGCATTGCTCTTCATTGTATTGGGGGCGATGGTGATGTTGCTCTTGTCGTGGAGGAGGTTTTTCAACCACTTGATCCTCGTACTCCGCTTGATTCTCTTGGCATTGAGGGTGGGGGATACATGTCTGGTTACTACTTGTGAGCTGCGTTGGGATTTCCTTGAAGAGGAGAGGATGATGCAGTACAGTAGAGATAAGTATTTCCCTCAGTTAAGAACCAAGGTTATAAATCCAGTAGGAGAACCACGTGACACCTCGTTAGCAGTACCTACAAACAAAATAACAAATACTTGCACCCAACGCAAACAAGGGTGTCAATCCCTTGGCGGTAAATTGCAAGGATCAAATGTCGTAGTGATAGATAGATAAACAAAAACACAAAATAAAATAAAAGTAAATAAATTGCAGCAAGGTATTTTTGGATTTTAATATATGTTAAAGATAGACTCGGGGGCCATAGTTTTCACTAGAGGCTTCTCTCTCGAATAAAAAGCATACGGTGGGTAAACAAATCACTGTTGGGCAATTGATAGAAAAGAGAATAATTATGATGATATCCAAGGCAATGGTCATGTATATAGGCATCACGTCTGAGACAAGTAGACCGACTCCTTCCTGCATCTACTACTATTACTCCACACATTGATCGCTATCCTGCATGCATCTAGAGTATTAAGTTCATAAGGAACGGAGTAACGCCTTAAGCAAGATGACATGATGTAGACAAAGTAAATCCAATAAATATTAATAAACCCCATCGTTTTATCCTTAATGGCAATGATACAAATACGTGTCATGTCCCCTTCTGCCACTGGGATTGAGCACTAATACGTCTCCAACGTATCTATAATTTTTTATTGTTCCATGCTATTATAGTATCAATCTTGGATGTTTATTATGCAATTATATATCATTTTTTGGGACTAACCTATTAACCTAGTGCCCAGTGCCAGTTGCTGTTTTTTGCTTGTTTTTGGCTTTTCAGAAATCAATATAAAACAGAGTCCAAACAGAGAAAAAACTTTGAATTAACTTTGAATGGACCAAAAGAGACCCTAGAAGGTTCTGGAGAAGACCTGACGAGCCATGAGGGAGCGACAAGCTTGGGAGGCGTGCCCTAGGGGGGGTGCCCCTAGGCTTGTGGGCCCCTCGTGGCACCTCTTGACCTAATTCTTCCACTATAAATTCTCAAATACTCCCCTGACATCAGAGAGCCACCCAAAATAAGTTTACCGCCGCCGCAAGTTTCTGTTCTCGAGAGATCCCATCTGGAGGCCTTCTCCGGTACTCTACCAGAGGGGGGAATCAAACACGAAGGGGCTCTACATTGACCTTGCTACCCTTTCGATGATGTGTGAGTAGTTTACCACAGACCTACGGGTCCATAGCTAGTAGCTAGATGACTTCTCTCTCTTTGATCTTCAATACAATGTTATCCTCGATTTTCTTGGAGATCTATTCGATGTAATCACTTTTTGAAGTGTGTTTGTTGGGATCCGATGAATTGTGAGTTTATGATCAGATTATCTATGAATATTATTTGTGTCTTCTCTGAACTCTTTTATGCATGATTATTATAGCTTTGTATTTCTCTCCGATGATTTAGCTAGCTAGATTGATTTTTCTTGCAATGGGAGAGGTGCTTTGTGATGGGTTCAATCTTGCGGTGATCTATATCCAGCGACAAAAAGTGACAAGACACATATTTGTATTGTTGCCATTAAGGATAAAACGATGGGGTTTATTCATGCGTGAGTTTACTTTGTCTAGATCATGTCATCTTGATTAAGGCATTACTCCGTTCTTTATGAACTTAATACTCTAGATGCATGCTAGATAGCGGTCGATGTGTGGAGTAATAGTAGTAGATCCAGGCAGGAGTCGGTCTACTTGTCTCAGACGTGATGCCTATATACAAGATCATTGCCTTGGATATCGTCATGATTATTCGCTTTTCTATCAATTGCCCAACAGTAATTTGTTTACCCATTGGTACGTCCCAAACGTATCTACTTTTCCAAACACTTTTTCTCTAGGACTCTAATTTGCATGATTTGGATGGAACTAACCCGGACTGACGTTGTTTTCAACAGAATTGCCATGGTGTTGTTTTTGTGCAGAAATAAAAGTTCTCAGATTGAGCTGGAAATTTACAAATAATTATTTCAGAATATAAAAAAATATTGGCGAAGGAAAAACCAGAGGGGGCCACCAGGGCGCCACAAGCCCAGGGAGTGCACCAATCCCCCCAGGGCGCACCTATTAGGCTTGTGGGCCCCTCGCAGCTCCCGCAACCCTAACTCCAACTCCTTAGGTACCTATTCATTAAGAAAAAAAATAAGAGAGAAGGAATCATCAAGTTTTACGATACAGAGCCGCCGCCACCTCCTGTTCTTCATTGGGAGGGCTGATCTGGAGTCCGTTCTGGGCTCCGAAGAGGGGGATTCGACGCCATCATCATCATCAACCATCCTCCATCACCAATTTCATGATTCTCACCGCCGGGAGTGAGTAATTCCTTCGTAGGCTTGCTGGATGGTGATGGGTTGGATGAGATTTATCATGTAATCGAGTTAGTTTTGTTAGCCCTTGATCCCTAGTATCCACTATGTTATGAGATTGATGTTGCTATGACTTTGCTATCCTTAATGCTTGTCACTAGGGCCCGAGTGCCATGATTTCAGATCTGAACCCTTTTTCTTTTCACAAATATATTTGTGTTCTTGATACAATCTTGCAAGTTGTATGCACCTATTACGTGTTATGATCTACATACCCCAAGGTAACAATAATTGGGATTCTTTCCGGTGATTACCGTATTTTGAGGATTTCATGTATTCACTATGTGCTAATGCTTTGTTCCGGTTCTCTATTAAAAGGTGGCCTTAATATCCCTTAGTTTCCTTTTGGACCCAGCTGCCACGGGAGGATAGGACAAAATATGTCATGCATGTTCTTATTATAAGCATGTATGACTATATACGGAATACATGCCTACATTATATTGATGAATTGGAGCTAGTTCTGTGTCGCCCTAGGTTATGACTGTTACATGGTGAATGTCATCCAACATAATTATCCATCACTGATCCAATGCCTACGAGCTTTTCGCACATTGATCTTTGCTAAGTTACTATTGCTACTATTGTCACAATTGCTACAAAACTGCTACTGTTATTGTTACCCATACTGTTGCTATTGCTGCTACCGCTATCAAACTATCATATTACCGTGCTACTGATCACTCTGCTGCAGATAGTTACTTCTGCAGGTGTGGTTGAATTGACAACTCAACTGCTAATACTTGCAAATATTCTTTGGCTCCCCTTGCGTCGAATCAATAAATTTGGGTTGAATACTCTACCCTCGAAAACTGTTGCGATCCCCTATACTTGTGGGTTATGAAGACCTTTTTCTGGCTCCGTTGCTGGGGAGCATAGCTCTATTTGTGAGCCACTTGGGATTTATATCTATTGATCACTATGAAGAATCTGAAGGATGATGGAGCCAAGATCATTCCCTCTAGGATGAGGGGAGGTAAGAACTATTATCTAGCTCTGCACTTGATTCACCATCTATTTCGAGTAAGCTTGCGACACCATCACCTGCTATTAATTCTGATATGTCGCATGTAATTGATGATGCTACTTCTGCTATGAATGATGCTATTGATGATGTCAGTACTTTGTTTGATGAAACTATACCACTAGGTGAATTTCTTGATGAACAACTTGCTAAAGCTAAAGAATTTGAAAATGCTGAAACTGGAAATTATGAAACACCTATTAGGCCTAGCTATCCTAGAATTGAAATGTCTAAGATACCTCAGGGCTATGTTATGGATGGAGAGATAGCTAGAGAATTTCTTGCTTGTAATGATAGAGATGATCTTAAGAAATTATTATGTAAGCGAAAATAAAAATCTCTGAATTCTAGAATGAAATATGATCCTAAGTTTGCTACTTCACCTATCTTTGTTACTGATAAGGATTATGAATTCTCTGTCGATCCTGAGTTAATTACTTTGGTTGATTCTGATCCTTTCCATGGTTTAAGAATCTGAAACTGTTGTGGCACACTGATACGTCTCCAATGTATCTATAATTTATGAAGTATTCATGCCATGTTTACAACAATTTTATATGGTTTTGGTACGATTTGAATGGAACTAACCCGAACTGACGCTGCTTTCAACAGAACTACTGTGGTGTTGTTTTTGTGCAGAAATAAAAGTTCATGGAGTTGGACGAAACTTTTTGATGATTTTTTTGGAAGAAAAGAAAAATACCGGAGCAAAGAATCACTGGAGGGGGCCCCCTTGCTACCCTCAAGGCACGAGGGTGCGCCACCCCCCTGGCACGCCCAGGTGAGTAGTGGGCCCCTTGAGGCCCATCTTCGCGTGAAACTGACGCCAAAAAATCCTATATATTCAGGAACCCCTAGAAATAACTCTAGATCAGAAGTTCTGCCGCCGCAAGCCTCTGTAGCCACGAAAAACCAATCTAGACCCTGTTCCAGCACCCTGCCGGAGGGGGAAATCATCACCAGTGGCCATCTTCATCATCCCGGCGGACACCATGATGAGGAGGGAGTATTCCACCCTCGGGGCTGAGGGTTTGTATCAGTAGCTATGTGTTTAATCTCTCTCACGTGTTCTTGAGTTGGCATGATCTTGATATATCGTGAGCTTTATTAATATAGTTGGATCACATTGTGTTTTCCCCTCTCTATCTTGTTGTGATGAATTGAGTTTTCCCTTTGAAATTTCATTATTATTGGATTGAATACTTTTATGGATTTGAGAGCACTTGATGTATGTCTTGCTATGAATACCCATGGTGACAATGGGGTATCATATTGATTCACTTGATATATGTTTTGGCACTCAACTCGCGGATTCCCGAGGTGACATTGGGGTAATCTTTGCATAGGGGTTAATGTAGGTTTTCTTCCTTGTTTCTCCGGTAGAAATCTTGGGGCACTCTTTGAGGTTCTTTGTGTTGGATTGAGTATTATGAATCTGAAATTGTTTGATGCATATCGTATAATCAACTCACGGATACTTGTGGTGACATTGGAGTATCTAGGTGACATTAGAGTTGGTTGATGTGTAACATATGGTGTTATTTTAGTACGAACTCTTAGATAGATCGATCAGAAAGGATAACTTGGTGTTATTTTAGTACGAACTCTTGGATAGATCAATCAGAAAGGATAACTTTGAGGTGGTTTCGTACCCTACAAACAATTTCGTCTTGTGTTCTCCGCCAGATAAGAACTTTGGAGTGATTCTTCATCGCATGTTGAGGGATGGTTATATGATCCAATTATATTAGCATTGTTGAGAGATTGCACTAGCGAAAGTACGGACCCTATGCCTCATTTTCAAGCATTGCAATACCGTTTGTGCTCCATTTTATCAATTGCTACCTTCTGTTTTTTATTGTTCCTATTACAAAAATCAATATCTACTATCATTACTACGCTTGTATCACCATCTCTTCGCCAAACTAGTGCACCTATACAAATTACCATTGTATTTGGTGTGTTGGGGACACAAGAGACTTTTTGTTATTTGGTTGCAGGTTGTTTGAGAGAGACCATCTTCATCCTACGCCTCCCACGGATTGATAAACTTTAGGTCATCCACTTGAGGGAAAATTTGCCACTGTCCTACAAAACTCTGCGTTTGGAGGCCCAACACGAGTCTACAAGAACAAGTTGTCTAGTAGACATCAAGCTCTTTTCTAGCGCCGTTGCCTGGGAAGGAGTGCTTGAAGGTATATCTTTAGATCTTGCAATTGAATCTTTTAGTTTTTTGTTTTATCACTAGTTTGGTTTATAAAAAAGAAAACTAAAAAATGGAATTGAGGTTGCCTCATATTATTCGTCTTTATCATGTCTTTCTTGAAAATGATGGAAAGGAAAATTGTGCTCAATTGATAGAAGAAGAATTCAATAAAATGTTTGGCATAAAATCTTTGTATGATGAGCATGATTGCAATGTTGCTATTATGAATTCTTTGAATATCCATGATGTTAATGATATGCAAAGCTAAAAACTTGGGGATGCCATGTTTGATGAAGATGATATTTTTAGTCCCCCAAGTTTTGATGAGAATATTTACTATGATGATTGCATGCCTCCTATTTATGATGATTATATTGATGAAAGTGGGTTTGGAAGATTGTCAACTCTAGGAAGTAATGATCCCACTATTTCGGAGGGTATTGAATCTTATTGTAATAATTATGAAAGTGGATTTGGAGAGGTCATGACTTTATTTAATGATGATTCCACTATTTTGGAAGAGGTCTCAATTGATTATGAAAACAAAGTTCGTATCTATGATGATTATGGTGATGAAACTTATGATATAAAGAATAATGATCACCATGAATTTTGTCATCATCATTTTAATGCTCAAATTGATTATGTCAATCAAGTATCACATGATAGCTATTTTGTTGAGTTTGCTCCCACTACTATTCATGAGAATAAATTTGCTTATGAGGGGAGTAATAATTTTTTTATGCATGTGGATCATGAAAAGAATGCTTTATGTGATATCTATATTGTTGAATTCATTCATGATGCTGCTGAAAATTACTATGAGAGAGGAACATATTCTTTTACATATTGCAACAATATCAAGTTTTCTCTCTATGTGTTGAAAATCTTGAAGTTATGCTTGTTTTGCCTTCCTATGCTAGTTGATTCTTGTTCCCATAAATTGTTTGCTCAAAAAATCCCAATGAATAGGAAGTAGGTTAGGCTTAAATGTGCTAGTCATATGCTTCATGATGCTCTCTTTGTGTTTCAATTCTTATCTTTTACGTGAGCATCATTGAAATCATCATGCCTAGCTAAAAAGGCATTAAAGAAATCACTTGTTGGGAGACAACCCAACACTATTACCTACTTTTTTTGTGTGTTCACATGATTGATCTACTGTATTAATCATGTTCTATAGCTTTTGTTTCAATAATGTGCCAAGTAAAGCCTTTGGGATAGTGTGGATGATAGTTGACTTGATTCTGTGCAAAAACAGAAACTTTTGCGCCCAGTAACAGAATTGTTAAAAATCACTGGAGCATAAAAAAACTATGAATATTTTACAGATGATTGATATACAAATTTTCTACCTTGTCCTAATTGTTCAGAAGTTTTGGAGTTACAGAAGTATTACCATAATTCAGATCTTTACAGACTGTTCTGTTTTTGACAGATTCTGTTTGCAATGCATAGTTTGCTTGTTTTATGGTTTCTATGGCTTATATTCCTTAATATAAATTGTGGAAATTATAGATTACAGTATGAATTATGTGGAAACAATTATGAATCTTGTCTTTGATAGTACCCAAGTGAATGATTTGTTTTACTATGCTAACCCATCTCACGAAGTTCCGTTAAGTTTTGTGTGATTGAAGTTTTCAAGTTTTGGATCAGATATCGATATGAGGAGAATAAGGAGTGACAAGACCCTAAGCTTGGGGATGCCCAAGGCACCCAAGGTAATATTGTAGGAAGATCCAAGCAACTAAGCTTGGGGATGCCCCGGAAGGTATCCCCTCTTTCGTCTTCAACATTATCGGTAACCTCACTTGGAGCTACATTTTAATTCGTCACATGATATGTGTTTTGCTTGGAGCGTTATTTTATTTTATTAGGATTTGCTTGATTTTATTTAGAGTAATGTTTTGCATCTTTTATTTCAATAAAAATGTGAAGCATAGCCTTTACCATGCTTATTTTGCAAGTCTATATGTTGCTGTTTGAAAACTGAAAGTTTGTTGTTATGTTTTGAATATTTGTGAATAGTCAGAACATGATAAAATCTTGAAATTTTTACACGGTGAGCTATGACAAATTTTCTACAGTGTGGTTATGTTTCAGAATTTTTGGAGTTAGGGAAGCATGAGTATAATTGCACTCTTTACAGACTGTCCTGTTTAGATAGATTGCTGTTATGTTTGCATTGTTTGCATATGTTTGCTTGTTTAATGATTCTATTTGAGGATAGGAGTATTAAATATGCATAGGAATTTATTATGCAATGTTAAATAATAATTTTAGTGATTTTCTACAGTAGAGAATGATAAGGTTATTGCATTGATTTATACTGACTTATCTCACGAGTTCTTGTTGAGTTTTGTGTGGATGAAGTTTTTAAGATTTAGGGAAACCGTGATATAAAAGGGATTAAGGAGACATAAAAGCGCAAGCTTGGGGATGCCCAAGGCATCACAAGATAACATTTCAGGAAGTCTCAAGCATCTAATCTTGGGGATGCCCCGGTAGGCATCCCACCTTTCTTCATCAATAATTATCGGTTAGTATCGGTTGAACCTAAGTTTTTGCTTCTTCACATGAGTTGTGCTATTCTTGGAATGTCATTTTATTTTGTTTTGCTTGCTGTTTTAACAAAGTACTTAGATCTGAAAGTTTTTAAATTAGAGAGAGTCCTCAATTAGCTACCCATTTACTTTACTACTCGCTTGATCTTCACTTATATCTTTTTGGAGTAATTTGTCATTTACTCTTGTGCTTCACTTATATCCTATGAGTAAATTGTTGAATGAATTGAATATCATGAAGTTGAAATTATATGTTCATATCATCCCCAGTAGTAGCCTCACATTGGGTTTAGAAAGTGAAATCTTTTGAAGCTTGACAATTACAATATTGGTCATACAAGCAATTCATGAATGATTAGTATAAGGAAGAGAACTTTCACATACAAATATATTATCTTGGACATCTTCTATGATTGTGAATACCCATTAATTATTTTCAAACTTGAGCAAATTAGTTGAAGCTGGACAAGGAAGACAACGTAATGAGTCATGATTGTGTATATTTGCATATAAGTTATATTGTTATGGATCCTCCAACATGTGGTGTTTGCCTAGGATCTTTTGCTAGCCAAAAGTTCGTACTAAGTAGAGATACTACTTGTGCATCCAAAAACCCTTAAACCCAGTTTCTTGCTATGAGTGTCCACCATACCTACCTATGGATTGAATAAGATCCTTCAAGTAAGTTGTCATTGGTGCATAAAGCAATAAAAATTGCTCCTAAATATGTTTGATCTTTTATTGTAAGGGAAAATAAGCATTGTACAAACTTGTGATGGCAAAGTAATAAAAGAGACAGACTGCATAATAAAGGTTGCTATCATAAGGGGCTATACAACGTGATGTTCCTTTGCATTAAGAAATTGTGCATCCAAAAATAAAAAGCGCATGACAGCCTCTGTTTCCCTCTGCTAAGGGCCTATCTTTTACTTTTCAATATTTACTTTTATACAAGAGTCAATAGTATGCATTCTCATTTCAACCTCAATTATTCTCTAGTTGGCAAGCATCATGTGGTGCGGAAAGATCTAGGCACATATGGCCAGTCAAATATATTTGATCATGATTTATTATTGTTGACAATTATCTCTATGATAAATGAGTTGGGAGGCGAAACATTAAGCCACTATATTTCTTTGTGTTCAATGGATGCCATTTGTTCTAAAAATATGCTTTGAGTACTAGCAATCATAGAAGACTATATGATGATTGAGTATGTGGAGCTCTTACTTAGACTTTATTGAGAATAAGTTGAATTGCAATTGTTTGGTGACTAAGAACATAGGTTGTTAAGTTGCAAGAGAAGGCATTGTTTGAACAATAATATGTGAATTGATTGCTACTTTATCATGATGAGTTTTATGAGAAAGAGTTGCTGTTATGATGCTACAAAAAGTGATTGAAATTATCATTGATCAAACTTATGCACTATGCTAGCATTCACACTTCATAAATTATTTCTTTTATCATTTACCTACTCGAGGACGAGTAGAAATTAAGCTTGGGAATGCTGATACGTCTCCAATGAATCTATAATTTATGAAGTATTCATGCCATGTTCACAACAATTTTATATGGTTTTGGTATGATTTGAATGGAACTAACCCGGACTGACGCTATTTTCAGCAGAACTACCGTCGTGTTGTTTTTGTGCAGAAATAAAAGTTATCGGAATTGGACGAAACTTTTTGATGATTTTTTTGGAAGAAAAGAAAAATACCGGAGCAACGAACCACTAGAGGGCTCCCCTGCTGCCCACAAGGCACCAGGGCGTGCCCTGGTGGGTAGTGGGCCCCCTGAGGCACATCTTCGCGTGAAACTGACACCGAAAAATCCTATATATTCAGAAATCCCCAGAAATAACCCTAGATCAGAAGTTCCGCTGTCGCAAGCCTCTGTAGCCACAAAAAACCACTCTAGACCCTGGTCCGGCACCCTGTCGGAGGGGGAAATCATCACCGGTGGCCATCTTCATCATCCCAGCAGCTACCATGATGAGGAGGGAGTAGTCCACCCTCGGGGCTGAGGGTTTGTACCAATAGCTATGTGTTTAATCTCTCTCTCATGTTCTTGAGTTGGCATGATCTTGATGTATCACGAGCTTTGTTAATATAGTTGGACCATATGGTGTTTTCCCCTTTCTATCTTGTTGTGATGAATTGAGTTTTTCCTTTGAGATTTCGTTATTATCGGATTGAATACTTTTATGGATTTGAGAGCACTTGATGTATGTCTTGCTATGAATACCCGTGGTGACAATGGGGTATCATATTGATTCACTTGATATATGTTTTGGCACTCAACTCGCGGATTTCCGAGGTGACATTGGGGTAATCTATGCATAGGGGTTGATGCACATTTTCGTCCTTGTTTCTCTGGTAGAAATCTTGGGGCACTCTTTGAGGTTCTTTGTGTTGGATTGAGTATTATGAATATGAAATTGTTTGATGCATATCGTATAATCAACTCATGGATACTCGTGGTGACATTGGAGTATCTAGGTGACATTAGAGTTGGCTGATGTGTATCATATGTTGTTATTTTAGTACGAACTCTTAGATAGATCGATCGGAAAGGATAACTTGGTGTTATTTTAGTACGAACTCTTGGATAGATCGATCAGAAAGGATAACTTTGAGGTGGTTTCGTACCCTACAAACAATTTCGTCTTATGTTCTCCGCCAGATAAGAACTTTGGAGTGATTCTTCATCGCACGTTGAGGGATGGTTATATGATCCAATTATATTAGCATTGTTGAGAGATTACACTAGCGAAAGTACGGACCCTAGGCCTCATTTTCAAGTATTGCAATACCGTTTGTGCTCCATTTTATCAATTGCTACCTTGCTGTTTTTTATTGTTCCTATTACAAAAATCAATATCTACTATCATTACTACACTTGTATCACCATCTCTTCGCCGAACTAGTGCACCTATACAAATTACCATTGTATTTGGTGTGTTGGGGACACAAGAGACTTTTTGTTATTTGGTTGCAGGGTTGTTTGAGAGAGACCATCTTCATCCTACACCTCCCACGGATTGATAAACCTTAGGTCATCCACTTGAGGGAAAATTGCTACTGTCCTACAAAACTCTGCGCTTGAAGGCCCAACACGAGTCTACAAGAACAAGTTGTGTAGTAGACATCACACACCTTACTAAATTGAATGATATAGCCACCCTATTTGCTCATGTGGAAAATATTCACTACCGCTATATTCTTAAGTTGTTTCCTTTCTCACTAAATGGTGATGCTAAGATGTGGTTTAATACTCTTGCTCCTGTATGCGTGCATAGTCCCCAGGATATGATAATATTACTTCTCTGAAAAATATTTTCTTCCTCATAAGAAACAAGCTGCCTTACAGGAAATATTTAACTTTATGCAAATTGAAGAAGAGAATCTCCCTCAAGCTTGGGGGAGGCTTCTCCAGTTAGTTAATGCTTTGCCTGATCATCCTCTCAATAAAAATGAAATACTTGATATCTTTTATAATGGACTAACCGATGGTTCTAGGGACTACCTAGATAGTTGTGCTGGTTGTGTTTTCAGGGAATGAACTATTGAACAAGCTGAAGAACTATTCAATAATATATTGAGGAATGATAATGATTGGACACTTCCTTAACCACCACCTAAACCAACTCCGAAGAAGAGGGGTATTTTATTTCTTAGTCCTCAAGATATGCAAGAGGCAAAGAAATCTATGAAAGGAAAAGGTATTAAAGCTGAAGATGTTAAGAATTTACCACCCATTGAAGAAATACATGGTCTTGACACCTCGACATAGGTAGTAGAGGTAAATTATATTATAAGATTGAATGAAGGTGACATTCCTTATAATAAATCCGCCATTCAATGCTTGGATGAATCTGATAACTACATTGTTAAGCAATTTTTTTAATGCGTATGTTATGAAACAACCGAAACATAATGCCTACATGATTGATCATCTTGAGTAACTTGATGTTTAGAATTGCTAATGATGTTAAAGGTCTAGGTAAACATGCTTCCATGGTCCAAACTCAGTTAGAACAAGTTGCTAAGTCACAAAATGATTTGCTTAAAGAAATGCATAGTAATATGAATGATCACGATGTTAGAGTAATGACTAGAGGTGGTAGAATGACTCAGGAGCCACTATATCTTGAAGGTCATCCTAAAATAATTGAACAAGATTCTCAGAGAATTAATATTGATGCACCTAGTCCTTCTAAAAATAAAAAGAAAAAGAAAAATTATAGGACTCTGCATGCTTCTAGTGAACCTGAGGTAGAAAAACCTTGTGAGAATAGTAACGATGTTTCTATTTCTGATGCTGAGACTTAATCTGATAATGAACATTCACCTAGTGATAATGACAATGATAATGATGATGTTCATGTTGATGCTCAACCAGAAAATGATAAAGAACCAGATAATGATGTTGAAATAGAACTTTCAGTTGATCTTGATAACCCACCTCCTAAGAATAAACGTTATGATAAAAGAGATTTCATTGCTAGAAAACATGTTAAAGAAAGAGAACCATGGGTTCAGAAACCCATACCTTTTCCAACTAAGCGACCTAAGAATAAGGATGAGGAAGAATTTGAATGCTTTGCTGAAATTCTTAGGTCGGTCTTTTTGCGTAATTGTTTGACTGATATTTTTAAAGATGCCCCATATGCTAAATACATGAAAGATATTGTCACTAATAAAAGAAAGATACCTAAAGCTGAAATTTCCACCATGCTTGCAAATTATTCTTTTAAGAATGGAGTACCTAAGAAACTAGGAGATCTAGGAATACCTACTATACCATGGTCCATTAAAAGAAATTATGTTAAAACTACTTTATGTGATTTGGGAGCCGATGTTAGTGTTATGCCTTTCTCTTTATATAGAAGACATGATTTGAACAAGCTCACACCTACTAAAATATCATTGCAAATGGATGATAAATCTATTACTGTACCTATTGAAATTTGTGAGGATGTGCCTGTTGTAGTTGCAAATGTTACTATCTTGACAGACTTTGTTATACTTGATATGCCCGAGGACGATAATATGTCGATTATCCTTGGTAGACTCTTTTTGAACACTGCAAGGGCTGTTATTGATTGCAACAAAAGCAAGGTCACTTTTCATATCAATGGTAATGAGCATACGGTGCACTTTCTGAAGAAACAATTTCAAGTGAATGGTATCAATGTTATTGAAAAAGCCCCAACAATTACTATTGGAAATTTTCAACTCCCTCTTCCTACTGTTAAAAAGAAATATGAAACTCTTATTATTGGGGAGATGCATATCCCTGTTGAGGTAACTTAGTGTTATACGAAGTTTGTTCGGTTTCATGTTACTCGGAAATAGTTTGTTAATAGGACTTGATCAACCATATTAATGGATTCTTTTTAGGGGCATGTGGTCGATGAATTTAGTAAGCACAACCTACTATACCCACTATTTACTCTCTATTATTTAAAGTTAATAAAGTAGAAATGCCATGATTTTCCTGTTCTCTGAATTTTCCGTGCAATAAAAAATGACCCAAAAATAAAAGTACTCAGAATGCCCTGAAAATCTAGTCTGACTTTTTGTAGAATATTTAAGAATTTTGGCACTGAACACACCCTAGGGGTGCACCTGTGAGCCACAAACTCACAGGGTGTGCCTAGTGGGCTTGTGGGTCCCATAGGGACCCACTCACTTATCCCAGCCACCCATTCCCTTCTTCTTCCTCCAGAAAAAGAAACTAGCTTGTTCATGTTGGGGAACGTTGCATGGGAAACAAAAAATTTCCTACGCTCACCAAGATCCAATCTAGGAGATGACCATCTACGAGAGGAGAGATTGGATCTACATACCCTTGTAGATTGCTAAGCGGAAGCGTTAAGAAATGCGGTTGATGTAGTCGAACGTCTTCGCGATCCAATCACGATCCGTCCCGCGAACTCCCGATCCAAGTGCCGAACGGATGGCACCTCCGCGTTCAACACACGTATGGCTTGATGATGCCTTCACCTCCTCGATCCAACGAGCGATGGTGAAGTAGTAGCTCGAGTCCTCCGGCAGCACGACGGCGTGGTGGCGGTGGTGGTGGTGGAATCTCGGCAGAGCTTCGCTAAGCACTACAGAGAGGAAGAGGATTGCGAGGGAGAGGGAGGGCAGCACCGTGGCATAGAAGGGTGTGGCTGCCCTCTCCTTACCTCTATATATAGGGGGAAGGGGGAGAGGGGGGCGTCCCTAGGGGATCCCATCTAGGGCCGGCGGCCACAAGAGGGAAACCCTAGATGGGTTTCCCCCCCCCAGGAGACTTGGCCCCCAAGCCAAAGTGGTGGGAAGCCCTAGGGGGCGCCCCCAACCCTCCTGGTTATGTGAGATGGGGTGGGGGGGGGGGGGGGGCGCTCAGCCCCTTAGTGGGCTGGTTTTCCACCTCCCCTTGGCCCACGAGGCCCCCAACACTTGCCGGGACCCCCCGAAACCCCTTTCGGTCATGCTGGTCATCACCTGGTACCCCCGGAACAATTCCCGACTCCAATACCCTTCGTCCAATATATCAATCTTCACCTTCGGACCATTCCGGAGTTCCTCGTCATGTCCGGGATCTCATCCGGGACTCCGAACAACCTTCGGTAACCACCATAATGACTCAACTATACTTATATCGTCACCAAACATTAAGTGTGTAGACCCTGCGGGTTCGAGAACTATGCAGACATGACCGAGACACCTCTATGGTCAATAACCAATAGCGGGACCTGGATGCCCATATTGGTTCCTACATATTCTATGAAGATCTTATTGGTCGAACCTTGATGTCAAGGATTCAGCTAATCCTGTATGCAGTTCCCTTTGTCTATCGGTATGTTACTAGCCCGAGATTCGATTGTCGGTATCTCCATACCTAGTTCAATCTCGTTACCGGAAAGTCTCTTTACTCTTTCCGTAATACAAGATCCCGTGGCTAACCCATTAGTCACATTGCTTGCAAACTTCTTGTGATGTTGTATTACCGAGTGGGCCCTGAGATACCTCTCCGTCATACGGAGTGACAAATCCCAGTCTTGATCCATGCCAACTCAACAGACACCATCGGAGATACCTGTAGAGCACCTTTATAGTCACCCAGTTATGTTGCGACGTTTGGTACACACAAGGTACTCCTCCGGTGTCAGTGAGTTGCATGATCTCATGGTCATAGGAACATATACTTTGACATGCAGAAAACAATAACAATAAACTTGACACGATCACATGCTACGTTTATATTTTGGGTCTTGTCCATCACATCATTCTCCCAATGATGTGATCCCGTTATCAAACGACAACTCATGTCCATGGCTAGGAAACCATAACCATCTTTGATCAACGAGCTAGTCCGGTAGAGGCTTACTAGGGACATGTTGTTGTCTATGTATCCACACATGTATTTGAGTTTCTGATCAATACAATTCTAGCATGGATACTAAATGATTATCATGAACAGGGAAATATGATAATAACTGATTTATTATTGCCTCTAGGGCATATTTCCAACAGTTCAAACCCGTGTTCTTACTCCTTTGGCTATAATTTTTGATGTCCTTGCTCGAAACTCCGTTTTCGAAATTGTTTTGGGAGATTATTCTTCGGTATGTGACTCCTCCAATGGTCCAATTAGTTTTTGTTCTAGTGCTTTATATATTGCAAATTTTTGCTGCTGTGGTGACCATGTTTTTGAGCTTGCATATTGAATTCATATGGTCGAAAGTAGTTGTGATGCATGATATAGCCTCTAGAAACTTGTAGGAGTAGTTGCTATCAATTTCGTTGAGTTTGGTTCACTTTTATTTTGAGTCACTAAAAAGTTTAGAAATTTTTCAGAGGAAGAAAATGTTTAGGAAAATGTCCAAGGTGGTTCCTCGAGCAAGAGCTCTCCAAGGCTTGCTATACGTGAGCCGGACCTCACATGTACATGCATAATGTCGGATTAACGGACTTCATATCAGATAAGTGCCCACAGTTCTATAATCTCAGTGATACTTTTGTGCGAAAATTTGATTACATGTCTCATCGCAATTCACATGCTGTTATCTTCAACTTATATGAAAATCTTTTTCGCACAGATATCGAAGAATTTCGTGAAGCTTGTAAAATTCCTTATTGGGGGATATGCACTGAGCCCCGTAAATCTGGTTGTAATGATTTTTTGTTGAATATTACTAGGGGTAAAACTAGAGGCATAACACAAGCTACTATGGGGAGCATCCATTTTCCTGCTATACATTATTTTGCTCTGTTCATAGGTAGATGCATTAATGGTAAACATGATCATAGCCATCTTTGCGCCCCCTGACTTGAGCATTCTTAAGAGTGCAGTGTTGAGGGATAGACAATTTAACATGGGAGCATTATTGCATGTCGTATGCATAATAATGCCTTAGTTGGTGATTTCTTTGGTGGAATTTATGTTACTCACTTATCCGCTCACCTAGGGGTACCCATTAAAGAAAATGATACCATGTTGCCATTAGTTTTCTTGATTATGAGGCTATGGAGCGCCACCAGTTTCTCGAGAGGAACGACCCACAGTTTTGGTATAGACTAATCTTTAACTGGCGTCGTGTTTTCCATATTACTTTTCCTGCTCTTGCCTTCTTTAACTTTCAGGAGAAACGTATACATTATATACTTGAGGAGGAGGCAGAGGAGTACGAGAGGGCAGTGGAGACCGCTCGTCTTAATGAGGTAGCATGACAGGTTGTGGTAGCTGCACTTCAGTACAACCCAAACTACGACTACGGGTATTATCGTGGCCACCAGGGACCATAGACCAACTTAGGCCAAAAGCCTAAGCTTGGGGGAGTACGTATTTCTCACAGACATTACATTCATGTACCACACATTTCATTCCAGTTGTCGGCGTTCATCCTTTTTCATTGTATATCCATGTTAGTTTTATTTTTGCTTTCTTCTTATGTGTTTAAAAAACTTTGAAAATCCAAAAATATTTCTCGCTTCTTTTCTGTTTTTATTTCTTATTTAGTAGTTTGTAGTATTAAAAAGAAAAGCCAAAAAGATTTCTCGTTCTTCTTTTACTTGTTGGGAGCTTTCCCGTGTAAATAGTTTTTCTCATTTTTCCTTTTTCTCTTTTGTTAAATTTGCTTTCTCCAAGAAAAAACAAAAACTCCAAAAATATTTCAGTGTGTTTCTCTGAAATTATTTATTTTCTTCGAGTTGTCGTAAGGAGAAGACCACGATGAACATGTTGAGTGGCTTTCATATGCATTATTGTTGTTCTAACAAAGAGCCCATATTAGCTTGTCTTCTCCTTTAAATAAAACGTTTGCAGATTCTAGCTTACTCCACGGCACACTTGCACTATTATTATTTTCATATCATTCGGTCGTGTAAGTGAAAGGCAATAATGACGATGATTTGATGAAGTGATAGAGATGAAGAAAATCTGGTATGAACTCCTCTTGTTTTTGTGTTTGCAAATATGTTTAGCTCATCGTTCTTGATTCAGTATTATTAGGAGTGAACATGTTTGCGATGACAATTAGAGACTATATTTGCTCATGCCATGCTTAAATAGCAAGGAGTGGATAATGATTTATATTGAGTGTCAACATGCATTAAAATGGTTATGATGTAGTATGATAGTATGGTATCTCCCTCTGAATGATTCGAGTGGCTTGACTTGGCACATGTTCACGCATGTAGTTGATTCAAAACCAACATAGCCTCCATGATATTTATGTTCGTGGTGTTTGATATCCTACTCATGCTTGTATTCAATGTTAATTATTCTCAATGCATGTTTATGACCGTTTTTGCTTTCTAGTTGGTTGCTTCTCAATCTATTTTCTAGCCTTCGCCCGTACTAAGCGGGAATACTGCTTGTGCATCCGAATCCTTAAATCCAAAGTTGTTCCAGATGAGTCCACTATATCTACCTATATGCGGTATTACTCTGCCGTTCCAAGTAAATTTGCATGTGCCACCTCTAAACATTCAAATAAGCATATGTTTTGTGTGCCCGTACTGCTCATGGAGCGATAGGGGGTGGTCAATATCTTCCATGCTAAGCAGGTTATTCTCATGATGAGTGTTTATTCACTTGTCCTTACACGAGAGGGGCTGGTATTCAGGATGCCCAGTCCCATGATCAAATCGCAAAATAATGAAACAAACTCCCCCGGAAAGTTGTTGGTATGGAGGGCACATGAGGATTCGGCTAGCCATGGCTTGTGTTTGTCGGCTGATATATTGAAAACTCTCGGTCGTGACATTGACAGGAAAGGCGTACCTCCCAAAATTATATTCATCTCTGTTTTTAGCTTCGAGCTCTGGCACCTCTGCAAATCCATGCTTCCCTCTATGAAGGGCCCATCCATTTACTTTTATGCTATTTTACTTTTATTGTTGAGACATCATCCTCTCATTTAAGGACCAGTTGGGGAGCACTATTGTCATTCTTATGCATTGAGGATAGTTAATGTTGAGTGTGACATGACTGGATCTTTTGTACCGTGAATTACAATGTTTAGTCACTGCTTGAACTTCAAAGGTGCTCTGCATTTATGTTTTGCGGTCTCAGAAAGGGCTAGCGAGATACCATGTTATCATATTATATCATGATTTTTTGACAAATTGTTGGCATCCGACATATCTTATTATTGCTCGCTAGTTGGTTATGTCATTGGTATGAGTAAATGTGAGACCTAAATGTTATCATGAATATGGTTAGTTCATAATCTTTGCTGAAAACTTGAACATTAGTTAAGCATATATACAGCAACAAGAACAAAAAGAGTTTGTAAAAGTTTTTCTTTATCACTTTAAGTTTGTCAACTGAATTGCTTGAGGACAAGCAATGAGTTAAGCTTGGGGGAGTTGATACGTCCCAAACGTATGTACTTTTCCAGACACTTTTTCTCTTGTTTTGGACTCTAATTTGCATGATTTGAATGGAACTAAATTGGAGGATGTTGTTTTCAGCAGAATTGCCATGGTGTTGTTTTTGTGCAGAAATAAAAGTTCTCGGATTGAGCTAAAAAATTACAGAGAATTATTTCAGAATAAAAAAATATTGGCGAAGGAAATTACCAGAGGGGGCCACCAGGGTGCCACAAGCCTAGGGGGTGCGCCAACCCCCTAGGGTGTGCCTACCAGGCTTGTGGGCCCCTGACAGCTCCCACAACCCTAACTCCAACTCCATAAGTACCTATTCATCAAGAAAAAAATTTAGAGAGAAGGAATCATCATGTTTTACGATACGAAGCCACCGCCACCTCATGTTCTTCATCGGGAGGGCTGATCTGGAGTTCGTTCTGGGCTCCAGAGAGGGGGATTCGACACCGTCGTCATCATCAACCATCCTCCATCACCAATTTCAAGAGGTTCGCCGTCGGGAGTGAGTAATTCCTTTGTAGGCTTGCTGGACAGTGACGGGTTGGATGAGATTTATCATGTAATCGAGTTAGTTTTGTTAGCGCTTGATCCCTAGTATCCACTATGTTTTGAGATTGATGTTGCTATGACTTTGCTATGCTTAATGCTTATCACTAGGGCCCGAGTGCCATGATTTCAGATCTGAACCCTTTATGTTTTCACAAATATATTTGTGTTCTTGATCCTATCTTGCAAGCTGTATGCACCTATTACGTGTTATGATCCGCATACCCCAAGGTGACAATAATTGGGATTCTTTCCGGTGATTATCGTAGTTTGAGGAGTTCATGTATTTACTATGTTCTAATGCTGTCTTTCGGTTCTCTATTAAAAAGAGGCGTTAATATCCCTTAGTTTCCTTATGGACCCCGCTGACATGTGAGGGCAGGACAAAAGATGTCATGCAAGTTCTTACTTTAAGCATGTATGACTATATACAGAATACATGCCTACATTATATTGATGAATTGGATCTTGTTCTGTGTCGCCCTAGGTTATGACCGTTACATGGTGAATGTCATCCAACATAATTATCCATCACTGATACAATGCTTACGAGCTTTTCGCACATTGATCTTTGCTAAGTTACTACTACTGCTGCTGCTACTGTCACAATTGCTACAAACCTACTAATGTTACTGTTACCATTACTATTGCTATTACTACTACCGCTATCAAACTATCATATTACGGTGCTACTGATCACTCTGCTGCAGATATTTAGTTCTCCAGGTGTGGTTGAATTCACAACTCAACTGCTAATACTTGCAAATATTCTTTGGCTCCCCTTGTGTCGAATCAATAAATTTGGGTTGAATACTCTACCCTCAAAAACTGTTGCGATCCCGTATACTTGTGGGTTATCACCCACCGAAGCTATTTTCAAGAGAGAAGCCTCTAGTGAAAACCCCTTGTTTGCGTTGGGTGCAAGTATTTATTATTTTGTGTGTAGGTACTGCTAACGAGGTGTTGCGTGGTTCTCCTACTGGATTAACAACCTTGGTTCTTACCTGAGGGAAATACTTATCTCTACTATACCACATCATCCTGTCCTCTTCGAGGAAATCCCAACGCAACTCACAAGTAGCAAGCACCACAAGATCGAACCCATCACAAAGCACCTCTCCCATTGCAAGATAAATCAATCTAGTTGGACAAACCAAACCAATAGATCGGAGAGAAATACAAAGCTATAACAATCATGCATAAAAGAGTTCAGAGGAGACTCAAATAATATTCACAGATAATCTGATCATAGACCCACAATTTATCGGATCCCAACAAACACACCGCAAAAAAGGATTACATCGTATTGATCTCCAAGAACATCGAGGAGAACATTGTATATAAGATCAAAGAGAGAGAAGAAGGCATCTAGCTACTAGCTATGGACCCGTAGGTCTATGGTAAACTACTCACACATCATCGGAGCGGCAGCAAGGTTGATGTAGAAGCCCTCCGTGATCGATTCCCCCTCTGGCAGAGTGCCGGAAAAGGCCTCCAGATGGGATCTCGTGAGAACAGAAGCTTGCGGCAGCGGAAAAAGTGTTTTGGGTGGCTCACTATTTGTTTCCTGATTTTAGAGAATTTAAATTAGGTCAAACGGAGGAACGAGGGGCCCACGAGGCACCATGGCGCGCTGACCCCCCTGGGTGCGCCCTGGTGGCTCGTGGCCACCTCCTTCACCTTCTGGCCTCCTCCTGAAGCTTCTAGTGTCTCTTATGTCCAGAAAAAAATCATCAAAAAGTTTCATGGCATTTGGACTTCGTTTGGTACTGATTTCCTGGAAAACCAAAAACCGGCAAAAAACAGCAACTAGCACTTGGCACTAAGTTAATAGGTTAGTCCCAAAAAATGATATATAATTGCATATAAAACATCCAAGATTGATACTATAATAACATGGAACAATCAAAAAATTATAGATACATTGGAGATGTATCAAGCATCCCCAAGCTTAATTCCTACTCGTCCTTGAGTAGGTAAGTGATAAAAACAAATTTTTTGATGTGGAATGCTACCTAACATGTTTATCATGTAATCTTTCTTTTGTGGCATGAATATTCAGATCCGAATGATTCAAAGCAATAGTCTATAATTTGACATAAAAACATCAATACTCAGGCATACCAACAAACAATCATGCCTATTAGAATATCAATACTAAAGAACATTATCCCTAGAAAATCATATAGCCTTGTCATGCTCCATCTTCTTAACACAAAATATAAATCATGCACTACCCCAGTGTTATCCATGCAATTGGTTCATACTTATTAATGCGCTTCAGCATTTTCAACCCTCACGCAATACATGAGCGCAAGCCATGGATATAGCACTATGGGTGGAATAGAATACGTTGGTATAGACTGATATGGTGAAGACAAAAAAGGAGAAAGTCTAACATTGACGAGGCTAATCAACGGGCTATGGAGATGACCATCAATTGATACCAATGCAAGGAGTAGGGATTGCCATGCAATGAATGCACCAAGAGCTATAAGTGTATGAAAGCTCAAAAATAAAACTGAATGGGTGTGCATCCAACTTGCTTGCTCATGAAGACCTCATGCATTTGAGGAAGCCCATCATTGAAATATAGAAGCCAAGTTCTATAATGAAAAATTCCCACTAGTTATGTGAAAATGAAAGCATAGGAGACTCTCTATATGAAAAACATGGTGCTACTTTGAAGCATAGGTGTGGAAATTATAGTAACATTGCCCCTTCTCTCTTTTTGTCTCATTTTTTCTTTTCTTTTTTCCCTTTTTTTCTCTTTGTTTTGTTGGGCTCTTTTTGGCCTTTTTTTTTCTTCTTTTTTGTCCGTTTTGTCATCCCGACTTGTGGGGGAATCATAGTCTCCATCATCCTTACCTCACTTGGGACAATGCTCTAATAATGAATAATGATGATCATCATAGTTCTATTTACTTACAACTCAAAATTACACTCGATACTAGAACATAATATGACTCTATATGAATACCTCCGGCGATGTACCAGGATGTGCAATGATCTAGCATAACATGTATAAAAAATGATGAACGGTGGCTGAGCCACAAATACTATGTCAGCTATATGATCATGCAAAGCAATATGACAATGATGATGTGTGAAAAAACGGAATGGTGGAAGTTGCATGACAATATATCTCGGAATGGCTATGGAAATGCCATAATAGGTAGGTATGGTGGCTGTTTTGAGGAAGATATAAGGAGGCTTATGTGTGATAGAGCGTATCATATCACGGGGTTTGGATGCACCTGCGAAGTTTGCACCACATCTCAAGGTGAGAAAGGGTGGTACCGAAGAGCCTAGCAAATTGCGGAAAGGTGAGAGTGCGTATAATCCATGCACTCACATTAGTCATAAAGAACTCACATACTTACTGGAGAAGTTTATTAGCCCTCAAAGTAAAGTACTACTATGCATCCTCCTAGGGGGGAGGTTGGTAGGATTTAACCATTGTGCGCCCCCGACCTTCACGCAAAGGAAGACATAATAAATCATGCTCCAACTTCATAGCATAATGAGAGACTATACGTGCATGCTTCGGGAATCACAAACCTTAACACCAATATTCTTACTAAACCAAAATCATTCACTAGTACCTCCCACATATTACCATCTTTACATCGCAAAACTATTGCAAGGAATCAAACTTATCATATTCAGTCATCTACATGAAAGTTTATATTATATCCGTCTTGAATACCTATCATATTAGGACCAAATTCATAACTTGTGCATATTGCCATTAATATTATCAACTCTCAAATTGATATAAGTGAAGCATGAGAGTGCAACTATTTCTATAAAATGTAACCACCGCCGTTCTCTAAAAGATATAAGTGAAGTATTAGAGCAACTGCCTAGCTCAAAAGATATAAGTGAAGCATATAGAGTATTCTAACAAATCATGAATAATGTGTGTCCCTCTCAAAAAGGTGTGTCCAGCAAAGATGATTGTGGCAAACCAAAAAGCAAACAAAGCAAAGACTCATGTAATACACGATGCTCCAAGCAAAACTCATATCATGTGATGAATAAAAATATAGCTCCAAGTAATTTACCTATAGTTGGTAGAAGAAAGAGGCGATGACTTCCGATGCATCCCCAAGCTTAGATGCTTGGGAGTTGTCATGGTGGAACACGATCACCTATGGGGCCATCGGCCCCTTGTGGTTCAGCAGGGGGGAGATCACATAGCACAAAGAGCAAAAGCCATGGAACAACACGGCAGTGGTGACGCTGGTGATTTTTACCCAGGTTCGGGCCGCTGAGAAGGGTAAAACCCTACTCCTGCTTTGGTGGATTGAAGGGAGGACCGTGGTGGACACGCAGCGCTTAGACTTGGCAAGGTCGCCTCGGGGAGAGCAGCTACACGCGTATGAGTGTACAAGGGTCCGAATCCTTTTTCAGGTTGCCATGACCCTCCTTTTATAGGCTAAGGGGTTACCACAGTGGCAAAACAATCATTATTTACTGATTAGATAGCCAACAGTGCTATCATACCTAACTCTGGCAGTTAGGACAAAGTGCATTAAATGCACTGCTAGGTGTCACACTGAGGATGCAGCCCGGCAAGCATGCCGCGCCGCTTAGCCATCTTCTACCTGTCTGCATGACAGCCACTTAATCACTTGGGGGCTCCACACCACACTAGTAAGTGACTTGCGTCACTGTGCGGTGGAGCGGTGGAGTCTTGGCGGCGAGATTTTCCCATGGCGGCCCCGGCAAGCCTGCCGGGGAAATCTTGGGACTTGTTCTTGGTGAGGCCTCGACCTGACCAGGCTCACCGGCCCGGTAAGGGAGGTCTTTTCTTAGTGACATCTTGTTCCCTTGGCTTGTCTTGGTCTTCTTGATCCGTCCTTTGATTCCTCAAATAGCTATCTCTCTGGCTTGGTCTCGGCTTTGGAGCTTGGTGCTGCTGTATCCTCGCCATTGCGCCTATGTACAGTCCGGGCAACATACGTGAAGGTTTGTTGCACCGACAGGAGCCCCCGGGCTTGGCCCGAACGTGCTGCCGAGCACCGTTGGGGTAGGCCCTATCAGGTACACAGGTGGGGCGCTTGCGGTGGCTCTCTTCTTGATATTTTCCTTGCTTCTTCATTAACCTGTGCTTGAGTCAGTTTCCGGTTTTCCCATGCGTCGTGCAAGATATCGTGGGGGAGATTTATGCCACGATCTGTGGGCTGCCCACATCCCATGTTCACGGGGCGGTAACTGCCATTCCACTAGTTCCCCCGCCCCTGCCATTTCCGCCATGTATGCCGCATGCATTGCGCAGGGTTGGTGGCGGACACGGAGGGCACGGGAATGAGTGTCATGGCAGAAAGCCAGGCGCCACAGATAGGCGCAGGAGGTCGGTCTTGATTCCGTGTGCCGTTGGTGATGTAGAGGAGTCGGGCTGGTGGAGCAGGGCGGTTGCCTCCTGGGTGACGAGCCAGCCCCCGGCCCCATTTGCTTATAAAAGGGGACATGGACGAGGTACTAGCTCACACCCATCTCCTCCTCCTCCCACCTGACATCTTCTCTCCACAATGGTAAGGGGAAGAGGGCGTGGTGGTACCCCAGCAGTGGCGACGAGGGTCTCTGCTCGACAACTCCTTCCTCCTCCCGTTGGGGACACAGGGGTGGAGCCCAGCGTAGGAGGAGGCGGTAGAGGACGGGGACGTGGTTGCCGTGGCGCTCGGGGGCGAGGAGGGAGGGGCGGTGCCTTAATTGCTCCTCCTCCAGTCGCCCTGGGCCCGTACGAAGGCCACGTCGGGGACCAGCCACTGGAATTCATCGTCAAGCTACGCGGGCCCCCGCACAGTCGTCTTCGGCTTCCATCTCAATTCACAAGAGTGATGGAGGTTGAACAGCCGCTGGGGCCGAGGCTACACATGAGGGGCTGCTGCAATGGCAGCATGCGGGCGGACGTAGAGTTCCCTGCACCTCACGTCATGCTTCTCCGGCGTGGCTGGAAGACCTTTGCTCGTGCCCATAGCTTGGCGGCGGGGCATGTCCTTCACTTCAAGTTAATGGATGCCACCCTGCTCTCCATCAAGGTCTTTGGGCGTTCGGGTGCTCGCTTAGGGTGCTGCGCGGAGAGCTCAACTGATGACGAGAGCTCCTTCTCGAGCGGCAGCAATGAGGAGGACAGTGACGGCGATGACGGCGGCACCGATGGGGAGGACGATGGCTCCGACTCCGGCTGAACACCAGTCGCACCGTCACCGTCAGCGGGAGGCCAGCGGCACCACCATCTGCACCTGCATCTTCTCCCTGGCAAGGAGATTTTTCGGGGTGTTGGGTGTGGATGTGTCTCCGCCTTGTAACACCCCCGGTGGTTAGCCACAGTAATCCCATTTTGATAATGCCAAGTCAGCATGATTATCAGTGCATGATCATCATTAACATCATATTGCATTTCAACTCCTAACCTCAAATTCAAATTTAAATGAAAGTGGAAAATAAAAGTTGTCCAACATAGAAACTAAATTGTTCATTAAATAGCAAATAAATCAGAGACAATTCTAAAATTGAAACCAACATCATTGGAGTTGGGTAAGTGACTCAAACATCTTCAAACAGCGACTAAAAACAATATTTAATAACCATTTATTAAATCTAATTTAAGTATGAAATGATGTTTTGCCCGAACTAATTTTAGGTGTTAGGAAATAAAGCACTGGTATTTATGGACTAGGTCTCCCTTTTTACAAAATTCGGTTTGGGGCCTAACTATTTACTAAACAGAGGTATATGAATTTATAAAAGAAAAAGAACAAAAGAAATAAGCCCCCCCCCCTCGCTTGGGCCTCGGCCCAGCTGGCCGCTGGGCTAGCCAGGCCGGCCCAGCCGGCGCCCACTCCCCTCCCCCTATTCCCCCCCACCCGACCGACACCCTAGCCCACCGTCACCCCACTCCCCCCCCCACTCGATCCCCTTTTCCCCTGGATCGGATCGGGCAGAGGCGCCCCGATCCCGACCCCGCCGCCGCCCGGCCCCGCGCCCTGACGCCGGCGCCGCCCCGCTCCGTCGCTGCCTTCTCCTCGCCTCGCCCGTCGCCCCTCCTCGTCTCCTCCCCGACGCGTGACCCGGACGACTCGCGTCGCCCGGAGCCACCCCGACGCCCTCGACACCACGCCGCCGCCCGAGGACCTCGCCGCCGCCCGAGACCTCGCCGCCGTCGCTTCCTCGCCTCCCTCCTCACCGACGCCATCAAGCCTGCCGCCCCCCCCCGTTCCTCTACGCGGCCGTGAGCCCCTCTCCTTCACTCCTCTCCTCTGCAGCTCGAACGCGCCCCGCTCCCCGCAGCTGCACCGCCACTCGCCGAACCCCGTCCTGGCGCCGCGTTGCCTCTGCTCTGCCACATCCAGCCGCGCGCCGACCCGTGCTGCTGCTGCTCGCTGCGCGCGCTCGCCCGTCCATCCCCCATGTGCCTTGCCGCACATCCGCGCCACGCCGCGCTTCCCCTCGTCCGCCACGACCTCACCCCCCCTCACCCGCGCTGCAGCTGCTCGTCGTTCGCCGGCGCCTTCCCGCGCCTCCACCCGCTCCGGCCACCGCGCCGTCGCCCGCGCCGCGCCCCCCCTAGGCGAGCGCCCGTGCGCCCGTGCTCGTGGTGGCCCGGACTTGTCCGGCCCCACGCAGCCGCGCCGCGGACATGTCCGCCCCTGGGCCACTGACCCCAGGGCCCCACCCCGAAACGTTTTTTTTGAAAAATTAAAAATTATAATTAATAAAAATAATTAATTAATTAGTTAATTAATTAAGTTAATTAACCCTGTTTAGATTAGTCTAATTTAATTAATTAGTTTAATTAAATGTTAATTAATTAGTTAATCACTAATTAGCCTAATGTGAGTATGACAGGTGGGACCCACTGGTCCTGACGTCATGCTGACGTCAGCAAGACACTGTTTCGGATAATGTTAATTTAAATAATTAATTAAATTCCAGAAATTAATAAAATCTTTAGAAAATCATATAAAATAATCCGTAGCTCAGATGAAAATACTTTGTACATGAAAGTTGCTCAGAACGACGAGACGAATCTGAATACGCGTTCCGTTCGCCCGTCACGCGTCCCTAACTATCCGAACTTGCAACCGTTCCCCTCTTATCCTCTGTCCGATAATTCCAAAGACCCGGGAAATATCGTCAGATATTCTCCCGCTCCGTCTGTTACGTGTGATGCTGCGTTAGACTACCCCTAGCACCGTGTATCGTATTTGTCATGCTCATGTTTGCTATATATTTATACTGTTTCCTCCCCCTCTTCTCTCTCGATAGCCCCCGACCCCGACGTCGTCCCCGAGACCGACGCAGCTCCGGATCCCGAAGACACCATAGACAACCTTGCCCTTGCCGCCGAGCAACCAGGCAAGCCCCTCCCTTGAGCATACCGATATCGCCCATTCTAGATTTCTCATGCTTGCATTAGAATTACTGCTGCTGCTGCTTTACCTATTCTGATGCATAGCCTGTTCATTGTAACCTACTATTGATAATTACCTGCATATCCTAAACTATTTAGTCTAGGCTGGGTAGAGACCTATCAGTGACCCCACTTATCCCGACTGCCGCGCTGGATCGTCAGAAGACCCGATCAACGGGATTGAAGACCAGGCCCCGACACCACACATCACCCCCCCCTTAGTTGTAACGACACTGCAGCGTTACTATCGAGTGTCGAGGGTGAAACCTCATGTAGCACTTCTGATGTTAACTCTCTAGAGTAGTTATTCGGTCGTGGTCATCGAGGGTGATTCCTCCTTCACCGCTTCCGATAACGACGCTGTCGTACAACACCTCAAGTGTGGACCCAGTGAGGGTGATTCCTCCTAGTTCACCTTGACGGATACATCGAGTGGGAATTCAATGAGGGTGATACCTCGGATTCCCTGATGTTATGGACACACGGATACTTGGACTTTACAATGTTACTTGGAAAGGCGGGTCGACCCTAAGGGGTACCCGCGTGTGATGTGAAGGCGGGTTGCCAGTGTGGTGCCCGAGTGGTGAATACGAGGCGCGGCCGGGCATTCTTAACCCTTGCCGCAAGTCCTCGAGACGGGGCGACGGGGTCACATCTTTCGTGAGTCTCTGCTCGTTACCGCAAGCCCTAGTCCTAACGATTTGGATATTTGATCCGAGCAGGCCTCTGGCCTGATAGCACTAACCATCACGTGGGCATAGTATGGGCGTTCTGCATCGTATGCATCAGCCGAAAACTCTGTCAGACGTCCAGTTCAGCACTGCGGCCGGGCTGGGCCGGCACCATCCTGAGGGGTGGAGCCTGGTTCGCCCGGCACGCAACGACCCGGAGGGCGAGGGGCGATGGCCAAGACCCCCTTGCGCTTAGGATGTAGACCGGCGGGGACCTCTCTGCGGAGTTGTAGGTAGGGTTGCGATGTGTCGTTTGGCCGAGGCCGGGCATGACCCTGGAAAGTGTGTCCGGCCGGAGTTAATCGAGCGTGTTGGGTAAGTTGGTGCACCCCTGCAGGGAAGAACACTTCTATCGATAGCCGGTCCTACGGTAAAGGACACTCGGAGTTGTATCCTGATTGATACAATTTAGAACCGGATACCTGTGATGAGACCTGTATATATGGCTCTGGGATTGCTTCTCGCAGGGAGTCGAGAAGGGATCTCAGGACGAGGTTGATGAATGTATGGCTCTGGGATTGCTTTCTCGCAGGGAGTCGAGAAAGGATCTCTGGGTGAGGTTGATATTATTACTGCTACATTATATGGTATTGTTCTACTCTCTTCTACTGCTGCAAGACCGCTGAAGATGCTAGTCTTCGATAGGACTAGGCCTTCTCTCTATTCTGGCATTTCTGCAGCCCAGTCCACATATACAGCCTCCCTTTGATAATGTTGCATATGTAGTGTAGATCCTTGCTTGCTGAGTACTTCAGAGTACTCACGGTTGCTTTTCTTTCCTTTTCCCCCATATCAGTTCGTCGTGACCAGATGACGGAGTCGCTGAGACAGCTACCCCGCCGACGATTACTACTACTACCCAGAGGATGGATACTACTACGAGTTGACTGATGACCAGGAGTAGGATCGGAGGGTCCCAGGCAGGAGGCCTTCGCCTTTCGATCGTAGTGTTTTATTTTGCCCCGCCGTTCTAAACGCCTTTCTGTTTCTATTTCATATCTGTACTCAGATATCTGATGCTTCCGCTGACGCTTGTTCGCAAGCTTATGTATTCGAGCCCTCGAGGCCCCTGGCTTGTAATATAAAGCTTGTATGACTTTATTTATGTTTTAGAGTTGTGTTGTGATATCTTCCCGTGAGTCCTTAGGCTTGATCGTGTGCATTTGCGTGTATGATTAGTGCACGATCGGGCCGGGGGCGTCACACCCTAGCACCGTGTATCGTATTTGTCATGCTCATGTTTGCTATATATTTATACTGTTTCCTCCCCCTCTTCTCTCTCGATAGCCCCCGACCCCGACGTCGTCCCCGAGACCGACGCAGCTCCGGATCCCGAAGACACCATAGACGACCTTGCCCTTGCCGCCGAGCAACCAGGCAAGCCCCCCCTTTTGATCATCCCGATATCGCCCATTCTAATTTCCCATGCTTGCATTAGAATTGCTGCTGCTGCTGCTGCTTTACCTATTCTGATGCATAGCCTGTTCATTGTAACCTGCTGTTGATAATTACCTACATATCCTAAACTGTTTAGTCTAGGCTGGGTAGAGACCTATCAGTGACCCCACTTATCCCGACTGCCGCGCTGGATCGTCAGAAGACCCGATCAACGGGATTGAAGACCAGGCCCCGACACCGCACATCACCCCCCCCCTTAGTTGTAACGACACTGCAGCGTTACTATCGAGTGTCGAGGGTGAAACCTCATGTAGCACTTCTGATGTTAACTCTGTAGAGTAGTTATTCGGTCGTGGTCATCGAGGGTGATTCCTCCTTCACCGCTTCCGATAACGACGCTGACGTACAACACCTCAAGTGTGGACCCAGTGAGGGTGATTCCTCCTAGTTCACCTTGACGGATACATCGAGTGGGAATTCAATGAGGGTGATACCTCGGATTCCCTGATGTTATGGACACACGGATACTTGGACTTTACAATGTTACTTGGAAAGGCGGGTCGACCCTGAGGGGGTACCCGCGTGTGATGTGAAGGCGGGTTGCCAGTGTGGTGCCCGAGTGGTGAATACGAGGCGCGGCCGGGCATTCTTAACCCTTGCCGCAAGTCCTCGAGACGGGGCGACGGGGTCACATCTTTCGTGAGTCTCTGCTCGTTACCGCAAGCCCCTAGTCCTAGCGATTTGGATATTTGATCCGAGCAGGCCTCTGGTCTGATAGCACTAACCATCACGTGGGCATAGTATGGGCGTTCTGCATCGTATGCATCAGCCGAAAACTCTGTCAGACGTCCAGTTCAGCACTGCGGCCTGGCTGGGCCGGCACCATCCTGAGGGGTGGAGCCTGGTTCGCCCGGCACGCAACGACCCGGAGGGCGAGGGGCGATGGCCAAGACCCCCTTGCGCTTAGGATGTAGACCGGCGGGGACCTCTCTGCGGAGTTGTAGGTAGGGTTGCGATGTGTCGTTTGGCCGAGGCCGGGCATGACCCTGGAAAGTGTGTCCGGCCGGAGTTAATCGAGCGTGTTGGGTAAGTTGGTGCACCCCTGCAGGGAAGAACACTTCTATCGATAGCCGGTCCTACGGTAAAGGACACTCGGAGTTGTATCCTGATTGATACAATTTAGAACTGGATACCTGTGATGAGACCTGTATATATGGCTCTGGGATTGCTTCTCGCAGGGAGTCGAGAAGGGATCTCAGGACGAGGTTGATGAATGTATGGCTCTGGGATTGCTTTCTCGCAGGGAGTCGAGAAAGGATCTCTGGGTGAGGTTGATATTATTACTGCTACATTATATGGTGTTGTTCTACTCTCTTCTACTGCTGCAAGATCGCTGAAGATGCTAGTCTTCGATAGGACTAGGCCTTCTCTCTATTCTGGCATTTCTGCAGCCCAGTCCACATATACAGCCTCCCCTTGATAATGTTGCATATGTAGTGTAGATCCTTGCTTGCTGAGTACTTCAGAGTACTCACGGTTGCTTTTCTTTCCTTTTCCCCCATATCAGTTCGTCGTAGCCAGATGACGGAGCCGCTGAGACAGCTACCCCCGCCGACGATCGATTACTACTACTACCCTGAGGATGGATACTATTACGAGTTGACTGACGACCAGGAGTAGGATCGGAGGGTCCCAGGCAGGAGGCCTTCGCCTTTCGATCGTAGTGTTTTATTTTGCCCCGCCTTTCTAAAGGCCTATCTGTTTCTATTTCATATCTGTACTCAGATATCTGATGCTTCCGCTGACGCTTGTTCGCAAGCTTATGTATTCGAGCCCTCGAGGCCCTGGCTTGTAATATAAAGCTTGTATGACTTTATTTATGTTTTAGAGTTGTGTTGTGATATCTTCCCGTGAGTCCTTAGGCTTGATCGTGTGCATTTGCGTGTATGAATAGTGCACGATCGGGCCGGGGGCGTCACAAGTTGGTATCAGAGCCGACTGCCTGTAGGAACCCCCTTTCCAACTCCTTGGCCGAAGTTGAGTCTAGTAACCGAAAACTGTTTTACTAACTTGGCTATGTGGCTTACGGGCCCACGTCGCCAATTGGGAGGTATTAGTATCTTTTATTCCTCATCTTTACTCTGGGACTCTGACCTCTCTTCCTTTCGGGTTAACTAAAGTTTACTAACGCCGACACTTAGGATCTCGTAATTCTCGTCCACCCGGAGAGCTGGATATCTGTGCGATTTCCCTGACATTGCTCTGATTAGTCTGATAATCATTTTCCTTTCCATTGTTTTGTTTAACCTTTCTCTCCGAGATCGGTTATACTTCTCCTTGTCTTTTGACAATCATGAGTTTCCTCTGTTTCAGATGGATCGTTTGTTTCCACCACACCCTGCGACGCAGCTACCAGCTGTTCGAGCAGGGATACATCCAGAGTACATTCTTTATCCACTGGGGCAGATGTCAATCCGTTACAATACCCCAGTACTATCTCCTCCAGATACCCGCAAAGACTTTGTGATTTATTGTGATGCATCCCGTGAAGGATTAGGCTGTGTCCTAATGCAAGAGCGTAAAGTGATTGCTTATGGCTCTCGTCAGTTGCGCCCACATGAAGAGAATTATCCGGTACATGATCTAGAACTAGCTGCTGTCATCTATGCACTGCAGTTGTGGCGACATTACCTCCTCGGTAATCGTTGCGAGATCTACACGGATCATAAAAGTTTGAAGTACTTGTTCACTCAGCCATCTCTGAATCTCCGTCAGCAAAGATGGATGGAGACCATTGCGGACTATGATTTGGGTATTTCTTATACCCCTGGCAAGGCTAATGTAATGGCTGATGCGTTGAGCCGCAAATCCTATTGCTGCGAACTTGAGGTTCAGCTACAGCAACCCCTTCTATATGAAGAGCTTCGAAAGCTAAATCTCGAGATAGTTCCCCAAGGATACCTAAAAACCTTGGTTGTTGAACCAGACCTTGAGAAAGCTGTTAAGAATGCGCAAGCTAAAGATGCTGAAATTGATTTGATGAAGAAAGACCTTCACCTTGTAAAGTACAGGGATTTCTCGCTGTCTGAAGATGGAACCTTGTATTTCAGAGACCGCATTGTCGTACCTCGCTTTGAGCTTATGACTGACAAAGTCATGAAGGAGGCACATGATACCCCGCTGTCTATTCATCCGGGTAGCACCAAGATGTATCGTGATCTCCGTCAAAGGTACTGGTGGTCTAGAATGAAGCAGGACATTGCTCGCTATGTTGCTGAATGTGATGTGTGTCGATGCGTTAAAGCAGAACATCAGAAGCCTGCTGGAATTCTGCAACCGTTACCTATTCCTTTATGGAAATGGGACAAGGTTCAGATGGATTTCGTTACAGGACTTCCCAGGTCACAGAAGGGTCACGATGCTATTCTTGTCGTCGTCGACCAACTCTCCAAAGTTGCACACTTTCTGCCTGTCAAGGAGACGATCACTGCTAGTCAGTTAGCAGAGTTATATATCTCCAGAATTGTTTCACTCCACGGTATTCCGAAAGAGATCAGTTCAGACCGTGGCAGCATATTCACTGGTCATTTCTGGGAAAGTTTCCAAAAGGCTATGGGAACTCATATTACCTGGAGTTCAGCTTATCATCCTCAATCCGAAGGCCAAGTTGAACGAGTTAATCAAGTGCTTGAAGACATGTTGCGAGCTTGTGTTATATCGTTTGGCAAGAAATGGGAAGAATCTCTTCCATATGCCGAGTTCTCCTATAACAACAGCTATCAAGCCAGTCTGAAAATGGCCCCCTTTGAAGTTCTCTATGGACGTAAGTGTCGAACCCCTCTGAATTGGTCAGAAACTGGGGAACGACCGCTCGTGGGTCCAGATATTATTCAACACGCCGAAGAACAAGTCCGAATTGTCCGGGAAAATCTCAAGGCGGCTCAGGACCGCCAGAAGAGCAACTATGATCGCAAACGATGGGGTTTGACTTATCAACCTGGTGATCAAGCTTATCTTCGTGTCACTCCTATGAAAGGCACTCACCGTTTTGGAATCAAGGGCAAGCTAGCTCCGTGCTACATTGGTCCTTTCCGCATTGTTGCCAGACGTGGTCAGGTGGCATATAAATTGGAGTTGCCGCCGCAATTCTCTCATATCCACGATGTCTTCCATGTGTCGCAACTTCGTAAATGCTTCAAGGAATCTCCGCACCGAGCTGTGGATCACGAGATGCTCGAATTGCATGATGATCTTTCATATAAGGAACATCCGATCCGCATTCTCGATGAAGCTGAACGTCGAACCCGTCAGAAGGTTACCAAGTTCCTCAAAGTGCAGTGGTCAAACCATACTGAAGATGAAGCCACTTGGGAACGCGAGGATAACCTTCGTGCAGAATACCCCGAACTTTTTCCTTCTACTTCTTAATTCTCGGGACGAGAATTCTTGTTAGTAGAGGAGATTTGTAACACCCCCGGTGGTTAGCCACAGTAATCCCATTTTGATAATGCCAAGTCAGCATGATTATCAGTGCATGATCATCATTAACATCATATTGCATTTCAACTCCTAACCTCAAATTCAAATTTAAATGAAAGTGGAAAATAAAAGTTGTCCAACATAGAAACTAAATTGTTCATTAAATAGCAAATAAATCAGAGACAATTCTAAAACTGAAACCAACATCATTGGAGTTGGGTAAGTGACTCAAACATCTTCAAACAGCGACTAAAAACAATATTTAATAACCATTTATTAAATCTAATTTAAGTATGAAATGATGTTTTGCCCGAACTAATTTTAGGTGTTAGGAAATAAAGCACTGGTATTTATGGACTAGGTCTCCCTTTTTACAAAATTCGGTTTGGGGCCTAACTATTTACTAAACAGAGGTATATGAATTTATAAAAAGAAAAAGAACAAAAGAAAATAAAGCACCCCCCCCCCTCGCTGGGCCTCGGCCAGCTGGCCGCTGGGCTAGACCAGGCCGGCCCAGCGGGCCCCACTCCCCTCCCCAATTCCCCCACCCGACCGAACCCTAGCCCACCGGTCACCCCACTCCCCCCCCACTCGATCCCCTTTTCCCCTGGATCGGATCGGGGCAGAGGCGCCCCGATCCCGACACCCGGCCGCCCGGCCCCGCGGCCCTGACGCCGGCGCCGCCCCGCTCGTCGCCGCCTTCTCCTCGCCTCGCCCGTCGCGCCTCCTCGTCTCCTCCCCGACGCGTGACCCGGACGACTCGCGTCGCCCGGAGCCACCCCGACGCCCTCGACACCACGCTGCCGCCCGAGGACCTCGCCGCCGCCCGAGGACCTCGCCGCCGTCGCTTCCTCGCCTCCCTCCTCACCGGACGCCATCAAGCCTCGCCGCCCCCCCGTTCCTCTACGCGGCCGTGAGCCCCTCTCCTTCACTCCTCTCCTCTGCAGCTCGAACGCGCCCCGCTCCCCGCAGCTGCACCGCCACTCGCCGAACCCCGTCCTGGCGCCGCGTTGCCTCTGCTCTGCCACATCCAGCCGCGCGCCGACCCGTGCTGCTGCTGCTCGCTGCGCGCGCTCGCCCGTCCATCCCCCATGTGCCTTGCCGCACATCCACGCCACGCCGCGCTTCCCCTCGTCCGCCACGACCTCACCCCCCCTCACCCGCGCTGCAGCTGCTCGTCGTTCGCCGGCGCCTTCCCGCGCCTCCACCCGCTCCGGCCACCGCGCTGTCGCCCGCGCCGCGCCCCCCCTAGGCGAGCGCCCGTGCGCCCGTGCCCGTGGTGGCCCGGACTTGTCCGGCCCCACGCAGCCGCGCCGCGGACATGTCCGCCCCTGGGCCACTGACCCCAGGGCCCCACCCCGAAACGTTTTTTTTGAAAAATTAAAAATTATAATTAATAAAAATAAATAATTAATTAATTAGTTAATTAATTAAGTTAATTAACCCTGTTTAGATTAGTCTAATTTAATTAATTAGTTTAATTAAATGTTAATTAATTAGTTAATCACTAATTAGCCTAATGTGAGTATGACAGGTGGGACCCACTGGTCCTGACGTCATGCTGACGTCATGCTGACGTCAGCAAGACACTGTTTCGGATAATGTTAATTTAAATAATTAATTAAATTCCAGAAATTAATAAAATCTTTAGAAAATCATATAAAATAATCCGTACCTCAGATGAAAATACTTTGTACATGAAAGTTGCTCAGAACGACGAGACGAATCTGAATACGCGGTCCGTTCGCCCGTCACGCGTCCCTAACTATCCGAACTTGCAACCGTTCCCCTCTTATCCTCTGTCCGATAATTCCAAAGACCCGGGAAATATCGTCAGATATTCTCCCGCTCCTTCTGTTACGTGTGATGCTGCGTTAGACTACCCCTAGCACCGTGTATCGTATTTGTCATGCTCATGTTTGCTATATATTTATACTGTTTCCTCCCCCTCTTCTCTCTCGATAGCCCCCGACCCCGACGTCGTCCCCGAGACCGACGCAGCTCCGGATCCCGAAGACACCATAGACAACCTTGCCCTTGCCGCCGAGCAACCAGGCAAGCCCCTCCCTTGAGCATACCGATATCGCCCATTCTAAATTTCTCATGCTTGCATTAGAATTACTGCTGCTGCTGCTTTACCTATTCTGATGCATAGCCTGTTCATTGTAACCTACTGTTGATAATTACCTGCATATCCTAAACTATTTAGTCTAGGCTGGGTAGAGACCTATCAGTGACCCCACTTATCCCGACTGCCGCGCTGGATCGTCAGAAGACCCGATCAACGGGATTGAAGACCAGGCCCCGACACCGCACATCACCCCCCCCTTAGTTGTAACGACACTGCAGCGTTACTATCGAGTGTCGAGGGTGAAACCTCATGTAGCACTTCTGATGTTAACTCTGTAGAGTAGTTATTCGGTCGTGGTCATCGAGGGTGATTCCTCCTTCACCGCTTCCGATAACGACGCTGTCGTACAACACCTCAAGTGTGGACCCAGTGAGGGTGATTCCTCCTAGTTCACCTTGACGGATACATCGAGTGGGAATTCAATGAGGGTGATACCTCGGATTCCCTGATGTTATGGACACACGGATACTTGGACTTTACAATGTTACTTGGAAAGGCGGGTCGACCCTGAGGGGTACCCGCGTGTGATGTGAAGGCGGGTTGCCAGTGTGGTGCCCGAGTGGTGAATACGAGGCGCGGCCGGGCATTCTTGACCCTTGCCGCAAGTCCTCGAGACGGGGCGACGGGGTCACATCTTTTGTGAGTCTCTGCTCGTTACCGCAAGCCCCTAGTCCTAGCGATTTGGATATTTGATCCGAGCAGGCCTCTGGTCTGATAGCACTAACCATCACGTGGGCATAGTATGGGCGTTCTGCATCGTATGCATCAGCCGAAAACTCTGTCAGACGTCCAGTTCAGCACTGCGGCCGGGCTGGGCCGGCACCATCCTGAGGGGTGGAGCCTGGTTCGCCCGGCACGCAACGACCCGGAGGGCGAGGGGCGATGGCCAAGACCCCCTTGCGCTTAGGATGTAGACCGGCGGGGACCTCTCTGCGGAGTTGTAGGTAGGGTTGCGATGTGTCGTTTGGCCGAGGCCGGGCATGACCCTGGAAAGTGTGTCCGGCCGGAGTTAATCGAGCGTGTTGGGTAAGTTGGTGCACCCCTGCAGGGAAGAACACTTCTATCGATAGCCGGTCCTACGGTAAAGGACACTCGGAGTTGTATCCTGATTGATACAATTTAGAACTGGATACCTGTGATGAGACCTGTATATATGGCTCTGGGATTGCTTCTCGCAGGGAGTCGAGAAGGGATCTCAGGACGAGGTTGATGAATGTATGGCTCTGGGATTGCTTTCTCGCAGGGAGTCGAGAAAGGATCTCTGGGTGAGGTTGATATTATTACTGCTACATTATATGGTGTTGTTCTACTCTCTTCTACTGCTGCAAGATCGCTGAAGATGCTAGTCTTCGATAGGACTAGGCCTTCTCTCTATTCTGGCATTTCTGCAACCCAGTCCACATATACAGCCTCCCCTTGATAATGTTGCATATGTAGTGTAGATCCTTGCTTGCTGAGTACTTCAGAGTACTCACGGTTGCTTTTCTTTCCTTTTCCCCCATATCAGTTCGTCGTAGCCAGATGACGGAGCCGCTGAGACAGCTACCCCCGCCGACGATCGACTACTACTACTACCCTGAGGATGGATACTACTACGAGTTGACTGACGACCAGGAGTAGGATCGGAGGGTCCCAGGCAGGAGGCCTTCGCCTTTCGATCGTAGTGTTTTATTTTGCCCCGCCTTTCTAAAGGCCTATCTGTTTCTATTTCATATCTGTACTCAGATATCTGATGCTTCCGCTGACGCTTGTTCGCAAGCTTATGTATTCGAGCCCTCGAGGCCCTGGCTTGTAATATAAAGCTTGTATGACTTTATTTATGTTTTAGAGTTGTGTTGTGATATCTTCCCGTGAGTCCTTAGGCTTGATCGTGTGCATTTGCGTGTATGAATAGTGCATGATCGGGCCGGGGGCGTCACACGCCTCCTCCAGGAGTCTTCCAGCTGGACCCCGGCAGGCTTCCCCGTGGACTCCGGCTTCGTCTTTCCTGCCGGTGTCCATGCTGCTGCGTCCTGCTGGCCATGGTGGCGGTGACCAGGGCATCGCTTAGCCGCTCTCCCCGCCCATCACCTTCGCCCGCACCCTCCTGATCTTGTCAGGCTGCGTCCCGTGGGTCCTGACGGGGTCAGGATGGGCTTCTGCCCAGGCACTCCTTTTGCCCTCTTCGCCTCCCACCGTAGTTCCTAGGAGGAGAGGGACAAGAAAGGGATTATGGGGAACTTATCTTTTTTTCGGTCTAAAACATGTAGGCATTTGCCAAATTTTAGTCTTGAATATGTAATCTCTTTTATCCATGTTTGCGCTCTGTAAGGTTTGTACTTGTTTATCCACATATTAATGAAAAAGACAAGCCTTGCCGGGCACTTGTGCATGTATCTTATCCATGCAGAGGAGGAACGCCTCTATACTTTTAAGTAAACAAGTTTTCCCGGCAAGCTATCTTGCCGGCGTCCTACGTTGTTGCCTCGAGGCTTGGCCTGCTGGGCTTAAAACTACAAAAGGGAACCGGCTCCTTGTCGATCCTTCTCTGTCAAATGCCACTTCAACCATCTTGACCGAAACAACGTTCAGATCAAAGGATGGGAGCACAAATGTTTTGAAGGTGACAAGGTTTCTCTATGCACAAGTTTTCTTCTTACAGAGACATGTATGGATAAAAAATTATAGATACACTGGAGACGTATCACCGGTTCCTCATTGCTTGGTGTTCGTCAAGATGTGCGGCTTCCTCTTGTCGCGCTTGGTGGAGGGCCTCTTCTTCTTGACACACGCATCAATTGCATTCATTAATGGCGGGAGTTGCTTCGCAAAAAGCACATTGAGCTTCAAGTGCTTGTTCCTCACGACATTGTTGTTCTTGTTGGAGAGCGTCACGTCTTGGTTTTCTTGATGTTGGCGTTGTGGATCTTGCAGTTGGTCCATCGCATCTTGTTCTTCACGGTAGTTTCGTTCGCTCTCCTGAAGGCTGTCTTGCAAACCATTGCCATGGAATGGATTTTATGGAGCTTGATGAACTTCACGGTCTTGGCGATGATGCTAGCGAGCTCATGGACGACTTGCATCCAAAGACGTGTCTGAAGAGTGTCGACTCGAGTGGCGTCGTCTTGATGAGGACAAAGTTGATGATGCATGGTTGACCATCATGGCATGAAACTCTTCCATTTGTGATGATAGCTTGTCATCAAGGTAGTCCCTTGTTCTTGCTTCAGATTGTCGCAAGTCGGTGACGAGTTGCTCGATGCGGTCTCCCAAAGCTTTATTCACTTGATACAAAGCTCTTTGTGCACCAAATAATTGATTCTTGGTGATGTACGTGGTCAATTCTTCTTTTCGCTCGTCGAAGAGTGGGTTGGTAGAAGTGCTCGGCCTATCCATCATTCTCAAGCAAATTGTAAGTGGAAGAAAGGAAAGAACTAGAACAAATGTACCTTATCCAATGCTGAAGACGGATCAATGATCACCCAATGTAGTATTATGTAAGTAGCACAATAGGTACCGGATCTTGTCAATCTCAAACCTACACAAGTAAGGCTTTGGGAGTATCTTGGTGAGGATGGTGGCACAAAATTTATGTAATTGTTAGCAAGATTCAATAATGTTGAAAGAGATTCACAAATTTGCAAGTGAAACAAGTGGACCAATAGCAACTAGTGTCACACGAAAACACACAAATGGATAGCTGTTAGGACCGAGAGTATATCGACCAGAGGGGGGTGAATGGGAGATTCAAAATTCTTTCGAAGTTTTTGAAACTTATCCCAATCACAGCAGCGGAATAGAGTATCGAAGGAAATAAACTAAATCAATCTTCTTCGTTAGAAGCATAATCCTCGATGAAGGATGTAACGATAATACGTGCACGAGAAATGACAGGTTTAACTACGATGAGGGTAATGTAGCACGCAAACAAATGTAGTAGAACAAGACATAACATGATGCATACAATGATCACGAGAGAATACAAGGGAAATGATGGTGACAAATAAAATAGGTGATCAGAATGGAACAGAGTGAGAACAGATACATGAGATAACAACACCCGAATGAAATGATCTAATAAACTATCGGCACTGAGAACGAATATAAATTGCTGAAGGAAATGCAGTTAGAGTAGATTGAACCAGTGGTGCTCGATGGCCACAGAGAGATTCAGTAGACCAGTTCACTCTCTGCCAAAGGGCTACATCTGATTGGAGGGGCTGTGACTTAACAGGGAAGATAAACTCTCTTCACCCTATTCTCCTTCAACGTAGAGCTGATCAGACTCAGGTTGATTTCACTCATGGTAGATCCTTGTTGGTGATCTCCAAACCTTCGGTTGACCTTTGCGAACCACAATCACTCTTAGTTGCTGAAGATCTGGCACGGTGAAGACAACAACTATTCAACACTAGAAGCCAAAACCTATCCATCTAGAGAGTGCGCAGCTCTCAAGAGTAATAGGTACAAGAACTCTCACATAGAACTACTGTGATGCTAAACCACTGTCTAAGTTTGGGCTCTTGGTTTTTCTCTCGGTGGATCTTAAACTCAAATCACTCGGAGAGGGGTTGCTCAAATCAATCTTCTTAGAAATCTCAAGCAGAGCAGCCAACGAACAATGTTGGAGCGGGGTGGCTATTTATAGCCGCAGCCTTCCCTGATGGGAAATGACCAAATTAGACATCGGGATCAGCCAATGGCCAACCGACATGAGTCCAACGGTCGGATTTGAGCACAATGGTAACATTACTTGAGGAACAAGTAATGCTAACTCCTCGGTCTGAGACAAATCTCTCACAGCAAAGAAGATCACAGTCTCTTGCTGGCAAGTATTTGTTCGGAGCACAAAGAGATTTCTCTCGCAACTTTCATAGGTTTTGGCTAAGCATCACAGCGGATCTAAGCATCGAGAACCTATACCCCTCTTAATAGTACGGAGGTCCTATGACTCAAAAGAATGAAAGAAGAACAACGAAATGAATACTACGTCTTCACTTTGTCTTCGACTTCCATCGCTGCAGTCAATTTCTTCGAACGCCAATACCGAATCAAATTCTTTGCTTCAGCAGTAAATTTTCGAGGGGTCAATTTCTTCACATCCGTCTTCTCGACTATATGACTCTAACACATATAGCTCATTCCTCTCTTCAGCGCAGATATGCTTCAGTGAAGTTCCTCGAACTCAGCACTGGAGACAGCATTCTCTTTGGTTGTGTATGGACTTTTTCTCTCTGTATGCACTAGCAAACAAATTTGTCCACACCTGTTTCTGTCAACAATCACCAAAACACAAGGTAGGCAGATATTGCACCAACAATCTCCCCCTTTTTGGATGATTGTTGACAAAACAGATCACATCGAAGGATAGATAAAGAATGGAATGAAATGCGAAGAATAATGAAAGACGAGAGATAATTACGAAGATAAAGTATTCTCCCCCTTAAGATATGCTTCAGAGCATGAAGAGCCGGAGGGAAACGAGATTATTCTTCGTATAAGTGACATTGATCTATGATTTAGTGCTTGACTTCTATCAATGCACTCGTCGGTGTGTGAGGTGGTTCCTGTCACAAAAATCTTCGAAGAGAATTAAATTTAAGATAAGCTTTGAAAGATTTGTGATGGAGGATATATCATGAAGGTTTTCTCAGAACACTATTTGAGTCCACACGAGATGTATATTTTCCTGCAAGTTGGATATTCGATAAAATTAGAGCATGAGAAAATAAGAATAATATTGCTCGGTGTGGATATGCTTCAGATATGGTTTCCCTGCAATACAGAGTATAACCAAAAAATAATTGTGAGGGAAAAACACTTTGTCAGTGAAATAATGAACTTCACAACGTAAGGCATAAGAAATTTAGACTGACATACTCTTCCTGCAAGGTTAGATAATAAAGGATAACACTCAGAGCATATCCAAACACAACAGTTAAGTCATTTAGTACTCGAAGTACTTCTCCAACTTAGTATCATCATATGATGATTTTCTGTTCTTCTTCGAGGATCGAATATGTTTCTCTGTGAGATAGATAATTATCGAAGATATCATTCACAGGAAAAACACATTCGATGGTACATGTAGACATATAGTGCGAAGTAAATAGTATTGCTGGCGGGGGTTATTAATGTTACATGGCATCCGAGTATTTCAGCACCACATGCGGTGCGATAAGTTCATGAAGCAAATTGTTCAAGGGAAAACCAAAACACGAACGAAAACACCCTCAAACCCCGATAAACTATCACTCGATGTAATTCTCCCCCTTTTTGTCAACAAATGTCAAAAAGGAATGAGAAAGCATACGAGGAACTACTCCGTGGGAGAATCCTCAGAATCAGAATTAAAACCACTCGACAAATCAGAGTGTGATGAACAAGGAATGCTCGAGGCAGAAGCAGGGGTGGCAGCCTGGGCTTTGTAAGACTTGGAGCGAAGAACATCTGGCTTGTAGACAAGAGTACCAGCTGTATCTGCAATTTCATCATCATGATTGACAAACAACAGATTCGTTGAAGCAGAACGCTATGGGAGCACTAGAGTTTGTCTTCAGATGCGCGAAACAGCAAGCAAGTCCATATAGTTATAATCTTTCATGATGCCCTTTTTTGGCTAAATCCTTCAGAGTGTAATGCTTCCTTAGCAGAGTCCATGAACGCTTCTTTGCTTCCTTCTCATGAAGAAGAATTTGGCGAGTGTGATTGTGAAGCAAATTTAGCTCAGTCATTAACTCTAGCTTCTCCTTTCTGTCCAATTTGATATGGCTTTCTAGAGTCTGCTGAGTGCGAATGCAAATCTCATAAAGAGATGGATTTTCCTCACGGGGGATTACAACCCTTGCCTTCTTGATCTTTGGTGCATTTTCAGACGCAGATGTATTTGCGGCAGTATCAACTGGTTCCTTACCTTTTCCAATATCCTTCACAATGCGCAGAGTGTCATGAACTGGTGGCATGAAAACCTTCGGAACATAAGCCCAGACAAATTTCTCATTGGAGAGCTGCTCGATCGCGAGCATGATCAATGGAGCATAAGGCTTTAGAGACTGAGGGCTATCTGCTGCACATGCAATGTTTCGAATGAAAAGGCCAGGAATGTCAAACTTGATTCCTTGAGACATGGCCACAAGTGCATTTCCCACAATGCCTTTGATGGAGTTTGGCCTGTTTGTTGGTGTGATAGTATTGCACAGAATGTGAAATAGAACTTTGTTGTCATAAGCCAACTTTTTTGGGTCAATATCAATGCATTCGTCACCAACCATGGTGGGATCCATGAGGATGTGGAGTTGTGCTTTGGATACTTCCCAGAAATGCAGCCTGTGCTCTCTATCCTTCTCATACTCACATTGAGGAATATTTATCATGGCCAGAAAATGATCTGCCGAACATTTGATCCTTTCTCTGCCAGTCATCCATTCAAGCGTCCAGGTTGAGGTATTTCCAATCTCTCTTGAGATGTATAGTGTGGCCTAAAACTGAAGGATAATCTCTTTGTTCCAGTCATGATTGAAGCGCATGAATCCCTTCAGTAGAGCATGTTCAATATGCTCAATTGCATGATGGAAATAGGGCATTTTCTCAAGTTCAGCGAAGTCCAATATCTTGTGATTGAAAATTCTGTGCTTGCCGAACAAGATCCGAGCATAATAGACAGCTTGTTCTTCAGTCCAAAGCCTCGGTGACAATGAAGTACTTTCTCCTTCATACGGGCTGACCCCAAAGAATGCAAGCTTCGAGGAATAAAGCTGTTCATTGAATGCGGGGCCATTAGGGCCATAAGCAGCTGGAAACAGCGGAAAAGATTCCTCGGGATTTTTCCGATATTCTTCATCACTGATTTCCATCGGCTGAACATCATCAGAAGCTGGCACACTTTCATCGATTGGCTTCAATGGAGCAAGAGGCCTTTTTTCTTTCTCTGGAGCTGATAGCGCGGGAGCACTGGTCTGTCCTTCACTATCCTTTGATGGAACTCCTTCAGCGGCTTTCTCACTCTCAAGCACTAGGGCCTTTTCTTTCGATGAACTTTCAGAAGCAGGAGACACGACAACTTGTTCGGTCTGCTGTGGCAAAACTGATGGTTCATCTTGCTGGGGAAACACTGGTGGTACAACTGCCTGAGCAACTTCTTCGTGAGCCATGGGCTCTTCATCTTCCTTTTCTTCTTGTTCTGGTTGTGAAGCCAAAGAACCAGAAGCGAGATCAACCTCCATTTGTGTAGGGGCACCAAATGAGGAGACCGGTGTCGGTGTCAAAACCGGTAGATCTTGGGTAGGGGGGCCGAAGCTGTGCGTCTAAGGATCGATGGTAACAATGGACAATGGGGACACGATGTTTACCCAGGTTCGGGCCCTCTTAATGGAGGTAAAACCCTACGTCCTGCTTGATTGAATTCGATGAGTATAGGGGTTACAAGAGTTGATCTACCTCGAGATCATAATGGCTAAACCCTAGCTGTCTAGCCTATGATTATTTTGATGGCCTCTATGGACTAAACCCTCCAGTTTATATACACACTGGAGGGGCCTAGGGTCATACAAAGGCGGTTTATAGAGGAAGGAAAGAGTACATCCGGACACCAAACTTGCCATCCACGCATACAGGAGTCCCACCCGGACACGGGGGATAGTCTTCTACTTTATCTTCATGGCCCATCAGTCCGGCCCATATCGAATAGACCGGACACCCGAGGACCCCCTAATCCAGGACTCCCTCAGTAGCCCCCGAACTTGCCTTCAATGACGATATAGTATCTGGCTTATGTCTTCGGCTTTGCAAGGCGGGTTCTTCATCATACTCCGGATTGACGACAGTCCGGCTTTGACCTCCATGTTCTGCCTTTATGATTCCTCCCTGTCGTCGCCTTGATTTCCACGCATTGGGCGAATGTGAACAGTCCATATTTTTTTTACAAATAAGCCCCTTATCATGCAAGGGCGGTATCTATATAAGGAGGTTAGATCTCCTAATGTCATCCCATATCGCACAAAGAGCGTCAAAGCAAACCACGAAAAATCAAAACATGGTGAGTGCTCCTGGCTCTTCCTCGCGCCCTCAAACGGGTGATTGGTGAAGCTGCTCAGTGTCTCACCCTCAGCTGAATCAACTTCAGACGCAGGGATATCTCCCTCCCACAGATCTAGTCTCCGTGCGGGCGGGATTGGCCTCGATTGGCCATGACGTGCTAGTAGAGAACTTCCCCAATCCCAACAAGGAGGAGAGGGTGTGCTTTGTCTCGTTTCTTCTGAGGGGCTTAGGATTCCCAATCCACCCCTTCCTCAGAGGTCTATTGGAATTCTATGGGATCCAGCTGCATAACCTCACACCAGGTTCTATTCTGCACATTTCTGGTTTCGTCGCTCTCTGCGAACTATTCTTAGGCTGCGAGGCTCATTTTGAACTATGGAGAAAGTTCTTTTGCCTCGTCCCCCGTCATAAAGGGGGTTCTATATTTGAAGTGGGTGGCGCCGAAGTATGGCGCATAGTCGGATCAAGTTACCTCGTCGGAACTCCCAAGAAGGCATCCGAAGAATGGGCTTCGGAATGGTTTTATATCGAGGATGTTCCCCTTCCGGACCCAGTTCGATGTGGACTCCCCGAATTCTCCAGTGCTCCTTTAAAGAAACGCCTCAACTGGCGCCCCTGGAGCCCCAAAGAAGAAGATAGTGTGGAAGTAAAGTGGTTGGTCAGCAAGGTCAGGTTACTTGCCCATTCCGGACTCTTGATAATCGAGGTCATGGCTATCGCGATAAAGCGATGCATCCAGCCCCTTCAGTCCAGAGTGACCCCTTTATGGTGTTACAACGGGGAGGATGACGCATCTCGCTATAGACGCGAGGGCCTGGATACCCCCGCCGCTCTGGCCGCCATTCTGGCAGATCTTTATAAGGGGGAGAAAGAAGGATTCCTCCATTTAAATTGTCGGGAATGTTTCTCCTTGTATAAACCCATTGAATGGGTGAGTTTTTTGATTATCAGCATTTTCCTACCTCATTATCGAGGCATACTAATCGAATTGTTCTGGTCGTCTTTAAACAGACATGGAGGAAGGTCGTCAAAAATGTGCACTGCCCCTCTCCACAACCAGAGGACTATGCTCGCCACAAAGATCCCGGCCTCTGCGAGGATCCGGATATATTTATAGAGTTTGATGACGGAGTCTTTTATCAAGCAAGCCATGATGGTTCGGAAGTGGCCATTATAGCCGACTACCCCGGCATTCTCCCTTTCTCTAAGGTAAGTATTCGGAAATCATCCTTAGAAAGAGGAGTCCCCACTTGCACCTCACCCATCACACTGAATCGTGCTTTATAGGAACGGTGCTCGGCAAGCCGTACTCCATTGAGGGCGGCCCCTACGAAGGTAGCATCTGCGCAGGGTGAGCCTTTAAAACGAAAGGAAGCCGGGAGCGCCATTGACCCCCCTCCTTCATCAAAGAGGTATAACCTTTAATACATGCCTAGGCATAAAACCATATTGTCATATTTCTCCTCCCATCTTATTCCAAGAGGAACACACGGCGAACCGTGTCCAAAATCCCTGTTAGCCGATCATCAGCTAATCCGGCGCTGGGCTCATCAACCAGGACAAGAGCCAATACGAATGCAGTGCCAACTCATCCGCCTCATGAAGATTCAGATGACGTATCCGTCACAAATTCCGAAGTAGAGAGCGTGATGAATCATCGATGATAGAAAGAGACCATGCACACTCCAGCTTTTACGGAGCAAGAATTTAATGCCCTCAGCACCATGGATGCATATATCCGGGCCGCCCGGGATGGACTTGCTGGAGTTGCCCACCTGTTTTCAAAAGATATGTAGGTAATGGTTTGTGTAAATTTAATAGATATATGCCAGTAGCCCCTGAGACTTGAAGCGGTTTAGGCCAACCGATTTAAGGATCGTTATGACCGCAGGTCCTCAAAGAGAAGAACAACGCACTGTCCCAGGAGCTTGAAGCGAGCTGAACAAAGCTAGGCGCCGCCAACACGGAGCTAGAAGAATTGAAGAAGGTCACGATGACCGGTGATCAAAAGAACAAACTGGAGGAGGAAAATGATAAGCAAGCCGAAGAGATAAAGAGCTTAAAGGCTCAATTATCGGACGCTCAAAAAGAGAATAAAAAGTTAAAAGGCGGCATATTCAGTATGACCTTTGAACCATCCAAGTTGCTCATATTATCCCATGATTCGGAGTGTTATAACGTTGCTCGTGCAGGTCTATTAACCGGGCGTCATGAAGAAGAAGTATCCGGATTCCGAGGCGACGCTTTAAAAGAGCTGTCCGTAGTGCATGAGCGAGCCTGGAAAGCCATGAGAAGTATGGCCAAGGCCTTGTGGCCATCCGATACCCCTCCAGAAAGTATGGAGGGGTTGGCAAACCTGTTCAAAGGTGCCCGGCGCCGTTTTGAGCTATGGAAGACGTCAGCATGCCGGGAAGGTGCACGAGAGGCATGGGCAATGGTGAAGACGCGCTACACCAGGCTTGATCCGAATCATATGGCCCGAGTTGGACCGCAGGGACCGGACGGAAAAGAAATTCCCGTGAACTTGGTATATGACCAAGTAATGATAGCTGCGAAATATTCGTAGGAAGACTGCAGCTTAAGCAGTCTTATAGATGACATAGGTAAAGAGTAGGCGTTCAATTCAATGTATCAATGTACTTTATCATCGAACTTATCTCCAACCGAACTTGTTAAAATTTGTCATCGCAGGACTTCGGCTTCAACCTCCATACCAAGAAGTTGGAGTGTTTCCGGATACCATGTTAGAATGTAATAAACATTCACTATGTCCGGAAACCAGGCAATCCGGTCATGTTGCTCGAACAGACAAAATTTGTTCGGGGAGTTATGTTATATTACTTTTTAATGTAAGAAACATCTTCCAGGGAAAATAGTTCCATTAAGGGTTCCTTTCCTTGGGTCGGCACGCTTAAGTATGCATGCCTAGGCTTTGATCTAAGTTACGGGCAGCCTATCCCGTGTTTGTTAGAAGAATTACACAAATGTAAATAATCTGTTGTTGTTTGCTGACCAATTATTCCCTTAAGAACACTAGCTTTCGGCTTCACCCATCTGAGGTACAGATCCGGAGTACCCGGTTGTAACAATCGCAGAGGTGCTCCCTTTACACCCTAGCCGAACAATCGGGAACGTAGGGTATAAACACAGGAGCGAGGCAACCCGGCTTGGCAAAAACTTAAGTCATAGTGGTGCATATAATGGCAAAAGATGTAAAGAATAAACGACATAAACAAAGTAAGCAACAAGCTTTCAGTAATAAGCTTCATCAAAGAAGCCTCCAGTTATAGTGGGGTGTATACATTTAAAGATGTGTACCCCTAACAGTTCGGTAGATCCGAACATACCCTGGGATAAAAGGAAATAAAAAAGAAGAGGAGAAAATAAAGGAACCTAATCAAAGAAGGAAAAAAGGATGCGACCGAACTATCCGTAGAATCGTCGGAGCTGAGCAGCGTTCCATGGATTTGGCTCAAGGCGATTATCCGATGCGTTACGAAGGCGATAGGCTCCTCCTGTGAGAACTTCATCGATGATGAAGGGGCCCTCCCATCTTGGTTTGAGCTTATCCTTCTTCTTCTTCGGGAGACGCAAGACGAGTTCACCAACATTATAAGTCTTGGCCCGCACTTCTCTGCTTTGGTATCGCCTGGCCTGTTGTTGATAAAGTGCGGAATGGGCTTGTGCAATGTCACGCTCCTCTTCGAGACCGTCTAGGTCATCCTGCCAATTGAGCTCGGCTTCTCGCTCTTCGTACATGTGCACTCGAGGTGAGTCATGAATCATGTCACAGGGCAGAACAGCTTCCGTGCCGTACACCATGAAGAAAGGTATGTATCCGGTTGTCCGGTTAGGTGTAGTCCGCAGCCCCCAGAGCACGGAATTGAGTTCCTCAACCCAGTGTTTATCTGACTGCTGTAGGGAGTGCACCAGGCGGGGTTTGATGCCGCTCATTATCAGGCCATTGGCCCGTTCAACCTGACCGTTTGTTTGAGGGTGGTAGACGGATGCATAGTCGAGTTTAATGCCCAAATTAGCACACCAGTTTTTCACCTCATCAGCTGCATGATTGGAGCCATTGTCAGTGATGATACTGTGCGGGACACCATAACGGTGTACCACGCCGGATATAAAGTCAATCACTGGTCCTGCTTCAGCCGTTTTTACTGGTTTGGCCTCTATCCACTTAGTGACTTTATCCACCATAACCAGTAAATATTTCTTTTTATGGCTTCCCCCGTTAAGGGGTCTGACCATATCGAGCCCCAAGACCGCAAAGGGCCAAGTAATGGGGATTGTTCTTAAGGCGGTGGGAGGCATATGACTTTGATTGGTGAAAAGCTGACATCCCACACAACGCTGGACAAGGGATTGTGCGTCTGCTCAGGCCGTTGGCCAGAAAAAACATGTCCGGAAAGCTTTGCTTACGAGGGCCCGAGCTGCGGCGTGATGGCCGCCCATACCAGCATGTATTTCAGCCAAGAGTTGCCGTCCCTCCTCTTCGGAGATACACCTTTGGAGAACTCCGGTAGTGCTTTTCTTGTACAGTTCACCTTCGTGAACTTTGTAGGCTTTAGAACGCTGAACTATGCGACGGGCCTCATTTTGATCATCAGGAAGCTCCTGTCTATTAAGGTAGGCTAGGAAGGGTTCAGTCCATGGAGCAATAACGGCCATGATCTCATGATCAGAGGGTGTTATTTCGGTATCCGAACCCCCGATGATACTTGTATCATGTTCGGCTGATGGGGGTGTAATCAGGTCCGTACTTGCGTCTCCACTCTCGTCCTACCATACCCCGGATGGCTTGAAGAGCCTTTCCACGAAGGTATTAGGCAGGACGGGGTTGCGCTTGGCGCCCATGCGAGCAAGTATATCTGCTGCCTGGTTACTGTCTCTAGCGACGTGATGAAATTCAAGCCCCTCGAACCGAGCTGATATTTTTAATATGGCGTTTTGATATGCCGCCATTTTTGGATCTTTTGCATCGAATCTCCATTTACCTGGGATATTGCGAGGTTTGAATCGCCGTGCACCTCTAGGTGTTGTATGCCCATGGAGACAACCATGCGGAGACCATGTAGAAGTGCCTCGTATTCGGCTGCGTTCTTGGAATCCGTATACATGATTTGCAACACGTAGCGGACTGTGTCCCCTGAAGGGGAAGTCAAGATGATGCCAGCCCCCAGTCCGGCTAACATTTTAGAACCGTCGAAGTACATGATCTAGTTGGAGTAGGAACTGTACTCTTTGGGGATCTCGGCTTCCGTCCACTCTGCGATGAAGTCGGCCAGCACCTGAGATTTAATAGCTCAGCGTGGCTTGTATGTTATTTCAAATGGTAAGAGCTCAATGGCCCATTTAGCTATGCGGCCAATGGCGTCCCTGTTATTTATAATGTCATTAAGTGGTACTTCGGATGCCACCATGATCGAACACTCTTGAAAGTAGTGTCGGAGTTTTCGGGATGCCATAAAGACCGCGTAAGCTATCTTTTGGTAGTGAGGGTATCGGGATTTGCAGGTTGTAAGGACCTCCGATACGTAATACACTGGCTTTTGGATGGGGAATTTATGTCCCTCTTCCCCTCGCTCGACGACGAGTACGACGCTCACTACCTGGTGAGTTGCGGAGATATAAAGCAGCATAGGCTCGCCAACACTTGGGGCGGCTAGGATTGGATTGCCTGCTAATAAGGTTTTTATTTCTTCCAATCCGACTGTGGCCGCTTCCGTCCATTCAAAGTTGTCGGTGCGTCTGAGCAGTCTATAAAGTGGTAATGCTTTTTCTCCTAATCTGGAGATAAAGCGGCTCAAGGCCGCTACGCACCCTGCTAGCTTTTGGACCTGTTTTAGGTCTGTTGGCGTGGCCAATTGCGACAAGGCTCGGATTTTGGCTGGGTTTGCTTCAATTCCTCTATGGGAGACAATGAACCCTAATAGCTTTCTGGCTGGAACGCCGAAGCCGCATTTTTCTGGATTGAGCCGTATGTCGTATGCTCGGAGGTTGTCAAATGTGAGGCAGAGATCGTCCACCAATGATTCCACGTGCTTGGTCTTGATGACCACGTCGTCCACATATGCTTCTATTGTCTTGCCGATTTGTTTTTCCAAGCATGTTTGAATCATGCGTTGGTAAGTGGCACCAGCATTTTTGAGCCCAAAAGGCATAGTGTTGAAACAGAAAGGCCCATACGGGGTGATGAATGCCGTTGCGGCCTGGTCGGACTCCTTCATTTTAATCTGATGGTATCCGGAGTAAGCATCGAGGAAACACAATGAGTCGTGTCCCGCCAATGGGAAAGGGTTTTTAGGGCAAGCCTTATTGAGGTCTTTGAAACCGACGCAAAGGCGCCAAGACTTGTCCTTCTTCGTCACCATGACCAAGTTGGCTAGCCAATCCGGGTGTTTGATTTCCCTGATGAACCCGGCTTCGAGTAGTTTGATAGCTCCTCCCCCATAGCTTGTCGTTTGGGTTCGGAAAATCGCCGTAGCGTTTGCTTGACTGGTTTGAACCCCTTAATTATGTTGAGGCTGTGTTCGGCCCGTCTACGTGGGATACCGGGCATGTCCGAAGGATGCCAGGCAAAGATATCCCAATTTTCACGTAGGAAAGCGCGTAAGGCGACATCTACCGTCGAATCCAGCTGTGCTCCGATGGACGCTGTTTTGTTAGGATCCGTCGGGTGCACTTGAAATTTAACTATTTCATCTGCTGGCTTGAAAGAGGTGGATTTAGGTCTCTTATCGAGAATCACATCATCCCTGTCCATCGTGGATCGTAGGGTGGTTAACTCTTTGGCCGCAAGGGCTTCGGAGAGTGCCTCATGGGCCAAGGATGCGGTTTTGTTTTCGGCACGGAGTGCTGTATCCGGATCACTTGTAACTATGATTATTCCATTGGGCCCCGGCATTTTAAGCTTCATGTACCCATAATGGGGTACGGCTTGGAAGCGTAAAAAAGCGCCCCGCCCTAGAAGGGCGTGGTAGCCGCTATTGAAGGGAGCGATGTGAAAGAGCAGCTCCTCCGACCTATAATTTTCAGGTGTGCCGAATACTAAGTCGAGTTTAATTCTCCCTGAGCATCGTGCTCCTCGACTGGGGATGATACCTCAAAAGGTGGTACTGCTTTGCTTGATGCGTGCTCTATCGATCTGTATTTTGTCGAGTGTGTCCTCGTAGATGAGGTTAAGCCCGCTGCCGCCGTCCATGAGCACTTTGGTAAGTCGAAAGCCGTCCACAATTGGGTTTAGGACTAAAGCGGCGGGTGCTCAGACTGATTGGGCCCTTGGTTCGTCGTCAGCAGTGAAGGTTATTGCTGCGTCGTTCCATGGGCTTACTGCGGTTACTTGGTGGACTTCAGCGAGGTCGCGGAGTGCCCTCTTACGCTGATTATTTGAGGAGAAAGTCTCGAAGACCGTAAGGACGTTAAAATCATCATCCTCCGAAGAATGCTTCTCTGGAGTGGTGGTGGTGAGGATGGCCTCGCCACTTTTAGCTACCTGCCGGAGTACCCAACATGCTCGAAGACTGTGGGTTGACTCAGTGCTCGGCGTTGTTTGTACCGGACAGGGCTTGTCGAGGAGTTCATCAAGAACGGACTTGTATCCCGTAGAGGGGTTTTTCTTGCCGACGAGCTTATAGTCGGATGCCTCGTAAGGGTGTATCCGTTTTGCCCGGGCAGTGCACTGCTTAAAGGCAGCAGGTTCCAATTGGGTTTTCTATGCTTTCCAAGTGCTTTCCATCACGCAATACTTCCGTACTATGTGCGATAGCTCCATGAAACTCTGTATGCAATGGCGGTTGAGGGCATTCCGAATTCCCTCATCGGTACAATTGCGAAGAAAGACCGGGACTGCGTCATCGTCGCAACAATCTTTAATCTTGTTTTTGACAAGTAGGAATCTGGCCCAGAAGTGATGGACCGTTTCCCGAGGTTGCTGCTGTACATACATTAGGTCACATATGTTTGGAGGGCTTGAATTACTTGGAGAGTATTGATTATGGTGGGTGGGCGGGCAAAAACTCGAATCCCGACCCAAGATTGCATCCGGAGCCTGTAAAATCTCCGAAGTCACCAGTTCAGGTCCAGGGAGATCCAAGTGCTCCCCGGACCCAATGTCCGACCCTGAGTTCGGGGGACGTGAAGTCTCATCCAAAGGGAGGGTGTCCGAGCCAAGAGGTTCGGAGACCCGAACATAGCTGGTCTTTAGTTTAGGGGAAGAATTGTTTTCGGCTCGTTCCTCGACGACCGCTACCAGGTGGGTGATTGGCGGGGAATTAATTTCCCTCTGGTCGGGTTTGAGCCCGATCCGATCATAATCCGTTGAAAGCCCCAGGGCGGCGATGTGATCTAGCAGCTCGTTTAAGGACGAGATGTCCGCCGGATCCATCTTTTGGGAGTATTCAAGACTGATGCAGGGGTGATGTTTGGCGATCACGGGGGGCGCTGTCGGCTTGATGGCCATGCCAGCACCCACGGTAAAACTGCCGAGCTGGAGGACCTGTCCTGAAGTTAGGCTCCTTCTAGAGGTGATATCGTCATTGATGACAAGGCGAGCCATAGATCGCTTCTCGCGACTACACAACGGAGCTCTCAATGAAAGCACCAATGTCGGTGTCAAAACCTGCAGATCTCGGGTAGGGGGGCCCAAGCTGTGCGTCTAAGGATCGATGGTAACAATGGACAATGGGGACACGATGTTTACCCAGGTTCGGGCCCTCTTATTGGAGGTAAAACCCTACGTCCTGCTTGATTGTATTCGATGAGTATAGGGGTTACAAGGGTTGATCTACCTCGAGATCGTAATGGCTAAACCCTAGCTGTCTAGCCTATGATTATTTTGATGGCCTCTACAGACTAAACCCTCCAGTTTATATACACACCAGAGGGGCCCTGGGTCGTACAAAGGTGGTTTATAGAGGACGGAAAGAGTACATCCGGACACCAAACTTACCATCCACGCATACAGGAGTCCCACCCGGACACGGGGGATAGTCTTCTGCTTTATCTTCACGGCCCATCAGTCCGGCCCATATCGAATAGACCAGACACCTGAGGACCCCATAATCCAGGACTCCCTCAACCAGGGTGGTATTTCCTCGGGAAGCAACTTGCTCCACCTCAACTTTATCACCCTCCTTTGTGGACCCGGAGGGATCAGCTTGAATTTTCTTCAAAGGCGATGAAACTGCCTTTTCCATCTCAATTTCCTCGTCAACTCTTTCTTCAGGAGCATGTTGGTCGGACATGACATTCTCTTCGTCAGGATTGACTAGATACATGTCGACCACATTAGATTCTTGAGCAACTGGGGTAGGAATGATAACTACCGCAGGCTTGGCTCGTTGCTCCGTTTCTTCCTCGGAACGAGGGGATTGTGGTATCTATTGCAGTGGGACACTTGAGTCAACAGGTGCACCAGTCGTTATAGATTGGGCACGACGTTCCTTGATAGCCTTCGGCTTGCTGGCTCTTGCCTGAGCTCTCTGACGCTTCTCTTCTCTTTCTCTTCATCGAGCAAGATCTGCTTGACGCTTGATCTCATCATTTCTACGATCACAAAGTTGAGAAACATCCATCTTTAGCTTAGAATACCACTCAATCTTGTTGTTCCTCATAACAGTGAGGGCTTTGGTGATCTCAAGAATTCCCTTGTTCATGTCTTTTCTTTCAGACTCAGATTTAGCAACCCTCCTCATTTGCTCAAGGAGTTTCTTGTCCTCGACAACTTGATTGAGTTCCTTGGTGATTTCTCTTAGCTCAGAGAAGTGCTTGGCTACCATCTTGGTAACATCTTAAGGTAGACCCAAACTTCTCAATTCAGCTGGATTTGCATCATAGGAAGCACCTTCAATGATGTCAACATAAGATCAAAATCATATTCCTCTGTGGAAGCAGGAACAATTGTTTCGGCCTTCTTGGAAGCAGCAACAACTTTTTCATCAGGTAGCAACCTTCCGTTCACGGCAGGGGCAACAGAACCCAAAGGTTTATCTGATGCCACAATAGCAAGCCTCGGTGACGATCTCAATGGAGGCGAAACATTTGCTGGAGAGGGAGTTTGGTACGGCTTATCAAGCAAAGCTCTTCGATCGTACATGGGAATTTCTTCACCAACATTATCATCAGAGGAATCATCAGATGAGGCAGATGCTGCCTTCCTTGACTTTCTGGCAACAGACTTCTTCTTCGAAGCTCGAGGAGAAACAGACTTCCTCTTCTTCTTTTCTTTTCGGGCAGACGCCCTTTCCTTCTTTTCTTGCACATCTTGTTGAGTTAACTCAACATTTCTTTGTTCCACCTGATTCTTCTTCGCAGCTCTTGCCTCACGCTTGGCCTTGGCCTTTTCCCTCTTTGCAACCTCCTCGGGAAAATCAGGAATTGTCTTTAAGGAATCAGCATGAGCAATGGGAGGATGAGCTGGCCTTACTTTTTCATCATCCTGTCCAAGGCAGCCCTCTGCAATGCAGTCATTCCAAGGAGTGAATGCAAACAGAATCTGATATTTTCTTCGAACGTTCTCATAGTTGAACCACTTCTTTGCCAAGTGATGGCGAATCTTCTATAGCCTGTTGTTTCTTTCTTGGGTGGTTTCTACTCCAGGTAGAGTTTTGTAAGTTTCAGGGTCAGACATTTCAGCTGCGGTGTTCCTCTCTCTACTACGACCACCCTTCTTGGGATTTCCATCAGAGAACAGGGTCTTGGAGTCAGTGACTAGCTCATCCTCTGGCTGACTGTGAGCTGAGGGAATATCATCATCTTCTTCAGCAGATTCTCATTCAGGTTTCCACTTCTTCGGGGCTTTTGGTGGCTTGGCTAATTTTCTTTCAGTCACCTTTGCTTTATCAGCCACACGCGGTAACTTGGAGATTTCCTCCTCGGACCCAGAATGCTCTTCTGAACTGTTTGCCATGACCACTCTTGAGAGAAAAACAAACGAGCGAGAGAAAACAGGAAGAAGTCACAAACATGCACAGAAGCATTTTGACCCAAAACAGATAATTTTCAGAAACAACAAGGAACCCATGGCATATGCTTTGGAAGATATCATCGAGAGAATTGCAATATGCCCTAAGATAGAATAACAACTCCTCTAATCTTTCGATGTATACCATATGAACCCTAGATCCACACAGACTGGTACGAGGAACTTCTACAAACCGTACAAGTCACGACTTAGGGAAGCCTAAAGATCTACCGCAAGAAAATAAAACAAGATAAATGGCGTCGGGAAGAACAACCCTAGAACAGAAGAGGAATAGGGCTGGTTCCAGATCTGTACACCCTAACTTGGCAATACAGATCAACTATGACAGCGCGGGAGAGAAGAAGTACCACACTGGCAAGACCAACGGTGACGGGGCTTCGCCGGAGTTGCATGACAAGGCTCATCGTCGATGCTGCTTTGAGCTCAGGCTCAGACGGAGAGCGAGAGGAGAGGTTTCAGGCCGAATAGAGGAGGAAGAGGCCTGGACGGGGGTTTATATAGCCCGAGGGCGAAACCGCTCCCTCCGAAATCTACGGCCAAAAAACCAGGGACGTTCCACATTCAACGGACAAGATCACGAACGTGAGATCATGGGCACGTCTCAACCGTTTCCTGCGAAAATCTTGGTAACTAAATGGAAAGCCTAAGGGTTTGAGGAAGCGCAAGAGCCAAAACAGATGAAATTTCGAAGTTGATTTCATTCACGACCAAGGACGTCGGATTGAAATTACCTTCTCATCAAGTTGCATGTTTATGACAAAAAATAACAGAGTAAGAACAAAGAAGAAACTAACTCAAAACATAAAACCAAACAAAAGAAAACACAAAAAAAGACACTACGAATGAAAACACAGAGAGTTAAGCACCAACAATAATCAATCTCAGGGCTTAAGATAAACATGAGATATCCCTGAGAGAATTCCCTGCACGAGAGGATTAGTTCTTCTTCACAACCCACACTTGTGCGGGAGGTGAGGATCTCATTTGTTTGGACTGAATAGGGGCATTCCTTCGGTGAGGCCTGCAAGACACCTGTGCACTTTGATAATAATCATATGATTAGGCATTGAAATTATTTCCAGATACATGAATGTAATGATTTGAAGATGTACGCATGTACTCCTTCTGACGCAGGTTAGGATGATTATCATTCGAAGATAATACTCGAGTAGACTGTGAATGACAACAATTTCCTCGTTGAGAGTTATCCTGCATACTCAGGTTAGCAGTGACAGACAGATTTTCAATAGTGCACTTCTTTCCCCAGATTTACTTCTTGGGTGAACCTGTCCGGTAGTTAGTTCCAACATATCGAGCAAAAACCTTACTATTTTGTTGTTTGAAGATTTTGTAATTTGAGTCATTAGACTCGTCAGTATCAACAGGAATGGGCGAAAGATAACCAGTCAAAGTTTCAGGTTTGAGGGTTATACTCTTTGCATGAAACCAAGTTGTTCGAGGATACTGCTCGGGAGTCCAATAGGATCCATCCACATTGAGTTTCTTTTCGAAACCTAATCCTTCTTTCTGAGGGTTTTTGTGCAGTATGGACTTCTTGAGCACATCACATAGGGTTTGATGCCCTTTTAGGCTCCTCAGCATTCCAGTCTCAAGTAAGCCCTATAACCTACAATTTTCTTCAGTGATAGCAACAAAATCCTCGGAAGAGGGGTTAGTAGTACCAATTTCAGAAGTAGCAATATTCTCTATGGCAGCATTAGAGGTTTCAACATGAGAATCAACATTGCTACGTTCTAAGCATTTTAAGCATGGAGGTACAAAATCATCAGGAAGTCGAACAGATTGCTCGGTGAAGAGAGATGCTTTCTCTAACACCAGCTCGTTATGAGATTCTTTCAGTGACACGAGTTCTTGATTACTGTTAAGGAGTTCATCTGATAGACTCTCGTAGTCAACTGTAAGAAATTCATACCGATTGGTAAGATAATCAACTGTTAATGAAAAAGCATCTTGCTCTTCGATCAGCTTTTGTTTTTTCTCTATCTCTTCGACCAGTAATCCTTCGGTTTTCCTGAGATTTCTCTCAAGCATTTCAAGTTCATCATGTTGGGATTTAGCGATCTTGACCAGTTTGGCATAAGAAATATATTCAGGTGAATATTCGTTCATGGATTTTTGGTGTTTTGCAGATACCTGATCCTTTGATGATTTTGCCATGAGACAGAAAGCGATTGGTTCGTCATCGCTTGAATCATTATCACATGACGCATCATCATCAGCATCTGATTCATTGAAATTCTTTGATGATTCAATGGCAACATACGCATTGCTTCTCCCAATACTTTTGTAGAATTCCTCATCATCTGATTCAGTGTCAGTTGCTTCCTCTTCGGAGTCTAGAGTCAGATCAGCACAAGCTCTATTTAGCCGTGACATCCTCTTCATATTTGATTCAATGGTAGCTCTGGCTTTCACGTCAGTGACTGGTCTCATCGAAGAAGATGATGATGCTATTTCCTTCAAGAGCTTAGTATGATGATCCACTCACGTAAAACCACTGCAGTGAAGATATTTCCTTCTGTTGCTAGGTTTTCCTTCCCAGCTAGGGCAATCAGCAATGAGATGACCGTATAATTTGCACTTGAAGCACTTCATATTTTTCGGAGGCAATCTTCTTCTTGACGATTCTGGCGCGTCAACCTCGTCATCATTTGTGAGGCAGAGATTTTGTCTTTTGATATCACTTAGCCGTTGAGTAAGCATTTCAAGTTCTCTCGTGATGGTGTGTTGACTCTCAACATCTTCTTCTTCTTCAAAACTGCCATAGTGTGAGAGAATTTCTCCTTCACTTTCCGAAGAAGATTCTTGATTGGCATTTTCCAGTTCCATCTTTTCTTCATGAATTGACAGTAGTGTCATGACCTCAACATAGTGAAGCTCTTCATAGTCTGGTCTTTGTTTGATTTCAGCTACAATGGGATGGAAGGATTCATCAAGAGCACTCAGAAGCTTGTTTACTACATCCTAATCAGTGATATTAGTTACTCCACCCTGATGCAGTCTTTCGACAATGTTAGTCAGTCGATCAGTGAGCTCCATAGCACTTTCCTTTCGAAGGCTTCTGAATCCGGTGAACATGGCACGAATCATTTGAATGTGGGGATCTGATCTAGCAACAAGTTCTTCATGAGCATTGTTGATAGCATCCCAAATTTGCTTTGAAGTATTGAGCCTTTGGAACCGAAAGAAAATGTCTTTTGATAGACTTCTACAGATGATATCTTTTGCTCGAGCATCCAACTGCAGATTTGCTTTATCATCGGAAGTCAGATCATTCTGTTGCTGAATGGCGTAGCCATCTTCCACAATTTGCCAAAGATCATAGTTGGTGGCTTGAATTCTGATTCTCATTCGTTCCTTCCAGTAGAGGTAGTCATTTCCATCGAAGATAGGAAATCGTTCAGAGTGCGAGGATTTACCTGCATATGACATACTCAAAACTCCAAGGACGTTAGACCTTTAATAAACAGAGACAGGGAGTACCTGCTCTGATACCAATTGTTAGGACCAAGAGTATATCGACCAGCGAGGGTTGAATGGTAGATTCAAAATTTCTTTCGAAGTTTTTGAAACTTATCCCAATCACAGCAGCGGAATAGAGTATCAAAGGAAATAAACTAAATCAATCTTCTTCGTTAGAAGCATAATCCTTGATGAAGAATGTAACGACAGTACGTGCATGAGAAATGACAGGTTTAACTACGATGAGGGTAATGCAGCATGCAAACAAATGTAGTAGAACAAGACATAACATGATGCATACAATGATCACGAGAGAATACAAGGGAAATGATGGTAACAAATAAAACTAGTGATGAGAATGGAACAGAGTGAGCATAGATACACGAGATAACAACACCCGAACGAAATGATCTAATAAACTATCGGCACTGAGCACGAATATAAACTACTGAAGGAAATGCAGTTAGAGTAGATTGAACCAGTGGTGCTCGATGGCGACAGAGAGATTTGGTAGACCAGTTCACCATTCTGCCAAAGGGCTACGTCTGGTTGGAGGGGCTATGACTTAACACGGAAGATAAAGTCTCTTCACCCTATTCTCCTTCAACGCAGAGCTGATCAGACTCATGTTGATTTCTCTCATGGTAGATCCTTGTCGGCGATCTCCAAACCTTTGGTCGACCTTCGCGAACCACAATCACACTTGGTTGCCGAAGATCTGGCTTGGTGAAGACAACAACTCTTCAACACTAGAAGCCAAAACCTATCCGTCTAGAGAGTGCGCAGCTCTCAAGAGTAATAGCTACAAGAACTCTCACTTAGCACTACTGTGATGCTAAACCACTATCTAAGTTTGGGCTCTTGGTTTTTCTCTTGGTGGATCTTAAACTCAAATCACTCGGAGAGGGGTTGCTCAAATCAATCTTCTCAGAAATCTCAAGCGGAGCAGCCAACGGACAATATTGGAGCAGGGTGGATATTTATAGCCGCAGCCTTCCCTGATGGGAAATGACCAAATTAGACATCGAGATCGGCCAATCGCCAACCGACACGAGTCCAACGGTCGGATTTGAGCACAACGTTAACATTACTTGAGGAACAAGTAATGCTAAGTCCTCGGTCTGAGACAAATCTATCGCAGCGAAGAAGATCACAGTCTCTTGCTGGCAAGTATTTGTTCGGAGCACAAAGAGATTTCTCTCGCAACTTTCATAGGTTTTGGCTAAGCATCACAGCGGATCTAAGCATCGAGAACCTATACCCCTCGTAATAGTACGGTGGTCCTATGACTCAAAAGAATGATAGAAGAACAATGAAATGAATACTATGTCTTCACTTTGTCTTCGAATTCCATTGCTGCAGTCAATTTCTTCGAACGCCAGTACTGAATCAAATGCTTTGCTTTAGCAGTAAATTTTCGAGGGGTCGATTTCTTTACATCAACCTTCTCGACTATATGACTCCAACACATATAGCTCATTCCTCTCTTCATTGCAGATATGCTTCGATGAAGTTCCTTGAACTCAGCACCGGAGACAACATTCTCTTCGGTTGTTTATGGACTTTTTCTCTCTGAATGCACTAGCAAACAAATCAGTCCATACCTGTTTCTGTCAACAATCACCAAAACACAAGGTAGGCAGATATTGCACCAACAATAGCTAAGTGGGGTCATGCAACCAAGAAATGAGCACAAAATGTGGAATCCATGAAAAACGTTCGTGTTGCACAACTCAAGAAAGACGTAGAACGATTGCTCAATAGGCGGATACGAAACTTGGGCACGACCTATTAGAGACAAAACACAACGACTTTCTATCCCAATTATGCTATGTATGTATGGTTCCCAGTGATTCTCTCATGATGATCCAAGATGATCAAGTATGGCAATATGATACTGTCGGTGCAACAAACATTTGTGTTTGGTTACCCGGACTTATACACAAGTGTGCTGGCATTGCATGCCCTAGACCAAGCCAGAAGAACCGCTCTTCATGAGATCAAGGAGTGGATCAAGAAGACCAAGACAAGCAAGAAAGCAGAGCATCACCTTGGGAAGGCCTCCCTTGCCGGGCAGGAAAGCCTGGCCGGGTCGAGGCCATCCCAAGGACAAGTCCAAGATTTACCCGGCAGGCTTGCCGGGTCCGCCAAGGGAAAATCTTCCTGCCAAGGCGCCACCGCTCCACCGCTCCACCGCTCCACAATGCAAATCAGTTATCAGTGCGGTGTCGAGCCCCCAAGTGATTAAGTGGCTTCCGCTAAGCACGTGGTGGACATTTGGAAGACAGATTACCCCCATATGACACCCGTCCAGAGGTGTGTCAAGCAGATAAGAAGGAGATGATTAAGTGGCATGACAGGCTTGCCGTGCTTCATCCTCAGCATGACACCTAGCCGTGCATTTAATGCACTTTGTCCTAACTGCCAGAGTTAGGTATGATAACACTATTAGCTATCTAATCATTAGATAAAGACTACTTTACCACTATGGTCACCCCTTAAGCTATAAAAGGAGGTCCAAGGCTAACTAGCAAAGGATTCGGATCATTGCACACTTGTACGCGTGTAGACGCTCTCCCTGAGGCCACCTTGCCGGGCTTGAGCACTGTGTGTTCATCGCGTTCCTCCATCCAATCCACCAAAGCAGGAGAAGGGTTTTACGCCTCACGGCGGCCCGAACCTGGGTAAAAACCACTAGCGTCACCATTGTCGTGTTGTTTCATGGCCTCCGCTCTTTGTGCAACATGATCTTCCCCCTTGTCGAACCACAAGGGGCTGATGGCCCCATAGGTGATCGTGTTCCACCACGACATCTTTGGCGCGCAAGGTAGAGGAGAGGCGCTTGTGCGAACCTGAGGTTGCGAACAATGCGTTCATCATCATCATCATCTTCATCCATGGCGCCCAGGAGGAAGCCCGGTGCAATAGCTCATCCTTCCACTTTGAAGGCCCCCTCGCACGCAGCCGCTGATGCCGTAGGCGCTGCGGCAGCGTTAGGTGAGGCGGGTTCCGTAGGTGACATGACCAGCGCAGGCGGCACAGTCGTTGTGTCGCCTACGGTCGAAGGTGGAGCAGGAGATGCCGGGGGAGGGCGACATCCACAACATCTTGACGGCCACGACCCGCAAGGTGCGGGTGGAGGGAACGTTCAATCTCCACCACCCCGCCGCATTAGCGGGGGCAGCCGCAGCAATGATGCTCGCTCTAGTGTGAGTCGTGACCCTCTAGCCGTGCCTACTACGGGCGTGGCTACTGAGCGTGCGCCTCACCCAGAGCGGGGCGAACAAGGCGGAGCGCCAACGGGGTTGCCGATCCCCAAGCGCAGCCCACTCATTTCCAAACTGCCTAGGCGGCTGGTTCGTGACGGCATGAATGTGGCGCCGCCCTTGCTGGTCCTACCAGGAGTCAAGTGACATCGCGGTCTACCTCGTCATCTATGCGGAACAAGGATACGGAAGCCATGGCGCGGGCCCAACTTCTACTGAGGTTCCCATCGGTGGCTGATCAAATGGATGAATGGAGAGCCACCATCCAGAGTTTGATCGGCTTCACTGAAGCTGGAAAATCGCAGCAGGCAGAGCCATCGCAGCACCCGCGAACAGCGACAGTAGCCCGGGCTGACGGCCGCGTAGAGGAGGCCGCACCAATGGTGCAATCTCCTTCGCGACAGCAGGCCCAGAGGCAACAGCAGCAAGAACAACATGTCTGTGAGCCTGACGAAGCATCGATGGCCTCTTCTGATCCGCGAGCCCATCGGGACCAGCGGCAGGTCCTGGAGGATCGGCGGATGGAAGATACGTGCGTCACCATAGAGCAACGCCGGGAGACCCGCCGTCAATTTGACAGGCGAAATGGCCCAGACGTTGATGAACCCGTGCCCAGTGATGGCGGGTACTTGCCTGACGAGGTTGGGTGCCCCGCCTTCACTCGCGAGCTGCGGCAAGTCCGCTGGCCATCCGCCCATGTTTTCAAACCTGAGTTACCAGAAAAGTACGATGGAAAGCTAAACCTGGCAGAGTTCTTGAGCATTTATACTATTGCCGTTCAAGCCGCCGGAGGCAGGGATGAGAAAGTGTTCGCCAACTACTTCCCTTTGGCGCTCAAGCCAAATGTGAGGGCATGGCTGATGCACCTGCCAGAGAATTCCATTACATCATGGGCTGACCTGTGCAACGAATTTGTTGGCGCCTTCATAGGTAGCCACCAAGAGCCAGGGTGGCCCAGCGATCTGCAAGTCCTTCCGTAGAAGGAAGGGGAAAGCTTGCGGAAGTACATGCAAAGGTTCAGTCGGGTACACCGCAACATTCCAGAGATACATCCAGCAGCTGTGATTTCCGCGTTCCATTCGAACATGCGCATTAGAAGGATATGGGCCAAGATGAACATCCGGCTACCGAAGACTGTCAATGAGTTGTACGCGTTGGTGGATACATGTGCTCGGGTAGAGGAGGGAAGCCGACTCCCCGGAGAAGAGGATGGCGTCGAGGTCGATTCATAGGATGACGATGAAGCCGCCAACCCAAAGAGGAGGAGCCGGAAGCGCAATAAGAAGTGCAAAGATAAATCAGTATTGGCCGTTGAGAGCCCTGGCAACCTCAGCATTGGCAAGAAGGCCAAAACTGAAGCCCCCGGCAAGGAAGCTACCACATGCACTGATTGCCGGGAGGCTGCAGCGACAGAGAAAGCTGGAAAGTCCGATGGTCCATACTGCAAGATCCACCGCACCAAAGGTCACGACCTCCAAGAATGCCACCAAGTCGAACAGCTTGTCAAGAAGCAGAAGGCAGAATATGAGAAAAGGGACAGAGAAAAGGACCAAGAAGTTGCTGGAGGAAAGGGCCATGGCGTTAGAGGGGGTCACCGCGGCAAGGCCCCACAGCAAAAGGAGAAACCTGCTAGAGGCCGTGAGAAGAAAGAAGAAGATGGTGAAAGTGATGAAGGGGATGAGGAAGAAACCAGCGAGCAAGAATTCCAGAAAGCAACTGAAGCCATGTGTATTAATGGAGGTGCATATTTGCACTCCTCTCACCGCCAGCTCAAGCAGTGGGCGCGAGAGGTCAATGTCGTGGAGCCAGCTATAGACTCCCGGAAACCGCTCAAATGGTCCCGCACACCTATCATCTTTGATGAAGAGGATCACCCCGACCGCACTACCGCGGTAGGGTGTTTGCCGTTGTTGGTCTCCCCAATGATCCGCAACCTCAAAGTCACAAAGATGTTAGTTGACGGTGGTGCTTGGTTGAATCTGATCTCCCCCAAAGTGGTTAGCAAGCCGCAGATCCCTGATGAGGAACTCAAGGTTACTGGTACGTTCCAAGGAATCAACCCCGGCATGAGCCGTCCTAAGGGAAAGATTACGCTGCCAGTGACGTTTGGCGGGGAGCTGAAATACCAGACCGAGAGGGTTGTGTTTGACGTTATTGAGCGTCCCTTGCCATACAACGAGATCCTTGGTCACCCAGCTCTGGCAAAATTCATGGCAGCATCCCACTATGCTTACAACACCTTGAAGATGCCAGGGCCGTTGTGCATCATTTCCATTCCATCAGATAAGAAAGATGCAATTATATGTGTGGATTAGATGTATCGAGACGCGGTAGCAGCTGAAGCTGCTGAAGCCACGGCTCCTGCCAAGGAGGCGAAGAAGGGAAAGAAAGCTAGCAGTGACGCCGGCAAAGACTCCGGGAAGAGCGCCTCTTCGGAGTGCGCCGTACTTGTTGAGGACCTCCCGGAGAGTTCCACTAGCAAAAGGCCTAAGGCTACTCCACCTGCTGTGAAAAGGGTCCCAGCAAGACAGGATGGCACTGGCGGTATGTTTGCCATCAGCGCCATCCTTGGTGACAAATAGGAAAGCACGCTCGTTGCCTTCCTGTGGGCGAATGTTGATGTGTTTGCTTGGCAGCCATCTGACATCCCCGGTGTTCCCAGAGAGGTAATCAAACACCACCTTGATGTCTACCCTCACACCCGGCCCGTCAAGCAAAAGGTTAGGAAGCAAGCTTTAGAGCGGCAACAGTTCATTGTCGAGGAAATCAAGAAACTCGAGGTAGCTGGTTTGGTCAGGGGAGTGCTACATCCAACATGGTTAGCAAACCCAGTGGTAGTGCGCAAGGCAAATGGGAAATGGAGACTCTGCATTGACTTCACAGACTTGAACAAGGCATGCCCGAAGGACCCTTTCCCCCTGCCACGCATCAATTAGATCATAGACTCCACTTTCGGGTGTGATCCGCTTTCCTTTCTGGATGCGTACTCCGGATACCATCATATATTCATGTCCAAGGAAAATGAAGAAAAGACCGTGTTCATAACTCCATGTGGAACGTACTGCTTTGTACGCATTCCTTTCGGGTTAAAGAGCGCTGGATCCACTTTTGCAAGGGCAGTACAGATTGGTTTCGAACCATAGTTGCACAGAAACGTAGAAGCTTATATGGATGATATAGTGGTCAAGACCAAGGACAAATCAACACTCATTCAAGATTTAGAAGAGACCTTTGCAAACTTGCGCAAGATCAACTTGAAGTTGAACCCTAAGAAGTGTGTGTTTGGTGTTCCCTCCGGCAAGCTACTTGGCTTCTCTGTGTCTCACCGAGGGATAGAGGCCAACCTCGACAAGATCAGGGCAATCGAGCAGATACAAGCACCCAAGACTGTCAAGGATGTGAGGCACTTAACTGGATGTGTTGCCGCGCTAAGAAGGTTCATTTCCAAGTCTGCCGAACATGCCTTGCCCTTTTTCAAAATTTTGAGGAAGGCAGGTCCGATGAAGTGGACCCCAGAGGCAGAAGCAGCGCTGTAGGACCTAAAAGCCTATCTTTCCTCTGCTCCCACCTTAGTCCCTCCTAAACCACAAGCGTCATTGCTGCTGTACTTGGCGGCAACAAACCAAGTGGCTAGTGCAGCACTGGTGGCACAACGGGAAGTAGATGAAGAAGCAGCTGCCGCAACTGTCCCCTCCGGAGGCGAAACTGAAATAGTCATGGCAGGATTGGACACGAATCAAAAGGAAGCAGAGCAAGTTAGCGAAGGCAATCCCAAGACCGCGGCAAAGAAGAAAGTGGTGCAACGACCAGTGTACTTTGTCAGCTCCTTGTTATAGGGGGCTAGGTCAAGGTACTCCGGAGTGCAAAAGTTAATCTTTGGTCTCATCATGGCCTCAAGGAAACTGCGCCACTACTTCCAAGCCCATGAGATCATGGTTGTCACCCATTTCCCACTACAGCGTATACTGAGGAACCCTGAAGCTACCGGCAGGGTAGTAGAATGGGCACTAGAGCTGTCGAGCTTTGGCTTGAAGTACGAAAGTACCTCAACCATTCAGAGCAGAGTGTTAGCAGAATTCATTGCAGAATGGACACCTACTCTAGATGAAGAAATACCAGAAACAATTATCCCCAGCAAGGAGGCGCCTCAGGAGTGGACCATGTACTTTGATGGTGCTTTCTTGTTGCAGGGTGCTGGAGCTGGCGTGCTTCTTGTTGTACCCACCGGAGAGCACCTCAAGTATGTGGTTCAAATGCACTTTCCCTGGGAGAAGGCCACCAACAACACTGCTGAATATAAGGGGCTCCTTGCCGGACTCAGAATCGCGGTGGAGTTGGGAATCAAGAAGTTGATCATCCATGGAGACTCGTAGCTTGTGGTGAGGCAAGTCAACAAGGATTACTAGAGCCCGTTGATGGAGGCATATGTAGAGGAAGTGAGAAGGTTGGAGGAGCACTTTGATCGATTACAAACAGAGCATGTGCCACGTGCAGAAAACAGCATTGCTGATCATTTATCAAATTGCGCGGCCCAAAAGCTCCCTGCGGAACCAGGAACTTTTGTCCTCCACCTAACTCAAACATCAATGTACCCTTCAACGATGGCCAGAAAAAGGAGGAAGTTGGACTCTGGTAAGTATCTCCCGGCAGAGCTTCCCGAAGCCACCGGTAGAGAGGCTGCCGGGAACAACTCCGCTTTGGTTGGTGAGCAGCACCCTCCCACGGAACCACATGTCTTTGCGGTCGAGGTAAGCGCTCCCACGAATGAGGAGGTGCCTTTAGCCCTTGTTGTTGAGCCTCAGGCTCCAACTTGGGCGCAACACATAGTCCACTTTCTTAAAATAGGAGAACTTCCCGAAGAGCAAGAAGAAGCTGAAAGAGTAGCCTGATGGTCCGGTATGTATCAGTTTGTTGATGACACCCTGTACAGAAGAAGGCCAAACGATGTGAAGTTGAAGTGCATTTGCCGGGAAGAGGGGCAGGAAATGCTGGCAGAGATACACAAGGGCGTGTGCGGCTCCCATATTGGATCAAGGGCCTTGGTTGAAAAAGCTTTTCGACAAGGTTTCTACTGGCCCATGGCCCTCCAAGATGTGATAGAACTAGTCACCAAATCTGAAGCCTGCCAGTTCCACTCCAAGAACATCCATCAGCCAGCTCAAGCTCTCTAGACAATCCCTTTATCCTGACCATTTTTGGTATGGGGGCTCGACATCTTGGGCCCCTTCCCTCGTGCTACCGGGGGCTTTGAATTCTTGTACATTGCAATTGACAAGTTTACAAAGTGGCTAGAAGTGGAACCAGTGAGGAAGGTAACCACGCAGTCAGCTATCAAGTTCTTGAAGGGATTGGTGTGCCATTTTGGAGTACCCGCCAGAGTGATCACCGATAATGGCACCCAATTCACAAGCCGCGCCTTCATGCAATATGTCCAAACCCTTGGAAGCAAGGTCTCCTTTGCCTCTGCTGCTCATCCCCAGAGCAATGGACAAGCTGAGAGGATGAACGCTGAAGTGCTGCGTGGGCTCAAGACGAGAACATTTGATAAGCTGCAGAAGTGTGGTAGACGCTGGATCGACGAGCTGCTGTTGGTTCTTTGGTCCCTCCGTACGACACCGAATCGAGCCACCGGCCAGACTCCCTTCTCCCTAGTGTATGGGGGCAGAAGCAGTGCTCCCCACGGAACTCATATATGGTTCACCTTGAGTACTTGCCTATGATGAAGTAGAGCAAGAGCAGATCTGGCATGATGATGTCGTGCTCCTCGAGGAAGATTGTCTGTGGGCCGCTGTGCGTGCTGCATGCTACCAGCAAGCCTTGCGCCACTATCATAGCCGCAGAATTCATGCCCGGAGCCTTGAGGAAGGCGACCTTGTCCTTAGGCGTGTTCAATCCATCAAGGGCTCCAACAAGTTGACGGCGAAGTGGGAAGGCCCTTACCGGGTAGTACGAGTCACCAGACCTGGCATCGTCCGTCTGGAGACCGACGATGGCATTAAGTTGCAAAACTCATGGAATATTGAGCATCTTCGCAGGTTCTACCCGTAAGGCGTGGCTGCCGGGCTCAGCCCCGGCGGCCACCTTTCGTACAAGCCTTGCTGATGTGCATGTAACCCTTTGTACAAAGCCAGGCGTTTACCCTGTGCAAAGATAATAAAATGAAGCGTCGACGCCTAAAACTTGCATGCATGTTTATTTTAGCATGATTCTGCCATGGTCATTTAGAGAGGGTCATATGATGTTGTTTTTTCCCCTGCGCTAACCACATGGCCCCTGCTGTGGATAAATTCCCAGGGCGGAGAAGAGAGAACAAGTTTGCGTATCAGCCCCCGCCAACCCAAAGTAGATAAGTTCCCTTTAAGACATCCATAGTGTACCTCTATGAGGAAAACTTGTGCGTAGAAAAACCTTGTCACCCTCGAACATTTATGCTCCCATCTTTTGATGTGAGGGTTACTTCAGTCAAGTTGGCTGTAGTGACATTTGTGAAAAGGGTTGGCAAGGGGCCGGTTCTCTTCTGCGCTCCCAGGCTCGCCAGGCCGAGCCTCGCAGCAGCAATGGAAGGGTCCGACAAGGTATCTTACCGGAAAACCTTGCTTACTTGAAAGTATAAAGGAGTCACTCCCATGCATGAGTATGATACATGCACAAGTGCCCGACAAGCATGTCTTTTTTCATTAATACACGGATAGACAAGTACAAGCCTTACAGAGCACAAATATGGATGGAAAAGATTACATATTTAAGACTAAAGTTTGGCAAATGCCTACATGTTTTAGACTAAAAAAAGATAAGTGCCCCGTAATGCCTTTCTTGTCCCTCTCCCCCTAGGAGCTGTAGTGGGAGGTGAAGAGGGCAAAAGGAGTGCCTGGGCAGAAGCCTAGCCTGACCCCGTTAGGGCCCGCGGGACGCAGTCTGACAAGATCGGGAGGGGCGGGGGTGAAGACGACAGATGGAGAGAGCGGCTAGGCGATGCCCTGGTCACCACCGCCAGGACCAGCGGAACGCGGCAGGAGGATCCCCGGCAGGGAAGATGAAGCCAGAGTCCATGGGGAAGCCTGCCGAGGTCCAGCTGGAGGAGGCAGAGACATCCACACCCAATGCCCTGGCAAATCGCTCTGCGGGGTGAAGAAGACCCAGGTGCAGATGATGGTGCTGCCGGCGCCTTGCTGACGATGACATTGTGGCTGATGCTTAGCTGGAGTCCGAGCCATCATCCTCCCGCTCGGTGCCGTCGTCATCGTTGTCACTGTCCTCTTCGTCGCTGTCGCTCAAGGAGGATCTTTCATCATCGGTCAAGCTCTCCGCGCAGCACCCTAAGCGAGCACCCGAACGCCCGAAGACCATGATGGAGAGCAGATTGGCCTCCATTAGCTTGAAATGGAGAAGGTGCCCCACCGCCAAGCTGTGGGCACGAGCAAAGGTTTTCTAGCCACGCCAGAGAAGCATGACGTGAGGCTCGGGGAAGTCTACATCCGCCCACATGCTTCCATTACAGTAGCCCCTCATGTGCAGCCACAATCCTGGCAGCTGCTCTACCTCCATCACTCTTGCAAAAGGAGTAGGAAGACGAATGCGGCTGCGCGGAGGCCCGTGCAGCTTGATGATGAACTCCAGCGGCTGGTCCCCGACATGGCCTTCATTTGGGGCCAGGGCGGCTAGAAGGAGGGGCGATCAGGGCACCGCCACGACCTCCTCGGCCCCGAGCGCCGCGATGGCCGCGCCCTTGTCCTGCAGCCCCACCTTGCACGCTGGACTCTGCCCCTACTTCCCCAGCAGGGGAGGGAGGCGCTGCCGACAAGAGACCCTCATGGCTACCGCTGGAGGACAACCACGTCCTCTTCCCCTTAGCATAGTGGAAGAAAGATACCAGAGGAAGAAGGAGGAGATGTGTGTGAGTGAACACCTCATCCATGCCTCCCCTTTTATAGGGGGGACGTGGCCGGGGGCTGGCTCCTCACCCAGGAGGCAACCGCCCCGCTCCGCCAATCCTGCCCCTCTGCATCACTGACGGTGTCCGGAATCAATGACTGCCCTCCTGCGCCTATCCACGGCGCCTAGCTTTCTGTCATGGCGCTCATTCCCGTGCCCTACGCGTCCGCCACCAACCCTGCGCAATGCATGCATCATACGTGGCCGAAACGGTAGGCGTAGTGGGTGAGTAAAATGGTAGTTACCTCCCCGTGAACGTGGGCAGCTCATGAGCCATTACACGGGTAACCCCACGTTGTTCCGCACGACTCGCGGGAAAATCGGAATCGGATTCAATCACAGGTTAATGAAGAAGCAAGAAAGATATCAAGAAGGACATGAGTTCCATTGCGGTTCGGCCAAAGTGTACGCCTGTGTATTTGTTGGGGCCTACCCCAATGATGCCAGCCGACACGTATGGGCCATGCCGGGGGGCTCCTGTTGGTGCAACAAACATTCGCATTTGGTTGCCCGGACTTATACACAGGCGTGCTGGCATTGCATGCCCTAGACCAAGCCAGAAGAACCGCTCTTTGTGAGATCAAGGAGCGGATCAAGAAGACCAAGACAAGCAAGATAGTAGAGCATCACCTTGGGAAGGCCTCCCTTGCCGGGTAGGAGAGCCTGGCCGGGTCGAGGCCATCCCAAGGACAAGTCCAAGATTTACCCGGCAGGCTTGCCTGGTCCGCCAAGGGCAAATCTCCCCGCCAAGGCGCCACCACTCCACCGCACCACAACACAAATCAGTTATCAGTGCGGTGTCGAGCCCCCAAGTGATTAAGTGGCTTCCGCTAAGCATGTGGCGGCCATTTGGAAGACAGATTACCCCCATATGACACCCGCCCAGAGGCGTGTCAAGCACATAAGCAGGAGATGATTAAGTGGCACAGCAGGCTTGCCGGGCTTCATCCTCAGCATGACACCTAGTAGTGCATTTAATGCACTTTGTCCTAACTGCTAGAGTTAGGTATGATAGCACTGTTAGCTATCTAATCATTAGATAAAGACTACTTAGCCACTGTGGTCACCCCTTAAGCTATAAAAGGAGGTCCAAGGCTAACTAGCAAAGGATTTGGGCCCTTGCACACTTGTACGCGCATAGCCGCTCTCCCCGAGGCCACCGTTTCGGGCTTGAGCGCTGCTTGTTCATTGCGTTCCTCCATCCAATCCACAAAAGCAGGAGTAGGGTTTTACGCCTCACGGCGGCCCAAGCCTGGGTAAAAACCACCAGCGTCCCCACCATCGTGTTGTTTCCTGGCCTCCGCTCTTTGTGCAACGTGATCTTCCCCCTTGCCGAACCACAAGGGGCCGATGGCCCCATAGGTGATTGTGTTCCACCACGACAAATATGCAATGTGGCAATGCTATGACTATTGCTTACAAGCTCTTTGTTTTTGTTTTTCTTGCTTAAAAGCTTTTCTTACTTTTGATATTTTCCTTTCGCTACTTATGCAAAATGCTTGAACCAAGATATCAATTATGTATATGCAGGAACAAATTATGACACAAGAGATGATACAGACATATATGCACGCTATGATAGCTATGCAGAACGAGCATCCCTAAAGTGCAAAAGTAGCATTGCCCGGCAATACTCAACAGCTAGTCTCGATAGGAAAGTGATGCAAAATTGGGTCAGGGGTTAATAATGCAATGGCAAGGGAGATGGATAAATGAGCTGAGGTTACCGTCCTTGCTTACCGGTCGGAGTGTCAGAATGGTAAAGTGGTCGTTGTCGATGAGCGGCAGTGGTGTCGATGATGAACCGTTCCTAAGTAGCCGAAACACGTTAGTAAATGGAAACCGCAAACTCTAATTCTCAAATGGCAAACGTGGCAAAATTGCGGTTGGTTGCAGAAGTCGGTGGTGGTATGGGGAAGAAATGGTGGAAAACCAGGCAAAATTGGGTGTGGTGTGGAGATGTTAGCTACGAGGTACCGGATGTCCGGTCGTCGGCCGAATGTCTGGGGGTCGGGCCGGAAGTCCGGGCTGGGCGGTCCGTGGATGAACTTCGAAGATGAACTTGGGGAACGAAAAATTTCTGGCAAAATTCGAGGGATTCCATGGATGGAAATGGTGGAGAAGATGAGGGAAGCTAGATCCACCTACAACAACTCAAATCCATGGATCAAAATCAACAAAACATCATCAAACCAACAAATCACAAAAAAATTGGTATGGCTCTTTTTGTGGAGATTTTTGAAATTGGACAAAAACACACAAAATTGGGGCTAGAAAATGGAGGGGAAGACTACAATATGTGAATCAACCTTGGTTCTGATCCAATATGATGTAGGGTGGAACCCTAATAGGTGATCTTTTCACACTTGGAGGAGGGAAAGAGAGTAATCAAAGAGGAACATGAAGAACTCTCAAATAGACAAGATCCAATCTGGAATGGTAAGTGGACGAGCAAAGCTCTATCTCAAATGAGCTCTAACCTTTGCTAACCCTAGAAGGAGAAGGGGATAGTCTATTTATAGTGCTAGTACATGTGGGGTGAAAGGGAGGGGTACGTGGGCCTTTGGCCAGGTCTCTGCGCACAGGCAGGTGCCGGATGTCCGGGCTGGGGGCCGAATGTCCGTCCTATCTTGGTCGAACTTATGTTGCTCCTTGATGTGGTCGAGCCGCATGTCCGGGTGGGGGCCGAATGTTCGGTCCTGTAGCACTTCGGTTACTATTCTGCTGTTGTGGTTGTGGCCTCCAGGCGCCGGATGTCTGGGCCAGGGGCCGGATCTCCGCATGCTATAGACTTGTAGCGATTCCTCTCATTGTGCTTCTTCATCTGTGTACTTGGAGACTTGTCTATGATCCCGAGCATCTCCAAGAGGGTCTTCTTGGTACCTAAGCACACATACCATTCCAGATTGAGGTAGTAGCCATGTCTCACGTGGATCATATGGAAGCTCATTAATGAGAGATGTCACATCGGTCTTGATAGTTCTTGCATGTGCTTGTGTCATCGATCCACTTGGCACTTGGGGAGACGAAGGTAGGTCCATGGGGATGACTATAGGATGCTCCGCATCACCTGGTGCCTATATAAACCGTAGGGTTTATTCCATCGAGAAACAATCACAATTACCAGCCTTAGGGTTTAGAACACAACATACAATCTCGAGGTAGATCACCCTATACTCGATACTCCATCATCAATATAATCAAAGCTGGACGTAAGGTTTTACCTCTTCGAGAGGGCCTGAACCTGGGTAAAACATCGTGTCCCTTGTCTCCTGTTACCCATCGTTCCTAGATCCACAACTCGGGATCCCCTACCCAAGATCCGCCGGTTTTAGTACTGACATTGGTGGCCCATACAGGTCCCGCTGTGTGATCAAAGAGTACTGATGGCTTGTCTTCAAATTGGTAGCAGCATCAGTTGCGGTGACATCTTTGTCCCTGGCCAGCTTTTTGCATTTGACAACATCGTTCTTATGCCAGTTCGACTGGTCGGCTCAACCATGCCAAAAGCTTTGTCCCGAACCAGGTCATTAGGTTCGGGAGTTTGGAATACACCACTGACTCCCGCGGTGACCTCGCACTCTCTGGCTGGATGCGAAATTGGCTTGAGAACTCCTCGGACACCGTGGCCTTAATTCCGGAGCCGGCATCTGATCCAGGCTCGGGCCAGATCTTGCACCAGGTCCAACTTCGAGTGTGGACCCGACCATCATTGCTTTAGACCCAACCTTAAGCGCGGATCCGATCACTAGCTCATTGGATCTCGACCTCGAGTCATGTCCAACCTCGGAACCGGCATTAAACTTAGATCCGATCTCTTCGCCAGTAGACCAGGAGTCAACCCTGGCTAGCCGAGACTCTGAAGTTGCGTCAAGTAACCCACAGAGCATATTTCGGAATGATCTGGCTTACAGTCAGGCCATGGACACTGAGGATCTCTCGCAACTAAATGAGATGCTAGATTTAATCTAGAATCTGGCGATCTCATCCTCGGTCTACGATAAAATTGGATGTAAAGCCATTGATAGGGAAATTTACGTCCCTCCCACCACCCACCTAGTCACTACGGTCAAAGATTTAACTGACAAAAGTATCAATGATCGAGAAGGCAAGGCCTCCTGCCTGGGAGCCTCCTGCCTGGGTAGTATCTGTGGACTGAACTGTAGAATGCTAGAAGAGAAGGGGAAAGCCTAGCCTATCGAAGACTAGCATCTTCAAGCATCTTGCAGCATCAAAAGAGATAAGAGTAGCATATTATAATATTAGTAAGTATGTTGTAACATCGCCCAGAGATCACTTCCTCGACTCCCTGCGAGAAAGCAATTTCGGAGCCATCATTTCCATTACATGCCTCAGCATCCAGTTCTAGTTGTATCAATCGGGATACAACTCCGAGCATCCATTACCATGGACACAGCTATTCGAATAGATCAAACTTCCCTGCAGGGCTGCACAAACTTACCCAACACGCTCGATCAACTCCGGCCGGACACACCATCAGGTCATGACCGGCCTCGGCCGATCAACATGTCGCAATCCTACCTAGGCTCAATAGAGAGGCCAGCACGCCGGTCTACATCCTAAGCGCGCAGGGGCCTTGGGCCCCTCGCCCGTTGCACTCTGGCAAGTTGCGTACGCGGCCGGTAAGAACACCTAGCAACCTCCATTACAAAGGCAGGTGCTTACGCGGTCCAACCTGGTGCGCGCCGCTCCATTGCTGACGTCCAAAGAGCTTTCAGCTGATACATATGACGCAAAGTGCCCATACTTATTCCCGCGTGGTGGTCAGTGCAAAAAAGGCCAGAGGCCTACTCAGATCACATATCCAAATCGTTAGTGTCTTGGGAGCGCGCGGTAATGATCAATGATCCATAATATGTGGTCCCGTCGCCCCGTCTCATAGACTTGCGGCAAGGGCTAAGAATGCCCAGCCGTGCCACGTGGAAAACTTGCGGGTATCCTCCATATCAACCTGACTACTGATACGTCCATTTTGCATCATGTTTTCCTACTGTTATTTATATTGTTTTTTGGTATAATAATGCTTTTTGGAGTAATTCTAATGCCTTTTCTCTCATAATATGCAAGGTTCACACAAAGAGGGAGAATACCGGCAGCTGGAATTCTGGACCCGAAAAAGCTACGTCAGGCCACCTATTCTGCACAAATCCAAATGAGCTGAAACTTCACGGAGAATTTTTATGGAATATATAAGAATTATTGGAGCAAATAAGTACCAGAGGGGGCCCACTAGGCGGGCACAACCCACCTAGGTGTGCTAGGGAGCCCAGGCGCGCCCTGGTGGGTTGTGCCCTCCTCGGCCCACCTCCGGTGCCCCGCTTTTGGTATATAAGTCATTTTGACCTAGAAAAAAAATAAGGAGATGACTTTCGAGATGAAGCGCCACCGTCTCGAGGTAGAACTTAGGCAGGAGTACTTTTGCCCTCTGGCGGAGCGATTCCCCTGGGGGAACTTCCCTCCCGGAGGGGGAAATCATCGTCATCATCATCACCAACAACTCTCCCATCTTGGGGAGGGCAATCTCCATCAACATCTTCAACAGCACCATCTACTCTCAAACCCTAGTTCATCTCTTGTGTTCAATCTTTGTACCAGAACCTTAGATTGGTGCTTGTGGGTGACTAGTAGTGTTGATTACATCTTGTAGCTGATTACTATATGGTGTATTTGGTGGAAGATTATATGTTAAGATCCATTATGCTATTTAATACCCCTCTGATCTTGAGCATGATTATCATTTGTGAGTAGTTACTTTTGTTCTTGAGGTCACGGGAGAAATCATGTTGCAAGTAATCATGTGAACATGATATGTGTTCGATATTTTGATGGTATGTATGTTGTGATTCCCCTAGTGGTGTCATGTGAACGTCAACTACATGACACTTCACCATATTTGGGCCTAAGGGAATGCATTGTGGAGTAGTTATTAGATGATGGGTTGCGAGAGTGAAAGAAGCTTAAACCCTAGTTTATGCGCTATTCCATAAGGGACCGATTTGGATCCAAAAGTTTAATGCTATGGTTAGATTTATTCTTAACACTTTTCTCGTAGTTGCGGATGCTTGCGAGGGGGTTAATCATAAGTAGGAGGCTTGTTCAAGTAAGAAAAACACCTAAGCACCGGTCCACCCACATATCAAATTATCAAAGTAGCAAACACAAATCAAACCAACATGATGAAAGTGACTACCGTATCGTGGAGAAATCTTCTGTTTTCTTTTCCTTGCTATTTTCTGACAGATCTAATTCACCATGGCCGCTTTGATCTCCTCTAAGGACAAGTTCTTCGAGAATGTCATCAACCCATATCTGCGGGAGGTGATGTAGCACCCTCAAGCTATCAAGATGCGTGAGGGGGTGCTCCACATCCATGATGTGCAAGGCCCCAAAGGGACGGGATCCATGGAGGCCAGGCTTGAAGCTATGGAGCCGGAGGTCTTCCGGTGCAAGGGGATGGTGGAATGTGGACTCAATGCCAATCACCTCATGATCATGGATTATACCCGTGATCTCAAGGTGGATGGCAAGTCCATGAAGGACATCGTCTTCACCTTCAACGAGCAAATCAACTTTCTCCAAAGCTAGATATATGATCTTTAAAACCAAGTCTTTGAATATGAGGCAAGGTTTAAAGGTATGAGTTTGGCTGCCAGTTGCAGGACCCATGAGACCCACTCCTCCTCTTATGATGGTGAGCCCATGCCATGGAAACCTGAGGATAAGATTGCTACTACTTCATCAACACCACCTCCTTCTTCATCACCAAAGGAAAATTGAGTATCGCGTATGGGCACTCCCCTTGGCTTGTGCCAAGCTTGGGGGAGGTGCCCTGGTATCGTATCACCTCCACTATCTTTTGCCTTTACTTATCTTAGTTCGATCCATAATTATCTTTTGCTTTAGATGAATAAAAGTTTAGTTCGATCCTTTCTTTTCGAGTGTTTGCTTAGTGATCTATTCTTGTAATCATTTGCGAGATATATAATAAAGTTTAGTTTGAGTTTGGTTTTCTTTTTCTTTCATGTTCAATAAAAAGAAAGGAAATAAATGAAAAAGATCATATGCTAATCTTATGGTAAGTAATGACATCACATAAGGAAGAGTATAAGTAGAAAATTTTATTGGAGACTTACAAACATAGCATTGGTCAATGATGCAATTCATGAAAGAATTAATAAGGGAAGAGAAGATTCACATGCAAATACACTATCTTGGACATCTTTTGTGATTGTGAACCCCCATCAAAATATTATATGCCAAAATTATTGACGTTGGACAAGGAAGACAGCGTAATGATTTATGTTTGTTCATATTCACATAGAAGTTATATTGTCATAGATCCTTTAACATGTGGTGCTTGCCCCTATCTTTGCTAGCCAAAAATTCCGCATTAAGTAGAGATACTACTTGTGCATCCAAAACCCTTAAACCCAAATCTTGTTTTGAGAGTCCACCATACCTACCTATGGATTGAGTAAGATCCTTCAAGCAAGTTGTCATCGGTGCAAAAAGGCAATAAAAATTGCTTCAAAAAGTGTTGGATCATTTAGTGTAAGAGAAAATTGAGCGTTGTACAAACTTCTAATTGCAAAGAATAAAAATGACAGACTGCATAATAAATGTTGCTATCATAAGGGGCAATATAACATGACGTTCTTTTGCACTAAGAGATTGAGCATACAAACGAAAAGCACATGGCAACCTCTGCTTCCCTCTACGAAGGGCCTATCTTTTACTTTTATGTATTTACTTTTATGCAAGAGTCAAAGTATTTCTCTCTATTCCTTTTTATTTTTCTCTTTTGGCAAGCATCATGTGGTGAGGAAAGATCTATGCACATATATCCAGTTGGATATGGGTAGCATGAGTTATTATTGTTGTCATCACCCTTGTGGTGAATATGTTGGGTGGCGAAAACTACAAGCCCCTATCTTTCTATGTGTCCGGTTGAAACTTTTTGCTCATGTGTATGCGGTGAGTGTTAGCAATCATAGAAGACTATATGATGGTTGAGTATGTGGACTTTCCAAAAAGGCTCCGATACTTGACCCTTCCTGAAAAGATGATGAATTGTAGTTGCAAAGTTGACTGAGAACATAGTTTGTTGGTTTTCAATAGAGTTTATGCTTTATACTTCGATGTTGTGATGAATTGTTACTTGTTCATGAGAAGTCTATGATAGAAGTTATATGATAAAAGTTCTATGATAAAGTTTTATGTTAAAGTTTGTTGCTATTATAATAATATATATGATGCTTCTATGCCCGTATTTTGTTTTTATCGACACCTCTCTCTCTAAGCATGTGGACATGTTTTTTGATTTTGGTTTTCGATTGGGGACAAGCGAGGTCTAAGCTTGGGGGAGTTGATAAATCCATTTTGCATCATGTTTTTCTATTGTTATTTATATTGTTTTTAGGTATAATAATGCCGTTTGGTGTAATTCTAATGCCTTTTCTCTCATAATATGCAAGGTTCACACAAAGAGGGAGAATACCGGCAGCTAGAATTCTGGACCTGAAAAAGCTACGTCAGGCCATCTATTCTGCACAACTCCAAATGAGCTGAAACTTCACGGAGAATTTTTATGGAATATATAAGAATTATTGGAGCAAATAAGTACCAGAGGGGGCCCACCAGGTGGGCACAACCCACCTGGGCGCTCCAGGGAGCCCAGGCGCGCCCTGGTGGGTTGTGCCCTCCTCGGCCCACCTCCGGTGCCCCTCTTCTGGTATATAAGTCATTTTGACCTAGAAAAAAAATAAGGAGAGGACTTTCGGGGCGAAGCGCTGCCGTCTCAAGGCGGAACTTGGGCTGGAGCACTTTTGCCCTCCGGCGGAGCGATTCCGCCGGGGGAACTTCCCTCCCGGAGGGGGAAATCATCGTCATCATCATCACCAACAACTCTCCCATCTTGGGGAGGGCAATATCCATCAACATCTTCAATAGCACCATCTCCTCTCAAACCCTAGTTCATCTCTTGTGTTCGATCTTTGTACCAGAACCTTAGATTGGTGCTTGTGGGTGACTAGTAGTGTTGATTACATCTTGTAATTGATTACTATATGGTTTATTTGGTGGAAGATTATATGTTCAGATCCATTATGCTATTTAATACCCCTCTGATCTTGAGCATGATTATCATTTTTTAGTAGTTACTTTTGTTCTTGAGGTCACGGGAGAAATCTTGTTGCAAGTAATCATGTGAACTTGATATGTGTTCGATATTTTGATGGTATGTATGTTGTGATTCCCTTAGTGGTGTCATGTGAACGTTGACTACATGATACTTCACCATATTTGGGCCTAAGGGAATGCATTGTGGAGTAGTTATTAGATGATGGGTTGCGAGAGTGACAGAAGCTTAAACCCTAGTTTGTGCGCTATTCCATAAGGGATCGATTTGGATCCAAAAGTTTAATGCTATGGTTAGATTTATTCTTAATACTTTTCTCGTAGTTGTAGATGCTTGCGAGGGGGTTAATCATAAGTAGGAGGCTTGGTCAAGTAATAACAGCACCTAAGCACTGGTCCACCCACATATCAAATTATCAAAGTAGCGAACACAAATCAAACCAACATGATGAAAGTGACTAGATGAAATTCCCGTGTACCCTCAAGAACGCTTTGCTTATCATAAGAGACCGTTTTGGCCCGTCCTTTGCCTCAAAAGGATTGGGCTACCTTGCTGCACTTTTGTTACCGTTACCGTTGCTTGCTTGTTACAAATTACCTTGCTATCAAACTACTCGCTACTTATAATTTCAGTGCTTGCAGAGAATACCTTGCTGAAAACTACTTGTCATTTCCTTCTGCTCCTTGTTGGGTTCGACACTCTTACTTATCGAAAGGACTACGATTGATCCCCTATACTTGTGGGTCATCAAGGCTCTTTTCTGGTGCCGTTGCTGGGGAATGAAGCGCTCTTGGTAAGTGGAAATCGCTAAGGAAAAATTATTACTACGTGCTGAAATTTATTGTCACTTGTTACTATGGAGAACAATCCTTTGAGGGGTTTGTTCGGGGTATCTTCACCTCGACTGGAACCATAATTAGTTACCCCTCAACCTACTGCACCTACTGAAAATATTGGTTATGAAATTCCTTCGGGTACGATAGAACAACTGCTAGCTAATCCTTATGCAGGAGATGGAACCGAACATCCCGATATGCACTTGATATATGTGGATGAAATTTGTGGATTATTTAAGCTTGTAGGTTTACTCGGAGATGAAGCTAAGAAGAAGGTTTTCCCTTTGTCTTTGAACGGAAAAGCATTGGCATGGTATAGGCTATGCGATGATATTGGATCCTGGAATTGGAATCGATTAAAATTGGAATTTCACCAAATTTTTTATCCTATGCATCTAGTTCATCGTGATCGGAATTATATATATAATTTTTGGCCTCGTGAAGGAGAAAGTATCGCTCTAGCTTGGGGGAGGCTTAAGTCAATGTTATATTCATGCCCCAATCATGAGCTCTCAAGAGAATTTATTATTCAGAATTTTTATGCTCGGCTTTCTCGTGATGATCAATCCATGCTTGATACTTCTTGTACTGGTTACTTTATGAAGAAGACTATTGAATTTAGATGGGATCTTTTAGAAAGAATTAAACGCAACTCTGAAGATTGGGAACTCAACGAAGGTAAAGAGTCAGGTATTAAGCTTAAGTATGATTGTGTTAAATCTTTTATGAATACCGATGCTTTTCAAAAGTTTAGCACTAAATATGGACTTGACTCTGAGATAGTAGCCTCCTTTGTGAATCATTTGCTACTCATGTTTATCTCCCTAAGGAGAAGTGGTTTAAATATCACCCACCTATTGTCGGTGCAACAAACCCTGCGTCTATTGCCTAGACCGTGCACATGCCCAAGATCAAGATTGCAACATCCAAGACAAGGCCAAGGTAAAGAGATAGGCTCTTTGAGGAATCAAAGGGCAAGTTGAGAAGACCAAGTCAAGCCAAGAAGCAAGACACCGCTAAGGGAAAACCTCCCTTGCCAGGCAGGAGAGCCTGGCGAGGTCAAGATTGCCCCAGAAGCAAGCCTCAAGGCCACCCCGGCAGGCCTGCCAGAGCATACGAAGGCAAAACGCCCCGCCAAGACTTCACCGCCCCACCTCACGGTGACGCAAGTCACCGATCGGTGCGGTGTCAAGCCCCGAGATGACTAAGTGGCTGCCTTTTGCCACATGGCAGCCATTTCCTACAGGAATCACCTCCAGATGACACCCGTCCTGCGACGTGTCATGCAGACAGGAGAGAAGGTGGCCAAACAGCCCGGCAAGGCGTGTCGGGCAGGCCATGATGTGACACTGAGCGGCGCATTTAATGCATACTGCTCTGTTTGTAGAGGAGATATGATAGCACTGTTTGCTATCTAATCAGTACACAATGACTGATTTGCCACTGTGGTGACCCCTTAATCTATAAAAGGAGGCCCATGGCAACCATAGAAAGGATTCGGACCCCTGTACACCCATACGCGCGTAGCTGCTCTCGCCCCGAGGCAACCCTGCCGGGCAAGAGCGCTGCGTTTCCACCACCATCCACCATCAATCCACCAAAGCAGGAGTAGGGTTTTACGCCTCTCGGCGGCCCGAACCTGGGTAAAAACTGCCCGTGTGATCTCTGCCACACTGCGCTGCGCTCCTCCGCTCTTTGTGCAATGCGCTCAGTCCCCCTGTCAAACCAAAAGGGGGCCCTTGGTCCCATAGGTGGCCGTGGTTTCCCACGACATCTTTTCCGCGCCAGGTAGGGGGCTGCGCTTGCGCGAACCCGAGAAGTGTACGAAGCGCGTCATCTTCACCGCCATCTTCTTCATCAACGGCTCCATCGTCCATGGCTTCCAAGAAGAAGCCCGGCGTCGTAGCTCATCCATCCACCTCGAAGGCCCCGCCACACGTGCCCGCCGACGCCATGGGGGCTACGGGGACTCCTAGAAGTGCGGATGCTACGGGGGACGTGGTCGGCGTGGGCGGCATTGTTACCACGTCCCCTGCGGCCAAAGCAAGAGCAGGAGGCACCGAAGAAAGACATCACCAACTACATTCCAGCGACCATGTCCCACGAGGTACGGGAGGAGAGGTCATTCCATATGCACCTCCTCGTCCGACCGAAGGGCACAGCCGTAGCGGGGGTACTCGCTCTGGGGGGAATCGCAACTCCCCGACCGCTCCTACCACAGGAGCGGCCGTAGAACATGCGCCACCCGCGGAATGAGCCGACCCAGCCGCTACACCAAATAGAGCCGCTGGCCCTCAAGCACCTCCACATCGTCCACACGCCATCCAGGCGGTTGGCTCACAACGACGAGAGCACGGCGCGACTGCTACCGGCACCGTCAAGAGCCAGGCGACGTTATGGTCTTCATCGACATCCATGCCAAGCACCGCTTCGGAGGCCATGGCACGAGCTCAGCTATTGTTGAAATATCCGCCGGCAGCCGATCAGATGGATGAGTGGAGAGCCACCATTCAGGGTCTGATTGGCTTCACTAAGGTGGCAGGATCGCAGCGGGCTGGCCCGCCATAGCCTCCCCAGGCAGCGGCAACGGCCCCCGCTGCTGGCCGTGCGGATGGGGCCACTCCTACGATGCAGTCCCCTCTGCGGCAGCCGACGCGGGAGCTGCGCAACCAAGAACCTGATGACGTCTCGATGGCTTCGTCCGACCATCGAGTGCGTCAAGGCCCACGGTGAGTCCTGGAGGACAGGCGTAGGGAAGGCGCGCGTGTCAACACCGAATGACACCGCGACGCCCACCGCCAGTCCGACAGGTGCGATGGCCCCAACGTCGACGAGCTTGCACTCACTGACGGCGGGTAGCTGCCTTTCGAGGCTGGGTGCCCTGCCTTCACCCGCGAGCTGCGGCAAGTCCGTTGGCCGTCCACTCACACGTTCAAGCAAGAGATACCAAAGAAGTATGACAAAAGACTAAACCCAGCAGAGTTCTTGAGCATCTACACCATCGCTGTTCAAGCTGCCGGGGGAAGAGATGAGAAGGTATTCGCCAACTACTTCCCTTTGGCACTCAAGCCAAATGTGAGGGCTTGGCTGATGCACCTGCCGGAGAACTCCATTTCGACCTGGGCTGACCCATGCCATGAGTTCATTGGCGCCTTCACAGGCGGCCATCAAGAACCAGGGCGGCCTAGCAACTTGCATCTCCTCCCGCAGAAGGAAGGTGAGAGCCTGTGGAAATACATGCAGAGATTCAGCAGAGTCCACAGGAATATTCCAGACATCCACCCGGCAGCTGTGATAGCTGCGTTCCAGTCCAACGTGCGCAATCATCGAATACATTCCAAGATGAACGTTCGATTGCCCAAGACTATGAAGGAGCTTTACACTCTGGTGGATAAGTGTGCTCGGATAGAGGAGGGGAGGAAGCTCCCTGGAGAAGAGGATGGTGTCAACATCAATTCAGAGGATGATGACGAGGCCACCAGTCAAAAGAAGAAGAACAAGAAGCGCAACAAAAGGCGCAAGGATAAGGCAGTGATGACCGTTGAGAGATCGTGCCTGCCTAGTACCGGCAAGAAAGCCAAGGATGAGATACCCGGCAAGGAGGTTGCCACATGCACTGATTGCCGGGAAGCCACGGCTGCCGAGAAGGCTGGGAAAGGCGATGGCCCGTATTGCAAGATCCATCGGACTAAGGGCCATGATCTCCAGGAGTGTCATCAAGTTGAGCAGCTTGTCAAGAAGCTGAGGGCTGAATATGAGAAGCGAGATAAAGAGAAAGGTCAGAATGGCCCTGGCGGAAAGGGCTGGGGTGGCGAAGCAAGCCGCCCTGGCAAGGCTCCTCAGAACGAAGGGAAACCCCACCAGAGGCCATGAGAAGGAGGATTGCAACGGTGAGAGTGATGGAGGAGATGAAGAGGAGACCAGCGAGCAGGAATTCCAGAAGGCCATTAACGCCCTGTGCATTGACGGGGGTGCATCTTTGCATTCCTCTCATCGCCAACTTAAACGGTGGGCGCGTGAAGTCAATGCCGTGGAGCCAGCGGCAGACTCCCGAAGGCCGCTCAAGTGGTCCCGCACGCCCATCATCTTCGACAAAGAGGACCACCCTGACTGCACCACCGCGGTAGGGTGCTTGCCGTTGTTGGTATCACCAACAATCCGCAACCTCAAAGTCACAAAGATGCTGGTTGACGGTGGGGCCGGGTTGAATCTGATTTCTTCAAAGGTCATCAGCAAACTCCAGATAGCAGAAGAAGAGCTCAAAGTTACTGGTACATTTCAAGGGATCAACACCAGCAGGAGTCGTCCTAAGGGGAAAATCACATTACTAGTGACATTTGGGGGAGAGTTGAACTACCGGACTGAGAAGATCGTGTTTGATGTGGTTGACCTCCCCTGCCATACAATGGAATCCTTGGTCGCCCAGCTTTGGCCAAGTTCATGGCGACATCCCACTATGCCTACAACACCTTGAAGATGCCAGGGCCGGTGGGCATCATTTCCATTCCATCAGACGAGAAGGACGCAATTATTTGCGTGGACAAGATGTACTGGGATGCAGTCGCGGTAGAGGCCACTAAAGCTGCAATCCCCGCCAAGGAGAGTAATGGAAAGAAGAAGGCTAACTGGGACGCCGGCAAGGAATCCGGGAAGCGCACCTCTCCGGGGTATGCTGCGCCTGTTGATGACTCACCGGAGGGTTCCAATAGCAGGAGATCCAAGGCCTCTGCACCCGCTGTGAAACAGGTCCCGGCAGGGCTGGATGGCGTTGGTGGTACTTTCACCATCAGCGCCACCCTCGATGACAAATAGGAAAGCGCGCTCATTGCCTTCCTGCGGGCGAATGTCAATGTGTTTGCCTGGCAACCATCTGACATCCCCGGTGTTCCCAGGAAGGTAATCAAGCACCACCTTGCTGTCTGCCCACATGCCCGACCCGTCAAGCAGAAGGTCCGGAAGCAAGCTTTGGAGCGGCAGCAGTTTATTGTCGAGGAGATCAAGAAACTTGAGGCAGCTGGTCTGGTTAGAGGAGTGTTACATCCAACGTGGTTAGCAAATCCAGTGGTGGTATGCAAGGCCAATGGGAAGTGGAGGCTGTGCATAGATTTTACGGATCTGAACAAGGCATGCCCGAAGGACCCATTCCCTTTGTCGCGCATTGACCAGATTGTGGATTCCACCTCTAGGTGTGACCTGCTTTCCTTCCTGGATGCCTACTCTGGATATCATCAGATCTTCATGTCCAAGGAAGATGAAGAGAAGACCGCGTTCATCACCCCATGTGGCACATACTGCTTTGTGCGGATGCCTTTCGGGTTGAAGAGTGCCGGGTCTACTTTCGCAAAAGCAGTCCAGATTGGTTTTGAGTCGCAGTTGCACAGGAACGTTGAGGCCTACATGGATGATATTGTGGTCAAGACCAAGGACAGATCAACCCTCATCCAGGATTTGGAAGAGACGTTCGCTAATCTGCGCAAGATCAACTTGAAGCTAAATCCGGAGAAGTGTGTGTTTGGCATTCCTTCCGGCAAGCTACTTGGCTTCTTTGTGTCCCACAGAGGGATAGAGGCCAACCCCGACAAGATCCAGGCTATCGAGCAGATTCAAGCACCCAAGACAGTCAAGGGCGTGAGGTGTTTAACCGGATGTGTTGCCATGCTTACCAGGTTCATTTCCAAGTCTGCCGAGCATGCCTTGCCGTTCTTCAAGGTTTTGAAAAAGGCAGGGCCCATGAAGTGGACCCCCGAGGCAGACGCCGCACTACAATATTTGAAGACCTACCTTTCCTCTGTGCCCACTTTGGTTGCTCCAAAACCTCAAGAGCCGTTGCTGCTATACTGGTGGCGCAGAGGGAAGTGGATGAAGCAGCAGACGCAGCTGGTGTCCCTTCTGGGGAGGAAAGCGAACACACCCCGGCAGGGTCGGATGCAGATCAAGGTAGAGAAGAGCAGAACAGCGGAAGCAGTTCTTTGGTCACGACAAAGAAGAAAGTGGTGCAGCCCCCAGTATACTTCGTCAGCTCCCTGTTGTAGGGGGCTAGATCCAGGTACTCTGGCGTGCAAAAATTGATCTTTGGCCTTGTCATGGCCTCAAGGAAACTACGCCACTAATTCCAAGCCCATGAGATCACAGTTGTCACCCGTTTCCCTTTGTGACGGATACTCCGAAACCCTGAGGCTACCGGCAGGATAGTGGAGTGGGATTTGGAGTTATCCAGCTTTGGTTTGAAGTTTGAGAGCACATCAACCATTCAGAGCAGAGCATTGGCAGAGTTTATTGCAGAATGGACGCCAACTCTTGATGAAGAGGTATTGGAGACAGTTATCCCTGGCAAGGAAGCACCACAAGAATGGATCATGTATTTCGATGGTGCCTTCTCCCTACAAGGTGTAGGGGCTGGCGTGCTTCTCGTTGCTCCCACCGGAGAGCACCTGAAGTACGTCGTCCAGATGCATTTTCCCCGGGAGGAAGCTACCAACAATATAACAGAGTATGAAGGGCTCCTTGCCGGGCTTAGGATTGCAACAAAACTGGGGATCAAGAAGTTGATCATCCACGGAGATTCATAACTTGTGGTGAGACAAGTCAACAAGGATTACCAAAGTCCATTGATGGAGGCATACATTGAGGAAATGAGAAAGTTGGAGGAGCGCTTTGACGGATTGCAAACAGAGCACGTACCCCGTGCGGAAAACAGCATCGCTGATCATCTGTCAAAGTGCGCTGCGCAGAAGCTCCCTGTGGAACTAGGAACTTTTGTTCTCCATTTGACTCAGCCGTCCGTATCCCTGGCAACAATGGCCAGAAAGAGGAGGAAACTGGACTCCAGCAAGCCTCTCCCGGTAGAACCCCTCGAGGATCCCGGCAGAAAGCTTGTCGGGCACAACTCCCCTTCGGTCACTGAGCTACATCCTCCCGCTAGGCCACCGGTCCCCGCGGTCGAGGATTGCACTCTCACGAATGGGGAGGTGCCGTTAGTCCTCGTTGCCGAGCCACAGGCTCCGCCTTGGGCATGGCACATAGTCAATTTCCTCCAAACTGGAGAACTTTCCAAAGAGCAAGAAGAAGCTGAAAGAGTAGCCTGGAGGGCCAGTATGTATCAGTTCGTTAATGACACGCTGTACAGAAGGAGGCCCAACGGTGTGAAATTGAAGTGCATTTGCCAGGAAGGAGGAAAGGAACTGCTGGCGGAGATACACAACGGTATGTGCGGCTCCCACATTGGATCAAGGGCATTGGTTGGGAAAGCTTTTCGGCAAGGATTCTACTGGCCCACAGCCCTCCAAGATACCATTGAGCTTGCCACCAAGTGTGAAGCCTACCAATTCCATTCCAAGGACATCCACCTGCCTACCCAAGCTCTTCAGACAATCCCTTTGTCATGGTCGTTTTCGGTCTGGGGGCTTGATATCCTCGGCCCTTTCCCCCGTGCTGCTGGGGGCTTTGAATTCTTGTTCATTGCAATCAACAAGTTTACAAAGTGGCCGGAAGTAGAGCCTGTGAGAAAGGTGACTGCTCAGTCAGCTATCAAGTTCTTGAAAGGATTGGTGTGATGCTTCAGAGTTCCTGCCCGGATCATCACTGACAATGGCACCCAGTTCACGAGTCGCGCCTTCATGCAATACGTTCAAGCCCTCAGAAGCAAAATCTCATTCACCTCTATGGCCCATCCAAAGAGCAACTGGCAAGCTGAGAGGGCGAACGTTGAAGTGTTGTGAGGACTCAAGACGAGAACTTTCGATAGGCTGCAGAAGTGCAGTAGGCGGTGGATCAATGAGCTGCTGGTGGTTCTTTGGTCCCTCAGAACGACACCAAATCGAGCTACCGGGCAGACTCCCTTCTCCCTAGTCTATGGGGCAGAAGCAGTTATCCCCACAGAACTCATTTACGGGTCACCTCGAGTGCTTGCCTATGATGAAGTAGTGCAAGATCAGCACCGGCGTGACGACGCTGTGCTACTCGAGGAGAACCATCTCCAGGCTGCTACGCATGCCGCACGCTATCAGCAGGCCCTACGTCGCTATCACAGCCGCAGGGTTCGTGCCAGGTGTTTTGAGAAAGGCGACCTTGTCCTTAGGCGCGTTCAGTCTGCCAAGGGTGCAAACAAGTTGACGTCGAAGTGGGAAGGCTCTTACCGGGTAGTACGAGTCACCAGACCTGGGGCAGTCTATCTGGAGACCAGAGATGGCATTCAGTTGCAAAACTCATGGAACATTGAGTATCTCCGCAAGTTCTACCCGTAAGGGGCCGCTGTCGGGCCCTGCCCGGCAGCCACCCTTTTGTACAGGCCTTGCCTCTATTGCATGTAACCCCTTGTACAAAGCCAGACGCAGACCCTGAGCACCAGAGAAATAAATGAAGCGCTGGGGGGCCCCCCGATAGATTGCATGCATGCATAAGCATATCATGAGCATTGCATATTCATGTAGATAAGATCGCATGGGGCATCATTTTCATCTGCATCATACTGTAGGCTCCTACCGTGGATTCGGTCCCGAAAAAGGAGAAGAGAAGACAAGCCTACATCGCGATCCCCGGCAAGTCCAAACAGATAAGTTCTCTCTCTTATCCATACGAGTTCTGTAAGTAAAGCTTGTGCATAGGAAAACCTCGCCGCTTTCAAAACTTAGGTGCTCCCGTCCCTTGACTCGAACGTTACTTCGGTCAGGGAGGTTGTAGTGGCCTTTGGCGAGAAAGTTGGCGGGGGGCTAGTCCCTCTTCATGATTTGTGCCCGGCAGGCCCAGCCCCGCGGCAGAAACTTCAGGGTACCGGCAGGATAGCCTACCAGGAAAAAACGTGTTTACTTGAGCGTAAAGAGGCATTCTCCCTCTACATGGACATGTTCCATGCACAAGTGCCCGACAAGGTTTAACTTTTTCATTAATATGCTGATCAACAAGTACAGACCTTACAGAACACAAACATGGATAAAAGAGATTACATAATTTGAACTAAAGTTTGGCAAGTGCCTACATATTTTAGATTGAAAAAAGATAAGTGCCCCGTAATCCCTTCTTGTCCACCTCCTCCTAGGCACTGCGGTGGAAGAGAAGGAGGGCAAAAGGGGTGCCTGAGCAAGACGACCCACTCGACCCCGCCAGGACCTGCCGGGCGCAGCCTGACAAGATCGAGAATGGCGAGGCTGCGAAGGAGGGAGATGGAAGGAGCAGCTCGACGGTGCCTCGGTCACCACCTCCAGGGCCAACCAGAAGTTCCAGCAAAAAGCACCGGCGGGGAGAACCATCGAGGCCCAGCTGGAAGACTGCTGGAGGAGGCGAAGGCACCAAGAGAGCGGCCCTCTCCCCAACAACCAAGAGGCCGGTGATGATGGTGCCGGGGATGGAGGGGAAGAGCAGAAAGATGAGGCAGCAGGTCGACAATACGAGACAAAGGCGTTGGTGCCATCGTACTCTGACCTGACGCCCTGCCACCCACCTTCTCCATCTTCCCTCGATCTTTCTCCATCACCGCCGCTCCAGAGGGACGCCGGCTCCGTGAGCCGTTGCCTTCCCCGGAGAAGCTGTGGGCGACAGTGCCGTCCAAGGCGCGCGAGGGGCGTCGCTCCCCACCTTGGCGGGCAGGAAGATGCCCGCCGTCTTCAGCATTTACCTTGACTTCACCAAGGGGGGCGGTACCGGGATTACCAAGGAACCCGAGCGCTGTGCCCCTGACGGACACCGGAGCCACCAAGAACTTCAGCACCCAGGAGGAGGGGACAAACACGCCCTGCGAGAAAAAGGCTCGGCGCCTCCCGCACCGCGGGTGGCATATCCGCCACGCCCCTTTTTACTCTGGACCAGGCTTACTCCCCGATCCCCTTCACAAGCTTCCAACGTCACCAACTTCAACCTCGAGTCTGGGACTCGGCCCTGGTCTGTTTCTCTCGGCATTGCGATAAGAAAGAAGAAGAGCATGGATGAACACTCCCGCTTCCCCCTGCCCCTCCTTTTTATAGGCAAGCTGGGGGCTGGGGGCTGATTCATCGATGGGTAACCACCATCCTCCTCCACCAATCCATAAGGACTAGGACCCTGCCTTAATGCTCCCCCGCACCACGCGCCTCCGTTACCTACCCCGCTCGGTGCATGCAGCATACGTGGCTGGGGATAAGGGCATGGTCGGAAGAGTGAATTGGCAATTACTCGCCCATGTGTTAAAGTCATTCACGGGCCATTACAATAGTGGCCCCACTACGGTTGGTGTTACGCGATGGGCCGAAGAACCGGAAACTGATTCGAGCCCCGACGATGCCCGGCAGCTCGTTCGGGCCAGGCTCGGGGGCTCCTGTCGGTGCAACAAACCTTGGGTCTATTGCCCAGACCGTGCACAGGCCCAAGAACAAGATTGCAACATCCAAGACAAGGCCAAGGTAAAGAGATAGGCTCTTTGAGGAATCAAAGGGCAAGTTGAGAAGACCAAGTCAAGCCAAGAAGCAAGACATCGCTAAGGGAAAACCTCCCTTGCCGGGCAGGAGAGCCTGGCGAGGTCAAGGTTGCCCTGGAAGCAAGCCTCAAGGCCGCCCCGACAGGGCTGCTGGGGCATACGAAGGCAAAATGCCCTACCAAAACTTCACCGCCCCACCTCACGGCGATGCAAGTCACCGATCGGTGCGGTGTCAAACCCCGAGATGACTAAGTGGCTGCCTTTTGCCACATGGCAGCCATTTCCTACAGGAATCACCTCCAGATGACACCCGTCCTGCGACGTGTCATGCAGACAGGAGAGAAGGTGGCCAAACAGCCCGGCAAGGCATGCCGGGCAGGCCATGATGTGACACTGAGCGGCGCATTTAATGTGTACTGCTTTGTCTGCACAGGAGATATGATAGCACTGTTCGCTATCTAATCAATACACAATGACTGATTTGCCACTGTGATGACCCCTTAATCTATAAAAGGAGGCCCATGGCAACCATAGAAAGGATTCGAACCCCTGTACACCCATACGCGCGTAGCTGCTCTCGCCCCGAGGCAACCCTGCCAGACAAGAGTGCTGCGTTTCCACCACCATCCACCATCAATCCACCAAAGCAGGAGTAGGGTTTTACGCCTCGCAGCAGCTTGAACCTGGGTAAAAACTGCCCGTGTGATCTCTGCCACGCTACGCTGCGCTCCTCCGCTCTTTGTGCAATGCGCTCAGTCCCCCTGCCGAACCAAAAGGGGCCCTTGGTACCATAGGTGGCCGTGGTTTCCAACGACACCTATTAAGGAAGAAATTAAAGAACCGGTAATAGCTAAAGATGAAACTATTATTTATAATGTTGATCCAGTCGTTCCTACTGCATATATTGAAAAACCACCTTTCCCTATTAGGATAAAGGAACATGCTAAAGTTTCAACTGTGGTCAACAAAAGTTATATTAGAGCATCCAAACCTGCTGAACAAATCAAAGTAGAACCTAGTGTTGCTATGGTTAAAGATCTCCTGGTTGAAAATATAGATGGGCATGCTATTTACTTTTGTGATGAAGCTGCTAGAATTGCCAAACCCGATGAAAAAGATAAACATAGACCTGTTGTTGGCATGCATATTGTCTCAGTTAAAATAGGAGATCACTGTTATCATGGTTTATATGACATAGGTGCTAGCGTGAGTGCTATTCCTTTTACCTTATATCAAGAAATTATGAATGATATAGCACCCGCTGAAATAGAAGACATAGATGTTACTATTAAACTTGCTAATAGAGACACCATCACACCTCTTGGGATTGTTAGAGATGTCGAAGTCTTGTGTGGGAAAATAAAATACCCTACTGATTTTCTTGTTCTTGGTTCCCCATAAGATGACTTTTATCCCATTATCTTTGGTAGACCTTTTTGAACACCGTTAATGCTAAAATAGATTGTGAGAAACAAACTGGCGGTGTTAGTTTTGGTGATGAGTCTCACGAGTTTAATTTTTCTAAGTTTAGTAGAAAACATCATAAGAAAGAATTGTCTAGTAAGGATGAAATAATTGGTCTTGCCTCTATTGCCGTGCCTCCTACAGATCCACTAGAACAGTATTTGCTAGACCATGAAAATGATATGCATATGCATGAAAGAAATGAGATAGATAAAATTTTCTTTGAACAACGACCTCTGCTTAAACACAATTTTCCTATTGAAACTCTAGGAGGTCCTCCTCCACCTAAAGGTGATCCTGTGTTTGAATTAAAACAATTGCCAGACACTTTGAAATATGCTTATCTTGATGAGAAAAAGATATATCCTGTTATTATTAGTGCTAACCTTTCAGAACATGAAGAAGAAAGATTATTGAAGGTTCTGAAGAAGCACCGAGCTGCTATTGGATATACTCTTGATGATTTAAAGGGCACTAGTCCCACTCTCTGTCAGCATAAAATTACTATGGAACCTGATGCTAAACCCGTTGTTAATCACCAACGACGTTTAAATCCTAAAATGAAAGAAGTGGTAAGAACTGAAATATTGAAGCTTCTGGAAGCATGTATAATCTATCCTATAGCTGATAGTAGATGGGTAAGTCCTGTTCATTATGTCCCTAAGAAGGGAGGTATTACTGTTGTTCCTAATGATAAAAAATGAACTTATCCCACAAAGAATTGTTACTGGCTATAGAATAATAATTGATTTTAGAAAATTAAATAAAGCAACTAGAAAAGATCATTACCCTTTGCCTTTTATTGATCAAATGCTAGAAAGATTATCTAACCACACACACTTTTGTTTTCTCGATGGATATTCTGGTTTTTCTCAAATACCTGTTTCACAACCTGATCAAGGGAAAACCACCTTTACTTGTCCTTTTGACACTTATGATTATAGATGTATGCCTTTTGGTTTATGTAATGCACCTGCTACCTTACAAAGATGTATGATCGCTATATTCTCTGATTTTTGTGAAAAGATTGTTGAGGTTTTCATGGATGATTTTTCCGTTTACGGAACATCTTTTGATGATTGCTTAAGCAACCTTGATCGAGTTTTGCAGAGATGCGAGCAAACTAATCTTGTCTTGAATTGGGAGAAGTGCCACTTTATGGTTAATGAAGGTATTGTCTTGGGACATAAAATTTCTGAACGAGGTATTGAGGTGGATAAAGCTAAAGTTGATGCAATTGAGAAAATGCCATGTCCTAAAGATATCAAAGGTATTCGTAGTTTCCTCGGTCATGCTGGTTTCTATAGGAGATTTATTAAAGACTTCTCTAAAATTTCTAGGCCTCTTACAAATCTTTTACAAAAGGATGTTCCATTTGTTTTTGATGATGATTGTGTAGAAGCCTTTGAAACACTAAGAAAGCCTTAATTTCTGCACCTATTGTTCAACCACCTGATTGGAACTTGCCTTTTGAAATTATGTGTGATGCTAGTGATTATGCTATTGGTGCTGTTCTAGGACAAAGAGTTGATAAGAAACTAAAGGTTATTCATTATGCTAGTAAAACTCTAGACAGTGCCCAAGACAATTATGCTACTACTGAAAAAGAATTTTTAGCAGTTGTGTTTGCTTGTGACAAATTTAGATCTTACGTTGTTGATTCTAAAGTGATTGTTCACACTGATCATGCTGCTATAAAATATCTTATGGAAAAGAAAGATGCTAAACCTAGACTTATTAGGTGGGTTCTTTTGCTACAAGAATTTGACTTACATATCACTGCTAGAAAGGGAGCTGAGAACCCCGTTGCTGATAACTTGTCTAGGTTAGAGAATATCCTTGATGACCCACAACCTATTAATGATAATTTTCCCGATGAACAATTAGCTGCAATAAACATCTCTCATAACACTCCTTGGTATGCTAACTATGCCAATTACATTGTTGCTAAATACATACCACCTAGTTTCACATACCAACAAAATAAAAAATTCTTCTATGATTTAAGACACTACTTTTGGGATGACCCACATCTTTATAAAGAAGGAGTAGATGGTATTATTAGAGGTTGTGTACCTGAGCATGAACAGGGATAAATCCTACCAAAATGTCACTCCGAAGCTTATGGAGGGCATCATGCAGGAGACAGAACTGCTCACAAGGTATTGCAATCTAGTTTTTATTGGCCTACTCTCTTCAAGGATGCCCGTAAGTTTGTTTTATCTTATGATGAATGTCAAAGAATTGGTAATATTGGTAAGCGTCAAGAAATGCCTATGAATTATTCACTTGCTGTTGAACCATTTGATGTTTGGGGTTTTGATTACATGGGACCTTTTCCTTCCTCTAATGGGTATACTCATATTTTGGTTGCTGTTGATTATGTTACTAAGTGGGTAGAAGCTATTCCAACTAGTAGTGCTGATCACAACACCTCTATTAAAATGCTTAAGGAAGTTATTTTCCCAAGGTTTGGAGTCCCTAGATATTTAATGACTGATGGTGGTTCACATTTTATTCATGATGCTTTCCGTAAAATGCTTTCTAAGTATGATGTTAACCATAGAATTGCATCACCCTATCATCCTCAGTCTAGTGGTCAAGTTGAACTTAGCAATAGAGAAATAAAGTTAATATTACAAAAAATTGTCAATAGTCCAGAAAGAATTGGTCTAAGAAATTAGATGATGCACTTTGGGCTTACAGAACAGCATATAAAAATCCTATGGGTATGTCTCCTTATAAAATGGTTTATGGAAAAGCTTGTCATTTACCTCTTGAGTTAGAACATAAAGCATATTGGGTAATTAAAGAGCTCAACTATGATTTCAAACTTGCTGGTGAAAAGAGGTTATTTGATATCAGCTCACTAGATGAATGGAGAACCCAAGCTTATGAAAATGCTAAGTTATTTAAAGAAAAAGTTAAAAGATGGCATGATAAGAGAATCCAAAAGCATGAGTTTAAAGTTGGAGAATATGTTCTTTTGTACAACTCTCGTTTCAGATTCTTTGCAGGAAAACTCCTCTCCAAATGGGAAGGACCCTATGTTATCGAGGAGTTTTATCGATCTGGAGCTATCAAAATAAATAATGTTGAGGGTACTAACCCGAAGGTTGTCAAAGGGCAAAGAATAAAACATTATATCTCAGGTACGCCCATTAATGTTGAAAGCAATATTATCCAAACTATGACACCGGAAGAACACATAAAGGAAACCTTCCGGAATACTCCAGAATCGTGAAAAAGGAGGAGGCACGTGATACGATAAGTAAACGGACTTCGAAAAATCCGCAAAAATATTTTCTGTCAGTTCTGGAATTTATCAAAAATTAGGAAAATAAGAAAAAACCAGCCAGGCGCGCCCAAGTGGGTTGTGCCCACCTCGGGTACCTTCCGGACTCCATTTTTCTTTCGTTTGCTTGTTTTCCAAGATAAAAAATCTTTATATATCCCCCCAAACCTATTGACCACCGTATCGCGGAGAAATCTTCCGTTTTCTTTTCCTTGCTGTTTTCTGACAGATCTAATTCACCATGGCCACTTCAAGCTCCTCTAAGGACAAGTTCTTTGAGAACGTCATCAACCCATATCTGCGGGAGGTGATGCAGCACCCTCAAGGTATCGAGATGCGTGAGTGGGTGCTCCACATCCGTGATGTGCAAGGCCCCAAAGGGAAGGGATCCGTGGAGGCCAGGCTTGAAGCAATGGAGCAGGAGGTCTTCCGGTGCAAGGGGATGGTGGAACGTGGACTCAATGCCAATCACCTCATGATCATGGATTATACCCGTGATCTCAAGGTGGATGGCAAGTCCATGAAGGACATCGTCTTCACCTTCAACGAGCAAATCAACTTTCTCCAAAGCTAGATATATGATCTTTAAAACCAAGTCTTTGAATATGAGGCAAGGTTTAAAGGTATGAGTTTGGCTGCCAGTTGCAGGACCCATGAGACCCACTCCTCCTCTTATGATGGTGAGCCCTTGCCATGGAAACCTGAGGATAAGATTGCTACTACTTCATCAACACCACCTCCTTCTTCATCACCAAAGGAAAATTGAGTATCGGGTATGGGCACTCCCCTTGGCTTGTGCCAAGCTTGGGGGAGGTGCCCCGGTATCGTATCACCTCCACTATCTTTTGCCTTTACTTATCTTAGTTTGATCCATAGTTATCTTTTGCTTTAGATAAATAAAAGTTTAGTTTGATCCTTTCTTTTCGAGTGTTTGCTTAGTGATCTATCGTTGTAATCATGTGCGAGATATATAATAAAGTTTAGTTTGAGTTTTGTTTTCTTTTTCTTTCATGTTCAATAAGAAGAAACAAAATAAATGAAAAAGATCATATGCTAATCTTATGGTAAGTAATGACATCACATAAGGAAGAGTATAAGAAGAAAATTTTATTGGAGACTTACAAACATAGCATTGGTCAATGATGCAATTCATGAAAGAATTAATTAGGGAAGATAAGATTCAAATGCAAATACACTATCTTGGACATCTTTTGTGATTGTGATCCCCCATCAAAATATTATATGCCAAAATTGTTGACATTGGACAAGGAAGACAATGTAATGATTTATGTTTGTTCATATTCACATAGAAGTTATATTGTCATAGATCCTTTAACATGTGGTGCTTGCCCCCTATCTTCGCTAGCCAAACATTCCGCACTAAGTAGAGATACTACTTGTGCATCCAAAACCCTTAAACCCAAATCTTGTTTTGAGAGTCCACCATACCTACCTATGGATTGAGTAAGATCCTTCAAGTAAGTTGTCATCGGTGCAAAAAGGCAATAAAAATTGTTTCAAAAAGTGTTGGATCATTTAGTGTAAGAGAAAATTGAGCGTTGTACAAACTTGTGATGGCAAAGAATAAAAGCGACAGACTGCATAATAAATGTTGCTATCATAAGGGGCAATATAACGTGACGTTCTTTTGCACTAAGAGATTGAGCATACAAACGAAAAGCACATGGCAACCTCTGCTTCCCTCCGCCAAGGGCCTATCTTTTACTTTTATGTATTTACTTTTATCCAAGAGTCAAAGTATTTCTCTCTATTCCTTTTTATTTATCTCTTTTGGCAAGCATCATGTGGTGAGGAAAGATCTAGGCACATATATCTAGTTGGATATGGGTAGCATGAGTTATTATTGTTGTCATCACCCTTGTGGTGAATATGTTGGGTGGCGAAAACTATAAGCCCCTATCTTTCTATGTGTCCGGTTGAAACTTTTTGCTCATGTGTATGCGGTGAGTGTTAGCAATCATAGAAGACTATATGATGGTTGAGTATGTGGACTTGCCAAAAAAGCTCCGATACTTGACCCTTCCTGAAAAGATGATGAATTGTAGTTGCAAAGTTGACTGAGAACATAGTTTGTTGGTTTTCAATAGAGTTTATGCTTTATACTTCGATGTTGTGATGAATTGTTACTTGTTCATGAGAAGTCTATGATAGAAGTTATATGATAAAAGTTCTATGATAAAGTTTTATGTTAAAGTTTGTTGCTGTTATAATAATATACATGATGCTTCTATGCCCGTATTTTGTTTTTATCGACACCTCTCTCTCTAAGCATGTGGACACGTTTTTTGATTTCGGTTTTTGCTTGAGGACAAGCAAGGTCTAAGCTTGGGGGAGTTGATACGTCCATTTTGCATCATGTTTTTCGACTGTTATTTATATTGTTTTTAGGTATAATAATGCTTTTTGGAGTAATTCTAATGCCTTTTCTCTCATAATATGCAAGGTTCACACAAAGAGGGAGAATACCGGTAGCTGGAATTTTGGACCTGAAAAAGCTACATCAGGCCACCTATTCTGCACAACTCCAAATGAGCTGAAACTTCACAGAGAATTTTTATGGAATATATAAGAATTATTGGAGCAAATAAGTACCAGAGGGGGCCCACCAGGTGGGCACAACCCACCTGGGCGCACTAGGGAGCCCAGGCGTGCCCTGGTGGGTTGTGCCCTCCTCGGCCCACCTTCGGTGCCCCTCTTTTGGTATATAAGTCATTTTGACCTAGAAAAAATAAGGAGAGGACTTTCGGGATGAACCGCCGCCGTCTCGAGGTGGAACTTGGGCAGGATCACTTTTGCCCTCCGGCGGAGCGATTCCGCCGGGGGAACTTCCCTCCCGGAGGGGGAAATCATCGTCATCATCATCACCAACAACTCTCCCATCTTGGGGAGGGAAATCCCATCAACATTTTCAACAGCACCATCTCCCCTCAAACCCTAGTTCATCTCTTGTGTTCAATCTTTGTACCGAAACCTTAGATTGGTGCTTGTGGGTGACTAGTAGTGTTGATTACATCTTGTAGTTCATTACTATATGCTTTATTTGGTGGAAGATTATATGTTCAGATCCATTATGCTATTTAATACCCCTATGATCTTGAGCATGATTATCATTTGTGAGTAGTTGTTTTTGTTCTTGAGGTCACGGGAGAAATCTTGTTGCAAGTAATGATGTGAACTTGATATGTGTTCGATATTTTGATGGTATGTATGTTGTGATTCCCTTAGTGGTGTCATGTGAACATCGACTACATGACACTTCACCATATTTGGGCCTAAGGGAATGCATTGTGGAGTAGTTATTAGATGATGGGTGGCGAGAGTGCCAGAAGCTTAAACCCTAGTTTATGCGCTATTCCATAAGGGACCGATTTGGATCCAAAAGTTTAATGCTATGGTTACATTTATTCTTAATACTTTTCTCGTAGTTGCAAATGCTTGCGAGGGGGTTAATCATAAGTAGGAGGCTTGTTCAAGTAAGAACAGCACCTAAGCACCAGTCCACCCACATATCAAATTATCAAAGTAGCGAACACAAATCAAACTAACATGATGAAAGTGACTAGATGAAATTCCCGTGTACCCTCAAGAACGCTTTGCTTATCATAAGAGACCGTTTTGGCCCGTCCTTTGCCTCAAAAGGATTGGGCTACCTTGCTGCACTTTTGTTACCGTTACCATTGCTTGCTTGTTACAAATTACCTTGCTATCAAACTACTCGCTACTTATAATTTTAGTGCTTGCAGAGAATACCATGCTAAAAACTACTTGTCATTTCCTTCTGCTCCTCGTTGGGTTCGACACTCTTACTTATCGAAAGGACTGCGATTGATCCCCTATACTTGTGAGTCATCAACTACACATCAACTCGCGGGCACTCTCACGGTCAACCCGACTTCACATTTCTCTCGCGGGTACCCCTCGGGGCCGACCCGACTTCAGTCATGGTTCTGTGGTAAAGTCAAATGTAATCGTGTGTCCAAAACAGCAAGGGGGAAACCCAAGGAATCACCCTCGATGGATTCCCACTCGATGTAACCATCAAGGTGGACTTGGAGGAATCACCCTCGATGGTCCACACTTGAAGGGTTGCACGACAGAGTCGTTATCGGGAGTGGTGAAGGAGGAATCACCCTCGATGACCACGACCGAGTAGCTTCAGTACAGGCTTAACATCGGAAGTGCTGACGAGGTATCACCCTCGGCACTCGATAGTAACTCTGCAGAGTCGTACAACTAAGGGGGGTGATGTGCGGTGTCGGGGTCTAGACGTCGATCACGTTGATCGAGTCATCGATCATCAAGCAGGGGCAACTGGAACAAGGTGAGGGGTCTCTGGTGGATCACTAGCAAACCTATACTAAGCAGTTTAGGATAAATAGGTAAGGTATGAAAGTAGGTAACAAAAACAGGCTATGCATCAGAATAGGATCAAAAGTTGTAGCAGTTCTAATGCAAGCATAAGAGGGAAAGAAAGTGGGCGATATTAGAATGATCAAGGGGGGTTTGCTTGCCTGGAAGCTCTGCTAAAAAGGAAGAAGGGTCGTCGGTGACGTAGTTGATCACGGGGGCAGCATCGGTCTCAGGGTCTACCGGAGAGAAGAGGGGGGGGGGGAGAAATAGTAAATACAGTGCAAACAGATGCATCACTAAGCATGACATGACGATGTGTGGTGCTAGGAGTGTTCTAACGTGGTACTACACGTTGCAGACGAAGAGGAAAAACATCCGAAGGGGTTTTCCCGGTGTTTGGCAATTTTTGGACAGATGAAAGAGAGGGTACGGTTCCATGTTCAGCATCCTAGGGGCATGTGACAAATGAACGGACCGCCTATTCAGATTCGTTCTATTTTTCTGAGCAACTTTCATATATATATATATATATATATATATATATATATATATATATATATATATTATTTTCATCCGAGTTACGGATTATTTTATATTAATTTTCAAAGTTTTAAACCTATTCTAAAATTATTTTAATTATTAAATTTCTAATTAAAGTAGCAATTACTTTTTACACCAAGTGTGGGCTAGCCACAGTGGATGACAGGTGGGGCCGGGTCAAAGCTGACTCAGCAGTCAACTTTGACCATGTTGACAGGTAAACTACACTATTCAATGGGGCCCAGGTGTCATAGACACAGATTAAACTTTAATTAATTCTTTTTTATAATAACTAGAGGTGAGGCCACCTGTCATTGGGCCAAAGACTAATTAGGAGAGGGGGGCTTAGTTAACACGGGGTTAACAGACCCAGGGGCACCGGCGGCTAACCCAGCGGCACCAGCAGGGACGGCCGCAGCGGAAGGCCGCGGGGCTGGTCGGGGCCGAGGAGGGGGCGGGCGCGCCTGGGCCTGCACGGCGCGCGCACGTGGAGGTGCGAGCTCTTGTGAGAAGCAGCGGCTGGCGCGGGCGCTACCGGATGCGCCGGGACGGAGGTTGGCACGACAAGGCATGGCGAGCGGGCATGGCCTGGCGGTGAGCAGCGGCAGGCCGTAGTAGTTAGCAGCAGCAACGACGAGCAGCAAGCAGTAGCATAGCGGCAGCGGCTGGAGCACCGCGAGGAGCAGGTGCAGCGGCGACAGCGCGGGCGTGCAGGGGCCAACGGCGGTGAGGCCGCAAGTGGGCGAAGGCAGCGGCGGAGCGGGCGGCCCTGGGCACGTGCTCGGGCGGTGCTCGCGGGGCTGCGTTCGCGCGCGGGTAACAGTACGCGGTCCACGCGGTGCACGAGACCGCGGCCAACATTGGCCATGGCGGCGACCGAGATGCGGCGACGACGCGATGGAGGAGCAGCTAGCTAGGGGGAGAGCGTGGGTAGCCAGAGGGAGGGGAAGGAGGCGGATGCTCACGGTGAGGCACACGGGGGCTGGCGGTAGCTTAGAAGCGCAGGGGGCTGCCGGCTCGACCGTGGCGGACGGCGGTGCCCGACGAGGGGGCGAGCTCGATGCCATCGTCCTGGAGCCTCCCTGGCTCTAGATGGTGACCGAGGGAGGCATAGAGGCGGCTAGCGCGTCTCCCAGACGACGTCTCCGGGCGCGGGGGCACCGATGGCCATGCGGCGAGGGGGCAACGGTGACAGAGGCACTCGGGCGCCGTGCGGAGTAGGTGAGGGAGAAGAGGGGCGAGGAGAGGGAGAAGGCGGAGAGGGGCAAGGTGAGCGGGGGTGAGTGGAGGCAGGGATCGAGGAGGCGTGGGGCCTTATCCCCTCCGGGATGGCGCCGACGAGGTGGTGCGAGGCGACCGCGCCCGCGGTCACTCAAAGAGGAAGCGACCGAGGGGGGACGAGCTGGCCTGGTCGGGCCACTCGGGTGGCTAAGGCCGAGGGGGGCCAGTGGGCCTCTCTCCTTTTCCTTTTTTTTCTTTTGAAACAGTTTTCTTTTTCTTTTTAATAACTTTTATGTTTTTCTTTTTTAGTTTCTTTTCTTTTTCTTTTATAAAATATAAAACTTGTACCTAAAACAACACATTAAATTAGGCCACTGCCACATTTAGTTTTAGCACTTAATTAAAATAGTTAGAATTTTTATAAATTAAAAAGCATTTAGATAATTGTTTAAACCACTATTTTAAATAGTTCAGGTCATTTAAACACTTTGCAAAAATGTTGGTTCACCACGAATATTATCAAAAGAATATTTTCCACATGATGACATTTTAGTTTTCATGTTTGGGAATTTTTTAGTTTCACTTATTATTTGAATTTAAATTCAAAGGGGAGTTTGAAAGAGACATGAGACAATGATGATCAAACACTTGTTTAGCAAAATGATTAACTTAACCCCAGGGGTTACTGTAGCTTCATTCCACAGGGGTGTTACAGATATTAAATAGCATAATGGATCTGAACATATAATCTTCCACCAAATAAACCATATAGCATCAACTACAAGATGCAATCAACACTACTAGTCACCCACAGGTACCAATCTGAGGTTCCGGTACAAAGATTGAACACAAGAGATGAACTAGGGTTTGAGATGAGATGGTGCTGTTGAAGATGTTGATGGAGATTGGCCTCCCAAAGATGAGAGGTTTGTTGGTGATGACGATGGCTTTGGTTTCCCCCTCCGGGAGGGAAGTTCCCCTGGCGGAATCACTCCGCCGGAGGGCAAAAGTGCTCCTGCCCAAGTTGTGCCTCGAGACGGCGGTGTGCCGTCCCGAAAGTCCTCTCCCTATTTTTTCTAGGTCAAAAGACCTGATATGCCAGAAGATGGGCACCGGAGGTGGGCCTGGGTGCCCACCACCCACCAGGGTGCGCCTAGAGGGGCGGCCCGCCCTGGTGTCTTGTGAGCACCTGGCAGCCCCCCTCTGGTAGTTCTTTTCTCCAATATTTATTATATATTCCAAAATAATTCTCCGTAAAATTTCAGCTCATTTGGAGATGTGCAGAATAGGTATCTCTGACATAGCTTTTTCAGGTCCAGAATTCCAGCTGCCAGTATTCTCCCTCTTTGTGTAAACCTTGCATATTATGAGAGAAAAGGCATTATAATTACTCCATAAAGTGTTATTATGCCTAAAAACATTATAAATAATAGTAGGAAAACATAATCCAAAAGGGACGTATCAACTCCCCCAAGCTTAGACCTCGCTTGTCCTCAAGCGAAAGCCGATATCGAAAATCATGTCCACATGTTTAGAGAGAGAGGTGTCGATAAAAACAAAATACGAACATAGTAGCATCATGCATATTATTATAACAGCAACAAACGTCATCACAAAACTTTATCATATAACTTCTCATGAACAAGTAACAATTCATCACAATATCAAAGTAAAAAGCATAAACCTTATTGAAAACCAACAAACTATGTTCTCAGTCAACTTTGCAACTACAATTCATCATATTTTCAGAAAGGGCCGCGTATCGGAGCCTTTTGGAAAGTCCACATACTCAACCATCATTTAATCTTCTATGATTGCTAATACTCACAACATATGTATGAGCAAAAAGTTTCAACCAGACACATAGAAAGATAGGGGCTTATAGTTTCGCCTCCCAACTTATTCACCTCAAGGGCGATGTCAACAATAATAACTCATGCTCACTCATATCCAACTGGGTATATGTGCCTAGATATTTCCCCACCACATGATGCTTGCCAAAGAGAAAAAAAAAGGAATACGGTTAATACTTTGACTCTTGCATAAAAGGTAAATACATGAAACTAGAAGATAGGCCCTTCACAGAGGGAAGCAGAGGTTGTCATGCGCTTTTTGGTTTTGTATGTACAATCTCTTAATGCAAAAGAACGTCACGTTATATTGCCCCTTATGATAGCAACCTTTATTATGCAGTTCGTCAGTTTTATTACTTTGCCATCACAAGTTCGTACAACGCTTAATTTCTCTTACACTAAAGGATCAAACACATTTATAAGCAATTTTTATTGCCTTTTTGCACCGATGGCAACTTACTTGAAGGATGTTACTCAATCCATAGGTAGGTATGGTGGACTCTCAAAACATGAGTTTGGGTTTAAGGTTTTTGGATGCACAAGTAGTATCTCTACTTATAGTGCGGAATTTTGGCTAGCAAAGATATTGAGCAAGCACCACATGTTGAAGGATCTATGACAATATAACTTCTATGTGAATATGAACAAACATAAATCATTATGTTGTCTTCCTTGTCCAACGTCAACAGTTTGGCATAAGATATTTAGTGGGGGCTCACAATCATAAAAGATGTCCAAGATAGTGTATTTGCATGTGAATCTTCTCTTCCCTTGTTAATTCTTTCATGAATTGCATCATTGACTAATGCTATGTTTGTCAACTTTCAACAAATTTTACCACTTATACTTTTCCTTATGTGATGTCATTACTTACAATAAGATTAGCATATGATCTTTTTCATTATTTTCTTTTATTTTGATTGAAACAGAAAAGTAAAGAAGCAAAAACTAAAACTAAACTTTATTATATAGCTCTCACTCGATTACATAGATAGATAGATCATGAAACTAGCACTCGAAAATAGATCATACTAAACTTTTATTCAACTAAATCAAGAAATAGCTAAGGATCAAACTAAGATAGGTAAAGGTAACAAAAGTGATGGTGATACGATACCGAGGTATCTCCCCCAAGCTTGGAACAAGCCAAGGGGAGTGCCCTTACCCGTGTACTTAAGTCTCCTTTGGTGATGATGATGATGATGGTGGTGGTGATGAGGTAGTAGCTTCACACTTCAGACTCAATAGGTATTCCAATCTACGAATGATGCTCCAGATGGCGATGATTTGCTCTTGTAACAAAATATTTTCACGAGTGAGATATTTATTCTGAACACGAACCGTTTTAAAGGCCCTAAAGGCTTCAATTTCAGTAGGGGTGAGATGGTTGTAGTATGGTTGAAGGATATCTTCTTCTTCTGTTAGCATGGCTGCTCCCCTTCTTGAGCTTGATCTCCCGTAACTTGCTTGCCCTTGTTCTCCTTGGTGGCTTCTTTTGGTCCCTCTCTTTTTAGTTCCATCTTCATCAGCCAAGCATCTTCTTCTATATTGTTGGAGGAGGGAGAAGACATGATGCCTGGCTTGCTAGATCTGACAGAAAAACAGCCCGAAACAAGAACAGAGGATTTCTCCATGATACGGTGGTCAAATCGTTCGGGAGTATATATAAAGATTTTTTTCTTGGGAAACAAGTATATGGAAGGAAAACGGAGTCGGGAAGGTGCCCGAGGGGCTCACCACCCACCAGGGCGCGCCAGCTAGGGCAGGCGCGCCCTAGTGTCTTATGGGCACCTGGGTTGCCTTCCCGGTTGATTCTTATTTTCCTATTTTTTGCTAATATTCCAAAACTGACAGAAAATATTTTTGCGGATTTTTCGGAGTCCGTTTACTTACCGTATCACATACATGTTCTTTTTCAGGGTTCTCGAGTGTTCTGGAAGGTTTCTTTTATGTGTTCCTCCGGTGTCATGGTTTGGATAATGTTAGTTTCAACATTAATGGGCGTACCTGAGATATAGTGTTTAATTCTTTGTCCATTGACCACCTTCGGGTTAGTACCTTTGGCATTATTAATCTTGATAGCTCCAGAGCGATAAATTTCTTCAATGATATACGGTCCTTCCCATTTGGAAAGAAGTTTTCCTACAAAAAATCTAAAACAAGAGTTGTATAATAGAACATGTTCAACAACTTTGAATTCCCACTTTTGGATTCTTTTGTCATGCCATCTTTTAACTTTTTTTAAATAGTTTGGCATTTTCATAAGCTTGGGTTCTCCATTCATCTAGTGAGCTAATATCAAATAACCACTTTTCACTGGCAAGTTTGAAATCATAATTGAGTTCTTTAATTTCCCAATAAGCTTTATGTTCTAACTCAAGACGCAAATGACAAGCTTTTCCATAAACCATTTTATATGGAGACATACCCATAGGATTTTTATAAGCTGTTCAATAAGCCCAAAGTGCATCATCTAATTTCTTAGACCAATTCTTTCGGGACCTATTGACAGTTTTTTGTAATATTAATTTTATTTCTCTATTGCTAAATTCAAATTGACCACTAGATTGAGGATGATAGGGTGATGCAATTCTATGGTTAATATCATATTTAGCAATCATTTTACGAAAAGCACCATGAATAAAGTGTAAACCACCATCAGTCATTAAATATCTAGGGACTCCAAACCTTGGGAAAATAACTTCTTTAAACATTTTAATGGAGGTGTTATGATCGGCACTGCTAGGTGGAATAGCCTCTACCCACTTAGTGACATACTCAACAGCAACCAAAATATGTGTATACCCATTAGAGGAAGGAAAAGGTCCCATATAATCAAAGCCCCAAACATCAAAAGGTTCAACAACAAGTGAATAATTCATAGGCATTTCCTGACGCTTACCGATATTACCAATTCTTTGACATTCATCACAAGACAAGAAAAACTTACGGGCATCCTTAAAAAGAGTAGGCCAATAAAAACCAGATTGTAATACCTTATGAGCAGTTCTATCTCCCGTATGATGTCCTCCATAGGCGTCGGAGTGACATTTTCGCAGGATTTGTTCCTGTTCATGCTCAGGTACACAACGTCTAATAATACCATCTACTCTCTCTTTGTAAAGATGTGGCTCATCCCAAAAGTAATGTCTTAAGTCATAGAAGAATTTTTTCTTTTGTTGGTATGTGAAACTAGGTGGTATAAATTTAGCAACGATATAATTAGCATAGTCAGCATACCAAGGAGTATTATGAGAAGCATTTATTACAGCTAGTTGTTCATCAGGGAAGCTATCACTGGTACAACGAGGTACTATAGAAACGGTTTTTAACCCCTTTCCGCGACCGCATTGTGAACCGTCGCCAAGTGAGTGTGGGCGATAGGGGGGTCCTTCCCACACGACCAAGAAATCGTCGGGGATAGGCCCTCCGGTCACACACGCTGGGCAAAATGAGATCATGTGCGACGGGCGAGCGATCAAATACAATTATACAAGACCAATCGGTTCCGGTCATAAGTACATCCCACACAGTCAGTCCCAGATAAACGTTTCCATTTGTTATGTACATTCCACACAGTTAATCCACGGAATACGTTTCCGTTCTTATGTACATCCCACACAGTCAATCCAAGAAGTACGTTTCTGTTTGTTTGTACATCCCACATAGTCAATCGAGGGAAAACGTTTTCGTTCGTATATACATCCCAAACAATTTTATGTATAGCCTCGTGTGTCATAGGTGTAACTACACAGACGCTCTACCTCGGTTAACCATTTGCTTTTACTCAACTACATCACACATGATTTGATGAAGAAAACTGTATGGCATTGGGCTATCCATCACAACCGCTTTTACTGCTAGAACCGTTTGCAAAGTTCTAGGACCCATTTAGCAGGTTTATTAGTTTACAATTAATAATTCCAGTATTACGCAAATTCACATTTCATATCGAACAACTGTTTGCCAATTTCATACTAGGCACATAAATATATTTTAACATCAGAGTACGATAGCTACCTGAAAACAGCACAGTACATCATATAGCTAGTTCACCTTCATAAGAACAATATTAAAACAATATATTCATTTCCCTAATCGAGATCATCCATGCTCGTCTTATCCACCTCTGCTTTCAGTTCAGTAAGAACCTACTTTGCACTGACCAACTAGGAAAGTGCCTCCTCCTTCGCAAACACCATCTTAGTAAAGTCTAATTAAAAAATCTGAGCTCATTCTCCATCTTCCTCTTTTTTCCCGCATATTGAAATATTCTTCAGCGTTGACAACACTTTCTCTAAGCCTACCTCTGTTCTCTTCCACATACAAGCTCCAAAGCTTTGCTAGGCACATCTTCAAAGACTATGGCCACTCTTGATCAACCCACTCCAGGTAAGAACACTTCCGTTCATCCTATAATATTTAAAACTAGATCAGTAACAATTGTAGGGGAAATGGGTTTCTAGCAACATAGAAAATCACCAAATACATATTTTGAAAAACTAAAGAAACAGGTTAATTATGACATATCTTCTCAAAAATATCAATGTGCAAATGAATTAATTGCTACTGAGACAACAACCAAATTCTGAAACATCAGAAGCTATAATTAACTACAACAACGCTACAAGTTCTTAGTCATGTACTATAAATAACAAATTGAACATTTTATGAGGAAGCTAAATATAACTGCAATAGCATAGCGACAGTGTTTGGATGACATCAAATTGATACTAACAGGTGTGTACATGCACAAATTTAGTAACATAGAACTAATAGCACTAAGGCCATCCAATATGTATGCCAAAACTAGTGTCAAGACAACCGTTGCTACATTTGGCACCGGTGCCCTGCACTGGCGAGCTGATGCAGCAAAAAAAAACCAGGGAACCGGACTCCGGAGCACCTAGTTGCTCTGATGCCTACTTCCTTCGTGCCATAAAGATTTAGTATTTTACTGCTTGGCTGCTCGGATGTGTGGACCAAAGTTGGTTGCACAAACTGCTGAAGTAGTGCCAAATAATTTTCTAATGGCACCACTGATGAGATGGCAACATTTTTAGATACTGGGTACAAACTATGACACTGTCTTAACATCCAGAATAACATAGCACAGTGACAGTGTCTGAATCACATCTAACAAATGATTTGTAACAACGAAATTGGGGCTAACCTTCTTCGCACATGTCAGAAACTTGCTCCCACTGTCCACAGATTCAAACGCAACTAACTTCATGCATGGAGATTGATGGTGACAACGAGCAGGCAGATCTTCAGCCACCCCACTCCATTCGTTGCAACTAATGGTCCTAGGGAGCTACAAGAGGAAGAAATGACTCAAATCGGCCGCTAGGTTAAAATCCTTCATTCCAAGTCATAACCCGAGAGAGAGAGAGAGAGAGAGAGAAGAGAGGCATACCCGGGTGGTGAAAGAGTCATCGTCGGAGGAGGAACCACTTGAGAGGTCATTGAAGAAGACCATGGCGACCCCGACGGTAAGATGCGAGACAGCGAGAGCGAGGAAGCAAGCGAGGAAGCAGCTATAGCTTCGGAAGGAAGGAAGGAGGAAACAAGGGAAATGTGACTTGTGGTCGGGGAGAAAAGGGGGTGGGGAAGGGGGGGCGGGGTAGATATTTCGGCGGTAGGCCAAAAATTTTGAAATGTGGAGGGAAACTTTGTGCGCATTGCCGCTGGACACCATTCACTTTGAACGATTGTGTGCATCGCAAATGATTCTTCTGCTTTACGCGCATGGGATGAGTTTGATAATTCCAATTTTGGTGGAAATTTTCCCTGGGTACTGTCCTCATCCACGTCATTGCATAATTTAACATCGCTTGCTAATTTGGGCACACAAAAGAGCGTACAGCACACAGACCACACTTACTAAATCGAGCAATTTTAGTAATCAAACAGAGCCAGTTGACCTAAACATTGCTCTAAAAAAAGACCAGCATTAAAAACAAAGCCTAAGTACGCATAATTTTAACAAAGCCACTGCCGCGCCGGCCTATGCATCACCGGTGTGAGATGAGACGTCAATGACTTGTCCTGGTGACATGCTGCCATTGGTGGACTCTGCGTCCCCATGCTGAAGTCGACCGTGTCTTCGTCCTCGACGCCACCCACAAGGTTGTAGTACTCGTAGTAGTGGCTGTGCCAGAACTTGCGTTGGTACTCCACCGCCGATTCCTCGACGGATAGACTCTTCTCTACCTCGACCTCGGCCACGCGCAACTCCTCCTCCCGGTGCTCCGCGATCTCCGCCGCCTCCTGCATCTCCAGCTCCCTCTCGGCGATCTCATGAGGAAGCAGGTGCTCCATGGCCACCTCTGCCTTTTTGGACATGGGTTGCATGCTGGATTTTGAGGTGTCCTGGAATATCTTGGCGTGTGCGTCCTTGATCTTGGTGTGGATGGCCTTGACCCGGGCAAGGGCGACATCGGCGGCACGGAAGGCAGCTCGAGCGCTCTCGGCATTTGCAGCCGCCGTCACAGCAGCTGCTGCAGCCGTCTCGGCTGCTGCTGCCCTGTCAGCTGCCACAGACGCCCTCTCGGCGGATGCGGCCACACTCAATGCAGATGCGGCGGCACTCTCGGCGTAGGCAGTCGCGCTCTCAGCGTAGGCGGCGGCGCTCGGGGAGGACGCGGCCACCGTATGGGCCCTCACGAAGCGTTTCCACAACATCATCTTTGCAAGAAGGGGGTGTAGGAATGGGGATCGGGATTCATGGATTCGGGGGTTGTCGGCACTGGAGCATACGAAGCCGGCGAAGCTTAAGGAGGAACACTTAAATAGACCCATGAATTTTCATCGCAAACGGTTCCTACAAAAAAACTACGTGTGATGTTGTTGATATTTTTTATTAGCTGTGAAAGACGAATTTGGAGTAAAGTGGCAACGGATGGTGTTTTAAATGTACAAGAAAATTTGTAGTACTAATACAATTGCCATGTCAAAATTTGGAAAATTTCAGGGGTCATTTCACCTTTTAAGACATTTAAGTGATCATATTTGTGTACTTGTGTGCGAGTTAATTCCATGTGTAGTAAATTGGAAGGAATTTTCAAACTTATTGGTGTCACGGCCTGGACACATGCATGGAGTGCCATCGCATTTAAATTCCAAAAAATAAAAAAATATCAGACACACATGAAACCTTGCTTGATGTAATGTCATGCCACCAAGATGATGTGGTACAAATTTTGGCATGTTTGACGAAAGTTTGGACACACACTCCTCACAAACCGGAGCAACTCAATAGAAGGCTCGTGGTTCCGAGAGGGAACAATGCATGTTTGATGATGAATGGGCGATAGCTTCCTCTTACAGCCTTCAAACTTTTTCTACGGTTAACATGCACTAATACAACTGTCATTGAAAATTTGGAAAATTCCAGGGGTCATTTGACCTTTTAAAGACATTTAAGTGATTTTCTAGCCATTTAATGACAGTAATTCAAATTTGAACTACATGTACATGCAACAGCTAACCATAACAGTTTGAAAAATCATATTTGTGTACTTGTGTGCGAGTTAATTCCATGTGCAGTAAATTGGAAGGAATTTTTAAACATATTGGTGTCACGGCCTCGACACATGCATGGAGTGCCATGGCATTTAAATTCCAAAAAAATAAAAAAAGATCAGAAACACATGAAGCCTTGCTTGATGTAATGTCATGCCACCAAGATGATGTGGTAAAAAATTTGGCATGTTTGACGAAAGTTTGGACACACACCCCTCACAAACCGGAGCAACTCACTAGAAGGCTCGTGGTTTCGAGAAGGAACAATGCATGTTTGATGACGAACGGGCGATAGCTTCCTCTTATGGCCTTCAAAAAATTTCTACATTTAACATGCACTAAAACAACTGTTATGTGAAAATTTGGAAAATTGCAGGGGTCATTTGACCTTTTAATGACATTTAAGTGATTTTCTAACCATTTTATGACTGTAATTCAAATTTGAACTACATCTACATGCAATAGCTAACCATAATGATTTGAAAAATCATATTTGTGTACTTGTGTGCGAGTTAATTCCATGTGCAGTAAATTGGAAGGAATTTCCAAACATATTGGTGTCATTGCCTGGACACATGCATGGAGTGTCATGGCATTTAAATTCCAAAAAATAAAAAAATGATCAGAAACACATGAAACCTTGCTTGACGTAATGGCATGCCACCAAGATGATGTGGTAAAAAAATTGGCCTGTTTGACGAAAGTTTGGACACACACCCTTCACAAACAGGAGATACTAACTAGAAGGCTCGTGGTTTCGAGAGGGGACAATGCATGTTTGATGACGAATCGACGATAGCTTCCTCTTATGGCCTTAAAAACATTTCTACAATTAACGTGCACTAATACAACTGTCATGTCAATATTTGGGAAATTTCAGGGGTCATTTGACCTTTTTAAGACATTTAAATGATTTTCTAGCCATTTAATGACTGTAATTCAAATTTGAACTACATCGACATGCAATGGCTAACCATAACGGTTTGAAAAATCATATTTGTGTACTTGTGTGCGAGTTAATTCCATGTGCAGTAAATTGGAACAAATTTTCAAACATATTGGTGTCACGGCTGGGACACATGCATGGAGTGCCATGGCATTTAAATTCCAAAACATTAAAAAATGATCAGATGATGTAAATATCTGGTGTTCAAAAAAGAAAATATAAAGATCTGGCAAGACAACTGGGCCTCAGACGATTGGCACTCTATTTCGTTCCTCGGGGTTTGGAAGGTGAGTGGCGCTGGTTATTAATCAGACGCGGTTCTGTATTGGAAACCATCAGCTATTAAGTTCACACACGGCTTTTGCTGCGGGAATCGTGTGTAATTCAAACTACAGTACTCGTAAATTCCGGCGACCGGCGTGTGTACTGTTCCCGTCGATCTAGATTCAGGCCGCCAATAAATACTACCTTGCTCATGTCGTCCCGCCTGCATTCTCATCTACATCCTCCCCTCGCTCGCCCTCTCTCTCTCTCTCAAATCTCTGACATGGTGCCGCCGATCTGCCCATGTGCTGATGAGGAGGCACCGCCCCTCGAGGACGCTCAGTCGAAGAGCAGCGACGAGGACCCCTACGCGCCGCCGGACGAGGTTGCGCCGGACCCCCAACTTTGGAGTGGTTTTGGGGCCAGTACAATCTTTGTCTATGGAAGTCGCTGCCGCCGGCTGAGAAAGCCAGGCAAGTGGCGTTCAAGAAGAAGATGGCGGAGGAGGAAGCCAGGTACCAGGTGGCCTATGAAGCCTGTGATGCCGCCTGGACAAAGGAGGCGGTGGAGCTTTGGGGACGGGTGCGTCGTCGTGCGGAGGAGGTGTATGAAGACGGGTACTTCGCGAGGAAGGCCAAAGGCGCTAGGCGCCTCATCACTGCATGGAGGTGGGCCAATAACCTCTAGGGTGCCACCGACGAGGAGCTCCGGTGGGCGTCCAACGAAATGGCAAGATCGTTCGCGCTCGTCCGCCAGCAAGAGGCAGATCGGTACGTCAAGCGCTTCGAGGCGGAGTACTGCCTCCACGCTGGGAAGACGCTGCGCACAAGGGAGCTGCTGGTGAGGGGCTGCCAGAATACTGCCCCCAGGAGGGATTATTAGTTTTAGTATTGTTCGTTTTCAATTTTATGCATTGTACCTAGTAGTTAAGTATCATCACGTATATGTGATGATATTATATATATTCTGTGATGAACTAATGAACAATTAATATATGTTATGAATTCCATTTTCTATCTGTTTTCGTATACTAATTTGTATCTAGCTGTTATCATCCATATATACAGAATGGAAAGCATATACACACACATTGAAATAGAACATATAAGAACAGAAAACAAAGTACACACATTGAAACAGAGCAATATTATGATTGCTGTGAATACATAGCGATCTACGTCGAAACAACTCAACAAAATAAAACACGTCCATGAGACCATGACCAGCAACCCTTGCCTACGGTAGCTCTTGGCTCAGCTTGAACTCGTGCAGGCATTCGTCCAAGCGGTCGACATGCTCGCGATACATCTGGAGCGCGATCTCGAGCTCCAAGTTGGCTATTTCATCAAAGATCACCAGCTCGAGGATGCGACGGCCATGTTCCTCTACTGCGCCCAGGTGGACACCTGGGCCAAGGAGGCGGTTGAGCCTAGTGACCAGCACGTTGGCATCAACCCATGCGAACGGCACAGCGGGTGTTCGGTGCAAGTACGGCGCGGCCGGCCTCTGGTGCAAGTATGGCGCAGACGGCCTCTGCCCACTCCTGGCGAGGAATGGGGGTACTGATGGGACGTGTACCTAGTTGTGACGCCCTGTCGACAGCAGGCAAGCGCTGATGGATTGCTCTTGCTGTGCGGGGCGTCGCACCTATCGCTCTGCGGTGCTCCAACGGTCTCGCTATGCGGCGAGCTAAAGCCTATCGGTGCGGATGCGCCTAGCTTGCTCTGCGGCACACCATCGATCATGTTGTGCGGCGAGCTGCAGCCTCTCGGCGCTGACATGCCTATCTTGATCCGCGGTGCTGAAGCGCCATGAGCCAAGGGTCTGCTCAACCTTGGAGATGACGCGCACCATGGCGTCCTCCATCATGTTGCCGGGGAGCGCCTCGGCCTCGATGGGCCGTGGCGCCTTCTCTTTTTTCTCATCGAGGAGGTTGATGGCAGAGGCGGCGCTTTGGTGGGTTAGCATGCTTGGAAAAGCTGGATGTGCTACAGGCTGCGCTTCTTGCCTCTGTGCGTCGCGCGCCACCTAGATTTATGTGCAATATTGCTGGGTGGCGGCAGGAAACCGGTGAGGAAATGGAGGGACACGATGGCGTGTTCATAAAACGCCATCAATTGATGGAAACTTAGCATAGAAGGAACATCGAGCTAGCATGATGCGTGCGGGCACATTGCTCGCCCAAGGCTATGATCCATATACTTGTGTGCCCAACAGAGCACACTATTCACAGTAAAGAATAATGTTCCGTTTATCCTAGTAGAGTAGTGGTGGCAAGTGCCACAAGAAGTAGATGATGATCAGATGATCGTTTATCCTAGTTAATTATGCATGTAATAGTTTACTTTGGTGTGTGGAAATGTCATGTGTGTACTAGCCACCTATGTAATTGGATGTTTGCCACGTATCACACACATCTTGTTTACATGAAACATTTCTGTTCTCTTAGCTCAACACAAAAAGTTTATCGGAATGAACTATATGCCCTCCATTGCACACACCTTGATCTGGCTGAGCCGTTTCTGTTGCATTGCCTAATCGAAAATAGTTCATCCGAGTGAACCGTATGCCGTATATCGCACACACCTTGATCTGGCTGACCATTTCTTTTGTGTTGCCTAATCACAAACAGTTCATCCGAGTGAATTGTATGCCGTATATCGCACACACCTTCATCTGGTTACCCGTTTCTGTTGTTCTGCCTCATCGCAAATAGTTCATTGAATTGAACCGTATGCCCCGCATCGCACACGCAACTAAAATCTGAATCGTGTTTGATGTATCTTCCATCACAAATGTTTTGCATCTTTTTTGATGTTTTCTTTACATCACTGTTTGCGATTAATGCATCGCACACAGTTTTGTCGAAGGGTCTCTGATTGTAGTGTCGCGTTAGCAGCATCCTGCAGTAGTGTATCATCAATAGGTAGTGGGTCATCAAGAATATTTTCTAACCTAGACAAGTTATCAGCTACGGGGTTCTCAGCTCCTTTCCTATCAGTGATATGTAAGTCAAATTTTTGTAGCAAGAGAACCCACCTAATGAGTCTAGGTTTAGCATCTTTCTTTTCCATAAGATATTTTATAGCAGCATGATCCGTGTGAACAATTACTTTGGAATCAACAATGTAAGATCTGAATTTATCACAATCAAACACAACTGCCAAAAATTCTTTTTCAGTGGTAGCATAATTTCTTTGGGCACTGTCTAGAGTTTTGCTAGCATAATGGATAATATTTAATTTCTTATCAACTCTTTGTCCTAGAACAGTACCAACAGCATAATCACTAGCATCACACATAATTTCAAAAGGCAAGTTCCAATCAGGTGGTTGAACAATAGGTGCAGAAGTTAAGGCTTTCTTAAGTGTTTCAAAGGCTTCTACACAATCATCATCAAAAACAAATGGAACATCCTTTTGTAAAAGATTAGTAAGAGGCCTTGAAATTTTAGAGAAGTCTTTAATAAACCTCCTATAGAAACTAGCATGACCAAGGAAACTTTAGTAAATGGCATTTTCTCAATTGCATCAACTTTAGCTTTATCCACCTCAATACCTTGTTCAGAAATTTTATGCCCCAAGACAATGCCTTCATTAACCATAAAGTGGCACTTCTCCCAATTTAAGACAAGATTAGTTTGTGCACATCTCTGCAAAACTCGATCAAGGTTGCTTAAGCAATCATCAAAAGAAGTTCCGTAAACAAAAAAATCATCCATGAAAACCTCAAAAATCTTTTCACAAAAATCAGAGAAAATAGCAGTCATACATCTTTGAAAGGTAGCAGTTGCATTACATAAACCAAAGGGCATACGTCTATAAGCCTAAGTTCCACAAGGGAAAGTAAAAGTGGTTTTCTCTTGATTAGGTTGTGATACAGGTATTTGAGAGAAGCCAGAATATCCATCAAGAAAACAAAAGTGTGTGTTCTTAGATAATCTTTCTAACATTTGGTCAATAAAAGGCAGAGGGTAATGATATTTTCTAGTAACAATTCTTTGTGGGATAATTTCATTTTTATCATTAGGAACAAAAGTAATACCTCCTTTCTTAGGGACACAATTAACAGGACTTACCCATCTACTATCAGCTATGGGATAGATTATACCTGCTTGCAGAAGTTTTAGTATTTCAGTTCTTACCACTTCCTTTATCTTAGGATTCAATCATCGTTGGTGATCAACTATGGGTTTAGCATCAAGTTCCATATTAATCTTGTGCTGATAGATTGTAGGACTAATGCCCTTAAGATCATCAAGAGTATATCCAATAGCAGCACGGTGCTTCCTCAGAATTTTTAATAATCTCTCTTCTTCATGTTCTGAAACGTTAGCACTAATAATAACAAGATATATCTTTTTCTCATCAAGATAAGCATACTTCAAAGTGTCAGGCAATTGTTTTAATTCAAACACAGGATCACCTTTAGGTGGAGGAGGGCCTCCTAGAGTTTCGATAGGAAAATTGTGTTTAAGGATAGGTGGTTGTTCAAAGAATATTTTATTGATTTCATTTCTTTCACGCAAGTGCATATCATTCTCATGGTCTAGCAAGTATTGTTATAAAGGATCAGTAGGAGGTACGGCAATAGAAGCAAGACCAATTATTTCATCTTTACTAGGTGATTCTTTATCATGTGGTTGTCTACGAAACTTAGAGAAATTAAACTCATGAGACACATCACCAAAACTAACACTGATAGTTTCTTTCTCACAATCAATCTTAGCATTGACAGTGTTCAAGAAAGGTCTACCAAAAATTATGGGACAAAAGTCATCTTGTGGGGAACCAAGAACTAAAAAATCAGTAGGGTAGTTTATTTTCCCACACAAGACTTCAACATCTCTAACAATCCCAAGTGGTGTGATGGTGTCTCTATTTGCAAGTTTAAAAGTAACATCTATGTCTTCTATTTCAGTGGGTGCTATGTCATTCATAATTTCTTGGTATAAGATAAAAGGAATAGCACTCACACTAGCACCTAAGTCACATAAACCATGATAACAATGATCTCCTATTTTAACTGAGACGACAGGCATGCCAACAACAGGTCTATGTTTATCTTTTTCATCGAGTTTGGCAATTCTAGCAGCTTCATCACATAAGTAAATAACATGCCCATCAATATTATCGACCAAGAGATCTTTAACCATAGCAACACTAGGTTCTACTTTAATTCATTCAGAGGGTTTAGGTGCTTTAATATTACTTATGCGAACCACTATTGATACCTTAGCATGTTCCTTTATCCTAACAGGGAAAGGTGGTTTTTCAATATAAGTAGTAGGCACAACTGGATCAACATTGTAAATGATAGTTTCATATTTAGCTATAACCGGTTCTTTAATTTCTTCTTTAATAGAGGGATGATATTTAAAACACTTCTCCTTAGGGAGATCCACATGAGTAGCAAATGATTCACAAAAAGAGGCTACTATGTTAGAGTCAAGTCCATATTTAGTGCTAAACTTGTGAAAAGCAATGGTATTCATAAAAGATTTTACACAATTAAACTCAAGCTTAATACCTGACTCTTTACCTTTGTCGAGTTCCCAATCTTTAGAGTTGCGTTTAATTCTTTCTAAAAGATCCCACCTGAATTCAATAGTCTTCTTCATAAAAGATCAGCACAAGAAGTATCGAGCATGGATTGATCATAACAAGAAAGCCAAGCATAAAAATTCTGAATAATAATTTCTCTTGAGAGCTCATGATTGGGGCATGAATATAACATTTACTTAAGCCTCCCCCAAGCTAGAGCGTTACTTTCTCCTTCACGAGGCCAAAAATTATATATATAATTCCGATCACGATGAACTAGATGCATAGGATAATTTTTTTGGTGAAATTCAAATTTCAATCGATTCCATTTCCAAGATCCAATATCATCGCATAGCCTATACCATGTCAATGCTTCCCCCCCCCAAAGATAAAGGGAAAACCTTCTTCTTAACTTCATCTCCGGGTAAACCTGCAACCTTAAATAATCCACAAATTTCATCCACATGAATCTAATGCATATCGGGATGCTTCGTTCCATCTCCTGCATAAGGATTAGCTAGAAGTTGTTCTATCATACCTAAAGGAATTTCATAACCAATATTTTCAGTAGGTGTGGTAGGTTGAGGGGCAACTCTTTGTGTTTCCGGTCGAGGTGAAGATTCCCCGAACAAACCCCTGAAAGGATTGTTTTCCATAGTAACAAGTGACAATAAATTTCAGCACATAGTATAAATTTTTCCTTACCGATTTCCACTAACCAAGAGCGCTTCACTCCCCGGCAACAGTGCCAGAAAAGTGTCTTGATGACCCACAAGTATAGGGGATCAATCATAGTCCTTTCAATAAGTAATAATGTCGAACCCAACGAGGATCAGACGGTAATGACAAGTTGTTTTTAGCAAGGTAATTTTTGCAGGCACTGAAATTGTCGGTAACACGTAGTTTGATAGCAAGATACTTTGTAACAAGCAAGTAATGGTAACGGTAAACAAAGTGCAGCAAGGTAGCCCAATCCTTTGGATGGCAAAGGATAGGCCAAAACAGTCTCAGATAATAAGCAAAGCGTTCTTGAGGGCACACGGGAATTTCATCTAGTCAGTTTCATCATGTTGGTTTGATTTGTGTTCGCTACTTTGATAATTTGATATGTGGGTAGACCGGTGCTTGGGTGCTGTTCTTACTTGAACAAGCCTCCCACTTATGATTAACAAAACCCCCCCAAACCCAACACCCCCCCCCCCCCCCCCGCGCAAGAATCCGCAACTACGAAAGAAGTATTAAGATAAAATCTAACCATAGCATTAAACATATGGATCCAAATCAGTCCCTTACGGAATAGCGCATAAACTAGGGTTTCAGCTTCTATCACTCTAGCAACCCATCATCTAATAACTACTCCACAATGCATTCCCTTAGGCCCAAATATGGTGAAGTGTCATGTAGTCGACGTTCACATAACACCACTAAGGGAATCACAACATACATATCATCAAAATATCGAACACATATCAAATTCACATGATTACTTGCAACATGACTTCTCCCGTGGCCTCAAGAACAAAGGTAACTACGCACAAATAATATTCATTCTCAATATCAGAGGGATATTAAATAGCATAATGGATCTGAACATATAATCTTCCACCAAATAAACCATATAGCATCAACTACAAGATGTAATCAACACTACTAGTCACCCACAGGTACCAATTTGAGGTTCCGGTACAAACATTGAACACAAGAGATGAACTGGGGTTTGAGATGAGATGGTGTTGTTGAAGATCTTGATGGAGATTGGCCTCCCAAACATGAGAGGGTTCTTGGTGATGATGATGGCTTCGATTTCCCCTTCCGGGAGGGAAGTTCCCCTGGCGGAATCGCTCCGCCGGAGGGCAAAAGTGCTCCTACCCAAGTTCCACATCGAGACGGCTGCACTCCGTCCCGAAAGTCCTCTCCATATTTTTCCTAGGTCAAAAGACCTTATATACCAGAAGATGGGCACCGTAGGTGGGCCAGGGTTCCCACCAGCCACCAGGGTGCGCGTGGAGGGGCCGGCGCGCCCTGGTGTCTTGTGGGCACCTGGCAGCCCCCCTCTGGTAGTTCTTTTCTCCAATATTTATTATATATTCCAAAATAATTCTTCGTAAAATTTCATCTCATTTGGAGATGTGCAGAATAGGTATCTCTGACATAGCTTTTTCAGGTCCAGAATTCCATCTGTCGGTATTCTCCCTCTTTGTGTAAACCTTGCATATTATGAGAGAAAAGGCATTAGAATTACTCCATAAAGTGTTATTATGCATAAAAACATTATAAATAACAGTAGGAAAACATGATGCAAAATGCACGTATCAGAAGGTTAGCAAGGTTGATGTAGAAGCGCTCCATGGTTGAATCCATCTCCGACAGAGTACCGGAAAAGGTCCCCAGATGGGATCTCATGAAGACAGAAACTTGTTGTCGGTGTCAAAACCAGCGGATCTTGGGTAGGGGGTCTCGAACTATGGACCTTGGATCGATGGGGAACAGTAGACGTAGGACACGATGTTTACCCAGGTTCGGACCCTCTCTAGGAGGTAAAACCCTACGTCCTGCTTAATTATATTGCTTGCGTATAAGGAGGTTAAGAGTAGATCTACCATGAGATCAGACGAACTAAACCCTAACTAGTAGGATGGTGATTGTTCCTCCAGCCTCTATGGACTAAGCCCCTTGGTTTATATAGACACCAGGGGTACTAGGGTTTACAGATAGTCGGTTACACGAAGGAAACATCAGATCGTCCATCATGACTTGGGGTGCACTTCAAGGCATAAGAAGTCTTCAATCCGGATGTGATGAGGCCCAACAGTTCGGCCCATGAGAGATAGGCTGGCCATCCGAGGACCCCCTAGTCCAGGACTCCCTCAGTAGCCCCTGAACTAGCCTCCAACGCCGGCTTCTTAAATGCCCCAAGTCTGTAGGCTCCGACTTGCAGGCGAGTTCCCTTTTTCCTGAATACTTGGAATGATCCTCCTTCAAATGGTACTTGATTCAATTCGGCCACATGCCGAGTCGTATCCAGTCACCGAACTATCTGCTTTACTTAGCCTTGGACGCCGATCGTTCAAATACGAATAGTGTCTTTGACTGACAACTTTAGGCGAAGGGTCGCGTCGGGTCATAAACAGGAAGAATCGATACGCAGCTCGAGGTCGCTCCCTTGATGACATGTCCCTTCAAAGTGGACATCGTGCCCCGCTTTTTAAGGGATTTTATCAATGATTCCCAGTATCCCACTTACGCATAACGCCACAAGTATATCGGGAAGAGGCGAGGTGGGTGGCGCATTTACACGAGTCCTCATATTACAACTTCTTATAAAAAGGGCAGCCACGATTATCCCTGCACACCTCCTTCCCCTTATCGCCACAACTTTCCCAATCTACAGAGCTCGAGCACTCCCACCCTTCTTCCTGCCAAATCAAGTTCGGCAATGGCTGGATCTGGAGCGAAGGGCAAGTGGGAGGCCTCATGCGTCACCGACAGTGACATCCAGGACCTGAAGTGGGCGGGTTTACTTTCCCCCGACATTACCCATCGAGCCCTAGAAGAGGGCCAGATCGTGCCGACGCCTCACGCAGGTGAATGGGTGGTGTTCGTCCCCCACTTTACTCGGGGACTAGGTTTCCCCCTCCATCGTTCGAGGGTTGATGTTTTACTATGGCCTTGACTTCCACGATCTGGCTCCAAATTCTTTTCTCCATATTTTGGCCTTCATCATTGTTTGTGAAGCCTTCCTCCGGGTCCAGCCGCACTTTGTCCTATGGCTTAAGGTTTATAACATTAAGCTGAAAATTGTCGACGGCCAGCATGCAGATTGCGGGGGCACCATGGTCAGCAGGTTTTCCCGGCTTGGCTCGCCGAAGGGCGTGTTCGTCAACACGGTTAAGGTGCGGCAAAAGGAATGGTTCTATATCACCAAGCCTCGCGACGCGGCCTCGGCTGCCGCTCCAGAATTCAGACCCGGGCCCCCAACGAGGTTAACCTCATGGACGAGAAAAGGCCTCGATTCGGGTTCTACCACCGAAGTGAAGGCACTGCAAACGCCCATCTCCAATATGATAAAGGTGGGGGCTGCACTGACCAATGTGGTCCAGATTATGATTTTCCGCGGTCTCCTGCCTTGCCAACGCCGAGCTACCCCAATGTGGCCTTGGAAGCCCATGTACCTCCGCACCGTGCAATACCTTCACGGCACCACCTGCGAGAAACTGTGGAGGGCTCTGTTCAAGCCGCAGAAGACGTGGCCAGCTTAGGAGGAGGACATCGGCCTCGACGCCGAGAACCCTCCCCGGGAGGTAATGTAACACCATCCCCTTTGTGTTTGGATATTTACTATCTTATTTTGATTCTCAACTTTCTCCGCTTGTTCTCCAGGGCTGGCTCAAGAAAGCCGAGGAGATAGATTGTCCGGCGCCACTGCCAGAAGATCCTATGTTGGCTTTGTTACAAGAGATGCTGATCGTGGCGCCCTACCTGGCGCCCGGAAAAAAGGAGTAGAAGAAAAAGAATTCCCTGGAGGTCAGGGGGTCTCTGCACAAGAGGTCATCCGAACAGCAATCCGCGGACAACGCGGCCGCCTCTGTCCAAGATGGGGATGAGGACGAGGACGAAGAGGAGAGCAACTCATCCAGTTCCAAGAAGAGGGTGGCACCGGCTGAAACCGAGGGAGAACACCCTTCCCCAGCTCCGAAGAGGAGAGGGAGGGGAAAGCTCATCATACTTGATGATAGCTCGAACTCCGATAAGGAGTCCGTAGCTTCAGAGAAAGTCCCGAAGCGGGTTTCCAGAATCAAGCCCTAGGCCGAAAGGTAAGAATCCAAAGACTTTCCGGGCATAAGTTTTATTAACTCAATACTTAAAAGCATGTGTCCTTTTGCACCGTAGCCCGCCTCATGACCTCCCCACTGACCAGGTGTCGGAGGGCACTTCTCCGCTGGCTGACCTGGTGGAGAGTGGAGGTGCGTCGCATTCTGCGCCGCCTCGGTCATCGTAGAGACCGGGGAGGTGCTGTCCAAGAGGACCCCACCCGTGCCGAACACGGGGGAGATGAGGATATTGTCATGGTCGAAGCTAACGCTCCGGCCACCGAAAACAGGGAGAAGGAGCTCGAGCAAGCCAAGCCTTCCCAGATGGTGGGTCCAGAGCCTGAGCGGCCCTTCGAAACAACGCAACCACCTTCCACCGAAGGGGGAGCAGGGGCCCCGCCGCCCATGCCGAACACGGGGGGTTGGGGTGTGGCCGAGTGGCGGAACATGATGGAGGAAGCTATGAAAAGCTCTGCCATAGTCGCCAAACATCGCATCCTCATGGATGCGGTTTTGCAAAGCATCCGGTCCGTTAACAATGGGTTAAAAGACGCTTTTGGAGGCCTCCTAACAGGCTTTGAGGTAAGCAAGGTAATGTTTTTGTTGTTTTATGAATAAGATCTGAGCCATCCTTATATGTAGCAGCCCCCGAGACTCTGGTAGGTTGCGAAGAAACCTAGAAGAGGGTCGAAACCGGGAAGATGTTGGCCGAAGAATCAACTTGTTTCTATTTTGCAAGCTTCGGCGTTGGCGGCTACTACCAATGCCGCTGAGTTGGTTGAGATCAATCGGAAACTGAAGGGCTCCGAGGAAGAACTCAACCTCGTCAACAAGTGGCTAGACAAAGCGCAAGGTTGGTCTTGTGCGAAACACAGCACTTTGCATAGTCTATGTTTAAGTATACTTTCTGGTATGATCCCTAAAGTAAGCCGATCTTTGCAGCTAGTGCCATGGAGGTTGAAAGCCTCAAGGCCGAGCTGCGGAAGGCGAAAGCCGACACAGCCAAACAAAAGACGGTGGCCGAGCAAATGGCCGCCGAGCTCATGTCAGTAAAGAATGACAGTGAGAAACACGAGGCCAGGGTGGCTGAGGTGCAGCAAGAGCTCAAGGACGCCATCAAAAAATGTGAGGACCTTGAGCAGAAGGATAAAGAACATGCCACCGAGCTGGCAAAGATGCAGACAGAGGCCCAGGAAGCACGAACAGAGGTGCGAGGTGCTCGGGAAGAGCTCCGTCAGGCGAAGCAAATTGCGAATGGTAAGCAGTACTTACTGCAAAGTGTCTCGGTGGCAAAAGATTCGCATTGCTTACCTGGGTCTGGCATTCTGCAGGCGCCTTTGCAGAGCTCCCGAGGAGTGCGGCCGATGCGTCAAGATACTATGCGGCTCGAGAAGGTGATGCCGACCTGCAGCTATTCTGGGCGCAATTCCAAGCCCCCGAGCACCCTCCCCTCCTTGTTACTCAAATGAAACAATTGATGGAGCTGCATCGGATGGCGGAGCTGGTCATTAAGGACCTTTGCATCCGGCTGTGGCCCTCTGAGCCCCTGCCGAACAGCTATTTCGGTCTTGTGGCGAAGCTGTGTGACGCGCTGGGCCAGGTGGAGACCGTCAAGCGCTCGGTGTGCATTGAAGGGGCTCAAATGACGTTCTCGAAGACCATGGTTCATTGGCCAAAAATTAAACCCTTCGAGATGGCCACCGGACCTCCCCCAACTGGAAAGGAGCATAGGCGCCCGGAGCAGTACTTCGCCACCATGATGGACGGTGCTCGGGCCGTAGAAGCATTATGTTCCAAGGATATAATCCTTGGATAGTTGACCTCGTTGTGTATTACACTGTGGCTGAACCTTGATGTTTTATAACCTGGTTATGTTTTGTATGGTTTATCATACTTGCATGTGTGTGTGTTAATTTTGACTCCTCTGTGGACATTTTATTCTGAAAGTGACCAGTCATCGGCTTCAGCCCTCATGTAGATGCTACGAGGGGTGTTCCGGCCTCCGTACTGTAACCTTTAGCTGATGTCTTGGCGCCCGGAGGCGGTAGTTTAGGAGGGGAACCAGGCAATCGGACTATACGGCGTTATAACTTTCACTTAGCCATAGGAGCTTGACTACGAGGGCTGATGATCAGCCCCCAGTGTGGGGGGATGTGCGGCAGGCCTAATGGCGAGGCATCTATCACCCGGTTTGCGTAAGGACAAACCCTTTGTGTTACACGGTCTGATCGCCAATGATCATGGGTTTGATACCAGTCATCGGATCGCTGGCCAGTTCACGCCTATTATGACAATCAGTTTTCAGCTTTATCCGCTGAGGCACTAGACCGCACGAGGCAGAAGTACAATCACAGTGGTTCTCCCTTTACCTTATTAGCCGAACATGCGAAACATAAGAAGGTAAGCATAGGAGCTGGGCAACCCAACTATTGACCTAAGACATAATTCGGAACAGATGCATATAATGCAATATCCGAGACGCCAGACACGTTAGAGAATAGGGTGCCGACCTTAACATGCGGGTTGAGCCTTACGGTCGAGCCCCCGGTTTATAAGCTGGTTTGCATATGAGGGCGAGTATGTGCCATACGAGTTCAAGGCAAGATCGAAGAGCAGGAAAAAAGCGTGGTATGAATAACTCTATAAGGACCTGAAAAGGCTTGCATTATTTCCCATGGGCTTGTGACATTTTAGTCATATAATTCAAACTAACGAACAAATCGTCAGTGAGGATACATTCTTTCAAAAAAGAACAAGAGAAATTTACAGGTGAAAGGTCTACGTAGGGCCTTGATGTGTGGGTTAATTCCCAAACTGTGCCCTACTACATGTCTGCGCCTTTACTTCTGTTGGGGGGGCATCATCGTGGGGTGGTCATCCTGCAGCGGGCCCTTGAAAAGGGGCCTTCCCGAGATTGCTGCAATGTTAAGGCTTGATGCCGCATAGGTCCTTGATGGTACCTGATTATCGTCTAAAGACGCATTGTGCCACGGTACGGTCGAACCGTGCTCTTGGTAATTAAGCCCCATAGCTACCCATGGTATTTTGAGTGCGAAATTTTGATATCAAGGCACGTAGCATGCTGCTGGGTTGGGCAGGCTATGGGGGCGTATTCCTATGTATGCTGAACACAGGAAGATCCCTTGGATGGAGATAGGGCCCGTGCTTGTTTGTTCGCCTCTCACACCTTGATGGTGGGCAGACACTTCGGTCCTCCATATTCGGCCACCAAAGCTGCGGTATGTTCGTCCGTCCGAAGAGAGCGCTTCGTGTTACAATTGACTGTAATGACACCTCTTGGACCGGGCATGTTCAACTTGAGGTAGGCGTAGTGGGGGACGGTGTTGAAACGAGCGAACGCTGTTCGGCCTAGGAGGGCGTGATATCTGCTGCGAAAGGGGGCGATGTCGAAGATCAAGTCTTCCCTTCGAAAATTATCCAGAGAGCCGAATACCACTTCCAAGGTGAGGGTGCCGAAGTAGCGGGCTTCGATGCTAGGGATGACCCCCTTGAAGGTGGTGTTACTGGGTTTGATCCTTGACGGGTCGATACCCATTTTCCGGATTGTGTCCTCATAGATCAGATTGAGGCTACTACCTCCGTCCATAAGGATTCTGATAAGGTGGTATCCGTCGATGATGGGATCCAGGACCAAGGCTGCTGACCCTCCATAACGGATGCTAGTCGGGTGGTCCTTGCGATCGAAGGTGATCGAACATGCTCACCACGGGTTGAGCTTCGGGGCTATAGGCTCTATGGCGTAGATGTCCCGAAGTGCGCGTTTTCGCTCCTTCTCCGATATGCGAGTGGCATAGATCATGTTTACTATTTTAACCTCGGGAGGGAACTGTTTCTGGCCTCCATTATTTGGTCTACGAGGTTCCTCGTCGTTCTCGCTTCAGGGGCTTTTGCCCATGTCATCGGCTGTTAGTTTGCCGGCCTGCTTGATCACCCAACAGTTGCGGTTGGTGTGGTTGGCAGGCTTGTCTGCGGTGCCATGTATCTAGCATGGCCTATCCAAGATAACATCCAACTTAGTGGGTCCGTCCTGGTTTCCTTTAGAGGGCTCCTTGCACGGCCCTGACTTGGAATTACGGAATCCAGCATTTACTGCCGTGTCATCGGTCTCGGTGCCGTTGTGTCGATGTTTGTTTTTATTACGCCTTGGCTTTCCGTTGCCATCCCGAACTTCCGAAGTGCCGGGTTCTTCTGGGTTGGTGCTTCTACGGGCCAACCAACTGTCTTCACCTGCGCAGAAACGGGTCATGAGGGAGGTGAGGGCCTCCATTGTCCTCGGTTTGTCTTGGCCGAGCTGGCATGCAAGCCACTCGTCTCGTATACTGTGTTTGAATGCGGCTATGGCCTCGGCGTCGAGGCAATCGACTATTTGGTTCTTTTTGGTTAGAAACCTATTCCAAACCTCGATGTCTTTCCTGATGAAATATTGGGAATGCCTCCTGACCGTGACATCAAGTTCATTATTGAGCTCATGCCCGGAGCAGCACCCATCTATAAGAAGCCTTATAGGATGGGATCGAAGGAGTTGGGAAAATTGAAGAAGCAACTGGCCGAGCATTTGAGGAAAGGATTTTATCCGCCCTAGTGCCTCACCTTGGGGATCGCCTGTTCTAACTGTGGAAAAGAGGGACGGTACCATCCGACCTTGTGTTGACTATCGCTCCCTTAGAAGTCACAATCAAGAACAAGTATCCACTTTCCAAGGTTGAAGACATGTTTGATCAGTTGAATGGAGCCAAGGTGTTTTCCAAGATTGATCTCAGGTCTGGGTACTATCAGCTGAATACCAAACCCCAAGACATTCCGAAGATGGCATTTGTAACCCGGTATGGCATGTATGAGTACACGGTCATTTGGGTTAACCAATGCCCCAACCTACTTCATGAACCTCATGAACAAAGTCTTCATGGAGTATTTGGGTAAGTTTGTTATCGTCCTTATTGGTGACATACTTGTCTACTCGAAGCCGGAAGAAGGGGCATGAGCAGCATTTGAGACTGGTCTTGGACAAGCTTCGAGAGCACCAACTATACGCCAAATTCTGCAAGTGTGAGATTTGGCTACATAAGGTTGGATTCTTGGGTCATGTCCTAACTGAAGAAGGATTCTCGGTAAACCCCGCCAAGATTGAAGCTGTGACCCAGTGGCAACCCCTGACCACCATCACGAAGGTTAGGAATTTCCTCGGACTTGTGAGATACTACTGCAAATTCGTGGAAGGATTCTCCAGTATTGCCCTACCAACGACAACTAGCTGGCCACCCTTTACATCAACCAAATCATAAGCCTACGCGGAATCCCTAAGGAGATTGTGTCAAATCGAGGTACCCAGTTTACCTCGAGGTTCTAGAAGAAATTCCAAGAAGCCATGGGAACCAAGTTATCCTTCAGTACGGCTTTCCACCCACAGACCGGAGGTCAGACAGAGTGAGTAAATTAGATACTCAAAGACATGCTCCGAGCTTGTGTCCTAGCTTATGAGGCTAAGTCATAAGATTGTCTCCCTTTTGCCGAATTCTCTTATAACAAAAATTATCAGCCGAGCCTCCAAATGGCACCATTTGAGGTTTTGTATGGACGCAAGTGTCGCACGCCCCTCAATTGGTCGGAGACCGAAGAAGGGCTAGTCTTTGGACCAGATGTTCTCTACGAAGCCTAAGAGCATGTTTAGCTAATCAGAGAACGAATGAAGACCGCCAAGTCAAGACATAAGAGCTACGCTGACACCCGTTGTAGGGAAGTAAACTTCACTATCGGAGACCGTGCATATCTGCGGATCACTCCTCTCAAGGGAACCAAGCATTTCCACATCAAAGGAAAGCTCACCCCAAGGTTTATTGGACCCTTCAAGATCACCGCAATACGAGGAGAAGTCGCTTACCAATTGGATTTACCACCAGAACTATCCGATGTGCATAATGTTTTCCATGAGTCACAACTCCGATAGTGTCTCGGAGATCCTGACAAGACCAATCTCTACAAGGACATAAAGTAATTGACCCTCATCTTGATCAGACCTACCACAAGAGACCCATTTGTATCTTGGATGTAGCAGAACGACGTACGCGAAGCCGCACTATCAAGTACTTCAAGGTTCAGTGAAGCAACCACACGGAAGGAGAAGCAACATAGGAACATGAAGACTACCTCAGACCTGAATTTCCGTATCTCTTGAAAACCCTAGTTTAGGAATCTCGGGGATGAGATTCTTGTAAGGGGGTAGCTCTATCACACCTTGATTTTCATGCCACAACATTTAGGATTCATTAGGCATAAAAATTTGGTCCAACAAAAACTTTTTGTGTTGATTTGGTCTTTGCCTTCATTTGGATTTTGTTTGTTGTTTGCTAGTGCTCAAAAAATCAAATAAATCCTCCAACCCTTATACTTATTCTCCTTGATCTAAAACTTTGCCCAATGATCATGCCATGTGTATAGGACACAAAAGTAGTTTCTTGCAAAAATAATTTGGCCAAAAAAGTATTTTCTAAATTAGGTTTTCCAAAAACCCCTGAGTTAAGGCTTGAACTACAAGTACTTAATTTAGGTTGTGAAAAATCTTTCCAAAATTTTATTTGACTCCTATTTGTTATAGGACTCCCTAAAACCACAAAAATATTATTTTACAACTTATTTTTATATTTTATTTAAAGGCTTTTTCTTAAGTCCAGAAATGGTCTTTAATAGGTTAAAATTAGTTTAATGCTTCAGAAATATTTGAGAAAATTTAGGGACACTCAGTGGAGATATATTGTCCATATATATGAGTTTAAACACATGGTCATCACCAAAATATTGGTCAAATACCTCAAAACCCTTTCTGGATATTTCAAGCTTTTGGAATATTCACAAAGGAAATATTCTCCATTAAATCCAAGAAAATTCTACCATGTCACAAATGCTCTACTTGATGATCCTACCAATTATAATTTCTTGGAGAATAGGATAACCCCATCAAACCCTCTCAAAACTACTTTTGTCCTTTTCCATGTTTGAACAACCTTGCACTACCAAACATGTACAAATATGCTCAAACTTTGTACACCTGCTCAAATGGTCTAATACTACATCTAGGCCAAGTGGTGCATCATGGAGAACAAGTTAACATGATCAAATCTAGCCAAAGCAGTTTCTGCCCGTTTCTAGGGTTTGAAAAAGCTACATTGGCAAGTTTCTCCAAATGAGCTAAAATTTGGACCACAATGTCACTCCTGTCAAGTGTCGTAAGTAGCTGATGAGTATAACTGCCCCAAACACACATCAAACACCTTCTGCCACAATTTTGTGATCAATGATTGGGGCACCAAATGGATTCTCCTTGAGTCCAAATTTTTACCACAGGATGTCCTGGTCCCCCTCTACCTCCAGTGCAAGTTGCAAAGTCTTGGTTCAAGGATTGGGGGGTGAAAAGCCCTTTTCCCCTCTCTGGACAGCAGCATTTCCCCTCTCTCTCAGCCCCTCCTCTCCTCCTGCGGCTCACCAGGGCATCCAATGCCTTTGCCACATTGTTTACTTCCCCCTAAAGCTCCAAGACACAAGTGGCCACGCACATGACACAAAAGTCACACCCATGCCGGCCACATATGTGCTCTGGAGGGCGTGGCAGAGCAGGTGACCGTTGACACCGCGTCAGCCGACCACCTTGGTCCTTCCCCGCGTGCTAGTCAAGGGCCTCGACGTCCGCAACACGGCAACCATGTCGGCTCCCTTCTCTCTCCCTCTCTCTCACTCCCTGCTGCCCGTGCTCGATGCCGCCCGGCTCGGCCAGTGGGCGTGCGAGCTCGGCGCCTGCCAGGAGCTCGCCCTGCTACCCCTCTCCTTTTCCATCAGCCTAGACAGTGTCCACGAGCGCCCCAGGCACACCCCAGAGCGCCGGTTTGGCCTCTAGCGACACCCCGAACCGCGGCCGTCGGCTCAGTCCGTGGTGCACCTCCGCCTAGCCATACATGGCCACCCCGAGCCTCCCTCTCAATGCCCTTTGCTCTCTCTCCCTCCCGGAGACCCACTGTACCGATCCTCTCTCTCTCTCTCTCTCTCCCGTGTGCTCCTCTTCCCCCCATGACCGCCATTGCCGACGGGGACCTCGGGCTAAATTCGCGCAACCGAGACCCCCTCCTCTCCCTAAAACCACACCAGAGCATCTCCAACACCACCACGGATCTCTCCTGCGCCCCATTGCTTCCTCTCCATGGCTGCAGCACCGTGCCACATCCTTTCCATCGCCGCAGTCCGCTGCCGGTGATGCACAACTCGTGTCCGCCCTCCCTGGCGTCCATGGCGGACCTCGGAGGACGCGGCATCCTCCCCCGAGCACAATGGTATGCTGGGCATCACCGGAGGTGGCCGGTGCCGCTGGCCGCCGGGGCAAGCGCCGGCACTTGCTCGGCCTCGCCTCCCCTGCCTCTGCTCTATTTGAGGCGACCTGACCACTGGGCCCCGCACGTCAGTGACCCAGCGGGCGGGCCCGTCCGTTTAAGTAAAAATAGCTACGGTCGGCTTCGCTTTCCCCACGCGAAGGCACACCACCGCGAAGCCGCCTTCGATGTCGCTCCTCTGCCTGTGTGGACGAGCCGCTGGTCCGGCCCAGTAGCGCCCTGCCTCTAAGCCTCGCCCAGTGCGTGCTCCTGCCGCCCTAGATCCAGCCGATTTGGTAATTTCCTTTCTTTTCTTTTTCTGGAAAGCTTGTAAAATCCCCCAAATATTCATATGAGCTCCAAATTTGATGATTCAAAATCCTAGGGTCTTCTGAATTCCTGATCTACCTCATGGTGGAGCATGCACATTTTTCAGAAAAGTTTCCTTCACACAAATTTAAATAAACCCTATAGTTCCATTTCTAAGCCAAACTCTAGAAAATCACAGAGAGCCCATCTTTGATCCAAATGCCATGATTCAAATTTATAGATGCATCTAAGTTCATAACTTAGTTTATGAACATTTTTCCTTGTGCTTTCTCTGCCACATCAAATATTGGTCCATTCCTTCATGCATGGACAACTTTGCAAATTCATAGGAAAATCATTTGAACTCCAAATCCAGTGAAACCAACTCCTAGATGCTTCTAAAATCATGCCTTGTTCAATGAGCGCCTTTTCTCATTTTACAAAAATATTCTTGCAGATCCATTATCCACTTATTTCTCACCAAATTGAAATGTCCAAAAATCCTCATTAATCCAAATCCAGTGGAACCACTTTGGTTATTTTTCATATAACCAGAGATGTCCTAGAAAAGTGGAATTCCTATTTTTAGAGCACTTTGATTTTCTGCCTTGTTGTGTTGCTTATTCTAATTGCTTTCGACGATAGTTGACGAAGTAGACGAAATGCTTGGAGACGGACCAGAGGAGTTGAAGACTTTGCTGAGCCAGGCAAGCTACCCTTTGACCATGATTCACCCCTCTCTTGTTCATCAATGAATTTCTGTATGCATGATGATGATGATGATGATGATGATGATGATGATGATGATGTTGATAATGAGCTTGTCATGATCGTTGCATTGATGCATGACCCGTTGATACTTGCATGTTTCATAGCTCTACCTTGTGCTTAGAGGTACGAGGATGAATACTTGTTGTTGATGCATGATCTTGCGTTTATGCCATGATCACCACTTGGATATGATCTTTCGAAAACCCCAACGGGTGCCCCTAATGCCCTTGGGAGGTATTGAAACTAGGTCACCACTTGATGAAGAGGTGGTGTACCGAAGCAAGTGAGAGTGTGTGTTTTCAAAATGGATTAGATTTAAGATGTGTCAACCATCCCAACCAAACATGTACAACCACATTACCCCTTATGGGACGGGGCGTTATTGAGTACCTAGTCCAATATTGGCATGGTTCCCACATTACTAGTGACGGGTGGGATGTGTGTTCGCTCTCGGGACAGGGTCATGCTTGGGTAGGCGGCCATGACTATTTTTATAGGTCACCGGACACATCGTTGGTCCCTTCGTGTGGATGGACGTTAAAAAGGGCTGAGTCCCAAGATCTTTTATGATTATGACACGAAAGTCGGGTACCAACAAGTGGAGTCTATGTTAGTGTCGCCTAGGGAAAGATAGTGATCGGGTGCTTACCCCGGGTACTTGCGGTACTGCGTGTCGTGGATGATATGAAAGCTTCCCGGATCTTGTGGGTAAAGTATACAACCTCTACAGAGTGTCAAACTACTCGAATAGCCGTGTCCACAGTCAAGGACAGTTGGGTGGTGCCGCTTAGACTATGTCCACATGTTTCTGAAATACAACACGGAATGGCAACATTGTTGTTGTGAATCGTGAGGAAGGTCACGATGAGCTTGTATTGGAGTTGTGGATAACTCCCTCTCTTTATGTTGATATATGTAACCTCTTGTTGCATGTTAAGAGACACATGCATGAACCCTGAAAGGGTATTGATCATACTCGCATGAGGAAAACTAGCATTCCCATATATGCCAACTTAGAAATGAAACCATGCATATTTGCTTGTTATCATTCATGGGTTGCTTGCGAGTACATTCAAACATACTCACTGGCTTGTCCCTAGCTATTTACTTGGCCAGGCCTGGAAGAGCAGGAATATGAAGAAGACTTCTTTGGTGACGAACATGCGAACTAGGACGCTTTCCCAGTCAGAATGCCTGTTGGGTTAAGGCAGACGACATGAGTCCAAGTTATCTTAGAATATTTCTGCTGCTTTGTTTTATTTGATGTTTAGCCCTTGAGGCTTTATCTATGTAAGACTTGACCATAATGGTCCTATTTGTGTAAGACATTATGAAATAGATGTAAACTCTTGATATTCAGTCTGTTGTGTGCAGTGAGCATTGATCCTTGGGATCAGCGTGCACATGCAATTGGTGGCTTGGACTGTGTAAGTCGGTGTCCCCACAGAGGCCAGGCTAGACATGCATGGTAGGTCTTGGGAGCAAGCACATACCCGGATGCCAATGGATATCTGGCATGAAGCGGCTCGCTTTCGAGGGCCTGTGCACCCAATATGCTTTACAGACAAGATCATGGAGCATTAGTTTCCTGAAGGGTTTAAACCCGTAAACATCGAAGCATATGATGGAACCACTGACCCGACTGTGTGGATTGAAGACTTCCTTCTCCACATTCATATGGCATGGGGAGACGATCTCCATGCCATCAAGTACATTCCGCTAAAGCTTAAAGGATCGGCAAGGCACTAGCTTAATAGCCTGGCCGAGAACTCTACCGGGAGCTAGGAGCAGCCCGAGGCTTTCAGGCGAACTTCCAGGGCACATATGTTCGGCCTCTGGATGCCGATGACCTTAGCCACATTATCCAGCAGCCTAGTGAGTCTACTAGGAAGTTCTAGAATCGGTTCTTGATTAAAAAGAACCAGATAGTTGACTGTCCTGACGCAGAAGTGATCGCCGCTTTCTGGCATAGTATCCAGGATGAGTGGTTGGCACGACAACTCGGACAAGATAAGCCGAGAACTATGGTAGCCCTTACCTCTTTAATGATCCGCTTACGCGTGGACGAAGACTGCCGGTTGGCTCATAGCACTCATTGCAGCGAGGTCGGCACCTCGGAGGTGTGCTATGGGAACGGGAAGCCTAGGTGTAACAAAAACAAGCGCCATCATAAAAATAGCGGGAGTGACGTTGATGACGCAGCGGTCAACTTGGGTTCAGCAATCCAAGGACTGGCTAGAAAAAGAAGCCCTTTAAAGGGAACGTGAACTGTCCTACTGCAGTTGATAAAATCCTCCACAAGCCTTGCCAAATAAATGGCACTTCGGACAAGCATGCAAATCATACTAACTAAAAATGCTGGGTTATCAAGCAAGCCAGAGAGATTGTAGTCGAAGGCCAAGGCAAGAGCCAGTCTCGCAACAAGGACGAGGATGAACCTCGGAGGCCCAATAATGGAGGCCAAAAGCAATTTCCTCTAGAGGTAAAAGATGTGAACATGATTTATGTCACTCACATCCCTAAGAAGGAGAGGAAACACGCACTTTGGGACGTCTATGCCCTAGAGCCTATAGCTCCGAAGTACAATCCGTGGTCGGCTTACCCGATCACCTTTGACAAGCGTGACCATCTGACCAGTATCCGTCATGGAGAGTAGGCATCTCTGGTCCTTGATCCCATTGTAGATGGGTTTCACTTAACATAGGTTCTTATGGATGGTGGCAGTAGCCTAAACCTGATCTATGCTAACACAATAAGCAAGATGGGCATTGACCCATCAAGGATCAAGCCCAGCAACACCACTTTCAAGGGTGTAATACCAGGTGTTGAGGCACAATGCTCCGGGACCATCACCCTAGAGGTAGTCTTCGGATCTCCCGAAAACTTCCGAAGCGAAGACTTGATCTTCGATATCGTTCCTTTGCGGAGTGGTTATCACGCACTGCTTGGATGAACTGTGTTTGCCCGATTCAACATAGTCCCACATTATGCATATCTAAAGCTCAAAAATGCCGAGACCAAAGGGCGTTATTACAGTCAATGTTAACATCGAACGCTCCCTTCGCACTAAGGAGAAAAACCATGGCTTTCACAGCCGAGGCCCAAGCATCCGAGGAGGCATCTAAGACCCACACCGACCTAAAGGAGCAAGGCTCGTCAAAACATACACGAGGAGTTCCCATAACCTCTCGGCGGCCCGATCGTACCCACAAATAGGGGTACGCGCTCTACGGCTCCCCCTGCTTAGTTGAGGATTATGTACCTCGAGTACACAACTTCGCACTTAAAATTCCATGGGAGTCATGGAGCATAACAAGGGTACACTGCTCGGCTCAATCAAGAAGCGGCCTAGTGGCATCCTAGTCATATCTGCGGCACTATCAAACGCCAACCAGAAACACCCTATAGACATCATTAAGCTGTCACTCACGCGGCTACCTAATGAAACCCCTTCAAAAGTGTCGGATTCAGGGCTTCGCAGACCCAAGAAGGTCCAAACTCAGGGGCGTGAACGAAGAATCTCGCTCTACAACCATGCTAGCTCGCCGTGCCCAACCTGATCTCGACGAGTACACTAGATCATGTGAAAGGGAACAACACAGAGATTTACCCAGGTTCAAGCCACCTTGCGGTTTAACACCCTACTCCTGCTTTTGGTGGATTGGCCTCACGAGGAGGTAGAGGATGAACTAGTACAGTGGAAGAGCAGCCTCGTGAGGGCTCGAGTGGTGAGGGTGGATTGGTCAAGGGTCCGATCAGGGGATCCCTTCTACGGTGATGGCTAGCCCATATTTATAGTGGCCTTGGTCCCCTTCCCTCACAACTTAGGCGGGAAGGGATTCCACAACGGCTAATTTTGAAGGGGGACAAGGAGTACATCTTATCCTGACGAAAGGTGGTCTTTGCCTGCAAAGCTTATGGCCATGATGCAGCGGTGGGCTCGGCGATGCATCCTGCCGAGCTCGTGGTGTTGGTCTCGTTGCGCTAGAATGGAAAGCTTTGGGGCCTTCCTCGGGAACCTGCGCCTGCCCTTGCTCCCTTAGCACCGAAGAGGAAACTGTCCCCTCTGCGCCCGCTGGCGCGCGCTTGGCCTTGGTTGTCATGGCTCACGTCATCACAACCTCGTGAGGCTGGAGGCTTGCATAGAGATCTCCGCTCCTCGGGAGGCAGCCTGGGAGGCCGCTCCTCTGGAGGTCTTGGTGTCGTTCACCTCGCGAGGCCAGGGCCCTCGCGAGGGTCTTGTCTTGGAGTCATTGTAGTTGGGCCATACAGGGCCATCGATGGGCCCATGCGCTGGGCCGCAGGCAGGCAGATCTGGGTACCCCGATCCCAGAACGCCGACAGTAGCCCCCGGGCCCAAGGCGTGCTCGGCCTGGCTTTGAGGCGACGGCAAGGAGCGAAGGGTGAAACGCCATGGGCCCCAATCGCCTGCGGGCCAGGCTCGACGCATGGCGCATGACGGGGCGCAGATGCCCCCACTTCCCCATGTCACCTCGGCAATCGCCCCGACTGAAGAATTGCTGGACGTGCATGCTGTGAGGCCATCATTGCGCGAAGGTGGAGGGGCGCCGGTTGGCCCACGATCGCCTATAAGAGGGCGAGGGGGCAGTGCCCCATCCCATCTTTGTCTTCTCGCCCTCTCTTCTTCTATCTCCGCCGCAGCCACCACCTTGCCGAAGCAACCATGGCACTAGTGAGGAGGTTCACCACTGAAGAGAAGGGCAAGCCCCCCAAGGAGGGGCCGGAGGCGCTGCCGCTCAAGAGGGGGTGCGGCCGCCCTCGCAAGTCCGCCGCGACACCGGCAACGGTTTCCCAGGGGTGCGAGCACACCCCCATGGGGGTCCGCATTGCCTCCGGCGGCCACGGGAAGGGTCCCTCCTGCGGGAACGGTTACGGGAGCCGTTGCAGCCATGGTCGGGGTGGAAGGCCCACGGCGGTCGCGCGGCCACCATGCCCGTGGTCCCACACGGCCGACATGACCCAAGAGTTTGTCATGTGGGTGGAAAGGCCGGAGGGCACCTGGCTCCAGGTCCCGTGCTTCTTCGCGGGAGCACTGCCGGTCGGAGGGCCTGTCGGCCTGTGGCTGCAGGCCGATGGCTGCTGCAACAAGGCTTCGTGGGTGGAGGTCGAGGTTACCTCCGCAGTCAACGTGTTCCTGAACCGCGGGTGGCAGACATTCGCCTGCGCCCATGGCCTGTAGGGGAGACGTACCCTCCACCTTAAGTATGACGGGGCGGCGACGCTCTTTGTCAAGGTCTTCAGGGAAGACGGCATGCGCTTGGGGTGCTGCCCCGAGGGCAACAGCAGTGACAGCGACGACCTCTCCGACGACGACGACCATCGCGGCGGCGGTGTCCTCCGCAGTGAACTTGCCCTTGGTGATGGCCGCGACACCTCTGGAAGCAGCGACGCCTCCTCCGGGGGAAGCTTGAGCGACGATGATTACGACGAGCAGCCACGCAGCCGCGCCAGGACCAGGGACGAGGCTGGGCCGATGCGCCACCGTGCTCCTACCAAGGAGGACGCCGAGCCGCCACACTTCCATGCCCCCGTCAAGGAGGAGGACTCCGATTGAGCGTGTGCAGCGTCAGAGCCAGGCCTCAGGAGCAGCAGTCCTCGGGAGCCCGCTTTTTTTTTATTTCCTGCATTAAGAACCATGAAGAGCCCCGTGGGGGCGTGTAATGAACTGCGGTGCTTGCGCCTTTATATCATTGTTTCCCATTCATGTTCTAGCATTTATATTGCTACTAATTGAAAGGTTCCTGCCTGGCGCAATTATGGTAACTTAGCTTGGTGCGCTCGTGACCCTTGGCGGGTTGCTGCATCGTGGGGTCGCACTCCTCCGGAGCCTTGGTCCTAGGTATGCCCCTGGGGTCCCGAGGAGGCCCCCTCCTTATGGGCCAGGTCATTCCGAGGCTTCGAGGGGCTCGCGGCCCACAAGGTCCCTGGGGGGCTTGCAAGATTACAGAGCCTCCGGAGATGCCCCCGCCAGGCGTCGGATCTTGCGGAGATGTAGAGAGCACTCAACGTAAGATTCCTCAATAATGAGCCAGATCGTGGTTGGTTTTCTCCGGCCACCCTTCCTTGGCGCCCATCTTGCATCCAGAGCCCCCGAGCAAGGGGCGATCCTTGCTGGTATGCCAGGCCGCGATGCTCGGCAAGGCCAGGAGATAAGCGCTCCTCAGGCCAAGGGCCAAAAGCGATACGTGCCCGTTGGCTTGCTCGACAGCGTCGCGCGAGGATTCGGATGCCAGGGCCTTGGCGAGGTGTGCGTGCAGGCGGACCCGCGGCCATTGCAGCATGGGGCTAGCCCGAGCGTAACACCGTGCCTAGCCCCCGCTTGCGGGACGCGCGGGAGGGAGCAACAGGCAAGCCGAAAGCTAGCCATCTTAAAGAATATAATTGGTCGACAACGACGGAAGTGAAAATTTAGGTTCACTAAAAACCACAGAGTTTGGGAACTTTCCCCAAACTAAATCCTCAATATTTTCCTCCCATATTGATCGGAGGTGAGGTTTCATGATCATAATTAGCATGACAACCCGAAGAAAGGAACCGATAGCGGGACTATTTTCTTTGGAAGATGTTTCTTACGTTAAATAGTAATATAACACATCTCTCTGCGTACCTTTGTTTATAAAACCATATGGCCGGATTGCCTTGTTTTCCATAAATCTTTGCCATTATAATGGCTTTATAAAGTAGGAAAACACTCCTCGGCTACTAGCCAAGGAGGTTGAAGCCGATGGTCGGTCAACAAAGTTTGTACAATGCGGATCCGAGCATTAATGATGTAAGTACTTTGGTACATAGAATCATTACACATACCGGACAAAGTTCATTTACTTCAAGTCGTCTATTAAAAAGTCGAGGGCACAGTCTTGTTGAGACAGTCGAGTAGCCGAAATTTAATTTTTTGTCAAAGGGATATCGATCCTTAATTCGGCCACCCGTGCCCACATTAAGGCTCGGGGGCTACTAGGCTTTGCGCTTATCATTTACAAATATTAAAGGGGCACATCGATCCCCTGATCTGGTGTGGCCACCCGACCAGTGGCTCGGGGGCTACTGCATTGCCTATTCAATGCAGAAAATTCAAAGTGCTCAGTGTTCGGCTTGACTGAGCTATGGGCAAACGCATCTTCGGACAACAATAGGTACCGTCTGGGGCTTATCCAGCATTAAGCTCGGCTGTGCTCCTTCAAACTTTTTTGAATCAAGGTGATCTATGACACCTCGGATACGGTGTGGCGTTGGAGCTCGGATATAGTCCAGCGTTGGAGCTCGGATACAGTCCGGCGTTGGATCTCGGATACAGTCCAGTGTTGGAGCTCGACTGCAAAAAGACACCTCGGATGCAGTCCGGCGTTGGAGCTTTGATACAGTACGGCGTTGGAGCTCGGACGCGAGTGGATACCGCCACACGGGAAACACTTCAAGACCGAGATGTGGCATAAAAATAACAAGGCATTGATAAAGGCCGAGAACTTAAAGGGGCTCCTCGGATACCCAATGTGTAAACTCTTCGGATTCACTTCGGCGATCCTCAAGATCGAAGATGACAAGATTTATTGAACCAGTTTTCAAGAACGATGACCAAAGACGAAGAAATGTTCAGGGGGCGTCCCCAACTTGAAGATCGGTTTAGGGGGCTACTAATGGTGTCCTGGACTAGGCGGTACTCACCACGTCGTCCCCCGATCAGGTGGATCGGGCCGAGGACCCCCATGGCGGTTCACTCATGGGCCACTTCGGGCAGCCCATGCTGCATACAAGGGATATTCCACAAGACTTGGCACCCAAGACGAGGACTCTCCTAAACCCTAGGCCTCCGGTGTATTATATAAACCGAGGCCAGGCTAGTCAATAGATCATCTAATATTCATTAGAACAATCTCGTGGTAGATACATGTACCCTGTACTACACCCATATCAATACAATCAAAAGCAGGACGTAGGGTATTATCTCTTCGAGAGAGCTCGAACCTGGGTAAAATCCTGTGTCCGTGTTACCATCGCTCCAAGACGCCTAGCTTAGGACACCTACTATGAGATATGCCAGATACAGAACCGACACCACTTCCTCCAAAAATGAGATTCAAGGTGGAAAAAAACTGGAAGGAGGAAAAAGAAAGTCCCACCCCTTATCGAATAAATATGCGAGAACTTCAAACTTCATTCCAGAAAGTGGCATATTGGTTACAAGAGCAAGCAAAAGAAAAAGCCACGTCCGGCATCTATGCTAGTCTTCCAACCAGTGTGGAGCATGGGGCTTCCACTAGGTGTGGGCATAGTCGCTGTAAAACCGTGTCGTCCGCCAGCGCAGAGCATGAGGCTTCGACTTGGGCGTGGGCGGGAGCCCCCACGGGGCCGAGGGGTGGCGTACCGGGAGACTCCGGGGCGTGTACAACCCCACACATTATTACGTGAGAGTTTCATGGGTAGAATCTGTGGAGATGCTGGATATTCCAAGCATTCTGGACGGGGACCCTATCCTACGTCTCCAGGCATGCGGCGCCAGGCCTGGAGACACGGACGACCCTGAACGGGCCCTCCCACATGGGAGAAAGCTTGTGGAGGCCCTCCCTGGAGAGGACCCACCTCAGGACGAGGTCTCCAACCTCGAGAGTGTGGGAGCGGATGCTATGACAATGGTAGCGCCGCAGCGCCTGCTGGTACCTCGCGGCGCGGAGCGAGGCTTGGCGACGGGCCTCCTCCCCGAGCATGATGTCTGTTCCTTGTGAGGCATCCTGACATGCCTCATCGAATGCCAAGACCTATGGGGAGCGGTGCCTGGCCTCGTGCGGGAGGACCGCCTCAGTCCCATAGATGAGGAAGAACAGGGTCACGTCGGTGGGCTTAGTCGCGGTGGTGCGGATGGACCACAACACGGACTGAAGCTCACCGAGCCAACACCTGCCGCAAGCCTCAAGCTTCTTCTTGAAGCTCCTTGTCTTGAGGCCCCTCAGGACCTCCGTGTTGGCGCGGTTGGCCTGACCATTGCTCTGTGGATGCGCCACCAAAGCATAGTATATCTGCGTTCCAAGGTTAGCACAATATGTTCTGAAGAGGTTGCTTGTGAATTGGGAGCCATTGTCAGTAATGATATGGTTGGGCACTCCGAAATGGCTCACGAGGCCCTTGATGAACTTGACGGCCGAGTCGGTGGGAATGGTGTGCACGGGCTCCACCTCTGCCCACTTGGTGAACTTGTCGATGGCGATGTAGAGGTAGCGGTAACCGCCGGCCACTCGAGGAAATGGGCCTAGGATATCCAACCCCCAGACCACGAAGGGCCATGAGAGCGGGATGGTCTGGAGACCTTGCACGGTCTGGTGAATCTGCTTGGCGTGGAACTGGCAGGCCTCGTAGGATCACACCAGCTCTGTGGCGTCGTGGAGCATCGTAGGCCAGTAGAACCCGCTGCGGAACACCTTGCCCATGAGGGTGCACGATGAGGAGTGGTGTCCGCAGTCCCCACCGTGGATTTTGGCCAACAGCTCACGCCCCTGCTCCTCGGATATGCATCGCAGCGAGACGTCGTTGGGGTGCCTTCGGTACAACTCGCCATCTGCAAGCAATAAGTAGTGGCCTGGCGAGCCACACATTCTGCGTCCTCCTATTTCTCTGGTAAGGTGCCGCGGAGCAAGTACGCCTTGAACTCCTCGGTCCAGCAGCCTTCCTGAGGTTCCAGCGCCAGGAGTAGGTGGGCTCCTGAGGTTAGACCATAGGCCGGGGCGCCCGAGGAGGGGGCCGGGGGTGGCTCTTCTCGCAGCAGCGCTGGGCCTGCGGCGGGGGGCGCCGCCGATGGCTTGAAGAGCTTTTCCTCGAAGATGCCAGGCTTCTGGGGCTCGCGGCGAGATGCCCTCTTGGCGATGTCGTCTGCTTCCTTGTTCGCGCCGCGCGGGACGTGCTGCAATTCCAAGCCCAAGAAGCGCTTTTCAATGTTACATACCTCTTCGAGGTATGCCTCCATGTGCTCGTCCTTTGGTTTGTACTCCTTGTTGGAGAAGTTGATGAGAAGCTGGGAGTCGCCCTTGATGGTGAGGCGCTTGACCCCCAGGGTGGCTGTGGCCCTGAGGCCAGCAATCAGGCCCTCATATTCCATGATGTTGTTGGAGACCTTCTCGCCATGCTGAAACAAAGCTACACGGCATAGTAGAGCTTGTCCTTGGCCGGTGAGATGAGTACGACTCCAGTGCCCGCGCCCCGCCGCGCGAAGGCACCATCAAAGCGCATGACCCAGCCGTCGGGCGCCTCGTCGCCAGGTGTGAGGGATTAGCCCTCGTCCAGCCCCCGGTCGGGAGCGTCCGTCCATTCCGCCACGAAATCAGCGAGGGCCACACCCTTGATGACCCTGGTGGTGCAGAACTCTAGCTGGAAGGCCTGCAGCTCAATTTTCCACTCCGCAACCCTCCCAGCGGCGTTGGGGCTGCACAACACCTTCTCCAGGGGGTATGCGGAGGCGACCTTGATGGGGTGGCCCTGTAAATAATGATGCAGCTTCCTTGAGGCGACGAGGAGTGCGAGCATGAGCTTCTGCTGCATGGGGTAGCGCGCGCATCCCGCAGCACTGTGCTAACAAAGTACACTAGATGCTCAACGAGGGGCGAGGTATCGACGGCACCTTGCTCTGCGTGGGGCGCGAGGAACTCGGGAGCCCCGCTGGCTGGTGAAGTGGCGAGAGCCTCAGGGGCGCTGTCCTGAGGCGGTGATCATTTCGCGACCCCTCGCATGTCGCCTTGCTTTGCGCCTGCACCGGCGTGCTCCTCCCGGACCGCCACGAGCGCTGCGCTGGCCGAGTGGGGGATGGCCACCAAGTAGAGCACCAGGGGCTTGAGAGGACGAGGCGCCACCATGATAGGTGGGCTTGTGAGGTACCTCTTGTGGTCCTCGAAGGCCGCCTCAGCCTCCGGAGTCCACTCGAAAGGGCCCTTCCTCTTCATCAGCTTGAAGAAAGGGAGGGTGCGCTCGCTGAGCTTGGAGATGAAGCACCCCATGGAGGTCACGCAGCTTGCAAGCTTTTGCATTTCCTTGAGAGTCTGCGACGGGTGCATCTTTTCAATTGCCTTGATCTTCTCGGAGTTGGCCTCGATCCCTCGATGCGACACAAGGAAACCCAGCAGCTTGCCGAACGGGACCCCGAACACGCACTTTTCCAGGTTGAGTCTCAGGTTCACTTGCCGCAAGTTGGCGAACGTCTCTTCGAGGTCTTCGATGAGGGTCCTTGCCTTCCTCGACTTGACCACGATGTCGTCGACGTATGCCTCCACATTTCTCCCCAGCTGTGGCCCCAGCGCGACATGTATCAGCCACTGGAAGGTTGCACCGGCGTTCCGCAGCCCGAAGGGTATGCAGGTGTAGCAATACACACCACACGGGGAGATGAAGGTTGTTTTCTCGACGTCCTCTGTCGCCATCTTGATTTGATGATATCCTGAGAAAGCGTCCAAAAAGCATAACAGATCGCACTCGGCGGTGGAGTCCACGATCTGGTCAATGCACGGGAACGGGAAGGGGTCCTGAGGGCAAGCCTTGTTGAGGCTCGTGAAGTCGACGCACATGCGCTCCTTCCCCCCTCCCTTTTGGGGACAATTACTGGGTTGGCCAGCCAATCTAGGTGCCGCACTTCTCGAATAACACCGGCTTCTTGCAACTTGTGGACCTCTTGGATGATGAACGCTTGGTTCTCTTGTGCTTGAGGCCGCGCCTTCTGTTTCACTGGGCGCGCTCTGGGGCATACCATCAAGTGGTGCTCGATCACCTCCCTCGAGACACCGACCAGGTTTGACGCCTCCCATGCGAACACGTCCTTGTTCGCCCGGAGGAAGCTAATCAATGTCTCCTCCTGCTCCGAGGGAAGGTCGGCGCCTATGGTGAAGGTGGGGCCTTAGCCCCCGTCGTCGACAGGCACCTATTTCGTCTCGGCCCGGTCCTGGGAGAACAACTACTTTTTCTTCACGGGTGCGGCCCCTAGGGCCTCCGGGGCATCCCCGGCGCAGGAGTGAGAGGCCGCCGCGGCCCCGTAGGCGAGCTTGAGGGGCCGGACCGCATCCTTCATGTCTTCGGCCACCGTGATGACGCCACTGCTGCCCGGCATCTTGATGATGCTGTAGCCCGAATGGGTCGCCGCCATGAACTTGGCGAGAGCTGGGTACCCTAGGATGGCGTTGTACGGGAGGCCGATGCGAGCCACATCGAGGTCGATCAGCTTGGTGCGGTAGTTGTCACGCTTGCCGAAGGTGACGGGAAGGTGCACCTGCCCCAAGGGGGTGGCGGAGCCCTTGGTCACCCCCGAGAAGGGTCTAGTGGGCGCGAGCTGGTTGTAAGGCACCTGGAGCATGTCGAAGGTCTCCAGGGAGAGGACATTGAGGCCGGCGCTGCCGTAGATGAGGGTCTTGGTGACCGCAACATTGCTGATGGTGGGCGTGCATAGCATGGGGAGTGCACCCACAGCGGCCGCCATCTTTGGATGATCCCTAGAGTCAAAGGTGATGTCGGTCTCAGGCCTTGTGTGGCCCCGCAGAGCCTCATGCTGAGGCCGAGTTCCGCTTGCTCGGTGGAAGAACTGCTTGATGTGGCGGTCAGAGGCAGGCGCTTGCGACGCGCCGATGATGCATGCAACTGCGTGGGACACCGGTGCCGTGAAGCGTGTGACGAACCGGCCGCGGAGCTCCTCCCAAGAAGAGATCGAGGCGTCCGGGAGGCCGCAGAGCCAAGACCGAGGGGCCTCCGTGAGGGCCAGGGGGAGCCAGTTTGCCATGGCCTTGTCGTCGCCGCCCGTCACTTGGATGTCCTACGCGTACAGTTGGAGGAACTCCTCGGGGCCCGCAGTGCCATCGTACCACAGGGGCAGCGCTAGCCTAAACTTCGCAGGCCACCGTACTCGACGCGGGCCGGGGGTGAAGGCTGGGAAGCCCGCAGTGCTCCCATAGGCTTCGGGTGGCTAGATCTACGGGACAGCGTTTGCCATGGAAGAAACAAGGCGAGGGCGGAGCATGGTTGGTGAAGAGGCGGAGCTTCAACACGCCCCCTACCTGGCGCGCCAAATGTCGGATTCAGGGCTCCGCAGACCTAAGAAGGTTCGAACTCAGGGGCGTGAACGAAGGATCTCGCTCTACAACCACGCTAGCTCACCATGCCCATGACTTGATCTCGACAAGTACAGTGGATCATGCAGAAGGGAACAACACAGAGATTTACCCAGGTTCGGGCCACCTTGCAGTGTAAAACCCTACTCCTGCTTTTGGTGGATTGGCCTCACGAGGAGGTAGAGGATGAACTAGTATGGTGGGTGAGCAGCCTCGCGAGGGCTCGAGTGGTGAAGGTGGATTGGTCAAGGGTCTGATCAGGGGATCCCTTCTACGGTGATGGCTAGCCCATATTTATAGTGACCTCGGTCCTCTTCCCTCATAACTTAGGCGGGAAGGGATTCCACAACGGCCAATTTTGAAGGGGGACAAGGAGTACATCTTATCCTGACGAAAGGTGGTCTTCGCCTGGAAAGCTTCTGGCCATGATGCAGTGGTGGGCTCGGTGATGACATCCGTCCTGCCGAGCTCGTGGTCTTGGTCTCGTTGCGCCAGAATGGAAAGCTTTGGGGACTTCGTCGGGAACCTGTGCATGCGCTTGCTCCCTTAGCACCGAAGAGGAAACTGTCCCCTCTGCGCCCGTTGGCGCCCGCTTGGCCTTGGTCGTCATGGCTCACATCATCACGGCCTCGTGAGGCTGGAGGCTTGCATAGAGATCTCCACTCCTCGGGAGGCAGCCTGGGGAGGCCGCTCCCCTGGAGGTCTTGGTGTCGTTCGCCTCGCGAGGCCAGGGCCCTCGCGAGGGTCTTGTCTTGGAGTCATTGTAGCTAGGTCGTACAGGGTCATCGATGGGCCCATGCGCTGGGCCACATGCAGGCAGATCTGGGTACTCCCGATCCTAGAACGCCGACAAAAAGGTCCGCCAATCAAATGCATCCAGCATAGGGATGGCGATGTAGAAAGCAGCAATGTTCAAACCTTGGAATGGACAAGGTCAAGCTGATCGACATCACGGAGGCGCAAACATGCGGCAAGGTGATACTTCTCCAACGTATCTATAATTTATGAAGTATGCATGCCATGTTTACAATAATTCTATATGGTTTTGGTATGATTTGAATGGAACTAACCCGGACCAACGCTATTTTCTGCAGAACTACCATGGTGTTGTTTATTGTGCAGAAATAAAAGTTCTCGCAATGGGCTGAAACTTTTTGATGATTTTTTTGGAACAAAAGAGACCCCCGAAGCTTCATGGGAGGACCAGAAGAGCCATGAGGGCCCCACGAGCCAATTGGGCCCACCCAGGGTGTGGCTGTGCCCAAGTGCCTTGTGGGCCCCTCGTAACTCCTATTCGCGTGATTCCAACTATGAAAATTCTTATAAATAGGGAAACCCACAGGAATAGCCCTAGAACTTTGACCCCGCCGCCGCAAACCTCTATACTAAGGAGATCCCATCTGGAGCCCTGTTCCGACACCTTGCTGATACGTCCATTTTGCATCATGTTTTTATGTTGATATTTATTGCATTCTGGACTATTATTCCACTTTATGATACAATTCTTATGTCTTTTCTCTCTTATTTTGCAAGTTTCACATAAAGAGGGAGATTGCCGGCAGCTGGAATTCTGGACCAGAAATGGCTATATTGGAGGCATTTTTCTGAACATCTCCAAATGAGCTGAAAATTAACAAAGAGTTATTTTGGAATATATCAAAATTAATGGTGAAACAAGTACTAGAGGGGGACCCACCAGGCAGCCACAAACCTGGGGGGCGCGCCCCCTGAGCTTGTGGTGAACCTGGCAGGCGTCCGGGGCCCATCTTCACCTATATGATGCCATTTACCCTAGAAAAAATCAGAAGGAAGGTTTCGGGATAGAGCACCGCCGTCTTGAGGCGAAACTTGGGCAGGAGCACTTTTGCTCTCTGGCGGAGCGGTTCCGCCGGGGAAACTTCCCTCCACGAGGGGAAATCAAAGCCATCGTCATCACCAACGATCCTCACATCATGGGAGGACCAATCTTCATCAACATCTTCACCAGCACCATCTCATCTCAAAGCCTAGTTCATCTCTTTTGTTCAATCTTTGTCTCAAAACCTCAGATTGGTACCTCTGGGTTGCTAGTAGTGTTGATTACATCTTGTAGTTGATGCTGGTTGGTTTATTCGGTGGAAGATCAGATGTTTAGATCCATTATGCTATTCAATACCCCTCTGATCTTGAACATAAATAGTTTTTGTGAGTATTTACATTTGTTCTTGAGGACATGGGAGAAGTCTTGTCATAAGTAATCATGTGAATTTGGTATTCGTTCGGTATTTTGATGATATGTATGTTGTTGTTTCCCAGAGTGGTGTTGTGTGAACATCGAGTACATGACACTTCACCATCTTTGGGCCTAAGGGAAAGCATTGTGGAGTAGTTATTAGATGACAGGTTGCTAGAGTGACAGAAGCTTAAACCCTAGTTTATGCGCTATTCCGTAAGGGGCTGATTTGGAACCATATGTTTCATCCTATGGTTAGATTATTCTTAATTCTTCTTTCATAGTTGCGGATGCTTGCGAGAGGGGGTAAACATAAGTGGGAGGCTTGTTCAAGTAAGAACAACACCCAAGCATGGGTCCACCCACATATCAAATTATCAAAGTAACGAACGCGAAGCAAACAAACATGATGAAAGTGACTAGATGAAATTCCCATGTGTCCTCAAGAACCCTTTACTTACTATAAGAGTTCGTTCCGGCCTTACCGTTGCTAAGAAAAGGATTGAGCAACCTTGCTGCAACTTTTTTACCGCTAGTATTACTTGCTCGTTACCAATTTCCTTGCTATCAAACTATCTGTTACCGACAATTTCAGTGCCTGCAGAAAATGCCTTGCTGAAAACCGCTTGTCATTTCCTTCTGCTCCTCATTGGGTTCAACACGGTTACTTATCAAAAGGATTATGATTGTCCCCTATACTTGTGTGTCATCAAGACTCTTTTCTGGCGCCATTGCCGGGGAGTGAAGGACCTCTGGTGAGTGGAATTTTGTATGGAAACATTTATATTACATGCTGAAATTTACTGTTACTTGTTACTATGGAAAACAATCCTTTGAGGGGTTTGTTCGGGGTATATTCACCTTGACCGGAGGCACAGATAGTCGCTCCTCAACCTACTGCACCTACTGAAAACATTTATTATGAGATTCCTTTGGTTATGATAGAGAAACTGCTAGCTAATCCTTATGCAGGAGATGGAACACTACATCCTGATATGCATCTAATCTACGTGGATGAAGTTTGTGGATTATTTAATCTTGCGGGTTTACCCAAAGAGGAGGTTAAGAAGAAGGTTTTCCCTTTATCTTTGAAGGGAAAGGAATTGACATGGTATAGGCTATGTGATGATATTGGAGCTTGGGATTGGAACCGATTGAGGTTGGAATTTCATCAAAAGTTTTATCCTATGCATCTGGTTCATCGTGATTGGAATTATATATATATATTTTTTGGCTAGTGAAGGAGAAAGCATCGCTCAAGGTTGGGGGAGGCTTAAGTACATGATGTACACATGCCCAATCATGAGCTCCCAAAAGAAATTATCTTACAAAAAACTTATGCTCGGCTTTCTCATGATGATCAAACCATGCTCGATTCTTCTTCGACTGGCTCCTTTATGATGAGAACTATTGAATTCAGATGGCATCTTCTAAAAAGAATTAAATGCAACTCTGAAGATTGGAAACTTGACAAAGGTAACGAGTCAGGTATAATACTTGAATTTGATTGTGTTAAATCTTCCATGAATACCAATGCTTTTCATAAGTTTAGCACTAAATATGGACTTGACTCTGAGATAGTAGCCTCTTTTGGAGAATCACTTGCTACTCATGTTGATCTACCTAAGGAGAAGTGGTTTAAATATCATCCCCCTATTAAAAAAAAGATTGAGGAGCCTGTTATAGTTAACGATGAAACTATCATTTACAATGTTGATCCAGTTGTTCCTACTGTTTATATTGAGAACCCACCTTTTTCTGTAAGGATAAAGGAACATGCTAAACTTTCAACTATGGTTAACAAGTAATATTAGAGCACCTAGACCCTCTGAACAAATTAAATTTTAACCTAACATTGCTATGGTCAAAGATCTCTTGGTCGATAATATTGATGGGCAAGTTATTTACTTTTGTGGTGAAGCCGCTGGAATTGCTAAACCTGATACTAAACATAAGAATAAGCCTGTTGTTGGCATGCCTATTATCTTAGTAAAGATAGGAGATCATTGCTATCATGGCTTATGTGATTTGGGTGCTAGTGTGAGTGCTATTCTAGTTACCTTATATCAAGAAATTATGAATGATATTGCTCCAGCTAATATAGAAGATATCGATGTTACTATTAAGCTTGCGAATAGAGATACTATTTCATCGCTTGGGATTGTTAGAGATGTTGAAGTCTTGTGTGGGAAAATAAAATACCCTACTGATTTCCTTGTTGTTGGTTCTCCACAAGATAATTTTTGTCCTATTATATTTGGTAGACCTTTCTTGAACACTGTTAATGCTAAGATTGATTGTGCTAAAGAAACTGTCAGTGTTACCTTTGGTGATATAACTCATGAGTTTAATTTTGCTAAGTTTCGTAGACAACCTCGAGATAAAGAATTGCCTAGTAAACATGAAATTATTGGTCTTGCTTCTATTGGTGTACCTCCTACAAGCCCGTTAGAACAATATTTGCTAGACCACGAAAATAATATGCATATGAATGAAAGAAATGAAATAGATAAGATGTTCTTTGATCAACCACCTATCCTGAAACATAATTTGCCTATTAAAACTCTGGGAGGTCCTCCTCCACCTAAAGGTGATCCTGTGTTTGAATTAAAACAATTGCCTGATACATTGAAATATGCCTATCTTGATGAAAAGGAGATATATCCTATTATTATTAGTGCTAACCTTTCAGAGCATGAGGAAAAGATATTATTAAAAACTCTGAGGAAGCACCGTGCCGCTATTGGATATACTCTTGATGATCATAAGGGCATTAGCCCCACTTTATGTCAGCACAAGATTAATATAGAGCCTGATGCTAAACCAGTTGTTAATCATCAGGTATAATCTATCCCATAGCCGATAGTAGATGGGTAAGTCCTGTTCATTGTGTCCCTAAGAAAGGAGGCATTACCATTGTTCCTAATGATAAAAATGAGCTTATCTCGCAAAGAATTGTAACTGGTTATAGGATGGTAATTGATTTTAGAAAATTAAATAAAGCTACTAGAAAAGATCATTACCGCTTGCCTTTTATTGATCAAATGTTAGAAAGATTGTCTAAGCACACACACTTTTGCTTTCTTGATGGATATTCCGGTTTCTCTCAAATAACTATATCACAATCCGACAAAGAGAAAACTACTTTCACTTGTCCTTTTGGAACTTATGCTTATAGACGTATGCCTTTTGGCTTATGTAATGCACTTGCTACCTTTCAAAGATATATGACTGCTATATTCTCTGACTTTTATGAAAAGATTGTTGAGGTTTACATGGATGATTTTTCCATTTATGAAACTTCTTTTGATGATTGCTTAAGCAATCTTGATCGAGTTTTGCAGAGATGTGAAGCAACTAATCTTGTTTTGAATTGGGAGAAGTGCCACTTTATGGTTAATGAAGGTATTGTCTTGGGGCATAAAATTTATGAACAAGGTATTGAAGTAGATAAAGCTAAAGTTGATGCAATTGAGAAGATGTCATGTCCTAAAGATATTAAAGGTATAAGAAGTTTCCTTGGGCATGCTGGTTTCTATATGAGGTTCCTTAAAGACTTCTCTAAAATTTCTAGGCCTCTTACTAATCTCTTGCAAAAAGATGTTCCGTTCGTTTTTTATGATGATTGTGTAGAAGCCTTTGAAACACTTAAGAAAGCCTTAACTTCTGCACCCATCGTTCAATCACCTGATTGGAACTTGCCTTTTAAAATTATGTGTGATGCTAGTGATTATGTTGTTTGTGCTGTTCTAGGACGAAGAGTTGATAAGAAATTAAATGTTATCCATTATGCTATTAAAACTCTAGACAATGCTCAAAGAAATTATGCTACTACTGAGAAAGAATTTTTAGCAGTTGCATTTGCTTGTGATAAATTCAGATCTTACATTGTTGATTTTAAAGTAATTATTCACACCGATCATGCTGCTATTAAATACCTTATGGAAAAGAAAGATGCTAAACCCAGACTCATTAGGTGGGTTCTTTTGCTTCAAGAGTTTGACTTGCATATTACTGATAGGAAGGGAGCTGAGAATCCCGCAGCTGATAACTTGTCTAGGTTAGAAAATGTTCTTGATGACTCGCTACCTATTGATGATAGTTTTCCTGATGAACAACTAGCTGTTATAAATGCTTCTCGTAACACTCCTTGGTATGCACACTATGCTAATTACATTGTTGTTAAATATATACCACCTAGTTTTAAATACCAACAAAAGAAAAAGTTCTTCTTTGATTTGAGACACTACTTCTGGGATGACCCACACCTTTATAAAGAAGGAGTAGATGGTATTATTAGGCATTATATACCTGAGCATGAATAGGAACAAATCCTATGGAAGTGTCACTCCAAGGCATACGGAGGACACCATGCTGGAGATAGAACTGCGCATAAGGTATTACAATCTGCTTTTTATTGGCATACTCTCTTCAAGGATGCACGTAAGTTTGTCTTATCTTGTGATGAATGTCAAAGAATTGGCAATATTAGCAGACGTCAGGAAATGCCTGTGAATTATTCACTTGTTTTGAACCATTTGATGTTTGAGGATTTGATTATATGGGACCTTTTCCTTCTTCCAATGGGTATACTCATATTCTAGTTGTTGTTGATTACATTACTAAGTGGGTAGAAGCTATTCCAACTAGTAGTGTTGATCATAAAACTTCTATTAAAATGCTTAAAGAAGATATTTCCCAAGGTTTGGAGTCCCTAGATATTTAATGACTGATGGTGGTTCACATTTTATCCATGGTGCATTCCGTAAACTCCTTGCTAAATATGATGTCAACCATAGAATTGCATCACCTTATCATCCTCAGTCTAGTGTCCAAGTTGAATTAAGCAATAGGGAAATAAAGTTAATTTTACAAAAGACCGTCAATAGATCTAGAAAGAATTGGTCTAAGAAGTTAGATGATGCATTGTGGGCATACAGAACTGCTTATAAAAATCCTATGGGCATGTCCCCTTATAAAAAGATCTATGGAAAAGCATGTCATTTACCTCTTGAGTTAGAACATAAAGCATATTGGGCAATTAAAGAACTTAACTATGATTTCAAACTTGCCAGTGAAAAGAGGTTATTTGATATTAGTTCTCTAGATGAATGGAGGACACAGGGTTATGAAAATGCTAAGTTATTTAAGGAAAAAAGTTAAAAGATGGCATCATAAAAGAATCCAAAACGGGAATTCAAAATAAGAGATCAAGTTTTATTATACAACTCTTATTTAAGATTCTTTGCTGGAAAGCTTCTCTCTAAATGGGAAGGACCATATATCGTTGAAGAAGTTTATCATTCCGGAGCAATCAAGATAAACAACACCGAAGGCACTAATCCGAAGGTGGTTAATGGGCAAAGGATTAAACATTATATCTCAAGTACGCCCATTAATGTTGAAACTAATATTATTCAAACTATGACACTAGACGAACACATAACGGAAACCTTCTGGATGCTCTAGAGCCCTGAAAAAGGGGTAGGTATGTGGTACGGTAAGTAAACCGACTCCAAAAGTTCCATAAAAGTACTTCCTGTCCGTTTTGGAATATTTAAAAAATTAGGAAAATAATAAACAGTCCGAAAAGTGCACGAGGGAGTGACAAGCCCTAGGGGCGCGGGCCACCCCCCTAGGCACGCCCCCCAGGGTTGTTGCCCTCTCGTGGACTTTCCTGTCTCCGTGTTTCTTCCATGTTACTTGTCCTACATGAAAAAAATTCATTATATATACTTCCCGAAGTTTTGACCAACATAACACAGAGATATCCCCTGTTCTTGTTTCGTGTTGTTTTCTGCTAGATTTTCAAGGCCAGGCATCATGTCTTCCTCCTCCTCCCACAACGTGGAAGACGATGCTTGGTTGATGCAGATGGAACTCAGGGGGGAGGAGGCCGAGGAGGCCACTATGGACGAAGATGAAGGACATTCGCTTGACGTCCACCCTCCAGCTTTGGAGAGAGGCACTCTAGCTGGCATCTCCACTATCCCGAATCCCCATCAAGCAATAAGGACTAAAAGTAATCATGAAGGCCAAGAGGTACAGGAAGGACCTCCCCCTAGGAGGCCCTTAATAGGTTACATCGAAATAATTTTCATAATTTGGTTCACAATTATGGGATTGAAAATACTCCTCGTATGCATATGCCATCCAATTGGGACATATCTCTCCCAAGAGAAAGTGATGCAGGAACAAACTCTTGGGGACCGGAGAATAAACATATCATGGCTGAGGTGGAAAAGAATACTGAGTTAATTTGTCAAGTGCTCGGGGAAATTCAGAGTTTGAGGGAGATACTCATGAGAATTGTGGAGGACAAGCCTACTACCTCATCATCACCATCATCGCCCAAGAAGGAGACTTGAGTACATGGGTATGGGCACTCCCCTTGGCTTGTGCCAAGCTTGGGGGAGGTGCCCCGGTATCGTATCACCATCACTTTTATCATCATTATCCATCTTAGTTCGATCCTTAGTTATTTCATGAATTAGAAGAATAAAGTTTTAGTATGATCTATTTTCGAGTGCTTGCTTAGTGATCTATCTATCTATGTAATCGAGTTGAGAGTTATATAATAAAGAGTAGTTTGAGTTTTTGCTTATTTACTTTTAAGTTTCAATCCTAGCAATGAAAATAATGAAAAGGATCATATGCTAATCTTATAGAAAGTAATGACATTACATAAGGAAAAGTATAAGTGGTAAAATTTATTGGAAGTTGACAAACATAGCATTGGTCAATGATGCAATTCATGAAAAAATTAATAAGGGAAGAGAAGATTCACATGCAAATACACTATCTTGGACATCATTTATGATTGTGGGCCCCCATTAAGTATTTTATGCCAAATTGTTGATGTTGGACAAGGAAGACAACGTAATGAATTATGTTTGCTTATATTCACATAGAAGTTATATTGTCATAGATCCTCCAACATGTGGTGCTTGCCCAATATATTTGCTAGCCAAAAAACCGCATTAACTAGAGATACTACTTGTGCATCCAAAAACCATAAACCCAGTTTCAAGTCATGAGAGTCCACTATACCTACCTATGGTTTGAATAAGATCCTTCAAGTAAGTTTTCATCGAAGCATAAAGAAATAAAAATTGCTCCTAAATATGTTTGATCTTTTATTGTAAGGGAAAGTAAGCGTTATACAAACTTGTGATGGCAAAGACATAAAAGCGACGGACTACATAATAATGATTGCTATCATAAGGGGCAATATAACATGACATTCCTTTGCACTAAGTGCTTGTGCATCCAAAAACAAAAAGTGCATGACAACCTCTGCTTCCCTCTACGAAGGGCCTATCTTTTACATTTATGTATTTACTTTTTATGCAACAGTCGATAGTGTTCTCCTCTATTCCTTTTTATTTTTCTCTTTTGTAAGCATCATGTGGTGGGGAAAGATCTAGGCACATATATCCAGTTTGATATGAGTGATCATGAGTTATTATTCTTGGCATCAGCCTTGTGGTGAATAAGTTGGGAGGCGAAACTATAAGCCCCTATCTTTCTATGTGTCCGACTGAAACTTTTTGCTCCATATATATGTTGTGAGTGTTAGCAATCATAGAAGACTAAATGATGGTTGAGTATGTGGACTTGCTAAAAAGCTCCAACATGAGTCCCTTCCTGAAAATATGATGAATTGCAATTGCATTGATGACTGAGAACATAGTTTGTTAGTTTTCAAGAAAGTTTATGCCGTATACTTCATTGTTGTGATGAATTGTTACTTGCTCATGAGAAGTTTTATGATATTGAATATTGCTGTTATGTTAATGACCGTATTTTATTTTTATCAACACCTCTCTCTCTAAGCATGTGGTCATGATTATCGATTTCGGTTTTCACTTAAGGACAAGCGAGGTCTAAGCTTGGGGGAGTTGATACGTCCATTTTGCATCATGTTTTTATGTTGATATTTATTGCATTATGGACTATTATTTCACTTTATGATACAATTCTTATGTCTTTTCTCTCTTATTTTGCAAGTTTCACATAAAGAGGGAGATTGTCGGCAACTGGAATTCTGGACCGAAAAGGGCTATATCGGAGGCATTTTTCCGAACATCTCCAAATGAGCTGAAAATTGACGAAGAATTATTTTGGAATATATCAAAATTATTGGCGAAAGAAGTACCAGAGGGGGACCCACCAGGTAGCCACAAGCCTGGGGGGCGCGCCCCACCCCCTGGGCGCACCCCCTGAGCTTGTGGTGAACCTGGCAGGCCTCCGAGGCCCATCTTCACCTATATGATGTCATTTGCCATAGAAAAAATCATAAGGAAGGTTTCGGGATGAAGCGCCGCCGTCTCGAGGCGGAACTTGGGCAGGAGCACTTTTGCTCTCCAGCGAAGCGATTCCGCCGGGGAAACTTCCCTCATGGAGGGGGAAATCGAAGCCATCGTCATCACCAACGATCCTCTCATCGTGGGAGGACCAATCTTCATCAACATCTTCACCAGCACCATCTCATTTCAAAGCCTAGTTCATCTCTTGTATTCAATCTTTGTCTCAAAACCTCAGATTGGTACCTGTGCGTTGCTAGTATGTTGATTACATCTTAAAGTTGATGCTTGTTGGTTTATTCGATGGAAGATCATATGTTCAGATCCATTATGCTATTCAATATCCCTATGATCTTGAACATAAATATGTTTTGTGAGTAGTTACGTTTGTTCTTGAGGACATGGGAGAAGTCTTGTCATAAGTAATCATGTGAATTTGGTATTCGTTCGGTATTTTGATGATATGTATGTTGTTCTTTCCCTTAGTGGTGTTATGTGAACGTCGACTACATGACACTTCACCATATTTGGGCCTAAGGGAAAGCTTGTGGAGTAGTTATTAGATGATGGGTTGCTAGAGTGACAGAAGCTTAAACCCTAGTTTATGCGCTATTCCGTAAGGGGCTGATTTGGATCCATATGTTTCATGCTATGGTTAGATTATTCTTAATTCTTCTTTCGTAGTTGCGGATGCTTGCGAGAGGGGGTAATCATAAGTGGGAGGCTTGTTCAAGTAAGAAAAGCACCCAATCACCGGTCCACCCACATATCAAATTATCAAAGTAACGAACGTGAATCAAACAAACATGATGAAAGTGACTAGATGAAATTCCCGTGTGTCCTCAAGAACTCTTTACTTACTATAAGAGTTTGTTCTGGCCTGTCCTTTGCTACAAAAAGGATTGGGCTACCTTGCTACACCTTAGTTACCGTTACTATTACTTGCTCGTTACCATTTTCCTTGCTATCAAACTATCTGTTACCGACAATTTCAGTGCCTGCAGAAAATACCTTGCTGAAAACCGCTTGTCATTTCGTTCTGCTCCTCGTTGCGTTCGACACTCTTACTTATTGAAAGGACTATGATTGATCCCCTACACCTATGGGTCATCACCTGCCGGAGGGGGAAATCATCACTGGAGGCTATCTTCATCAACCGGCGGTCACCATGACGAGGAGGGAGTAGTTCACCCTCGGGGCTGAGGGTATGTACCAGTAGCTATGTGTATGATCTCTCTCTCTCTCTCTCTCTCTTTCTCTCTCTCTCTCTCTCGTGTTCTTGATTTGGCACGATCTTGATGTACCGCTAGCTTTGTTAATATAGTTGGATCATATGGTGTTTCTCCCTCTCTATCTTGTTGTGATGAATTGAGTTTTTACCTTTGAGGTTTCACTATTATCGGATTGAATACTTTTTGGATTTGAGAACACTTGACGTATGTCTTGCATGTTGATACGTATGGTGACAATGGGGTGAGGTTGATGCACGTTTTCATCCTACTTTCTCTGGTAGAAACTTTTGGGGCACCCTTTGGAGTTCTTTGTGTTGGATTGAATATTATGAATCTGAAGTTGTTTGATGCATATCGAATAATCAACTCACGAATATGTGTGGTGACATTGGAGTATCTAGGTGACATTAGAGTTGGTTGATGCGTATCATATGGTGTTATTTTAGTACGAATTCTAGGGCTGTTTGTGACACTTATAGGGATGGCTCACTAGATTGATGGAAAAAGATAACTTTGAGGTTGGTTTCTTAACCTACAACAATTTCATCTTATGTTCTCTACTAGATAATAACTTGGGAGTGACTCTTTGTTGCACGTTGAGAGATTGCACTAGTGAAAGTATGAACCCTAGGCCTTGTTTTGAAGCATTGCAAAACCGTTTGTGCTCCCTTTTATCACTTGGTACCTTGTTGTTTTTATATTTTCAGATACAAAAACCTATATTTACTATCCAGACTACACTTGTATCACCATCTCTTCGCCGAACTAGTGCACCTATACAATTTACCAATGTATATATTGGGTGTGTTGGGGACACAAGAGATTTCTTGTATTCGATTGCAGGGTTGTTTGAGAGAGACCATCTTTGTCCTACGCCTCCCACGGATTGATAAACCTTAGGTCATCTACTTGAGGGAAATTTGCTGCTGTCCTACAAAATTCTGCGCTTGAAGGCCCAACACGAGTCTACAAGAATAAGTTGTGTAGTAGACATCAAGCTCTTTTTTGGCTCCGTTGCCTCGAAGGTGAGTGCTTGAAGGTATATTTTTAGATCTTGCAATTGAATCTTTTAGTTTCTTGTTTTATCACTAGTTTGGTTTATAAAAGAAAACTACAAAAAAAGTGGAAGTGAGGTTGCCTCATATTCTTCGTCTTTATAATGTGTTTCTTGAAAATGAAGGAAAGGAAAATTGTGCCAAAGTGTTAGAAGAAGATTTCTATAAAATGTTTGGCATAAAATCTTTGAATGATAAGCATGATTGCAATGTTGCTAGTATGAATTCTTTGATTATCCATGATGTTAATGATATGCAAAGACATAAGCTTGGGGATGCTATGTTTGATGAAGATGATATTTTTAGTCCCCCAAGTTTTGATGAGCAAATTTATTATGACGATAGCATGCCTCATATTTATGATGATTATAAGGTTGAAAGTGGGTTTGGAAGAGTGTCAACTCTAGGTAGTAAGTATCCCACTATTATGGAGGGTGTTGAATCTTATTATAATGATAAAAGTGGATTTGGAGAGGGCATGACTTTTTTTAGTGATGAATAATCCACTATTTTGGAAGAGGTTGCAATTGATTATGACAACAAAGTTGCTATCCATGATGATTATGGTGATGACATGTATGCTATAATGAGTGATGATAACCATGAAACTTGTCATCATGATTTTAATTTTCAATTGGATTATGCCAATCAATTATCACATGATAGTTATTTCATTGAATTTGCTCCCACCACTATTGATGAGTATAAATTTGCTTATATGGAGAGTAATAAAAATTATATGCTTGTAGATCATGAAAATAATGCTTTATGTGATAGTTATATTGTTGAATTCATTGATGATGCTACTGAAAATTATTATGAGAGAGTAACATATGCTTTTACATACCTCACTAATATCAAGTTTCCTCTCTATGTGTTGAAAGTTTGGAGGTTATGCTTGTTTTGCCTTCCTATGCTAGTTGATTCTTGCTCCCATAAATTGTTTGCTAACAAAATTCCTATGCATAGGAAGTAGTCTAGGCTTAAATGTTCTTGGCATGTGTTTCATGAGGCTCTCATTATGTTTCAAGTCTTTACTTCTATGTGAGCATCATTGAAATCATCATGCCTAGCTTAAAAGGCGTTAAAGAAAAGCGCTTGTGGGGAGACAACCCAATACTTATACCTACTATTTTTGTGTGTTAACATGATTAATCTTTTGTACTGATCATGTTTTATAGCTTTTGTTTCAATAAAGTGCCAAGTAAAGCCTTTGGGATAGTGTGGATGATAGTTGACTTGATTTTGTACAAAAACAGAAACTTTTGTGTGCAGTAATAGAATTGTTTAAAATCACTGCAGAGTCAAAAAAATTCTGAATGTTTTGCACATGATTGATATACACATTGTCTACATTATCCTAATTTTTCAGAATTTTTGGATTTACATAACTATGGTTGTTGTTCAAATCATTACAGACTATTCTGTTTTTGACAGATTCTGTTTTCAACGCATAGTTTGCTTGTTTTCTAGTTTCTATGGCTTATATTGGTCAATATAAATTGTGGAAATAATAGGGTGCAGTAAGTATTATGTAAGAACAATTATGAATCTTGTCTTGACAGTACCAAAGTTAATGATTTTCTCTTTATCATACTAACTTATCTCATGAAATTCCGTTAAGTTTTGTGTGATTGAAGTTTTCATGTTTTGGGTGAGATGTCGATATGAGGAAAATAAGGAGTGGCAAGACCCTAAGCTTGGGGATGCCTAAGGTGCCTCAAGGTAATATTCAAGGAATACCCAAGCGTCCAAGCTTGGGACATCCCCTCTTTCGTCTTCAACATTATCGGTAACCTCACTTGGAGCTATATTTTTATTCTCACATGATATGAGTTCTGCTTGAAGCATCATTTTCTTTTGTTGAGGTTTACTTGCTGTTATTTAGAATAAATTTTTGTACCTTTTATTTCAACTAGTAAAATTGCCCATGCATTGCAACGGAAGAAAAGGTAGATTTCATCATCATGTAGAATGCACATCGACGCGACAGCACATACACCATTGTGCACGATGCTACTAGAGATCCGCCTCTTGTCCGCAGTCCACCATCACCATGATGACCCCACACGCAGCAGGGCGTGGCAACCATGGTGTTGGTGAGGTCCTTGAGGCACCAGATAGGCGCCCAACATTGTCTCCATCCTCTTATACTCCTCCGCCCAACAAGTGGTCAACTGGACTATATGTAAATTACCTCCAAAATTCCTTCACCCTCTATACAAAGCCATTACATGAACTAATAAGGTATGGAGGACAAAAAAACAGATGATACTACTTGTTATGAGTAGTATGCTTAACTAACAAATGGCCAATACCTGTTGCTGAATTATATTGATGACGTTTGCTAGTAATACTTCACTGCTGAGTTCCACCTCTTTAATTCCATGACCATATATCATTAGCTCAAATAGCAGACCACCATATCAAATATTTTCTTTATATTATAGGGATGTTTTAGCTTGTGTGCATATAATTTAAATCTTATTACATAGTAAGTTAACTCAAGAGAGGAGGCAACACTTGGGAGAGATCAAATGTCAAACATGACAATATTCATATTATTTTATTCATCAATACACAAATATTAACTCACTGATCAACATGTACTAAAAAGATAATCTATCTAGCTAAGCACATCAGGAATCCAACCTCAAAAGATATTAATTCATTGATTCTTCATATCCTTGTGTTTCCATCCATAAACAAAGTACTATCCAATAGATTAATGTGGGATTAAGGATGAAAAACTAAACCTGAAGATCAAATCAGTCTTCTTAGTTAGCTCATCATGCGCGCCGCGACCAAGTTGTTCACTTTCAAAGTGAACCTCCAAATAAGAGGACTGGAAAACTCTCGTCCCTCATTCATAATGCTACTGCTGTTATCTAGACGGCTTTTCAGGACTCGCAATATAGCACGGTGCAAAGGGGCTGGTAGGCCTTGATCTTGCCGACAATCTCCCATTACCTGAAGAAAAACAGATGATCCATATAAGTCTAAACCTACTAATAAAGTAAGATGCGTTTTGCTAATTTTTTTCATCCATTCACCACCGAAAATACTTTTTTTATATCCAAGGTGGTACTAAATTTTTGTGGTCCAGCTGCTAGAAAAGAAAACAAAAGAGTTTTGTCCAGAATTTCGTACGTGGGCCGCATGCGCTAAGATCCAGAAAAGCCACACATTTTATATCCTGCGCATGCTGCTGAGGAATCTTATTTGTCGCACAGAGCGACATATAGTTGGAGCTTCCCATCTGTCGCCCAATGTTGGGCCGGTCCATTTCCGTTTTTTCTGTGTTTTTTTTTTCTATTTTTCAATTTTCCCTTTCCATAAATCTATTTTTTTAATTTTCCCAAATTTCGTTTTTTGTAATAATTTTCATTAAATCTTAGAATTTTAAAATTTGTTCCCATTTTCAAAAATATTTGGAACTTTAAATTTCTATTTTCGTTCAAAATTTTCACGAAATTCAAAAAATATTCACATTTTTAGAAAAAATTCCAAATTTTTTCGAGATTTGTAAAAAAAATCATTTTAAAAATAATAGAAATTCAGAAAATGTTATTTTTATTGAAATGTTAACAAATTCAAAATAATGTTTGTAATAAAAAATACATTTTTCAAAATGGTTTTGAATGTTCAAAACAAGTTTCCATTTTTTAAAATTGTTCACAATTTCGAAAAATGCTCGTTTCTCCGCCTTAAAAATGGTCCTGTTTTCAAAAAATGTTTGTGAATTTAAAAAATCTTCCTATTTCAATTTTTTTTGCCTTTTTCCACAAATTAACGCTTTTTCCAAAAAAAATGCTCATATGTTTTTAAAAAAACTGGAGGTCACCACAACCTCGACAAGGAGGTGGACCTGAAGGAAAAAAAGGCACGAGTTGAGTAGTGGCCGCCACTCGGACCAGCCCCACTACTATAAACATCTCGCGGACCAAACATGACCCACGAGAACACCACAGCTCTCCGCTCTGTCGCTCCACTGTTGTGGGGAACATTCTGATGGACACATCAATTATCTCTTTCGATGCTTCTCGCAAAAATATCTCTCCCGTTGCAACGCACGGGCATATTTGCTAGTCTCTCCTAAATTATAACACAAGTATTAATTTGATTTTCTACTACTCAAAAATTACAATCCTATTACATATTGAGAAGATAGTAACTTCTGCCAAGAATAATTCTAGGAAATTATACACTTGCACTCACTTTGAGTTGCACTTTTTTTTTCTATTTCTGCTATGCCACCTCGTACATGTTCACATTGTGTACCCATAAAATCAACCCTTTGTCCAATAAAATATGATCATGCCAAGAATTGTAACTCCCCTAATTCTAGAATATCAGCAGCAAAGAGAGCATCATGACTGTTCATATTGTTTAGAAGCAGGAAGACTTACCGTGCATCATGATTGTTTATTTTTGCACGTACCCTCGTCCAATGCAGCTTTCAGAAGAGTGCCAACAATAGTTTCTCCTCCTGCCTGAGGATTTAACTAACCTTTTTTTATCACGTGTTGTTACAAGAACCATCAGAGGATGTTCATATGAAGTTAAAGCCCGCATGTACTGGTTTTCAATCTCAGCTTCCTACAATCTTTTTTTTAACATTTTAGCTGTACGCTAGATGTATAGGGAGATTTGTTTCCTGTACAGTAGCATTATGCCAGTCTGACTATTGGCTTAGTCGTGATTATTTTCCCTGAACATCTTTGTTGAGAGAACATGTACATATCTCAAAGGAAAAGAAGGCACCATAATCATTCTCTAACGAACAATCTCTTGTTTAGATCTAGGCTACTATAAAATATTCAAGAACTGCACTTTGCCTCAAAGTAATGTGTTGATGTTAATCCTGGTTGTTTCAAAATGTACAAGGGATATCACTTAACGATGATATAGCTAGTTTTACTCCCAAATCCCATATATCTTCATTTAGAACTATTTACATATCATTTACTTAAGTAAAAACCCAAGTTATCCTCTGGCATAGCTCTGACTATATCAAGAAGGATATCTTATGCAAAGGTATATACATCACAACAACCAAGAGCTGTTGGTTGTCATCGTTCTTTGTAACAACCAAGATCTGGTCAGTTTCTAACTACGGCCTTCTCAGTAAGAAAGCCCCCATCTATTCAAGAATGGAAGGTATAAATCCTAGTTAGGCATAGTTCAAAAGATCATCTTAGCCAAGTCATTATGTCAATTTATGAATGCAATGTTTGCGTTATGGATAATTGTATTTACAGGGAGCAATGGTGTAAAAACTGAAGAGCTAGAAGCATCATATCGGTGGACCGTGTACATCTTTGTTGCAGCATAGAGAACTTAGGATGGTTTATGTGTAAATCCACAAGCAGGGAGGCTAGAGGCTCATCAGCAGAGTTCTATCAAACTTCCTGGTTGAATTTTATATGATCCGCTTTTTTCAGGATTAAGCTAAATTGCTCTTGTGCTCTATTGGTTGGGAGATCATGAATTCAGTTTCATCATGGGGCAAAGCAAAGGTGGCAAATTACAAGTCCTGGCTTATATAAGGTGTATGTGCTGCAACATGTCAATACGCACAGAAAAAACATGAAACACACTTCTGTTGTTGCACTGAAACACAAATGTAATATGCACATGTCTATATCTGATTCCAGTCTTATATTTTATTCAAACTATGGTTATGTGTATGTCCAAACATGTCGAATTAGCATGTTTCAATTTAGCCTTTACACTTAAATCAAATAAAATGCACACATGGCATTTAGAACAGAGGTACACCACAACAGATGTAACCAAGGTGTAAGCTTGTATTTTTCAGGGAAGTGTATTGTTTCTTCTTTTCTTTTCTTTCTTTTGATAAAAGAGGAGTGTCTTGTTCAGACAACATACAATCGGGAAAACTTCATACCACACGTAGAAGGACCGATCTGGCTGATTTCCTCGACTACCGTCTGCAAGGATTTTGCTAATCATGAAAATTAGAACGCTTGAGTATCCTCATAATTGGTTGGGAGCATGGGAGTTCAGTATCCTCCTACCTGGTCGATGACAGGGGACTCCCGCCTAATTCCCCTAGTTTTGTCCAAGAAAAGTCTAAGTTGTAGAAATTAATGGGCAATATGCACCACAACCTCAGGAGCTTCTTCTGGTAGCACTTTTTTTTTTGCAAAATATATAGCTGTATTTTTTTCTAATGAAATAATCTAACTGAATCTGCAGCTGCATAGAATCTTCAGTAAAACACAGTTGTAGTGTTGTACATATATCTGAGGCCAAAATCAGAATACATGAGAGCACACTGCACAAAAATAGGGAAAAGAAAATAGTCTCCAACAACATGTTAACTAAGAAGTGTTGAAATATGTACCGTATCAATCTCTATGTAGTTTCTTTGTATAGGCTGTAATTACTTTGCAACTGTAATCCTTGCCATGTAATCCCCCTGGCATATAATAGAGAAGCGTGACCCAATCAAGGGTATCACACGCATATTACCCCAATTAGGATTTATTGACGAGAAGGTGCACACTGCATGCTAGCACCTAATAAATCTCACGCCAAGCCAATAAATCAGCAAAAAATTACGAGGCAAACAGAGAAAATCTGAACTAACCTTGCTGCTCCTCCTCTGGCTGGCCCTCCCTTGGCTACTGCTCCAAGCGCGCGGACACGGCCGTGCATCCAGTTCTCTCTGAGAAGTCTCCACGCAGGACCTCCTCTCCCATGCGCACAGTGAGCGGCTGCTCGCGCACGGCAACCATGCAGATATCAGTAATGAAAATTATGTTGAATCACTCTTTTTCTTCCTCCACCCAGCCTCCCAATTCAAGCTCGCCACTGCAGGCAATTGCATATCAGATAGCAATGTGCTATCTGAACACCATTGAATAACTCAAAGCAACAGTCTTCGGTCACCTTACCTGGCACCTGGTGTCTTTTGCATATAAGTTCTGAATATGCAAGAAAGGTTTTCTATACTCTCCAAGAATTTATCATCAATCTTGATTGCAACAGGAGTAAGGATAACAAAAGGGGCCAAAGGGGCATATGTGATTTGTACCATAAGTGGTCACTGTGCAAGCTGAAAATTATCAGTACAATCAAGTCTATTTGTACCATAACTATTCCCTATATCAATGAATACTTGGAGTTTGTATCTAATACTGAAATATATTAGAGATAATTTTCAGAACGGTACATTCTGTAATATGTAGTACTCCTATTAAAGAACTGATAGACCATTCAGTTTTCTAATAATGCGATGAATTTTTCAACCATTACCAATGCGCGGACCTTTGATGAATCAACTAACATTAACCATGTAAATATTCAAATCAGTGGAGTACCTTGTTGTCGACCATCAGAGAAACTTGCAGTTATGCCTCACCGGCCACAGTGTCCGCATGCAGAATGCAACGGGAGCACACTATCTCAGTAAATACTTGGAACACGTTGTTGTTGTGCTCACGGACATCGTAAAACAAAATCACCAGACTGCGCACACACACGCCTAGAAACTGACATTGACGACTCGGCAGACCATGTGGCAACGTCCGCGCTCACCGCTTCCCCAATGTGCTCAAGGTGGCCCTCCTCCACCACAAGATGGTTGTGTTGGATGGCGTCGGAGAGGTACGCTATCGGCACGATGGCTGGAGACGGGAAGGTTGCCACTGCCGTGGTGGGAGGGACAGGACCATCAGCCACGAACAACATCAAAGTGAAATTGTCCTGAAAAAGCAAAGAAAAGCAAATGAATCCAGTGCCCTAGCTACATTTAGAGAAGTAGCTATCCAAATTTAAATGTAGTAGTCATACACAAGAGCAACCAAACTCATATTTGCTCCATACTGACTTTTGCTTTGTCTATGCATTGCATGCCGCCGGCCACTTCGCTTGATGCAGCTGCACCTGCAGCCACAATGGAACTGCATAAAACAGAAAATCAACCTAAGCATCCGAACAAACACAAACAAGTTTGTAGATTCGGCAAGTGAGAAGCGCCGAGACATGAACCGACATCGGTGGCGCCCTCCATTAATCTGCTAGGCTAGGGCGACAGTGCGTGGAGGGCACCGAGGAAGGGAGCTTTGAGTGACGGCACACGGGATCAGCGGAGCGGGGTGGCCCGGCGGAAGCTCATAGGTGGCTGGGGGCGGCGGCGCTCAAGGTCCAGGGGAGCATAGCAGGCGAGGCCCTTGAGATGTGGATGGGCATGTGGGGAGCCGATGGCGATGGGAAACCTAGATAGTAGCATATGGCCTAGCGGGAAGCGGTGGCAGTGGGTTCCTAGGCGGCGGTGGCGGCCACAGGGAGGTTGATGCGGTAGGAGACGATGGCGACGCATGGGAAGGCCGGGCCGTCCGGATTTTTTAAACCGACGGTCGTCCGGATTGAGGAAGAACTGGACTTCCAGGGAGGTGGAGAGCACCGGGGAGCCGGCGGTCGGGACACCGTTTGGGCCGCCGGCGAGGACCTACGATGGCCGCATCAAGGGGAAGGAGAAGAGGGCGGCAGATGCCCGGAGAGGAAGACCGGCCACGCGGCCGCGTGTGGCGGCGGCGGTTCCGTCCGTACGCATAGAGGAGATCCCCTCCCGTGCTTTTTCTGTCAGCCCGATGCGCTTTCCTCCTGTGCAAGTACCATAGGGGGCTCTCTGCAAAAACGAAACGTTTTTTCCCTGTTTATAACACTTAAAATTGTACCACAGGTTTAATACCCAAAACAGCAGGGTCTTTTTTGTAAAGGTGTCGCGACGGTGAGTGGGCAGAAGCAATAGCCGCTTTATTATTAGGGAAAAATAAAAGTGTTCAGTATAGCCTTTACCATGCTTATGTTGCTGTTTGAAAACAGAAAGTTTTCTATTATTGTCTGAATTCTCTAGAAAAGTCAGAACATGGTAAAATCTTGCATTTCTTATACAGTAATCTATGATGAAATTTCTACAGTTTGGAAAATTTTCAAATTTTTTGGAGTTAAAGTAGTATGATCTTTCTTTATCCTTTACAGACTGTTCTGTTTAGACAGTTTGCTGCTATGTTTGCATTGTTTGCTTGTTTAATCATTCTATTTAAGGATATGAGTATTAAATATGTAGAGAAATTTAGTATGCAATGTTAAATTATAATTTTAGTAATTTTTTATAGTATAGAATGATAAGGTTTTGCATTCATTTATACCAACTTATCTCGTGAGTTCTTGTTGGGTTTTGTGTGAATGAAGTTTTTGAGATTTAGAGAAACCATGATATGAGAGGAATTAAGGAGACACAAAAGCTCAAGCTTGGGGATGCCCAAGGCATCCCAAGATAATATTCCAAGAAGTCTCAAGCATCTAAGCTTGGGGATGCCCCGGTAGGCATCCCACCTTTCTTCATCAACAATTATCGGTTAGTATCGGTTTAGCCTAAGTTTTTACTTGTTCACATGAGATGTGCTATTCTTGGAATGTCATTTTATTTTGTTTTATTTGCTGTTTGAATAAAATACTTAAGATATGAAATTTTTAGATGAGAGAGATTCCTAACATAGCTACCTATTTACTTAACTACGCATTTGATCTTCACTTATATCTTTTTTGAGTAGTTTATCATTTACTCTTGTTCTTCACTTATATCCTAAGAGTAAATTGTTGAATGAATTGAATATCATAAAGTTGAAATTATATGTGCTTCATATACTTGTCTCATGCCTACTAGTAGTTTCACATTGGGTTCATCGAGTAAAATCTATTGAAGTTTGACAATCACAATATTGGTCATACAAGCAATGCATGAACGATTAGTATAAGGATGAGAAATTTAACATACAAATATATTATCTTGGACATCTTTTATGATTGTGAATACCCATTAATTATTTTCAAACTCAAGCAAATTAGTTGAAGTTGGCCGAGGAAGACAGCGTAATGAGTTATGGTTGTGTATATTTGTATAGAAGTTATATTGTTATGGATCCTCCAACATGTGGTACTTGTTTAGAATCTTTTGCTAGCCAAAATTTCTGTACTAAGCGGGAATACTGCTTGTGCATCCAAAATCCTTGAGCCAAGTTTCTTCCATGAGTGTACACCATACCTACCTATATACGGTATTACCCTGCCATTCCAAGTAAATTTGCATGTGCCATCTCTAAATCTTCAAATAAACATCTGTTTTGTGTGCCCGTACCGCTCATGAAGCGGCAAGGGGTGGTCAGTATCTTCCATGGTAAGCGGGTTATTCTCATGATGGGTGTTTATTCACTTGTCATTGCACGAGAGAGGCTGGTAATTGGGATGCCCAGTCCCATGATTAAAACGAAAAATAATGAAACAAACTCCCCCGGAAAGTTGATTATACGGAGGGCACCCAAGGATTCGGCTAGCCATGGCTTGTGTTTGAATGGTTGAGGGGGAGTAAATGTTTCATTTCCGCTTGGGAACCTCCTATAATGTATTTAGCATGGAAGATATTGAGAACACTCGGTCATGACATTGACAGGAAAGTCATGCCTCTCAAAATGTATTCATCTCTGTTTTAAGCAATGAGCTCTGGTACCTCTGCAAATCCATGCTTCCCTCTGTGAAGGGCTCATCTTTTACTTTTTCTGTTAAATTTTTTTTTTGAGTCAATGTCTTATTCCAACCTATTCTTTGGTTGGCAAGCATCATGTGGTGGGGAAAGATCCAGGCACATATGGCCATTCAAATATATTTCATCATGAATTATTATTGTTGACAATTATCTCTATGATAAATGAGTTGGGAGGCGAAACATTAAGCCCCTGTCTTTCTCTCTGTTCGATGGATGCCATTAGTTCTAAAAATATGCTTTGAGTACTAGCAATCATAGAAGAATATATGATGATTGAGTATGTGGAGCTCTTACTTAGACTTTGTTGAAAACAATATGCATTGCAATTGTTTGGTGACTAAGAACATAAGTTGTTAAGTTTCAAGAGAATGAATTGTTTGAACCATAACATGTGAGTTGATTGCTATTTTATGATGATGAGTTTTATGAGAAAGAGTTGCTGTTATGATGCTAGGAAAAGTATTGAAATTATCATTGATCAAACTAATGCACTATGCTAACATTCACACTTCATAAATTATTTCTTTTGTCATTTACCTACTCGAGGAGGAGCAGGAATTAAGCTTGGGGATGATGATACGTCTCCAACGTATCTATAATTTATGAAGTATTCATGCCATGTTTACAACAATTTTATATGGTTTTGCTATGATTTGAATGGAACTAACCCGGACTGACGCTGTTTTCAGCAGAACTATCGTGGTGTTGTTTTTTGTGCAGAAATAAAAGTCCAAGGGATGGGCTGAAACTTTTTGACAACTTTTTTTGGAACAAAACAGACCCTAGAAACTTCATGGGAGGATCAGAAGAGCCACGAGGGCCGCACGAGCCACTTGGGCGCGCCCAGGGGGTGGCCGTGCCCAAGTGCCTCGTGGGTCCCTCGTAACTCCTTTTTGTGTGATTCCAACTCTGAAAATTTGTATAAATAGGGAAACCCCTAGAAATAACCCTAGAAATTCAATACCGTCGCTGCAAGCCTCTGTACCAAAGAGATCCCATCTTGAGCCCTGTTCCGGCACCCTGCCGGAGGGGGAAATTATCACCGGAGGCCATCTTCATCATCCTGGAGGTCACCGTGATGAGGAGGGAGTAGTTCACCCTTGGGCTGAGGGTATGTACTAGTAGCTATGTGTTTGATCTCTCTCTCATGTTCTTGATTTGGCACAATCTTGATGTACCGTGAGCTTTGTTAATATAGTTGGATCATATGGTGTTTCTCCCTCTCTATCTTGTTGTGATGAATTGAGTTTTTACCTATGAGGTTTCACTATTATCGGAATGAATAATTTTTTGATTTAAGAACACTTGATGTATGTCTTGCATGTGGATACCTAAGGTGACAATGGGGTGTTCTATTGATTCACTTGATATATGTTTTGGCAATCAACTTGCGGATTCCCGCGGTGACATTGGGGTAATCTAGGCATAGAGGTTGATGCACGTTTTCATCCTACTTCCTCCGGTAGAAACTTTTGGGGAACTCTTTGAATTTCTTTGTGTTGGATTGAATATTATGAATCTGAAGTTGTTTGATGCATATCGAATAATCAACTCATGGATACTTGTGGTGACATTGGAGTATCTAGGTGACATTAGAGTTGGTTGATGCGTATCATGTGGTGTTATTTTAGTATGATCTCTAGGGTTGTTTGTGACAATTATAGGGATGACTCAATAGATTGATCGGAAAAAATAACTTTGAGGTGGTTTCTTACCCTACAACAATTTCATCTTATGTTCTCTGCTAGATAAGAACTTTGGAGTGATCTTTGTCGCACGTTGAGAGATTGCACTAGTGAAAGTATGAACCCTATGCCTTGTTTTCAAGCATTGCCACACCGTTTGTGCTCCCTTTTATCACTTCCTACCTTGCTATTTTTATATTTTTAGATTACAAAAACCTTTATTTACTATCCATAGTACACTTGTATTACCATCTCTTCGCTGAACTAGTGCACCTCTATAATTTACCACTGTATTGGGGACACAAGAGATTTCTTGTATTCGATTACAGGGTTGTTTGAGAGAGACCATCTTCATCCTACGCCTCCCACAGATTGATAAACCTTAGGTCATCCACTTGAGGGAAATTTGCTACTGTCCTACAAAACTCTGCTCTTGGAGGCCCAACACGAGTCTACAAGAATAAGTTGTGTAGTAGACATCACAAGGCCAAACAAGGACACTTAACCCCAACCTCGGATGCCCTGTATAAATCCCCCTCCTTATTATATTTTTCTGTATCTTTTAAAGTTTATTTGATAAGCTCAGCATGTACGGTTTGACCCTATAAATCAAAGAAAATGACCTTTTACGGTTATTGCGCATATACTTGTGTCATTTTTCTTTTATTTTGTTGCCTCTGAGCCAAAGACAACCATTGGATACAATATCTTTTAAAATGATTAGTTGTCGACCGGGGGTTCAGATTTAAAACCTTTCCTAGTTAATCATTCCGATACTGACATAAAAATATTCGGTGTCTCGGATATTGCATTATATGCATCAGTTTCGAATCATGTCTTTGGTCAATAGTTGGGTTGCCTAGCTCATGTGCTTACCACTTACGTTTTTGAATTATTCGGCTAAGGGTGTAAAGGGAGAACCACTATGATTGTACTTCCTGCTAGATTAGTAAGTACCTCAGCGGAGAAAGCCAAAAACTGACTGTCATGATAGGTGTAAATTGGTCAGCAATCCGATGACTGTGTCAAAGTAAAATTTGATAGAGATTACACCGTGTCAAATGAAGGGTCCTAGTCAAATGGATCGAAGTGTTAAATGGCCCGAGCTTGGTGTGTCCGACCACTGCACACTCTGGGGGCTAGTCAATGGCCCCCACAGTCAAGCTCCTATGACTAAGTGAAAGTTATAAAGCTGAATAGTCTGATTCCCTAGTTTCTATTAACAAAAACCGCCTCCAGGCACCGAGACGTCGGCTAAGGATTGAAGTGTTATAGAAACACCCTGTGTAGCATCTATGCGGGGGTAGAAGCCAATGACTGGCTACTTTCAGTATTAATAAATGATCGCGCAGGAGTGAAAATAAACATATCGGCTAATAAAAATCCAGACATTTCAAAATAAAGCTTGTCTTTTTTACATAAGAAAGCCTTGGCATTATGACGAGATGTCTATAATAGCATTGCATTCTTGCTACACCTAACCTCAGTTGTCCGGGAACCATCCATCACCTCTGGCAGGTACGTTTCGGGAGTCTGATTCCTCCTTTCAGGGGGCCCCGCAGCCACATCCTCCGTCTGGACACCAAGATAATGCATCTTCATAGACGCATAGGCCAGTTGAGCGCCCTCCAGGTAGCCGGAGTGCTTCCAGATGTGGACTTGGGGGTTGGCTCCTCGGAGCCGCTGAGCCAGTCCGAAGAAACTGCTCGGAAGTGGCTCCGTGGGCCAGAGGTTGATGCAGATGTCCTCCATGACTGGGCTCACCATGTGATATAGCTCCATGCTACTTGTCATATGTGTTGGGATTTCCCCAAAGAGGAGGGGTGAAGCAGTATAGTAGACATAAGTATTCCCTCAGTGAGAACCAAGGTTATCGAACCAATAGGAAGCAAACTCTCGTCTTCAGCACCTACACACACAAAAGCAAATACTTGCACCCGACGCGGGCAAGAGGGTTGTCAATCCCCTTGAACTCTACTTACAAGGATTAATTCTGATAGTGATAGATAGATAAAAAAAAGTAAAATAAAAGTAAATAAATTGTATTAAAGTTTTTTTAATAATATGGTAAAAGTAGACCCGAGGGCCATAGATTTCTCTAGAGGTTTCTCTCTCGAACACATAACATATGGTCGACGAACAAATTATTGTTGGGCAATTGATAGAAAAACACGTAGTTATGACGTATTTGTGGCAATGATCATGTATATAGGCATGATGTCCATGACAAGTAGATTGACTCCTGCATGGATCTACTACTATTACTCCACCAATCGACCGCTATCCAGCATGCATCTATGGTATTAAGTTCATGACAAACAGGGTAACGCTTTAAGCAAGATGACATGATGTAGACAAAGTAAACCCAATCAATATGAATAAACCCCGACATTTTACCCTTAATTGCAACAACACTATATGTGCCTCGCTACCCCTACTTTCACTAGGTGAGGACACCACAAGATTGAACCCATTACAAAGCACCTCTCTCACTGAAGATAAATCAATCTAGTTGGCCAAACCAAACGGACAGATCAGAGAGAAATACAAAGCTATAACAATCCTGCATAATAAAGTTCAGAAAAGACTAAATTACTTTCAATGAATGATCTGATCATAAACCCACAATTCATCGAATCCCAACAAACACACCGCAAAAGAAGATTACATCAGATAGAACTCCAAGAGGATCAAGGAGAACATTGTATTGAAGATCAAAGAGAGAGAAGGAGCCATCTAGCTACTAGCTATGGACCAGTAGGTCTAAGGTAAACTACTCACGTATCATCAGAAGGCAGCAAGGATGATCTAGAAGCCCTCCGTGATAGATTCTCCCTCCGACAGAGTACTAGAAAAGGCCTTCAGATGGGATCACGGAAGAACAGAAGCTTGAAGCGGTGAAAAAGTGTTTCGGGTGGCTCTCTGGGAATTTCCCAATTGGAGAATTTATAGAACTGGAATTAGGCCAGACGGGGTCACATGGGGCCCATAAGGTAACATGGCACGCCCTACCCCCTTGGGCACGCCCTGTTGCCTTGCCGTCTCCTCGCTTCATGTCTGGTCTCCTCCCAAAGCTTTTAGGGTCTCTTATGTCTAGACAAAATCGTGAAAAAATTTCGTAGCATTTGGACTCCGTTTGGTACTGATTTTCTGGAAAACCAAAAACAAGTAGAAAACAGCAACTATCACTAGGCACTGGGTTAATAGGTTAGCTCCCAAAAATGATATAAAATAGCATATAAATGCATATAAAGCATCCAAGATTGATAATATCATAGCATGAAACAATAAAAAATTATAGATACACTGGAGACTTATCAGCATCCCCAAGCTTAATTCCTGCTTGTCCTCGAGTAGGTAAATGATAAAAACAGAATTTTTGATGTGAAATGCTACCTAACATGTGTATCATGTAATCTCTTTATGGTATAATCATTGAGAAATGATGAATTAACAATATCAACATAATAATATCCATGAATATAAGAAACAAAATCATTACTTTTTCAAAATATACAATCCTTAACGAATATTATCCCCACTCATTTTATCATGTTAGCATGCCATGACTCCGCCTTCACCGCATAAATATAAATCATGAGCACCCCGGTGTCAAACCAGACAATTGGATCGTACTTCTAACGCGCTTCAGCATTTTTAACCCCACGCAATACATGAGCATGAGCCATGGATATAACACTATAGGTGGAATAGAATGCAGTGATAGAGATTAATAAGGGAAGTCAAAAAGGAAGAAAGTCTCGCATCGACGTGGCTAATCAACGGGCTATGGAGATGCCCATCAATCGATATCAATGCGAGGAGTAGGGATTGCCATGTGCTACTTGTGAGCTACGTTAGGATTTCCTTGAAGAGGAGAGGAGATGCAATATAGTAGAGATAAGTATTACCCTTAGTTAAGAACCAAAGTTATCAATCCAGTAGGAGAATCACACAAGGCCTCATGAACAACACCTACACACACAAAAGCAAATACTTGCACCCAACGTGAACAAGAGGGTTGTCAATCCCCTTGACGGTTACTCGCAAGGATTAAATCTTGTAGTGGTGGATAGATAAATTGCAAAGATAAAATAAAAGAAAATAGAAAATTGCAGCAAGGTATTTTTGTGTTTTTACATATAATAAAAGTAGACCTGGGGGCCATATTTTTCACTAGAGGCTTCTCTCTGGAACACATAGCATACGGTGGGTAAACAAATTACTGTTGGGCAGTTGATAGAAAAGTGCATAGTTATGACGATATTCAAGGCAATGATCATGTATATAGGCATCACATCCGAGACAAGTAGACCGACTCCTGCCTGCATCTACTACTATTACTCCACCCATCGACCGATATCCAACATGCATCTAGGGTATTAAGTATAAAACAGAGTAACGCCTTAAGCAAGATAACATGATGTAGACAAAGCAAACCCAATCAATATGAATGAACCCTGATGTTCTACCCTTAATGACAACAATACAAATATGTGTCTTGTCCCTTGCTGTCACTGGGATAGATGTGATGCCCCCGCTCCGACCGTGTACTAACTATACATGCAAACATGCACGATCAAGGCCAGAGACTCACGGGAAGATGTCACAACACAACTCTAGACACAAATTGAAACATAAGGGAGTTATATTACAAACCAGGGCCATGAGGACCTGAATACATGAGTCAGCGAAAGCAACAATATCTGAGTACAGACATAATTAGACAAGTTTGCCTTAAGAAGGCTGAGCAAAACAACGACAACTAGATTGAAAAGGCGTAGGCCTCCTACCTGGGACCTCCTAACTACTCCTGGTCTTTAGTCTCCACGTAGTAGTAGGCTCCGTCGGTGTAGTAGTAGTCATTGGCGGGAGCAGCTGGCTCCTGGGCTCCGTCATCTGATCACAGCAATCGAGTAAAGGGGAAAAAGGTAGCAAAGCAACCATGAGTACTCATCCAAAGTACTCGCAAGACTTACATCAGATCTATGCTAAGTATGCATCAGTATCAAGGGAAGGGTTTGTCTGAGGACTATACTGCAGAAATGCCAGAATAGAAGGGAAGACCTAGCCTAATGAAGACTAGCCTCTTGTAGCGTCTTGCAGCAACAGAAGAGAGTAGAGTAACATATCATATAGTAACAAGTATATAATAGCAACACCTAGAGATCCTTCCTCGTCTACCCCGCGATGAAGCAATCCCGGAGCCATCATATCAGTTTAGTGTAACAAGTATCCAGTTCTCATTGTAGTAGATCGGGATACAACTCCGAGCATCCTTTACCGTGGACACGGCTATTCGAATAGATTACTTCCCTGCAGGGGTGCACCAACTTACCCAATACGCTCGATTAACTCTGGCCGGACACGCTTTACTGGGTCATGCCCGGCCTTGGCTGATCAACATGCCATAGTCCTACCTAGGGTCAACAGAGAGGTCAGCACGCCGGTCTACATCCTAAGTATGAAGGGGTCATGGGCCAGTCATCCTAAGCACTCCTGAGCATTGCGCGACTGGCATGGGACCATACCCACCTCCTTATACAAGCGCAGGCGGTTACCGTCCACCCCAACAATCAGCCCACATCTTTGAACTGTGACGTCTAAAGAGCTTTTGGGAGAATCGTACAACGCCGAGTGCCCATAACTTGTCTTGCGGGGTGGTTAGTGTGAAAAGGCCATAGGCCTACTCAGATCATATATCCAAACCCGTTAGTGTGATGGAAGATCGCGGAGACGATCAGTGCTCCCATCGCCCTATCTTGCGGTCTTACGACAAGGGCCAGGCCCATCCCTCTCCTGGGCGGTCTCTGCCTGCCCGGTCGTGCCACGTCAATAACTCTTGCGGGTATCCTTGGTGCCGACCAGACTTATCAAGAGACTGTCGGGAAGTCGGGTCCACCTCTACCGGGGCGGTACCACCTGTCCCTTCAGTCCTGCTGTAACAGTTAATGGGGAACAGTTAAAGTAGTTGTGGGTCCATACCATCAAGGTGAACTCAGAGGAATCACCCTCGGTAGGTTCACACCTGAGGTAAAATGTCAAGGTGAACTTGGAGGAATCACCCTCGATGGGTTCATGCTTGAGGTGTTGTACAATAGAGTTATCATCAGGAGTGATGAGCGAGGAATCACCCTCGGTAAACCACACTCGATTTGCTACACTACAGAGATATCATCGGAAGTGAGAAACGAGGCATCACCCTCAACACTCGATAGTAGCTCTGCAGAGTCGTATAAATAAGGGGGTACTGGTGGTGTGTTCGGTCTCCGTACATCAATCACATTGATCGAGACATCCGGTAGTAAAGCATGGCAACAAGGACAAGGGTGTGGGGTCACTGCTGGATCACTAGCTAGTCTATACTAAGCATATAGGACAACAGGTGAATTATCAATAGCAGGTTACAAAATTAGGCTATGCATCAGATTACGAGCTATCAAACAACAGTAGACAAATCTAATGCAAGCACGAGAGAGAAAGAATGGGCGATATAGCAATGATCAAGGGGGTTTTTCTTGCCTGGAAGCTCTGCCAAGAAGGAAGGATCGGCGGCGACGTAGTTGTACTCGGGGGCAGCGGCAATCTCGGAGTCTATCGAGAGAATAGGGAAGAGGGGAGAAACAGATAAATATAGGGCATACAAATGCAACACAATGCGAGGCATGGCAAAATGTTATGTTAGGGGGGCTCTAATGCATTACTACGGTTTATAAAAGAAGAGGGAAAATATCCGGCCGGGAATATTTTCCCAGCTCCAGGTATTATTCGGACAGATGATCCTGATGCAAAATGTTGAAGGTTCATTATGTTAGAGGGGTGTGGCAGGTTAGAGGATAGCATAATCGGATTCGTTATTTTTTCTGATCATTTCTGTTGGGGAACGTAGTAATTCAAATAAATTCCTACGATCACGCAAGATCTATCTAGGAGAAGCATAGCAACGAGCGGGAGAGTGTGTCCACGTACCCTCGTAGACCGAAAGCGGAAGCATTTAGTAACGCGGTTGATGTAGTCGAACGTCTTCGCGATCCAACCGATCCAAGTACCGAACGTACGGCACCTCCGCGATCTGCACACGTTTAGCTCGGTGACGTCCCTCGTACTCTTGATCCAGCTGAGGTCGAGGGAGAGTTTCGTCAGCATGACGGCGTGGTGACGGTGATGATGAAGTGATTCCGGCAGGGCTTCGCCTAAGCTCTCCGAAAATATGACCGAGGTGGAAATCTGTGGAGGGGGGCACCGCACACGGCTAAAAACAATTAACTTGTGTGTCTATGGGGTGCCCCCTGGCCACGTATATAAAGGATGGAGGGAGGAGGAGGCCGGCCCTCATAGGGCGCACCCAAGGTGTGGAGTCCTACTAGGGCTCCCTAGTCCTAGTAGGATTCCACCTCCCACATGGAATAGGAAAAGGGGAAGGGAGAAGGAGAAGGAAGGAAGGGGGCGCCCCCTTTCCCTAGTCCAATTCGGACCAGTCCATGGGGAAGGGGCGCAGCCACCCTTGAGGCCTTTCTCTCCTTTCCCGTATGGCCCATTAATGCCCAATACGAATTCCCGTAACTCTCCGGTACTCCGAAAAATACCCGAATCACTTGGAACCTTTCCGATGTCCGAATATAGCCTTCCAATATATCAATCTTTACCTCTCGATCATTTCGAGACTCCTCGTCATGTCTGTGATCTTATCCAGGACTCCGAACTATCTTCGGTTATCAAATCACATAACTCATAATACAAATCGTCATCGAACGTTAAGCGTGCGGACCCTACGGGTTCGAGAACTATATAGACATGACCGAGACACATCTCTGGTCAATAACCAATAGCGGAACCTGGATGCTCATATTGGCTCCTACATATTCTACGAAGATCTTTATCGGTCAAACCGCATAACAACATACGTTGTTCCCTTTGTCATCGGTATGTTACTTGCCCGAGATTCGATCGTCGGTATCCTCATACCTAGTTCAATCTCATTACCGGCAAGTCTCTTTACTCATTCCGTAATGCATCATCCCGAAACTAACTCATTAGTCACATTGCTTGCAAGGCTTATAGTGATGTGCATTACCGAGAGGGCCCAGAGATACCTCTCCGATACACGGAGTGACAAATCCTAATCTCGATCTATGCCAACCCAACAAACACCATCGGAGACACCTGTAGAGCATCTTTATAATCACCCAGTTACGTTGTGACGTTTGATAGCACACAAGGTGTTCCTCCGGTATTCGGGAGTTGCATAATCTCATAGTCAGAGGAACATGTATAAGTCATGAAGAAAGCAATAGCAATAAACTTAACGATCATTATGCTAAGCTAATGGATGGGTCATGTCCATGACATCATTCTCCTAATGATGTGATCCCGTTCATCAAATGACAACACATGTCTATGGTCAGGAAACTTAACCATCTTTGATTAACGAGCTAGTCAAGTAGAGGCATACTAGGGACACTTTGTTTTGTCTATGTATTCACACATGTATCAAGTTTCCGGTTAATACAATTCTAGCATGAATAATAAACATTTATCATGACATAAGGAAATAAAATAATAACTTTATTATTGCCTCTAGGGCATATTTCCTTCAATTTTCATATATAAATTATTTTCATTGGAGTTACGGTTTATTTTCTATGAATTTTTAAAGTTTTAATTTTTTTCTAGAAATTCTGGATTATTACTAATTCGAGATATATTAACTCTAATTGCTAAATGCACCCAGCAATGTGCACATAGGCTGATAGTGGGGCCAGCCTGCTGAGTCAGCAGGTCAACTAGTTGACCAGTTGACTAGTGAATTGGGTCAATAGGGGGGCACCTGTCATTGACTGGGGCTAGCCCAGTCAGTAGGTTGACTGGTCAACCGGGCCCAGTGGGACCAGTAGTCAGTGATAATGCTATTAACCAAGGTTTAATTACATTAACTATGGTTAATTGGTAGTGGGACCGACTGTCAGTGGCTATACTAATTAACTAAATTAGTTTAAACTAAACTAATTAGCTAAAGTGTGGGGTCCACGTGTCAGTGGGGGTTAACACTGCGTTTAGTGGCTAAACTAATCCCTAGCACGTGGGGTCCACCCGTCAGCGGCACACCGGCGTTTAAAACATGGTGGCGTGATACGTCTCCAACATATCTATAATTTACGAAGTATTCATGCCATGTTTACAACAATTCTATATGGTTTTGGTATGATTTGAATGGAACTAACCCGGACTGACGTTGTTTTCAGCAGAACTACCGTGGTGTTGTTTTTTGTGTAGAAATAAAAGTTCTTGGAATGGGCTGAAACTTTTTGACGATTTTTTTTTGAACAAAAGAGACCCCGAAGCATCGTGGGAGGACCAGAAGGTGAAGGAGGTGGCCACTACCTATCAGGGTGCGCCAGGGGCCTTGGTGGTGGGCTGGTAGGTAGTGGGCACCTCGTGGCCCATCTTTGCGTGAAACCGACGCCAAAAAATCCTATAAATAGAGAAACCACCAGAAATAACACTAGAACTTCGACTCCACTGCCGCACGCCTCTATACCTTCGAAATACCATCTAGAGCCCTATTCCGGCACGTTGTCGGAGGGGGAAATCATCACCGGAGGCCATCTTCATCATCCCGGCGGCCACCATGATGAGGAGGGAGTAGTTCACCCTCGAGGCTAGGGGTATGTACAACTAGCTATGTGTTTGATCTCTCTCTCTCTCTGTCTCTCTCTCTCTCGTGTTCTTGATTTGGCACGATCTTGATGTACCGCAAGCTTTGTTAATATAGTTGGATCATATGGTGTTTTCCACTCTCTATCTTGTTGTGATGAATTTACTTTTTACCTTTGAGGTTTCACTATTATCGAATTGAATACTTTTATGGATTTGAGAACACTTGATGTATGTCTTGCATATGAATACCCGTGGTGATAATGGGGTATTATATTGATTCACTTGATGTATGTTTTGGCACTCAACTCGCGGATTCCCGAGGTGACATTGGGGTAATCTATGCATAGGGGTTGATGCACGTTTTCGTCCTACTTTCTCCGGTAGAAATCTTGGGGCACTCTTTGAAGTTCTTCGTGTTGGATTGAATATTATGAATCTGAAGTTTTTTGATGCGTATCGTATAATTGACTCACGGATACTTGTGGTGACATTGGAGTATCTAGGTGACAGGTTGATGCGTATTATATGTTGTTATTTTAGTACGAACTCTTGGGCTGTTTGTGACACTTATAGGAATAGCTCGATAGATTGATTGTAAAGGATAACTTTGATGTGGTTTCGTACCCTACAAACAATTTCTTCTTATGTTCTCCGTTAGATAAGACCTTTAGTGTGATTCTTTATTGCACATTGAGGGATGGTTATACTCCCTCCGTTCCAGAATATAAGGTGTATTGGTTTCCGTGCAAGTCAACCATTTGAATGTTTGACCAAGATTACAGAACAAAATAACAATACCTAATAGATAAAATATGAAACTACTTTTCATGATGGTTCAAATGATATAAATTTCGTATTATGGATGTTGATATATTTTTCTAAAAACTCGGTCAAACATGCACTTGTTTGACTTTTGAAAAAATAAATACACCTTATATAAAGGAACGGAGGGAGTATGATTCAATTATGTTAGCACTATTGAGAGATTGCACTAGCAAAAGTATAAACCCTAGGCCTTGTTTCAAAGCATTGCTATACCATTTGTGCACACTTTTATCAATTTCTACCTTGTTGTTTTTATATTTCCATATTACAAAAACCTATATCTACTATCCATACAACACTTGTATCATCATCTCTTCGCTGAACTAGTGCACCTATACAATTTACCATTGTATTGGGTGTGTTGGGGACACAAGAGATTTCTTGTATTTGATTACAAGGTTGTTTGAGAGAGACCTTCTTCATCCTATGCCTCCCATGGATTGATAAACCTTAGGTGAGGGAAAATTGCTATTGTCCTACAAAACTCTGCGGTTGGAGGCCCAACACGAGTCTACAATAATAAGTTGTGTAGTAGACATCACGGCGCACCGGCGGTGGCCACAGAAGCGAAGGTTTTGTGCGGAAGTGCGCTTCGGGCATTGGCAGGTGATACGTCTCCAACGTATCTATAATTTTTGATTATTCCATGCTATTATATTATCTATTTTGGATGTTTTATATGCATTAATATGCTATTTTATATTATTTTTTAGGACTAACCTATTAACCTAGAGCCCAGTGCCAGTTTCTGTTTTTCCTTGTTTTTTAGCTTCGTGGAGAAGGAATACCAAACGGAGCCCAAACGGAATAAAATCTTCGCGATGATTTTTCTTGGACCAGAAGACACCCAGGAGACTTGGAGATGAAGTCGGAGGAGCCACGAGGCGGCCACAAGGGTGGAGGGCGCGCCCCTGCCTTGTTGGCCTCCCGTTACCCTCCTGACCTAATTCTTACACCTATATATTCACATATATTCCCAATCCACCAGAAGCATCCACGAAAACACTTTTCCACCACCGCAACCTTCTGTACCCGTGAGATCCCATCTAGGGACCTTTTCCGGCACCCTGCCGGAGGGGGATTCGATCACGGAGGGCTTCTACATCAACCCTATTGCCCTTTCAATGAAGCATGAGTAGTTTATCTCAGACCTACGGGTCCATAGCTAGTAGCTAGATGGCTTCTTCTCTCTCTTTGATTCTCAATACCATGTTCTCCTTGATGTTCTTGGAGATCTATTCGATGTAATACTTTTTTGCGGTGTGTTTGCCGAGATCCAATGAATTGTGGATTTATGTTCAGATTATCTATGAATATTATTTGAATCTTCTCTGAATTCTTTTATGCATGATTTGATATCTTTGTAATTCTCTTCGAACTATCGGTTTGGTTTGCCAACTAGATTGGTTTTTCTTGCAATGGGAGAAGTGCTTAGCTTTAGGTTCAATCTTGTGGTGTCCTTTCCCAGTGACAGTAGGGGCAGTAAGGCACATATTGTATTGTTGCCATCGAGGATAAAAAGATGGGGTTTACATCATATTACTTGAGTTTATTCCTCTACATCATGTCATCTTACTTAAAGCGTTACTCTGTTCTTCATGAACTTAATACTCTAGATGCAGGCAGGAGTCAGTCGATGTGTGGAGTAATAGTAGTAGATGCAGAATCGTTTCGGTCTACTTGACACGGACATGATGCCTATATTCATGATCATTGTGACGCCCCCGATTCAATCGTACACTAATCATACACGCAAACGTGTACGATCAAGATCAGGGACTCACGGGAAGATATCACAACACAACTCTAAAAGTAAAATAAGTCATACAAGCATCATAATACAAGCCAGGGGCCTCGAGGGCTCGAATACAAGTGCTCGATCATAGACGAGTCAGCGGAAGCAACAATATCTGAGTACAGACATAAGTTAAACAAGTTGCCATAAGATGGCTAGCACAAACTGGGATACATATCGAAAGAGGCGCAGGCCTCCTGCCTGGGATCCTCCTAAGCTACTCCTGGTCGTCGGCGGTGGCCTGCACGTAGTAGTAGGCACCTCCAGAGTAGTAGGGGTCATCGTCGACGGTGGCGTCTGGCTCCTGAACTCCAGCATCTGGTTGTGACAACCGGAAAGAAAAGAAAGGGGGGAAAGGGGGGAGCAAAGCAACCGTGAGTACTCATCCAAAGTACTCGCAAGCAAGGAGCTACACTACATATGCATGGGTATATGTGTAAAGGGCCATATCAGTGGACTGAACTGCAGAAAGCCAGAATAAGAGGGGGGATATCTAATCCTGTCGAAGACTACGCTTCTGGCAGCCTCCATCTTGCAGCATGTAGAAGAGAGTAGATGGTAAGTTCACCAAGTATCATCGCATAGCATAATCCTACCCGACGATCCTCTCCTCGTCGCCCTGTGAGAGAGCGATCACCGGGTTGTATCTGACACTTGAAAGGGTGTGTTTTATTAAGTATCCGGTTCTAGTTGTCATAAGGTCGAGGTACAACTCCGGGTCGTCCTTTTACCGAGGGACACGGCTATTCGAATAGATAAACTTCCCTGCAGGGGTGCACCACATTACCCAACATGCTCAATCCCCCTGGCCGGGCACACTTTCCTGGGTCATACCCGGCCTCGGAAGATCAACACGTTGCAGCCCTACCTAGGCCTAACAGAGAGGTCAGCACGCCGGTCTAAATCCTATGCGCGCAAGGGTCTGGGCCCATCGCCCATTGCACACCTGCACGTTGCGTGGGCGGCCGGAGAGCAGACCTAGCAACCTCCATTACAAAGGAAGTTGCATTACGCGGTCCAACCCGGCGCGCGCCGCTCAGTCGCTGACGTCTAGGAGGCTTCGGCTGATACCACGACGTCGAGTACCCATAACTGTTCCCGCGTGGTGGTTAGCGCGTATAGGCTCGTAGCCAGACTCAGATCAAATACCCAATCTCGTTAAGCGTGTTAATTGATATAACCGCGGACGCCGACCAGGGCCAGGCCCACCTGTCTCCTAGGTGGTCACAACCTGCCCTGTCGCTCCGCCACAAAGTAACACTCGGGGGCCGTCGGGAACCTAGGCCCACCTCTGCCTAGATGGAACCACTTGCCCCTTCAGCCCCCATCTCCGAATAGTAAAATAAGTATGTAATGGTATATAGTATATGCACCCGTGATCACCTCCCGAAGTGATCACGGCCCAGTAGTATAGCCTGGCAGACGGACAAGAGTGTAGGGCCACTGATGTAATTCTAGCAACCTATACTAAGCATTTAGGGTTGCAGGTAAGGTATCAACAGTAGTAGCAAAGATAGGCTATGCAGTAGAATAGGATTAACCGAAAGCAGTAACATGCTACACTACTCTAATGCAAGCAGTAGAGAGAAGGAATAGGCGATATCGGGTTGATCAAGGGGGGGCTTGCCTGGAAGCTGTGTCGAGAGAGAAGGGTCGTCGACGTAGTAGTCATTCACAGCAGCGTCGTCAGCAGTCTCAGCGTCTATCGAGAGAGAAGGAGGGGGGAGGAAACAGTAAATACAAAGCAAACAATGCTACACAAAGTATGACATGACAATATGCAGTGCCGGGGTGTTCTACTGCCTAACTAAATGATTTAGTTAATTTAGGAATTTATTCGGATTTATTTAATTAAAGTTGGGCACTATTCATTTACTGAAACCGGTCTAAAAGTTCAATGTTCTTATAGCTTCGGGCGTCTGACGGGAATACGGAGGGCGTATCCGGGTTCGTATCAGAATTCTGAGCAAGTTTCATGTATAAAGTATTTTCATCGGAGTTACGGTTTATTTAATACGATTTTCTAAAGTTTTTATTAATTTCTGGAATTTATTTAATTATTTAAATCAACATTATCCGAAACAGTGCTGCGATGACATCAGCATGACATCATGCTGACGTCAGCAGGCGTCCTGACAGGGTGGGTCCCACCTGTCATAGACTATTAGATTAATTATGATTAACTAATTAGATTACTGTTTAATTAACACTAATTAGTTAATTAAATTAACCTAATCAGGATTAATTAACTAATTAATTAACTAATTAATTAATTATTTTAATTTTAATTTTTATTTTCTTTTTATAAAAACGTTCTGGGGGTGGGTCCCCACTGTCATAGGCCCTGGGGGGCCAAACGGGCGCAGGGGCTCGCGGGCGACGGGCGCAGGGCTCAGCCCGACGGGGCACCCGCCCAGTCCAGCCGCGGCTGGGAGCGACCCCGAGCGGCGCGGCGGACGGCGGACGGCGCGGGCAGGGGAAGCTGCACAGGGGAGGCGAGCGCAGGCGAGCGGCGGAGGCGGCCGGCGAGCAGCATGCCGGAGCGGGGGGGGGGGCGAGCGAGGATGCAGCGGAGCGCGGGCCGGCGGTGCTACGGAAGGCGCGAGCGCGCGCGTGGCGCGGAGCGGCCACGAGCTGGGGAGGATCGGGGCGTGGCCGACGCGAGCGGTGGGGCGGAGCGAAGCGGGGGAGCAGGGGCGGGCGAGCGTGGCGGCGCGGTCGAGCGTGGCGACGGCACGGCCGTGGCGGAGACGGGGCGCGGCGCGGGGAGGAGCGGGGCCGCACGAGCGGCATGGTGGAGCGGGCGGCGAGCGAGCGGAGCAAGCGGCGGCAGCGACGCGCACGGTGAGCAGCAGCAACGTGTGCGAGCGACGGCAGGCACGGGCTTCGGGCGCAGCCGAGCAGCGCGATAGTGGTCAGCGCCGAGCGGTCGGGGGGGAGGCGGATGCTGGCGGTGACGAGCAGCAGGACCGACGGCAGGCACGGGCGCGGCATGGCTGGAGGTGGTGGCGCGGGTGGAGTCGGGGACGGGCGCGTGCTCACACGAGCGCGGGCGTGCAGGGGAGGCGCGTGACGGCAGCAAGCCGCGGCGAGGGAGTAGAGAGAGGGAGCGAGGCCGGGGGCATCACCGGCGTGTAGATGTACAGGGGGCGGCGAGGCTCGGTGATGCGAGTCGGGGAGGAGGACGAGGAAGTGAGGTACGGCAGGGGAAGGAGATCCGGCGAGGCGGCTTCGGGCGTCGGGGAGTTCCAGCGGCGTCGGGGGCGACGAGCCCCGATCCAGATCGGATCGGGAGGGGGAGAGGAGAGACGTGGGGAGTGGGGGAGGGAGTGTGCGGTCGTGGGGGGTTAGGGTTTGTCCCGGTGGGGGGATAAGGGAGTTGGGTGGCCGGTTGGGCCTTTGCCCGGTTGGGCTGGCCAGCTGGGCCACGGTTGGCCCAGTGGGTGTTTTTAGTTTTTCTTTTATTTTCTTATTTTTCTGTTATGCAATTAGTTAGGCCTCAAATTGAATTTTGTAAAACATGTGACCTGGTCCATAAATCACAGTGCAATATATCCTATCAGTAAAAACTAGTTTGGGGTATTTATCATTGCATATTTAAAGTTGGATAAATAAAAAGGTTATTAACTATGGTTTTCAGCCACTATTTTAAGTTGTTTGACTCACTTATCCAATTTTAATAATGTTGTTTACAATTTTCACATAGCCTCTGATTTATCTACTATTTATTGAACATTTTAGTTCTTATATTGGACAACTTTTATATTTCACTTTCATTTAAATTTGAATTTGACTTAGGAGTTGAAATGCAATATGATGCTAATGATGATTATGCACTATTAAACTTGATGACTTGTCATTATCAAAAGTGATTACTGTAGCTGATGACAGGGGGTGTTACAACTCTCCTCATCTATTAAGAATTCTCGTCCCGAGAATTAAGAGGAAGACTGAAAGAAAGAGGGGTATTCTTCACGAAGACGATCCTCGCGTTCCCAAGTGGCCTCATCTTCAGAATGATTTGACCACTGAACCTTGAGGAACTTGATTGCCTTCTGACGTGTGCGGCGTTCAGCTTGGTCGAGAATGCGGACCGGATGCTCTTTATAGGAGAGGTCCTGTTGCATTTCGAGCACTTCATGATCCACTGCTCGGATTGGGTCCTTGAAGCAGCGGCGGAGTTGTGATACGTGGAACACATCGTGAACCTAAGAAAGGTTCGACGGAAGCTCCAGTTGATATGCCACTTTTCCACGCTTTTCGAGAATAGTGAACGGACCAATATAGCGAGGAGCTAGCTTGCCCTTGATCCCGAAGCGGTAAGCACCCTTCATTGGTGTAACTCGAAGATAAGCCTTTTCGCCAGGTTGATAGACCATGTCTTTATGATGACGGTCATACTGACTCTTCTGACGTGACTGGGCAGTCTTGAGATTCTCACGAATGATGCGGACTTGTTCTTCGGCGTGTTCGATAATATCCGGACCGAAAAGTGGACGTTCCCCAGTTTCTGCCCAGTTCAGAGAGGTTCGACATTTTTGTCCATATAACACTTCGAAGGGGGCCATCTTCAGACTAGCTTGATAGCTATTATTATAAGAGAACTCCGCATACGGGAGAGATTCCTCCCATTTCTTGCCGAAAGAGAAAACACAAGCTCGAAGCATGTCTTCGAGAACTTGGTTGACACGTTCCACTTGCCCTTGCGACTGAGGATGAAATGCAGTACTGAATGACAGATGAGTACCCATAGCTTCTTGGAAACTTGCCCAGAATTTCGAAGTGAATAAGCTGCCACGGTCCAAACTGATTACTAGTGGAATACCGTGCAGTGAAACAATTCTGGACATGTAGAGAGTTGCAAGCTGACTAGCTGTGATCATTTCTTTGACCGCCAGAAAATGTGCAACTTTAGAGAGTCGATCAATGATGACAAGGATAGCATCATTACCTTTCTGCGATTTGGGAAAACCAGTGACGAAGTCCATTTCAACATGGTCCCATTTCCATTCAGGAATAGAGATAGGTTGCAGAGTTCCAGCAGGTCTTTGATGTTCTGCTTTGATTCGACAACAAACGTCACATTCAGCAACATAACGAGCAATGTCTTGCTTCATATTAGACCACCAGAATTTTCGACGAACATCTTGGTACATCTTGGTGCTATCGGGATGAATAGACAGAGGCGTTTCATGAGCTTCTTTCATAACCTTCTGAGTCATATCCAGGTTGTCTTCCGTAGGGACCACTATTCGACCTTTAAAGAATAAGGTGTCATCATCTTCAAGGGTGAAGCATGAGGGCCTTCCTGCCGCGAGGTAGCGCTTAATCTTGTGTGCTTGAGAGTCATACTTCTGCAGTGTCTTGATGCTGCCCAAGAGATCTGGTTCGACAGCCAGGGTATTAAGGGAACCCTGGGGAACAACACAGAGGTTCATCTTGCGGAACTCTGGAGGAGGGGGAGCGAGTGCTCCAGGAGGAACAATATGGAGGTTCAGCTTTCTAAATTCCTCAACAAGCGAGGTTTGAACTTTGTGAACTTGGAGGTGGTTGCAATATGACTTACGGCTCAAGGCATCAGCCATTACATTAGCCTTGCCTGGTGTATAGGAAATACCCAAGTCAAAGTCTGCAACAGTCTCCATCCATCTCTGCTGACGAAGGTTCAGGTCTGGCTGAGTAAACAGATACTTTAGACTTTGGTGGTCGGTGAAGATCTCACAACGATTACCGAGAAGGTAATGTCGCCACTGTTTCAGTGCATGTATGACATCAGCAAGCTCGAGGTCGTGAACTGGGTAGTTCTCTTCGTGAGGGCGCAATTGACGGGATGCATAGGCAATCACTTTGCGCTCTTGCATTAGGACACAGCCTAATCCTTGACGGGAAGCGTCGCAGTAAATGACGAAGTCCATCTTAGTATCAGGTGGAGCAAGCACTGGGGCAGAAGTCAATTTGTCCTTGAGTGCCTGGAAACTTTCCTGACATTTGTCTGTCCATTGGTACTTGACGCCCTTATGCAACAGGTTAGTCAGAGGCCTGGCGATCTTGGAGAAGTTCTCGACGAATCGACGACAATAGCTGGCGAGACCGAGAAAACTCCTGACTTGCTTGACATTCTTTGGAGGAGTCCAATCGAGAATAGCCTGAACTCGCTCGGGGTTGACGGCAATACCATCCTTGGAAATGACATGCCCAAGATAAGTTACTTCGGGAAGCCAGAATTCACACTTGGAATACTTAGCATAGAGTTGATGCTCTCGAAGCTTCTCCAGGACAAGACGAAGATGTTCAACATGCTCTTCTTTATTCTTGGAGTACACAAGGATATCATCCAGATAAACCACGACGAACTTGTCGAGGTATTCCATGAAGATATAGTTCATCAAACGAGAGAAGGTGGCTGGAGCATTGGTTAAGCCGAATGACATGACAGTGTACTCATATGAACCATATCGAGTCACGAATGCGGTCTTTGGGATATCCTCTTCACGAACACAGATCTGGTGGTATCCCAACCTTAAATCGAGTTTGGAGAACACTGATGAGCCAGCTAGTTGATCATACAGACCATTGATCCGAGGAAGAGGATATTTGTTCTGAATGATAGCTTGGTTAATAGGACGGTAGTCTTGGACCAATCGGTTTGTCCCATCCTTCTTCTTGACAAAGAGGGAAGGTGCTCCCCAAGGAGAGCAACTGGGGCGAATGAAACCACTGCGAAGAGATGTGTCGATTTCCTCCTTAAGCGCAATGAGTTCATGTGGCGGCATCTTGTAAGGTCGTTTGGCTATAGGGGTGGTGCCTGGTTTCAAGTCGATGATGAATTCGACAGCTCTAGCAGGGGGAATCCCTGGAAGTTCTTCAGGAAAGACGTCTTGGAATTCACGAACAACGGGAATGTTTTCAATGCCCTCGAGTGGTGCAGCGTTCAATGCGTTCAACGCATAAAGCCTTGCCTCGGCATTCTGAACCAGACGAGCGTTGTAGCTTATTATTTCATCGGAAGGGTGTAGCAGATGGACGGTCTTAGTAGCGCAAACTATAGAAGCAGTATGCGCTTTCAACCATTCCATTCCCAGAATGAGATCAATGCTACAGGACTTCAGTGCGATGGGAGAGACAAGGAATTCCAGTCCTTCGATTTCAACGGGGACGTCCTTGCAAAACATGGAGGTTCGACATTGGCCCGCAGGGGTGTGTACTAATAGCGAAGCGTTCATGTCCTCACATTTAATGTCGTGCAAGCATGCAAAATCTTCCGACATGAATGAATGCGATGCACCTGTATCAAATAAAACGGATGCTGGTACTGAATTTACGAGGAGTGTACCCATCACAGTAGCAGGCTGGTCTCGAGCTTCATTGAGATCAACGTGGTTGGCATGAACACGACCATAAGACTTGGCATTGTTGTTGCGGGGCTGGTTGCTTCCACGGCCAGCTGCAGGAAGGGCTAGTTGATTCTGGTTCTGATAGCAGTTCCTGGCAAGGTGACCTGGTTGACCACACTTGTAGCACAGACCATTATTGGGGGTGGGAGCAGGAGCTTGGGGTGGTGCAGCTGGAAGTCTTGGCTGCCTGCGCGGTGGAGGAGGCAGACGTGGTGGAGCATAAGACTGCCTTTGAGCAGGTGCATTTGGACGGTACATGCTGTTCGGGATCCAGATCTTACGCTTCTGCGAGGGCGGGCCCGAAGATGAGCCCGTGTCACGGTTGCGTCTGTGAGAGCTCTGGTGTTCCTGCAGACCAGTTTCAACATTGATGGCCTTGTTCACCAAGGTGGCGAAATCGGGAAAGTCATGCACTAGCAGTGTGAGGTTGATGTCAGCTTGAAGGCCATCACGGAACTTCTCCTGTCTGCGTGCATCAGTTGCAATGTCTTCTTCAGCATAACGGGATAAGTCTAGAAACTCCCGCTGATAAGCTTCCACAGTTTTGTTGCCTTGGGTGAGGTTGCGGAATTCGCGCTTCTTCCGGTCCATGATTCCCTGTGGGATGAAGCAGGCACGGAAAGCAGCTTGAAAGTCTGGCCAGGTGATGATCGCTCCAACCGGCAGAGTACGCATGTGGCTGTCCCACCATTGAGCAGCAGGTCCCTTCAGAAAGAAGGAAGCAAAGGTGACATAGCTAGCAGGGGCTACATCAGCAGACTCCATCTCATAGGTGATGTCACGGAGCCAGTCATCAGCATCCAGAGGCTGAGTTGAGCTGCGGTACATGGTTGGGTTGAGGCGTATGAAATCCTGCAGAGTTATTTGGGCTGGCTGCTGGTTCATATTGGGGCGCGGGAACTGAGCCATCATATTCTCCATGAACTGGCGGTTCAGCTCGAACTGTTGGATCATACCAGCCATATACTCAGGCGGTGGTGGGGCGTTGCCACCACGACCACGACCACCTGGTCTAACCATCCTGCTAATATATAACAGGGGTAGTTCAGCATTGAGAAATTTGCAAAGACAAGAATCATTCTTGGTGAAACATGCATAATGAAAGGAGCATGATAGATACTACATAGTAGTTGGCATATCTTACAAAAGGGATCATGCATAGAGTTCAGTACATAAGACTAAAGACAACATAGGCGGCACGCAGGCTCGCGGCGAATGCATCTAATGCTAATAAGCAAGACTACATCAGTCCCAGGAGGAACTGGGGAGGTAGGTGTAACCTGACAGCTGGTAGTGACGCGACGGGAAGTCCTCCGCGTCAGTAGCCTGCGGTCCATGAACACTCTGGTGTAGAACCCGACGTCCAGGTGGCAAAAGAGGACCAAGTGCGGGAGTGTAGCCTCCCACATCTGGCCAACCGACACCCTGGGGCATCACGGTCCTGGCTGGATAGATCGCAGATCGCGGCAGCTCACCAGATCGGACAAAGGGGTGCAACAGCGTCAATGCACTGTAAAGGTGCTGACGGGTGGTGTACAACTCGTGGCGAAGAGCTCGGTTAGCTCGATCCAGCCCATCAGCATGCAGAACCAGGTTCTGATGGTGGAAGGGCTCTCGGGTGACGGTGGAGTAGGCAGCAGTGTAATATCCCTCCGCACCATCATCAGATGCGATAGCAACGTGCCTGAAAGGGGAGGTGTCCAACGCCCGATACTCTCCACGAAGACGTGTCAGAGCTGCATAAGCAACATCGTGGACTGCCATATCGATGGTCACTCCAACACCATGAGCGGTGTGCAGCACAGTAGTGGAGTCATACTCCCGAGAGTAGAGGTGGACGATGGCACGGTACTGCTCCTGGTTAAAGTCCTGGTACTGCTCGTACACGGTGTACTAAGGGTGCCAGCGATAACCTAGATAGGTCATCATCTCAGCTAACACAGCAGGTGAACCCTGGACACCAATGGCCGCCGTGTGGTGCACGACCTGCCTCGTGGGTTCCATCTGAAAACAAAGATGTTTCAAAGGAGTCATATGACAGCGTGGATATTGTCCAAAATACTATTCCAAGGAATAACTATGGCTTATCCCACTTTGGGGTGAATGTGGTCACGGGATCCTATTATTAGTGTTAGTAAATTCGTTTAACCCGAGTAGAAGAGAGTTCAGAGTCCCAGAGTAAAGAACGAGGAGTAAAAGATCCTAATACCACCCAATGGCGACGTGGGCCCGTAAGACACACAGCCATGTTAGTAAAACTGTTTTCTTTGTCTAGACTCAACTTCGGCCAAGGAGTGTGGAAGGAGGGGTTCCTACAGGCAGTCGGCTCTGATACCAACTTGTGATGCCCCCGATTCAATCGTACACAAATCATACACGCAAACGTGTACGATCAAGATCAGGGACTCACGGGAAGATATCACAACACAACTCTAAAAGTAAAATAAGTCATACAAGCATCATAATACAAGCCAGGGGCCTCGAGGGCTCGAATACAAGTGCTCGATCATAGACGAGTCAGCGGAAGCAACAATATCTGAGTACATACATAAGTTAAACAAGTTGCCATAAGATGGCTAGCACAAACTGGGATACATATCGAAAGAGGCGCAGGCCTCCTGCCTGGGATCCTCCTAAGCTACTCCTGGTCGTCGTCGGCGGCCTGCACGTAGTAGTAGGCACCTCCAGAGTAGTAGGGGTCGTCGTCGATGGTGGCGTCTGGCTCCTGAATTCCAGCATCTGGTTGTGACAACCAGAAAGAAAAGAAAGGGGGGAAAAGGGGGAGCAAAGCAACCGTGAGTACTCATCCAAAGTACTCGCAAGCAAGGAGCTACACTACATATGCATGGGTATATGTGTAAAGGGCCATATCAGTGGACTGAACTGCAGAAAGCCAGAATAAGAGGGGGGATATCTAATCCTGTCGAAGACTACGCTTCTGGCAGCCTCCATCTTGCAGCATGTAGAAGAGAGTAGATGGTAAGTTCACCAAGTATCATCACATAGCATAATCCTACCCGACGATCCTCTCCTCGTCGCCCTGTGAGAGAGCGATCACCGGGTTGTATCTGGCACTTGAAAGGGTGTGTTTTATTAAGTATCCGGTTCTAGTTGTCATAAGGTCGAGGTACAACTCCGGGTTGTCCTTTTACCGAGGGACACGGCTATTCGAATGGATAAACTTCCCTGCAGGGGTGCACCACATTACCCAACAGGCTCGATCCCCCTGGCCGGGCAAACTTTCCTGGGTCATACCCGGCCTCGGAAGATCAACACGTCGCAGCCCTACCTAGGCCTAACAGAGAGGTCAGCACGCCGGTCTAAATCCTATGCGCATAGGGGTCTGGGCCCATCGCCCATTGCACACCTGCACGTTGCATGGGCGGCCGGAGAGCAGACCTAGCAACCTCCATTACAAAGGAAGTTGCGTTACGCGGTCAAACCCGGCGCGCGCCGCTCAGTCGCTGACGTCTAGGAGGCTTCGGCTAATACCACGACGTCGAGTACCCATAACTGTTCCCGCGTGGTGGTTAGCGCGTATAGGCTCGTAGCCAGACTCAGATCAAATACCCAATCTCGTTAAGCGTGTTAATTGATATAACCGCGGACGCTGACCAGGGCCAGGCCCACCTGTCTCCTAGGTGTTCACAACCTGCCCTGTCGCTCCGCCACAAAGTAACACTCGGGGGCCGTCGGGAACCTAGGCCCACCTCTGCCTGGATGGAACCACCTGCCCCTTCAGCCCCCATCTCCGAACAGTAAAATAAGTATGTAATGGTATATAGTATATGCACCCGTGATCACCTCCCGAAGTGATCACGGCCCAGTAGTATAGCCTGGCAGACGAACAACAGTGTAGGGCCACTGATGTAATTCTAGCAACCTATACTAAGCATTTAGGGTTGCAGGTAAGGTATCAACAGTAGTAGCAAAGACAGGCTATGGAGTAGAATAGGATTAACCGAAAGCAGTAACATGCTACACTACTCTATTGCAAGCAGTAGAGAGAAGGAATAGGCGATATCGGGTTGATCAAGGGGGGGCTTACCTGGAAGCTGTGTCGAGAGAGAAGGGTCGTCGACGTAGTAGCCGTTCACGGCAGCGTCGTCAGCGGTCTCAGCGTCTATCGAGAGAGAAGGAGGGGGGAGGAAACAGTAAATACAAAGCAAACAATGCTACACAAAGTATGACATGACAATATGCAGTGCCGGGGTGTTCTACTGCCTAACTAAATGATTTAGTTAATTTAGGAATTTATTCGGATTTATTTAATTAAAGTTGGGCACTATTCATTTACTGAAACCGGTCTAAAAGTTCAATGTTCTTATAGCTGCGGGCGTCTGACGGGAATACGGAGGGCGTATCCTGGTTCGTATAGGAATTCTGAGCAAGTTTCATGTATAAAGTATTTTCATCGGAGTTACGGTTTATTTAATACGATTTTCTAAAGTTTTTATTAATTTCTGGAATTTATTTAATTATTTAAATCAACATTATCCGAAACAGTGCTACGATGACATCAGCATGACATCATGCTAACGTCAGCAGGCGTCCAGACAGGGAGGGTCCCACCTGTCATAGACTGTTAGATTAATTAGGATTAACTAATTAGATTACTGTTTAATTAACACTAATTAGTTAATTAAATTAACCTAATCAGGATTAATTAATTAATTAATTAATTATTTTAATTATTTTAATTTTAATTTTAATTTTCTTTTTATAAAAACGTTCTGGGGGTGGGCCCCCACTGTCATAGGCCCTGGGGGCCAAATGGGGGCAGGGGCTTGCGGGCGACGGGCGCAGCCCGACGGGGCACCCGCCTAGTCCAGCCGCGGCTGGGAGCGACCCCGAGCGGCACGGCGGACGGTGGACGGCGCGGGCAGGGGAAGCTGCACAGGGGAGGCGAGCGCAGGCGAGCGGCGGAGGCGGCCGGCGAGCAGCAGGCCGGAGCGGGGGGGGGGGCGGGCGAGCGAGGACGCAGCGGAGCGGCCACGAGCTGGGGAGGCTCGGGGCGTGGCCGACGGCGAGCGGGGGTCTGCACGCGGCTGGGGCGCCGGGGCGGCTGAGCGTGTCGCTCGGTCGGCGTTGCGACGGTGCGGCCGTGGCGGAGACGGGGCGCGGCGCGGGGAGGAGCGGGGCCGCGCGAGCGGCGTGGTGGAGCGGGCGGCGAGCGAGCGGAGCAAGCGGCGGCAGCGATGCGCGCGGTGAGCAGCAACAACGTGTGCGAGTGGCGGCAGGCACGGGCTTCGGGCGCAGCCGAGCAGCGCGATAGCGGTCAGCGCCGAGCGGTCGGGGGGGAGGCGGATGCGGGCGGCGACGAGCAGCAGGAGCGACGGCAGGCATAGGCGCGGCATGGCTGGAGGTGGTGGCGCGGGTGGAGTCGGGGACGGGCGCGTGCTCACACGAGCGCGGGCGTGCAGGGGAGGCGCGTGACGGCAGCAAGCCGCGGCGAGGGAGTAGAGAGAGGGAGCGAGGCCGGGGGCATCACCGGCGTGTAGATGTACAGGGGGCGGCGAGGCTCGGTGATGCGAGTCGGGGAGGAGGACGAGGAAGCGAGGTCCGGCAGGGGACGGAGATCCGGCGAGGCGGCTTCGGGCGTCGGCGAGTTCCAGCGGCGTCGGGGGCGACGATCCCCGATCCAGATCGGATCGGGAGGGGGAGAGGAGTGACGTGGGGAGTGGGGGGGGGAGTTTGCGGTCGTGGGGGGTTAGGGTTTGTCCCGGTGGGGGGATAAGGGAGTGGGGTGGCCGGTTGGGCTGGCCAGCTGGGCCATGGTTGGCCCAGTGGGTGTTTTTAGTTTTTCTTTTATTTTCTTATTTTTCTGTTATGCAATTAGTTAGGCCTCAAATTGAATTTTGTAAAACATGTGACCTGGTCCATAAATCACAGTGCAATATATCCTATCAGTAAAAACTAGTTTGGGGTATTTATCATTGCATATTTAAAGTTGGATAAATAAAAAGGTTATTAACTATGGTTTTCAGCCACTGTTTTAAGTTGTTTGACTCACTTATCCAATTTTAATAATGTTGTTTACAATTTTCACATAGCCTCTGATTTATCTACTATTTATTGAACATTTTAGTTCTTATATTGGACAACTTTTATATTTCACTTTCATTTAAATTTGAATTTGACTTAGGAGTTGAAATGCAATATGATGCTAATGATGATTATGCACTATTAAACTTGCTGACTTGTCATTATCAAAAGTGATTACTGTAGCTGATGACATGGGGTGTTACAACTATTGCCTTAGATATCGTCATAACTTTGCGCTTTTCTATCAATTGCTCGACAGTAATTTGTTCACCCACCGTATTATTTTCTATCTTGAGAGACGCCTCTAGTAAAACCTATGGCCCCAGGGTCTATTTTCCATCATATAAGTCTCCGATCTACTATGTTCCATCATATTAGTTTCTGATCTACTATTTTGCAATCTTTTACTTTCCGATCTATAAACCAAAAATACCAAAAATATTTACTTTATCTTTTATTTAGTTTCATCTATATCTATCAGATCTCACTTTTGCAAGTAACCGTGAAGGGATTGACAACCCCTTTATCGCGTTGGGTGCAAGTTGTTTGATTGTTTGTGCAGGTATTCGGTGATTTGTGCGTTGTCTCCTACTGGATTGATACCTTGGTTCTCAAACTGAGGGAAATACTTATCTCTACTTTGCTGCATCACCCTTTCCTCTTCAAGGGAAAAACCAATGCAAGATCAAGAAGTAGCAAGGATGCCGAGCCCTTTGCCTGTCACCTCCCCCGAAGAAGCGGCTGACAGCGGCGGCGGCGCCCGAGGCACGCGGTAAACACCACTCCCCACCTTGGTGGGCAGGAGGGCAACGTCATCTTCAGCGCCATCCCTGACCTCGCCGAAGAGAGCAGTGATGGGATTACTAAAGATCCCGAGCGCGTTCCCACGGGCGAACACCAGAGGCCCTGAGGACTCCACCGACGGGTTAACGAGCTCCAACAGCTTGCAGCAAGGGCGACGCCACTTCCTCCGACGGCGAACTCGTGTGGAAAGGGCGAGCGCTCCACCATCATGAAGAAGCGCAGCGCCTTCCACATCGGGGTCGATGTGGCATTCGATGAGGCGCCGCCACGAACCACGACCGCCCCTACTATGGTCGCCGGGCCTCCCACGGCCCCGGACCAGACTCACTCCCCGAGCGGTGACACTAACCTTCAGAATCATCACTCCCAAACTGAGGGCCGGGGCCTGACCCCGGCCTCTCCATTTCGGCATGATGAAGGAGGAGACAAGGAAGAAGAAGGCGGAAGTGCGTGGATGGATGACTCCACTCCCCCTAGTGCCCCCTTTTTATAGGCGAGCCGGGGGCTGGGGGCTGATCCTCCACCTACTCCCGAGGGCTCCTTCGAATCTGACCCATCCAAGCTGCGGACGGTGGCCGAGCCCATTGACCGCCCTTTGGCACCAATCCGGAGAGTTTGGGTTCTTGTCATAGCACTCTGCCCTGCACCGTGCCCATCCGTTACCTACCCTGCGCGGCGCATGTGGCGTACGTGGCGGAAAGGGCAGGAATAGTGGGATGAGTGAAATGGCAGTTACCGCCCCGTGGGATAAAGTCATTCACGGGCCATAACAGGCTTGCCCCCACCACGTTTGGCATCGCACGATGTCGGTGTACTAAGTATTGGGTCACTAGTACCCCGTACCTGTGCACGGGCAGTTGTAGCCATCCTCGTGGCAAGGCTTGCCGAGAACAGTTCGAGGTCGGTTCAAGCCACCAAAGAAATCATCAAGTCAGAGATCTGAGGATCAGCAGATAAGCAGAGCTAGAATCCGAAGGCCAGCTTCCCCGGCAAGATCCTTGCCGGGATGGCCTGTGGAGCCCGGCAAGGCTTGGCGTCCGGCAAGGCTTGGGGCCCGGCAAGGCTTGTCGCCCGGCAAGACTTGGTGCCCGGCAGGCTTCGGCGCCCAGCAAGATTCTGCCACTGTGCCACCGCTTCGGCACAGTAACAAGTCTGACATTCTGGGTCCTTCTCTGGATGCGTGGCGACGCGCCAGTGGAGGAGAGCTTAAGCGGTGCTGATGGGATGGCCCCTTTTTCCATCCCCAAGAAAGTGAGGACACCTAAACGGACACCTCACGATGCATTAAATGCGCTTGTCCTAATCCGTCAGGGGTTAGGTATGATACCCTGTAGCTACTTTACACCTCAATGTATGTACATTTTGCCACTGTGGAGACCCCTTTGAGCATATAAAAGGAGGCCCAAGGCAACTGCTACAGAGGAGGAGGACTTCTGGCCCATTCTGCATGCGTAGCTGCTCTTTGAACATACTGTTCATTGCGAGCGCTCCTGAAGGCTGGGCTCAAGAACATCAATAAGAACACAAAGCAGCAGTAGGGTTTTACGCTGATCAGCGGCCCGAACCTGGGTAAAAACTTCCCGCGTCGATCGTTGGTTCTGCTCTTTGCGTATACCTCTCCCCCCGCTGAATCGTAAAGGGATCTCTTGGGATCCCATAGGTGTCGTACCCCGACATCTTTGGCGTGCCAAGTAGGGGGATTAAAGGTTGTGTGAACCTGATCTAGTGATCGGCGCCTCAGTTTCTTCATCATCATGCCGCCCAAGAAGAAGAGCGCTGTGACGGCGCAACCATCCACGTCCGTTTTGCCTACGCCTTCGCTTACGGGCGACGGCGTGGGTGCAGAAGGAAGAGGGCAAGAACCCCCATGGCGTTCTGGTGATCCGAGCCAGGCGAGCGGCATCGTTCGCAGTGGCAGTGGTAACCTGCACGCCGCTGGATCTAGAGATGGCGCTGTGTTGCCTACGGGTGGCACAACGAACTCCAGAGATCGGAGGGCGCCTGCTGGAGCTCCCGCGCCGGCGCAAGCCTCACGACCTACCCAGGTCATGCATGATGAGCGACGTCATGGCGCTGGTGGTTCAGGGCGTCCCCATGAAAAGGTTTCTGCGCATAGATCCCAAGATGCGCGGGACCAGCATGAACACCGAGCTGCCGGCGGAGGTGGCGCACGGTCGCGTGACCGTGGTGGTGCTCCTTCTAACATGGTTTGGAGTCAGATAACCTCACATACCTCGCACCTGTCGCCACCGCCTACGCCAGCGGAAGCCTTGGCACGTGCGCAGCTGCTCCTCGATTTCCCTCCTGCCCCGGAGAAGATGGAGGAGTGGCGAGCTACTATCCAGAGCCTTATCGGCTTCGCCAACAAGGATGGACCGCAAGAGGCAGGGCCCTCACAGCGGAGGCCCATCGATCTGGCGTGAGCCGATGTAGAGAAAACCGGAGGTGGTGCAACCACAGTGCACTCCCCTCCGCGGCACCAGCGGCGGCCGACAACCCAGCAAGTCGACCGCCATGAAGAAGTTTCCACGGCGTCATCCAATCCACGGATGCGCCGCAATCAGCGTCAAGTTCTCCAGGAACGAGGCAAGGAGGACGCTCGAACTACCATTGAGCAGCGACGGGAAGCGCGCTATCAGTCTGATAAGCGCGCGGGGCCGGCTGTCGACGAGCCTGCGCCAGGGGACGTAGGAGACTTGCCTTATGAGGTAGGGACTCCAGCGTTTACCCGTGAGCTGCGGCAAGTCCGGTGGCCCAATTCCCGAACCTTCAAGCCGGAGGTCCCGGAGAAATATGATGGTAAGACCCATCCCTCGGAGTTCCTGAGCATCTACACCATTGCGGTGCAGGCTGCCGGGGGCCGAGATGACAAGATACTTGCCAACTACTTCCCGTTGGTGCTCAAACCCAATGTCAGGTCATGGTTGATGCATCTGCCGGAGAATTCTATTTCTTCCTGGTCAGATCTGTGCCATCAGTTTGTTGGCGCCTTTGTTGGAGGCCACCAAGCTCCTGGCCAAGAGAGCGATTTACATATCATCCCTCAGAAGGAGGGCGAGTCCCTGCGCAAGTTTATCCAGAGATTTAGCCGGGTGCAGTACAATATTCCCGACGTTCACCCTGCCGCTGTCGTTAGCGCGTTCCACCAGAACATGCGTAACCGCAAAATGCGGGAAGAGCTGGCAATGAACAAAGTCAGGAGTATTGCCGAGCTTTACGCTTTGGCCGACAAGTGCGCTCGAGCTGAAGAGGGGAGGAAACTCCCTGGCGAGGCTGTTGGCGCGGCGGGCGAGTCCGAAGAGGAAGATGCCGCGACCCCGTCAAGGAAAGGCCGGCGGCGGAACAGGAAGCGCGGAGGCAAGGCCGTGCTTGCTGTCGAGGAATCCGACAACCCCGGCGCCGCCAAGAAGGCCAAGGTTGGTGACCCCGGCAAGGATCTTGCCGGGTGTCCTTCCTGTCAGGCCTTGGCGGCTGCCGACAAGTCGGAGAACTCCGGCAAGCAGTATTGCAAGATCCATCGCACCAAGGGCCATGATCTCCAGAACTGCCGGTAAGTTGAGCAGCTTGGCGAGAAGCAGAGGGCCGAATACGAGAGGCGAGATAAGGAGAAGGCCCAAGATGGTGCTGATGGATCCGGCAAGAAGCGTGGTGGCCGTGGGGGTCGCCGCGGCAAGGCCAAGCAGCAAAAGGATAGGCCCGCTCGGGGCCGGGACAAAGAAGAAGATGATGATGAAGAAGATGATGAATCCAGTGAGCAAGAATTCCAGAAGGCTACGGAGGCCATGTGTATCGATGGGGGTGCCTCGCTGCATTCTTCCCACCGCCAACTCAAACAGTGGGTGCGCGAGGTCAATGCGGCAGAGCCATCCCCAGATGCATGTAGGCCCCTGAAGTGGTCCAGCACGCCTATCATTTTCGACGCCGAGGATCACCCTGATCGCACAACTGCGGTCGGGTGCTTGCCATTGTTGGTCTCGCCAACGATTCGCAACCTCAAGGTGACGAAAATGTTAGTTGACGGCGGGGCCGGCCTAAACTTAATCTCACCGGATGTGCTTAAAAATCTCCAAATTCCCGACGAGGACCTCGAGGAAACGGGCACGTTTCAAGGGGTCAATCTGGGAAGAACTCAGCCTAAGGGCAAGATTACGCTGCCAGTGACATTTGGCAGCGAGCTCAACTTTAGGACTGAGAAGGTGGTGTTTGATGTCGCCAAGATCCCCATGTCATACAATGGGATCCTTGGTCGGCCAGCGCTGACTAAGTTCATGGCGGCATCACACTACGCGTACAACGTTCTGAAGATGCCTGGGCCGTTGGGCGTCATCACTATCCATTCCGATAAGAAGGATGCGCTCATCTGTGCCGACCAACTTTACCGGGAAGCAGTTGCAGCACCTGCCATCAAGGCACCTGCTCCTGCCGCTGGAACTCCCGGGGGGAAGAAGAAGACCGGCAAGAACCTTGGCGCGAACTCTGGCAAGCGCACCTCCTCGGAGTGCTGCGCTTCCGTCGAGGACGTACCAGAGAGTTCCACCGGCAAGAACAAGAAATCCAAGGCTGCTCCGCCAGAGACCAAGAAGGTGCCCGTCAGAGAGGACGGAATGGGGGGAACTTTCACCATAAGTTCCACCCTAGATGACGAATAGGAAAGCATGCTCGTTGCTTTCCTGCAGGCGAATGTCGACGTGTTTGCATGGCAACCGTCTGACATCCCCGGTGTTCCCAGGAAGGTAATTGAGCACCACCTTGCTGTCTGTCCTCATGCGTGGCCCGTCAAGCAGAAGGTCAGGAAGCAAGCCTTGGAACGGCAAGAATTCATTGCCGAAGAAATCAGAAAGCTGGAGGCGGCAGGACTGGTCAAAGGAGTACTTCATCCAACCTGGTTGGCCAATCCGGTTGTAGTGCGGAAAGCGAATGGGAAATGGAGGCTTTGTATCGATTATACAGATATCAATAAAGCTTGTCCAAAAGATCCCTTTCCCTTGCCGCGCATCGACCAGATTGTGGATGCCACCGCCGGTTGTGATCTCCTGTCCTTCCTTGATGCCTATTCAGGGTATCATCAGATTTTTATGGCAAAAGAAGACGAAGAGAAGACCGCATTTATCACCCCATGTGGTACGTATTGTTTCATACGAATGCCTTTCAGGTTGAAAAGTGCCGGTTCAACATTTGCCAGAGCAATCCAAATTGGTTTTGAGCCCCAACTCCATCGAAATATGGAGGCGTATATGGATGACATAGTGGTCAAAACCAAAGACAAAGCCACACTCATTCAAGATTTAGAAGAAACATTTGCAAACTTGCGCAAGATCAACTTGAAGCTCAATCCTGAGAAGTGCGTGTTCGGTGTTCCTTCCGGCAAGCTCCTCGGATTTTTTGTATCTTGCCGGGGAATCGAAGCGAACCCCGACAAGATCAAAGCTATTGAGCAAATTGAAGCGCCGAGACGCGTCAAGGATGTGCGTCATCTTGCCGGCTGTGTTGCTGCTCTAAGCAGGTTTATTTCCAAATCTGCTGAGCGCGCCCCGCCCTTCTTCAAAATTTTGAAGAAGGCAGGTCCAATGAAATGGACTCCGGAGGCGGAGGCTGCGCTGCAAGATTTGAAGAAATACCTTTCCTCTCCGCCAACGCTAGTCGCGCCTAAACCACAAGAGCCGTTGCTGCTGTATCTGGCAGCAACAAATCAAGTGGTTAGCGCTGCGCTAGTGGCGCAGAGAGAGGCTGATGAGGAAGCAACACCAGCGGCAGGACCGCCAAATGACACGGCAAGATCTTCCCCGGTAAGGGTTGATCCCGGCAAGACAGGATATGCGCAAACAGAAGAACCCATGCAGAAGAAGAAGATGCTACAGCGCCCAGTCTATTTTGTTAGCTCTCTTTTACAAGGAGCTAGGTCAAGGTATTCTGGTGTGCAGAAGTTGCTTTTCGGCCTTCTTATGGCCTCGAGGAAGCTGCATCATTACTTTCAGGCACATGAAATCACCGTCGTCACTCGCTTTCCGTTGCAACGGATTTTGCAAAATCCAGAAGCAACCGGCAGGATCGTGGAGTGGGCGTTGGAATTGTCCAGCTTTGGCCTCAAGTTTGAAAGCACTTCGACGATTCAAAGCAGGGCCTTGGCAGAGTTCATTGCAGAATGGACCCCAACGCCAGACGAAGAAGTTCAAGAAATAACTCTCCCTGGCAAGGAAATCGATCAGCAATGGGTTATGTACTTTGATGGGGCTTTCTCGCTGCAAGGCGCCGGTGCTGGCGTGCTGCTTGTCGCACCCACCGGAGAGCACCTCAAGTACGTAGTCCAAATGCACTTTCCCTGGGAGAGTTCAACTAACAACACTGCAGAATACGAGGGTTTGCTTGCCGGTCTCAGGATCGCGGCAGACCTTGGTATCAAAAAGCTCGTCATCAGAGGCGATTCGCAACTTGTCGTCAGATAAGTTAACAAGAGTTATCAAAGTCCATTGATGCAAGCCTACGTGGATGAAGTGAGGAAAATGGAAGAGCGCTTTGACGGTCTGCAAATGGAGCACGTTCCTCGTGCCGAGAACAGTGTTGCTGACGACCTGTCAAAGCGTGCTGCCCTCAAGTTGCCTGTGGAACCAGGAACTTTTGTGCTCCAATTGACTCAACCATCCGTGGCGCCATCGATGCGGCAAGAAAAGAGAAGAAAGTTGAACTCTGGCCAGTACTTCCCGGCAGAGCTCCCCGGAGCCGCTGGCAAGGAAGTTGCCGGGATCAACATGCCTGCCGGGGAACAACGGGCTCCGGCAGGGCCTCAGGCCCTTGCTGTCGAGACAAACATTCCCCCGGCAGAGGAGATGCCTTTAGTCCTAGCTGTCGAGCCTCAGGCTCCAGCGTGGGCGCAGCACATTGTCCATTTCCATCAAATAGGAGAACTCCCTGAGGAACAGGAAGAAGCAGAAAGAGTAGCCCGTCGGTCTGTTATGTACAAGTTCGTCGATGACGTCCTGTACAGAAAGAGACCAAACGGTGTGAAATTGAAGTGCATTCCTCGGGAGGATGGACTAGAGCTGTTGGCAGAGATACATGGAGGCATATGTGGCTCTCACATAGGGTCAAGAGCGCTTGTCGGAAAGGCATTCCGACAAGGTTTCTTTTGGCCCACCGCTCTCCAGGATGCAACTGCACTAGTCACCAAGTGTGAAGTGTGCCAGTTTCATTCAAAGAAATTACATCAACCAGCTCAAGCTCTTCAGACAATCCCTCTCTCCTGGCCATTTTTGGTCTGGGGGCTCGACATACTCGGCCCTTTTCCCCGTGCTACCGGGGGCTTTGAGTACTTGTACATTGCTATCGACAAGTTCACAAAGTGGCCAGAGGTGGAAGCAGTGAGGAAGGTGACAGCACAATCAGCCGTCAAGTTCTTTAAGGGAATTGCTTGCCGTTTCGGTGTGCCCAACAGGATCATCACCGACAATGACACGCAGTTCCCAAGTCGCACCTTCATGCAGTACATCCAAGACCTTGGCGGCAAGATTTGTTTTGCCTTTGTTGCTCACCCGAGAAGCAACGACCAAGCGGAGAGGGCCAATGCTGAAGTGCTGCGCGGTCTCAAGACCAGAACCTTTGACAGGCTGAAAAAGTGCGGAAGACGCTGGATTGATGAGTTGCCGGCGGTTCTTTGGTCAATCAGAACGACACCAAATTGAGCCACCGGCTAGACGCCCTTTGCTCTGGTCTATGGAGCGGAAGCAGTTCTCCCCACGGAACTCACATACGGATCTCCTTGAGTGCTCGCTTATGATGAGCTTGAGCAAGAGCAACTGCGGCAAGATGATGCTATGCTCCTTGAGGAGAATCGTCTTCAGGCTGCTGTGCGAGCTGCACGCTACCAGCAAGCTTTGCGCCGCTACCATAGCCGCAAAGTTCATGCCCGAAGCCTTGAGGAAGGCGACCTTGTTCTTCGGCGGATTCAGTCCGCCAAGAATTCAAACAAGTTGACGCCAAAGTGGGAAGGCCCTTATCGGGTAGTACGAGTCACCAGGCCCGGCGATGTCCGCCTGGAGACCGAAGATGGCGTTCCAGTGAGCAATTCCTGGAATATCGAACATCTTCGCAAGTTCTACCCAGAAGGCGCGGTTGCCGGGGGCTCCCGGCAACCACCCTTTTGTACAAGTCTTGCCGGCAAGGCATGTGATCCTTTGTACAAAGCCAGGTGCAGACCCTGAGCGCAGATGAATAAATTTAAGTGTTGTACATTCCCTTATTGATTCCCATGTTCATATTTATATATGCATGTTTGTCTAAGATGTTGTATGACACCTACACCCGGTAAGTTCTAACGAACTGCAAAGGTTTCATGTATTTATTTTCTCTTCTTTCTTTTTAAAAGACAGAAGGATTCCTCGCATGCACATTTGCCGGGGGGGGGGAAGGGAGATATGAATATCAATTGGCGACGTTCGGAATCGACGCTTGCCGGAGGAAGGACAAAGACAGGAAGCTAAGTCCTAAAAACTCAGAGCAAGTTTTTTCTTTTATTACAAAGTTATTTCCTTGGACGATTCCAACTCTTGTATGGAAAATCTGCACGCGAAGGAACCCTTGTTGTAATCGGTTGCGCCCTTATTTTGTTTCGAGCCCGCTCAACAATTTAAGTGGCTGCACTGAGAACACCAAGGAGTCTTGCCGGCCACTGCGCCTCCAGCAGGCTGCTGAAGTCCCGCACCCAGCGCTTGCGGCAGGTTGCGCGCCGGCAAGTTTTTCAGTAAGCGTAGGGTGAACTCCATACATAAGGGAATCAGACAAGGAAAATAACAAGCATGAACCTAAAGATAGGCGAATTATATTACATCCATGAGTTGCCACAATTCTAACTTGAGACTTAATTGTCTTTTACATGGAATGACGACGGCAAGAAAAAGGGGAGCACTCAATCCCTGCGCTGGCCTTCGATCCTTTTGATGGAGTCCACCTTCTCAAGGATAGGCGCGATGTACTCTTCAAGCGCCTCAACATTTGCGTCCCTTGGCAGATGGCCGAGCGCGTTGGAGAGGTCGATGCCGGGATTGCTGTGCACCACCTTGATGAGCACCTTGCGGAGGACGGCCCGGCAAAGCCGGCGAGTCTCGTTGTCCAATTGGGTCGCCCGGCTAGACTGGAGCACCCTCAAGGCGTTGATGATGCTTTCAAAGAACATCGTCAACCTGGCACTTGGAGATATTCTTTCCTCAGAAGAATACTTGAAGTTCGATAGGCCCATGGTTGACAGTTCTGTCGTAAGCTTCTCCACGGTGGCGATGAGACGTCCAGTCCAGATCTCCACTCCCTTTTCATAATCAGCTTGGGCTTCGGCGGCGCTCTTGAGCAGGTTCCTCTCTCCTTGGAGATCCTTGAGTAGAGCCTTCTCACGGGCCCTGCCGGCCTCGAGAGACTTCTGCAGCGTGGTCAGCTTCAGCTCCAGAACCGCAATGTTATCAGCCGCAGAGGAGAGCTGCTTGGTTTTGTCGGACAGGGCAACTTGCATCTCCGCCAAGGAGTGGAGGGTTTTTTCCCTGTCACCCTTGACCGTCGAGAGCTCCTTGCCGTGCTCTTCGAGATCTGTTTCCAGCCTCTTTACCTTGTCGCTCAGCTCGTTCTTGGCGGCCTCTGCAGCTTCGGCAGCATCGACGGCCTCCTTGAGCTTGCCGTCGTGACTTGCAGTCAGAGCTTCGAGTGCCTCCTTATGTTTTTGCTCCAGCTCCTGGGTCCGCCGCGCGACAAGATTCTCGATATCTTCATCTTTGCTGCGAAGCTTGGCGGCGAGCGCCTGCTCACGTGCGGTGAGATCTTCCTCATGAGCATCAAGAGCAACGTGGCGCCCCGTCAGGAGGGCATCTTCGGCAGCAATCCTTTGAGCAGCTTCATCATGCGCCTTCTCCATATCGGATTGCTTCAGGAGGATCTCAGTCCACTGCTGGCTCACTTGTTCCCGGCCGGCAACCAACTCTTGGAGGGCCTCGGCATGCCAGATCTGCATTTGTGCGACGCGCCTTTGAAAATCTGCTTCGGCCGCCTTGACAATTGCCATTCTGGAGTCCGCCTTGTCTTTCCGGGCGCGATGGAGAGCCTGGAGCTTGCGGAAATTCTCGCCCATGGCCTGAAGGAGCTGATCCTCTTCAGATTTGCCGCTGCTAGTGCTGGGGTCGTCAACAACTTCGAGCCCGGCAACAGCGATGATTTCTTCAAAAACTTCTCCTTTGGCTGGTGCCCCAGTGCTTGCCGTCCCCGGCAAGTTGACGAACAGGTTCTCACCAACCTTGAGGTATTTGCTGGATGAGGGGCCCTCAGATGTTGACGGCTGGTCTTCAGTGACCGCCTCACCAGTGGCAGGGGGCTCTGTGGCCGGCGCAGCGCCTGGCGCTCCTGCGGCAGGAATGCCGTCAGTACGGTCATCGACCTCCCTGTCACCCCCTTCAGCAGGTTCCTTGGCGGGTTCCTCTTGTGCAGTCTTGGCGGCTTCCCCGTCAAGAGCACCACTAGCCTCGACAGTGTCATCCTTGGTGGCCTCGCTGACAGTGACCCTGTCTGCTTCGGCAGCAGCGTCCCTGGCGGTCTCCTCGATGACAATGTCGACCTCCATGTGTTCCATCACAGGGAACTCTGAAGGACGAAGGAGGAAATTAGAATAAGATCGAGATTGAAGTTTGAAGCGACTAAAGACAGAGAGATAAGGGAAAGAGTAACAAGCACTCTTGAGGCAATCGAGTACCTGCGTCGAGCTGTTGGGAGGTGGCCTCGCCCCTCCCGGCAACTTCGGTTGCCGGGGGTGGGTTGCCGGGGTCCGTGCTTGCCGGCTCCTCCTCAATTAAGGTAGGCTCGTTGGTAGGATCTCTTGCCGAGGACGTGCTTGTGGGCGGCGCGGTCGATGGAGGTGGCACGACGGGGATGTCTTCCGACAACTCTCCTTGTTGCCGTTCTTCTCCTGCAAGCCCAAGAATATCAGCGGCAAGAATGGAAGCCTCAGCACCCGCCAGTGGAAAAAGAACAGTAAACTTACGCTGGGGGCTGTGCTGGGGGCTGCGTTGAGGACTGGGCTCCAGGCTGACGATGATGGTTTCTGGCACGCTCGTGGAGCCTGCCGGGGGCTCGTCGCCCGTAGAAGTCTTTGACCTCTTGGCCATCCTCTCCAGCAATGTTTCTGTGTCACTGCAGAGACAATACAAGCAAGTTAGTAAGATTGATCCAAGATTGGAATATAAAAGCTGTGGCAAAGTACTCACTCTTCTTCCTCTCGCTCCGGGCTAAAACCGGAGATGTCGAAGTCGACCTCCGCTGCGATGTCTGAGTGGGGAGGCGGAGGAGGAGTCCTAGGCCGCTTGGCTGTGGCAGGCGCCGGGGCAGCTTCCGGTGCGGTAGTACGAGACCCCCCTGCCGCCCCAGCAGTGGCCACTGGTGTGGATCTCGCGCGTCGTGCAGGCTGTCGACGAGCCCCCTGCCGCGGTCCAGTCTTGCCGGCCACTTTCTTGCCGGGAGCCTCGCCGCTCGAAGAAGGCTGGCTTGCCGGGATGCCAGATGCAGCCTTCCGAAGAACACGCTTCGTCTTCTTAGGGGGTGGGAGCTCTTCTTGCGTTTCTTCTTCGGCCGTGTCCTCGCCGGACAAGCTCTCAGCGGCTGCGCTGCTCTGTTCCCCGGCAACTTTGTCCTCCCCGGCAGGTTTTACCTCCACTACTACTTCTGCGTCGCTGGCTTCCCACTCTGTGAAGCCGACGCTGCCGGCCTCCGCGGCAAGATTTGCCTCCTCCACCCTAGTAGCAATGTAAGCTACTTCTTGGTCGGTGGTGGCTCGGATGAAATCTGACTCTTGCCGGACAGGTCTCTCCGTCAAGTTGTCAAAAAACTTCTGCGCTTCCTCCTCGGTTGGCTCGGCCCAGGTCGGGTCAAGACCGTGGGCGTTGAACATCGGCAGGAAGGCGATGATTGACCCCAAGGCAGAATTGTTGCACAAGGGGACAATCCTTGCCGGCAGCCGGTGCTTGTCTTCGCGCTGGAATAGTTTTTGACAGAGAGCGCCAAGCTGCATAGTGGTCAGATTGTTGTTCAGCCCGGGGCGCAATCTCATGACATCTGCCGCATTCCTGTATTCCCAAGCTGGCCTTCCCCTGTTCTGCAAAGGGGCGATGCGGCGGTGGAGAAAGTCGAAGCAAATCATCTCCATCATCAGCCCGGCAGCCTTTAGGCGAAGGATCCTAGTGGTGGCGATTGTGAGCCTCTCGTCCTCCGCGGCGAGATCGCTCCAGTCCTTGCCGCGGATCACCTTCTGTTGCTGGGGAAGACAAAACGGATGGGGATCTGCTTCCTGGATCCAGCACCATTCAGCCCGCCACTCGTCCCACTTTTCGCGGTAAACTCCTTCTGGGTATATTTCCTTATTCCAAGCCCTTGGAATCCATGCAATAGAACCAGAGAGGGCCTCTCCTTTTTGGATGCGAGGGAAGAAGTAATGGCGAAAAAGAGCAGAATTGGGAATCACGCCGACGAAGTTTTCACAGAGATGGGCAAAGATGGACATGCAAAGTACCGCATTCGGCGTGAAATCAAGAAGACGAAAGCCGTATGTGTACATGATATCATTGAAGAAGTAGGAAAAGGGGGGACAGAGCCCGCAATAGAAATACGCAGTGAAGAAAGGGTATCTGTCCGATCCACCTTTGGAACAAGCACCTGGGATTACGCGTGTGGCAGAATGAGCTTGTGTCTCTTTCGCCCACATGCACTGGTATCGCCCCTTCAGAGCTTCAGCATCGAGCGATGGGGGAAAGACGACAAGCCTCTTCCGCATCTTCACCAGTTCGCTCTCCGGAACATCGGCTTTCGCCTCCTTGCCCTTGCCTTTGCTGGCCTTGGGCGGCATGGCGGCTGTGAGGGCGGAAGCCGGGGGTGGAGCGAGCGTGGAAGCAGCGGGCGGAAGAGCAAAAAGCTTCGCTCTGAGCTCGAGAGGAGGAAGGCGATGGCGATGGCCAGATTGAGAAGAAAAAGGGGGTAAATAGGCTTGTGCCTCTGCGGCTTCTCCTTTTTATGGGGAAGGAGTGGGGCCGCCTCTTTTATTCCCCAATGTGAATGCGCCTCTATAGGCGCGAGGCAGTTGCAGCCTTTTAGGCACGCTTCCCACGTCGCGCGCTCGGTGCGTGTAGTGGGGGGCACGGTAAAACGAGATATTTACGAGCTGTTAATCCCCTGCCACGCGTGCCCGTGCACTGTTTGGGCCTAGCCCAACAACGCCTCGCACTCGTGTATGGCCTAGGCCCGGGGGCTCCTGTTGGTGTACTAAGTATTGGGCCACTAGTACCCCGTACCTGTGCACGGGCAGTTGTAGCCATCCTCGCGGCAAGGCTTGCCGGGAACAGTTCGAGGTCGGTTCAAGCCACCAAAGAAATCATCAAGTCAGAGATCTGAGGATCAGCAGATAAGCAGAGCTGGAATCCGAAGGCCAGCTTCCCCGGCAAGATCCTTGCCGGGATGGCCTGTGGAGCCTGGCAAGGCTTGGCGTGTGGCAAGGCTTGGGGCCCGGCAATGCTTGGCGTCCGGCAAGGCTTGTCGCCCGGCAAGGCTTGGTGCCCGGCAGGCTTCGGCGCCCAGCAAGATTCTGCCACTGTGCCACCGCTTCGGCACAGTAACAAGTCTGACATTCTGGGTCCTTCTCTGGATGCGTGGCGACGCGCCAGTGGAGGAGAGCTTAAGCGGTGCTGATGGGATGGCCCCTTTTTCCATCCCCAAGAAAGTGAGGACACCTAAATGGACACCTCACGGTGCATTAAATGCACTTGTCCTAATCCGTCAGGGGTTAGGTATGATACCCTGTAGCTACTTTACACCTCAATGTATGTACATTTTGCCACTGTGGAGACCCCTTTGAGCATATAAAAGGAGGCCCAAGGCAACTGCTACAGAGGAGGAGGACTTCTGGCCCATTCTGCACGCGTAGCTGCTCTTTGAACATACTGTTCATTGCAAGCGCTCCTGAAGGCTAGGCTCAAGAACATCAATAAGAACACAAAGCAGGAGTAGGGTTTTACGCTGATCAGCAGCCCGAACCTGGGTAAAAACTTCCCGCGTCGATCGTTGGTTCTGCTCTTTGTGTATACCTCTCCCCCCGCCAAATCGTAAAGGGATCTCTTGGGATCCCATAGGTGTCGTACCCCGACACACGACGAGCGGGAAAACAGGAAACCGACCCAAGCACAGGTTAATGAAGATGCAAGGAAAATATCAAGGAAAAGAGAATATCAGCACAAGACCCCTGCCTGTGTACCTGATAGGCCTACCCCAACGATGATCGGCAGCACGTTTGGGCCAGGCCCAGGGGCTCCTGTCGGTGCAACAAAGCTTTACGTGTGTTGCCCAGACTGTACACAGGCTCAAGTGGCAGAAATACAAGCAACACCAAGCATTCAAGACAGAACCAGCCAGAGAGAGAGAGAGAGTGCTCTTTGAGGAATCAAAAGGCGGATCAAGAAGACCAAGAAAAGCCAAGACAACAAGATATCACTAAGGAAAAACCTCCCTTGCCGGGTAGGCGAGCCTGGTCAGGTCGAGGCCACCCCCGAAGACAAGTCCCAAGACTTCCCCGGCAAGGATTGCCGGGGGCGCTGGCGGCCTACATCCCCGCCAAGACTCCACCGCTCCACCGCTCCACTGCATCGCAACGCAAGTCACCCATTGGTGCGGTGTCGAGCCCCCAGATAACTAAGTGGATGTCATTTGTTATGTGGCGGCCATTTAGGAGGAAGATCACCTCCATATGACACCCGTCCAGAGGCGTGTCAAGCAAACAGGTGCAAGATGATTAAAGCGGCGCGGCAGGCCTGCCGAGCCGCATCCACAGCATGACACATGGCAGCGCATTTAATGCGCTTTGTCCTAACTGCCAGAGTTAGGTATGATAGCACTGTTAGCTATCTAATCGCTGGATAATGACCATTTTGCCATTGTGGTAACCCCTTGGCCTATAAAAGGAGGACCATGGCAACCTTAGAAAGGATTCGGACCCTCGTGTACTCATACGTGCGTAGCTGCTCTCCCCAAGGCGACCTTGCCGGGCTCGAGCGCCGCGCGTTCTTCACGGTCTCCACATCAATCCACCACGCTTCTCAGCAGCCCGAACCTGGGTAAAAACCACCAGTGTCACCACTACCGTGCTATCCCACGGCCTTTGCTCTTTGTGCAATGCATCCTCCCCCCTGCCGAACCACAAAGGGGCCGATGGCCTCATAGGTGGCCTTGTTCTACCACGACAATTTCTTGTGATCTTCAAATCCAATCTTTGCTTGTAACACCATATCATTGCTACCTCGAAGCATGACTTTGGTACTCAAACATTAACAAGAACATTGGAAGCATAATGCTAAATGTTTCTTGATCACTTATCCAAACACCATTGTATGGGTAACATCATGAATTTCCTTGCCCCTTTACCTAAATGGTTATCTACTTGCTATGCTGTTACGTATATCATGCTCTGCTTGTTCTTATGAAGGATATACCCCTAATACTTGTGTATAAACACATTTTCCTTTCCACTGGTATGTTTAATCTGATAATCACATTTTCCTTTCCATTCGTTTGTTTAACCTTTCTTGTAATCTAACTTATCTGAGCAGTGATAATTCCCTGATTATGTCAACACCCCCAAGTAGAACCCTGTCAAGTAAAACCCTGTTACTATTGTTGATGACATTCCGGTAACACTGGTGGACGAGAACTTTGCCTATTGGTCCACCTCACCTTACGAGCAGGAAAATGGTTCTCTTCGTCCCCTGCCCTTGGGACCGACGTTGCTGCCAACATAGCTGACAAACTTTCCTCTGACATGCCTTGCTATCATGACCGTGCAAGATGTCACCCTCCTCCCTACTTTTAACCCACACTAACCACACTTCCACAAGATCGAAACCTGACTCTCCTGTACATCCCTATTTCCAAAGTTATTCCTCGCGCTTGGCTTCGTATGTAATTCACGAGCCACCTTCCTAGAGATGATCTATTCAAGTAACAAACGCAATACTTATTCCCGTTGCTCTGAACCCCATTCACACTCTTGGTTGGGCATTAAATGATTACATGCCCACTTGAAACTTCTCGTGCCTACTTTTATTTCTCTCGATGCATTTCCCGAGTTCCAGCTCGAGAGATACTCATGTGTTAATTCATGAGATAACCCCAGATGATTAACCCTTATAGCATTGTATCATTGTCGAGCTACCCCTTACCTATTCCTAAGTATGATGGAGATTCTAAAGAAAGGATGATGGCTTCATCATGATGCCCTGATGCAGCAAACTGAAGACATCAACGTAATGGATCAACCTCTTCGAGAAGGGTAACAAGAACAAAAAGATTTTTTAGAATTTCTTAACCAATTCTTTCCCCCTTACTCTACCTCTTAAATCTTGGGACGAGATTTCTTTCAGTGGAGGAGATTTGTAACACCCCCAGTGGTTAGCTACAGTGACCACATGCTAATGTGCCATGCCATCATGATCATTTTAATTAAATTGCATTGAGGAATTAATCCAACATTCAAATTCAAATGTAAAATGCAAGGCAAATAATTACATCTTCAAACTTGCAAGAAAAAGAGTTCATAATTTTGTAAATAATCCATATGTAATTAAGGTTAAGGAAAACGACATCACTTGTTTGCTCTTTTTGGACCTATCATCCAAAAAAGTACCCAAACAACATCTTTTAAATCATTTGTAATTAAACCAAATTCAAATGGATTCAAATAATACTCAAACTTTTTGGGGCAGTGCTAAATATTGCAAGTTAATTATGTGACCAGGTTCCACATTTTAGAAAAGTCAAATGGTGTGAAAAGTAATGCAAAACAAAAGCTGGAAATAAAACAGAAAAAGAAAATGAAAAAGAACCTAAGGTTACTGTGCAACTGGGCCTAAGTGCAAAAGTGCACTGTGGCAAAGCCCGGCAGGGCCTTTCCCTTACCTCCGGACAGAGGCAGAGGCCATGGCGCCAAGCATGCGCGTGCGTCGTCCACGCGCCCGATCTCCTAGTGTTGTTCATCCATCGATGCCCCAACAAGGATAAGACCCACACCGATGCTGTGGACGAACCCTAATCCCCTCCTTCTCCCCCTTCATCTATCTCTCGCGAACGGGAGCTCACCCAAGCGTGCTCGCCGCCGCACCATCGCTGTTGACGCGCACCCGAGCTGCCCCGAGCCATGCAGAGCTGTCCAACAGCTGCGCCTCCATCGCCTACTTCGACTACGAGGAACAGTTCGAGTAGGGATGCCACCAAATCGTATCCATCGTCGATCTTCCCCGACTCCATCCGTCATCGCTGTCGCTCGATCCGCCACCATCTCTATGTCCCCGGCCTTATCGACCCCTCCTCTATGACTGCAGTGAGCCCCCACACCTTTCCCCCATATGCTCGCCATCTCTTTCTTCATCTAGGGCGTAGTTCCACCATGACCGCAAGCTCCCTGCCTCCGGCCATGTCGCCGTCGTGGCCTGCACATGAGCTGGGCCAAATCGAGCACACAAGCATGCTCGTGGAGGTCCGTAGATGCCGCCTAGCTACTTTGGTTGCTCAGATTCAAGCCACAACATCACACGCGCACACATCCGAGCTCCAGCCCCTGCTCCGCTTGCTGCTATCATTGCTACAAGCCACCTACGGCCAAACCGCCGCTGCCAGCCGACGCAACCGAGTCCCAGCTACTCGTAGCTATGCTTAGCTCGTCGTGCTGCTACTTCTTGATCTTGCATTGGTTTTTCCCTTGAAGAGGACAGGGTGATGCAGCAAAGTAGAGATAAGTATCTCCCTCAGTTTGAGAACCAAGGTATCAATCCAGTAGGAGACAACGCACAAATCACTGAATACCTGCACAAACAATCAAACAACTTGCACCCAACGCGATAAAGGGGTTGTCAATCCCTTCATGGTTACTTGGAAAAGTGAGATCTGATAGATATCGATGAAACTAAATAAAATATAAAGTAAATATTTTTGGTATTTTTGGTTTATAGATCGGAAAGTAAAAGATTGCAAAATAGTAGATCGGAAACTTATATGATGGAAAATAGTAGATCGGAAACATATATGATGGCAAATAGTAGATCGGAAACTTATATGATGGAAAATAGACCCGGGGGCCATAGGTTTCACTAGAGGCTTCTCTCAAGATAGAAAATAATACGGTGGGTGAACAAATTACTGCCGAGCAATTGATAGAAAAGCGCAAAGTTATGATGATATCTAAGGCAATGATCATGAATATAGGCATCACATCCGTGTCAAGTAGACCGAAATGATTCTGCATCTACTACTATTACTCCACACATTAACTGACTCCTGCCTGCATCTAGAGTATTAAGGTCATGAAGAATAGAGTAACGCATTAAGTAAGATGACATGATGTAGAGGAATAAGCTCAAGCAATATGATGTAAACCCCATCTTTTTATCCTCGATGGCAATAATACAATATGTTCCTTGCTGCCCCTATTGTCACTGGGAAAGGACACCGCAAAATTGAACCCAAAGCTAAGCACTTCTCCCATTGCAAGAAAAACCAATCTAGTTGGCCAAACCAAACCGATAGTTCGAAGAGAATTACAAAGATATCAAATCATGCATAAAAGAATTCAGAGAAGATTCAAATAATATTCATAGATAATCTGATCATAAATCCACAATTCATCGGATCTCGGCAAACACACCACAAAAAAGTATTACATCGAATAGATCTCCAAGAACATCGAGGAGAACATGGTATTGAAAATCAAAGAGAGAGAAGAAGCCATCTAGCTACTAGCTATGGACCCGTAGGTCTGAGATAAACTACTCACGCTTCATCGGAAGGGCAATAGGGTTGATGTAGAAGCCCTCCGTGATCGAATCCCCCTTCGGCAGGGTGCCGGAAAAGGTCCCTCGATGGGATCTCACGGGTACAGAAGGTTGCGGCGGTGGAAAAGTGTTTTTGTGGATGCTTCTGGTGGTTTGGGAATATATGTGAATATATAGGCGGAAGAATTAGGTCAGGAGGGTCATGGGGGCCCCACAAGGCAGGGGGCGCGCCCTACCCCCCTGGGCGCGCCCTCCACCCTTGTGGCCACCTCGTGGCTCCTCCGACTTCATCTCTAAGTCTCCTGGGTGTCTTCTAGTCCAAGAAAAATCATCGCAAAGATTTTATTCCGTTTGGACTCCGTTTGGTATTCCTTCTCCACGAAGCTAAAAAACAAGGAAAAAACAGAAACTGGCACTAGACTCTAGGTTAATAGGTCAGTCCCAAAAATAATATAAAATAGCATATTAATGCATATAAAACATCCAAAACAGATAATATAATAGCGTGGAAGAATAAAAAATTATAGATACGTTGGAGACGTATCAAGCATCCCCAAGCATAATTCCTGCTCGTCCTCGAGTAGGTAAATGATAATAACAGAATTTTTGATGCGGAATGCTACCTAACATACTTATCCATGTTATTTTCTTTATTGTGGCATGAATGTTCAGATCCATAAGATTCAAAACAAAAGTTTAATATTGACATAAAAACAATAATAGTTCAAGCATACTAACAAGGCAATTATGTCTTCTCAAAATAACATGGCCAAAGAAAGCTTATCCCTACAAAATCATATAATTTGGCTATGCTCCATCATCATCACACTAAATATTCAAATCATGCACAACCCCGATGACAAGCCAAGCAATTGTTTCATACTTTTGATGTTCTCAAACTTTTTCAGATTTCACGCAATATATGAGCGTGAGCCATGGACATAGCACTATACGTGGAATAGAATATGGTGGTTGTGGAGAAGACAAAAAGAAGGAAACAGTCTCACATCAACTAGGCGTATCAACGGGCTATGGAGATGCCCATCAATAGATATCAATGTGAGTGAGTAGGGATTGCCATGCAATAGATGCACTAGAGTTATAAGTTCATGAAAGCTCAAAAGAAAACTAAGTGGGTGTGCATCCAACTCGCTGGCTCACGAAGACCTAGGGCAATTTGAGGAAGCCCGTCATCGGAATATACAAGCCAAGTTCTATAATGAAAAATTCCCACTAGTATATGAAAGTGACAACATAGGAGACTCTCTATCATGAAGATCATGGTGCTACTTTGAAGCACAAGTGTGGTAAAAGGATAGTAACATTGTCCCTTCTCTCTTTTCTCTCATTTTTTTATTTGGGCCTTCTCATTTTTTTGGCCTCTTTTTTTTGTCCGGAGTCTCATCCCGACTTGTGGGGGAATCATAGTCTCCATCATCCTTTCCTCACATGGAACAATGCTCTAATAATGAAGATCATCACACTTTTATTTACTTACAACTCAAAAATTACAACTCGATACTTAGAACAAAATATGACTCTATATGAATGCCTCTGGCGGTCTACCGGGATGTGCAATGAATCAAGAGTGACATGTATGAAATAATTATGAACGGTGGCTTTGCCACAAATACGATGTCAACTACCTGATCATGCAAAGCAATATGGTAATGATGAAGCGTGTCATAATAAACGGAACGGTGGAAAGTTGCATGGCAATATATCTCAGAATGGCTATGGAAATGCCATAATAGGTAGGTATGGTGGCTGTTTTGAGGAAGGTATATGGTGGGTGTATGGTACCGGCAAAAGTTGCGCGGCACTAGAGAGGCTAGCAATGGTGGAAGGGTGAGAGTGCGTATAATCCATGGACTCAACATTAGTAATAAAGAACTCAATACTTATTGCAAAAATCTATTAGTTATCGAAACGAAGTACTATGCGCATGCTCCTAGGGGGATAGATTGGTAGGAGAAGACCATCGCTCATCCCCGACCGCCACTCATAAGGAAGACAATCAATAAATAAATCATGCTCCGACTTCATCACATAACGGTTCACCATACGTGCATGCTACGGGAATCACAAACTTTAACACAAGTATTTCTCAAATTCACAATTACTCACTAGCATGACTCTAATATTACCATCTCTATATCTCAAAACAATCATAAGGAATCAAACTTCTCATAGTATTCAATGCACTTTATATGAAAGTTTTTATTATATCCCTCTTGGATGCCTATCATATTAGGACTAAATTTATAACAAAAGCAAATTACCATGCTGTTTAAAGACTCTCAAAATAATATAAGTGAAGCATGAGAGTTCAACAATTTCTATAAAATAAAACCACCGCCGTGCTCTAAAAAGATATAAGTGAAGCACTAGAGCAAAATTGCCTAGCTCAAAAGATATAAGTGAAGCACATAGAGTATTCTAATAAATCACGATTCATGCGTGTCCCTCTCAAAAGGTGTGTACAGCAAGGATGATTGTGGCAAACTAAAAAGCAAAGACTCAAATCATACAAGACGCTCCAAGCAAAACACATATCATGTGGTGAATAAAAATATAGCCTCAAGTAAAGTTACCGATAGATGAAGACGAAAGAGGGGATGCCTTCCGGGGAATCCCCAAGATTAGGCTCTTGGTTGTCCTTGAATATTACCTTGGGGTGCCTTGGGAATCCCCAATCTTAGGCTCTTGCCACTCCTTATTCCATAGTCCATCAAATCCTTACCCAAAACTTGAAAACTTCACAACACAAAACTCAACAGAAAATCTCATAAGCTCCGTTAGTATAAGAAAATAAATCACACTTTAGGTACTGTTGTGAACTCATTATTTATTTATATTGGTGTAATATATACTTTATTCCAACTTTTCCATGGTTCATACCCCCCGATACTACGCATAGATTCATCAAAATAAGCAAACAACACAAAGAAAACAGAATCTGTCAAAAACAGAACAGTCTGCGAAGGTCCGAATTGTTATAATACTTATGTAACTCCAAAAATTCTGAAAAATTAGGAAAATATAGGAAATTTGTATATAAATCTCATATAAAAATTTCAGTGTTTTTCAGTGATCTAGTGAATTATTAAAATTCTGTGACTGGACACAAAAGTTTCTGTTTTTCCAGCAAGATCAAATCAACTATCACCGTAAGCCATCCCAAATGTCTTACTTGGCACAAACACTAATTAAATCACAAAAACCACATCTAACCAGAGGCTATATGAATTATTTATTCAAAAACAGAAAATAAAAATATTGGGTTGTCTCCCAACAAGCGCTTTTCTTTAAAGCCTTTTAGCTAGGCGTTGGTAATTTTGATGATGCTCACATGAAAGATAGCAATTGAAACACGAAAAGAGCATCATGTAGCATGTGAAAAACACATCTAAGTCTAACATACTTCCTATGCATAGGCATATTATAGGCAAACAAATTATCAAGGAAAGCAAAAACTAGCATATGCAAGGAAGAAGAAAGAAACAATAGCAATCTCAACATAACGAGAGGCAATATAGTGACATGAAAATTTCTACATCCATATTTTCCTCTCTCATAATAATTACATGTAGGATCATAACCAAATTCAACAATATAGCTATCACATAAAATATTCTCTACATGATCCACATGCATGCAAAGTTGACACTCTTCCAAAATAGTGGGATTAACATTAACTAAAGTCATGACCTCTCCAAACCCACTTTTATCAAAAATTTCATAAGATTGAACATTCTCCAAATATGTGGGATCTAAATTCGACACTCTTCCAAACCCACTTTCAATATTATAGAAAACATTATTATCAATCTCATATTCATCATGGGGCTTAAATAAATTTTCAAGATCATAAGAAGAATCACCCAAATCATGATCATTGCAACAAGTAGTGGACATAGCAAAACTAGCATCCCCAAGCTTAGGGTTTTGCATATTATTAGCACAATTGACATTAATAGAATTTATAGTAAAACCATTGCAATCATGCTTTTTATTCAAGGAGCTATCGTGAATCACTTCATAAATTTCTTCATCACAATTTTCAGATTCAGGAATTTCAAGCAAAACTTCATAAAGATAATCTAGTGCACAAAACACACTAGCAATTGGTTCATCAAAATTGGATCTCTTAAAAAGATTAGCAAGTGGATGAGGATCCATAAACTTTTAGCAAGCGAAGATGCAAGCAAAAAGAAGGCACATGGTAACACAAGCAAACAAAAGATCGAACGAAAGAAGGGCGAATAAAAAGGCAAATCTTTTCGAAAATCGTTTTAGAAGTGGGGGAGAGGAAAACGAGAGGCAAATGGCGAATAATGTAATGCAAGAGATGAGAGTTTATGATGGGTACTTGGTATGTCTTGACTTGGCGTAGATCACCCCGGCAACAGCGCCATAAATTCTTCCTGCTACTTCTTGAGCTTGCGTTGGTTTTTCCCTTGCAGAGGAAAGGGTGATGCAGCAAAGTAGAGATAAGTATTTCCCTCAGTTTGAGAACCAAGGTATCAATCCAGTAGGAGACAACGCACAAATCACCGAATACCTGCACAAACAATCAAACAACTTGCACCCAACGCGATAAAGGGGTTGTCAATCCCTTCATGGTTACTTGCAAAAGTGAGATCTGATAGATATAGATGAAACTAAATAAAAGATAAAGTAAATATTTTTGGTATTTTTGGTTTATAGATCGGAAAGTAAAAGATTGGAAAATAGTAGATCGGAAACTTATATGATGGAAAATAGTAGATCGGAAACTTATATGATGGAAAATAGTAGATCGAAAACTTATATGATGGAAAATAGACCCGGGGGCCATAGGTTTCACTAGAGGCTTCTCTCAAGATAGCAAATAATACGGTGGGTGAACAAATTACTGCTGAGCAATTGATAGAAAAGCGCAAAGTTATGATGATATCTAAGGCAATGATCATGAATATAGGCATCACGTTCGTGTCAAGTAAACCGAAACGATTCTGCATCAACTACTATTACTCCACACATTAACCGACTCCTGCCTGCATCTAGAGTATTAAGTTCATGAAGAACAGAGTAACGCATTAAGTAAGATGACATGATGTAGAGGAATAAACTCAAGCAATATGATGTAAACCCCATCTTTTTATCCTCGATGGCAACAATACAATACGTGCCTTGCTGCCCGTACTGTCACTGGTAAAGGACACCGCAAGATTGAACCCAAAGCTAAGCACTTCTCCCATTGCAAGAAAAACCAATCTAGTTGGCCAAACCAAACCGATAGTTCAAAGAGAATTACAAAGATATCAAATCATGCATAAAAGAATTCAGAGAAGATTCAAATAATATTCATAGATAATCTGATCATAAATCCACAATTCATCGGATCTTGGCAAACACACCGCAAAAAAGTATTACATCGAGTAGATCTCCAAGAACATCGAGGAGAACATGGTATTGAGAATCAAAGAGAGAGAAGAAGCCATCTAGCTACTAGCTATGGACCCGTAGGTCTGAGATAAACTACTCACGCTTCATCGGAAGGGCAATAGGGTTGATGTAGAAGCCCTCCGTGATCGAATCCCCCTCCAGCAGGGTGCTGGAAAAGGTCCCTAGATGGGATCTCACGGGTACAGAAGGTTGCGGCGGTGGAAAAGTGTTTTCGTGGATGCTTCTGGTGGTTTGGGAATATATGTGAATATATAGGCGAAAGAATTAGGCCTGAAGGGTCACGGGGGGGGGGGGGGCACAAGGCAGGGGGGTGCGCCCTACCCCCCTAGGCATGCCCTCCACCCTTCTGGCCGCCTCGTGGCTCCTCCGACTTCATCTCCAAGTCTCCTGGGTGTCTTCTGGTCCAAGAAAAATCATCGCGAAGATTTTATTCCATTTGGACTCCGTTTGGTATTCCTTCTCCACGAAGCTAAAAAACAAGGAAAAAACAGAAACTGGCACTGGGCTCTAGGTTAATAGGTTAGTCCCAAAAATAATATAAAATAGCATATTAATGCATATAAAACATCCAAAACAGATAATATAATAGCATGGAACAATCAAAAATTATAGATACGTTGGAGACGTATCAGTCCTCCCGGAGCGACAGTGGTGAGGAAGAAACGGGCGAAGGCGGAGAAGGCGGGTGGCAGGCCGTCAGGTTGGAGTACGATGGCACCGACGCCTTCGTCTCATACTGCTGGCCTGCTGCTCTGTCTTTCCGCTCTTCCCCTCCCTCCCCGGCACCATGATCAGCTTCTTCCGGATGGTTGGCGGGGAGGGGACGCTCTTTTGGTGCCTTCGCCTCCTCCAGCAGTCTTCCAGCTGGGCCCCGGCAGGATTTTCCCCGCTGGTGTCCGTGCTGGCGTGTCCCACTGGCCGTGGTGGTGGTGACCAGGGCGCCACCCAGCCGCTCTCCCCGTCTCCCTCCTTCGCAGCCTTGCCACTCTTGAGCTTGTCAGGCCGCTCCCGACGGGCTCCGACGGGGTCAGGCTGGGCTTCTGCCCAGGCACTCCTTTTGCCCTCTTCGCCTCCCACTATAGTTCCTAGGACGAGAGGGACAAGAAAGGGATTACGGGGCACTTATCTTTTTTTTAATCTAAAACATACAGGCACTTGCCAAACTTTAGTTTCAAATATGTAATCTCTTCTATCCATGTTTGTACTCTGTAAGCTTTGTACTTGTTTATCCGCATATTAATGAAAAAAGACGCTCTTGGCGGGTACTTGTGCATGTACTATATCCATGCAGAGGAAGAATGCCTCTATACTTTTAAGTAAACAAGTTTTCTCCGGCAAGCTATCCTGCCGGGCGCCTTCCGTTTGTTGCTGTGAGGCTTGGCCTGCCGGGCTCAAAACTATGGAAGGGGACCGGCCCCTCATCGAACCTTCTCTGCCAAGAGCCACTACAACCATCTTGACCGAAGCAACGTTCGGGTCAAAGGATGGGAGCACAGATGTTTTGAAGGTGACGAGGTTTCTCTATGCACAAGTTTTCTTGTTACAGAGACATGTATGGATAAAGAGGAACTTGTCTGTTTGGCTTGTCGGGGATCAATATGTAAACTTGTTTCCGTCTCTTCTTTTTGGGACCGAGTCCGCGGCAAGAGTCCTGCAGTTAGTGTAGAGGAAAACAAAGCAACATATGATCTTATCTACATGATCATGGTATTCTCATGTTATGCTATGCATGCATGCATGCAAGTTTTTGGGGCCCCCCGGTGCTTCATTTTATTGTCTATGCTCAGGGTCTGCGCCTGGCTTTGTACAAAGGGTTACATGCGCATCGGCAAGGCTTGTACAAAAGGGTGGCTGTCGGGCAGGGCCCGACAGCCGTGCCTTAGGGGTAGAACTTACGAAGATGCTCAATGTTCCATGAGTTTTGGAACTGAATGCCATCTTCGGTCTCCAGGCGGACTGCGCCGGGTCTGGTGACTCGTACTACCCGGTAAGAGCCTTCCCACTTCGGCGTCAACTTGTTTGCACCTTTGGTGGACTGAACACGCCTAAGGACAAGGTCGCTTTCCTCAAGGCTCCGGGCATGAACCCTGTGGCTGTGATAGCGACGCAGGGCTTGCTGGTAGCGTGTAGCACGCGTAGCAGCCCAGAGACGGTTCTCCTCACGGGGCACGGCTTCGTCATGCCGGTGCTGCTATTGCTCTACTTCATTGTAGGCAAATACTCGAGGTGACCCGTATATGAGTTACGTGGTGATCACTGCTTCTGCCCCATAGACTAGGGAGAAGGGAGTATGGCCGGTAGCTCGATTTGGTGTCGTATGTAGGGACCAAAGAACCACCGGCAGCTCATCGATCCAGCGTCTGCCGCACTTGTGCAGCTTGTCGAAAGTTCTTGTCTTGAGTCCTCGCAGCACTTCAGCGTTATCCTCTCAGCTTGTCCATTGCTTCTGGGATGAGCAATAGAGGCGAATGAAACCTTGCTTCCGAGGGTTTGAACGTATTGCATGAAAGCGCGGCTTGTGAATTGGGTGTTGTTGTCAGTGATGACTCTGGCGGGTACTCCGAAGTGGCACACCAATCCCTTCAAGAACTTGATAGCTGATTGTAACGCCCAAGATGCAATTCTATCCCAATCACGTGATGAACTCATGATTGGGGCACAATCGCATTTCGGACGCATAGCAAGGTGGCATACAAATTCATACAACCAAGTGAATAGATAGAATACGAGATCCAGGCAACACTTGCCCCAGAATAGCATAAATATGACAATCATCATACAATCATCCATATAGATAGTAGAGTCCGACTACGGACTAGATAAAAAGAAAACATCACCTTGCTACTATCCCCGGATACTCCGACTAGGTCCTGTACTGATCGTCCGGATAAGTAACATAGAAACGACCACGATCCTCGTCAAACTCCCACTGGAGCTCAGTGGCATCTCCTGTATCAGACTCAACGGTACCTGCAACTGTGTTTGTAGTATTCTGTGAGCCACGGGGACTCAGCAATCACATCACCCACGGTAGCAAGGCTATCAAAGCTTAAAGGTATGGCATGGATAAGTGGTGGAGCTGCAACAAGCACTAAGCATATGTATGGTGGCTAACTTACGAATACAAGAATAAGATGAGAAACTACGCAACGGTCGCAAACTAGAATGATCAAGAAGTGATCCTGAACTACTTACGTTCAAGCATAACCCCACCGTGTTCTCTTCCCGAACCTCGTCGAAAAGAGACCATCACGGTTACACACACGGTTGGTGTATTTTAAAGAGTTTAGTGTCAAGTTCACTACAACCGGATATTAAAAACTCCCATCTGCCACATAACCGTGGGCACAGCTTTCAAAAGATTAAACCCTGCAAGGGTGTCCCAACTTAGCCCATGACAAGCTCACGATCCGCGGAGACAATCCTCCATCGTGGGACAACCCGAGTAGCCTCAGAATCCCAGTGCACAAGCTCTTCGAAGAAAGGAAAACTATCCCAAGGAGATCTCCCGGTGAGTCAGATCCGTGTCCAGAGCCACGCGCTCTCTATCTACGGACTCATCCGTCTATGCGAAGTGGACGATAGCCGAATACCATCGAGTTGCCCCAAGGAGTCACCGCCGACTGCTAGGTAGGTGGACCAACACTCATGTCGAGCACTGGTCCGGGGGTTGATTAAGTATCCTCGGGTTAATTACTCCCTATGCATGTTTTAGTTGTTATTAGGAAAATGGTAAAAACAATGTTGGATCTCCTCGGGAAAGCTTTACTTTAGACAAAGAAACAAGGGGGGCCCATAACACCCCGACCGTGTTAGGAACGCAAAATTCAAGGAACATAACACCGGTATAACGGAAACTAAGGCGGCAAGAGTGGAACAAAACATCGAGCAACAGGCCAAGCCTTCCACCCTTTGCCAAGTATATAGATGCATTAATTAAATAAGAGATATCGTGATATCCCAAGATATCCATGTCCCCATATGGAACAACCTGTACTGCACCTGCAACTAGCAACGCTATAAGAGGGGCTAAGCAAAAGCGGTAACATAGCCAAACAACGGTTTGCTAGGAAGGTGGGTTAGAGGCTTGACATGGCAATTTGGGAGGCTTCATAAACAAGTGGTAGGTAGCACAACATAGTGATAGAACGAACAACTAGCAAGCAAAGATAGAACTGATATCGGGGGTAATGATCATCTTGCCTGAAATGTCCTCAGTGGTATCGGGAACTTGCTCCTCGTAAACAAACTCGACAGGGTCCTCAGGCATGAACTTGTCTCCCGGCTCTACCCGAAGCAAGAACACAAATAACGGACCAACAATCAATCACGGTGCAATGCGCAAGCAACATGATGCAAGACATGTCATGGAATGCAAGATGTGATGTGCAACGCATATGGGTGCTCCGGAAGGGGAAACGATGAACATGGCACTATCTTGGTAATCCAAGCATGCCACTGGATAGATTGGAAGATTTCGGTTGAAATCGATATAAGGAACACGAGGAACGGATGCACACAACTCAAACGGTGAGCAAAACAATAAACAATGCAAAACTGACAATAACAGCAACATGGCACTTAAGATGCAACATTTAAATATGCTACATCAGTCCAACATGATAACAAATGGCATGGCAGTGAAGTACATGTCAAGCACTACAAAACATAATTACTAAGCTACTGCTAGAAACCACTGTAACATGTTTATAACAGCATGGCAAAAACCCAAATGATAACAGTTTTACAGACTTGGCAGGATTCACAGAACATGGCAAAAACAGATTCAGATAGCAATGTTTGCAAGCTTGTGGCACTCATCACAGTGCACTTTATGGCATGCAGTAAAACCTAGCATGAAGTAGACATGAAAATGAAGCTATACATGTGCAAAACTACCACATAGCATGTTTGAATTTAATCACACAAAAAAGACAAAACAACAATATAATGTAAAATGGCATGTGTGCAAACTTGCTCAAATGATGAAATGGATGTCACCAATGGATTCATAGGATTTTTCTAGCCCAAAAACATATATAATATGTTGGGCGTGGCTGTAGAAAAATGCTAACAAAAGAATTAAGTGAGATACTGACCTAAATGGAAAAAGACAGAAGTGGAAGCTACCTAGAAGGGAAATTTCCCGATCTGGACTAGCCAGAAGAGGAAGGGGCAGATTTGGAAAGGCCCAAAATGGAAACAGGCCCGATTTGGCTAGATCCAAGCCTTGAGAGGATGACAAGTAGGCCCGTGGGTCCACGTGTCTGGTGTGAGAGTGCGTGCGTGGGTGTGTGGCTGGCAGGTGGGGCTGGCTATGTGTGTGGCTGACTGGTGGGGCCCACGGGGTCCCACATGGCGGTGACGCAGATGGCGCCCGAGCAGAGGAAACTGAGGAGGGCGCCAGCGACGGACAGAGCGCGACGGAGGGCTCGCCGGAGTTGCTCCGGTGACCCTACGGCACGGCGGAGGTGCGCAAAAGGACCAGCAGGCGATCCCGCACACGCGCATGCGTCTCACCACACCAGACGATGACTGAGGTGATGCCGGCGACGAGGTACAGAGGCGGCGACATCGAGCACGAACGCGACGCAGCGGTGACCTAAGCGAGCGGCTGAGGGCGCGGATCGAGCCTACGAGACGCGGCAGAGACGATGGCCACACGCGGAGGTGCTATGGAGGTCGGAGCACTCGCCGGAGACGAGGTCCGACAGCGGCGGACTCGGCGAACATGGCAAACGGAGAAGAACGGTGCGATCGAGGCAGAAAGATAGCAGGGGATGGTCAGGAGCTCAGCACGAGCACGTGGGTGCGCTCGGATTGATGGGAGGTGGACGGAGGCGAGCACGGCGACGATCGAACAGCTACGGGTGGCTGGACTCGAAGACGAGGAAGACGACGCCGCAGCTTGGCATCCTAGGCCTCCGTAGTCAATGACGGGGACGTAGACGACATCGGGAAAGGCGACGGACACGGTTGGCGGGGCTACGGACGACGGTGAGCACGCCGGTGACGACGAACACGCTCCTGGACGCGCTCGGGCACGAAGGGGACGGCGGATCTGGTGGCTAAACCTACCAGGCGATGACGGCGGCGGACTAGGGAAACCCTAGAGAGGCGGGGGGACATGGAGAGGGGATTAAATAGGGGCTAGGGCGAGCGGGCGAGCACGGTGTCGACGCGGCCGTGGCCATGTGCGTGCGCGAGAGGGGCACCGAGGAGGAAGAAAAGGTGGGTGCGGAGGAGCAGGGAGACGCTGACAGGCGGGTCGGAAGCGGCCACGTGGCGAGGGGCTAGCGGGAGGGGAAGGGGTGAGTGCGCGTGCGAGTGAGAAAAGGCAGAGAGGGGGGAGGCCGCGTGTAACACCCCCAGTGGTTAACTACAGTAATCACCCTTTTGATTATGCCATGTCATCATGATCATCAGTGCCTAATCATCATTTGCATCAAATTGCATTCAGCTCCTAACTCAAAATTCAAATTTAAAATACTAAGTGAAATTCAAAAGTCCACAAACATGAAAACTAAAATGTTGGTCGTGTGGCAAATATTCCATCACTAATTATGGCTGTGGACCAACATCCTTGCAAAGTGAATTAATGCCCTTAACTAATTAAAACAGGGGCTAAAAATAATTATTAAATACCTTTTCAAATTAATAAAATATTAAACTAATTTATTTGGCTGTCCAAATTAATGTGGCAGTGGTATAATACTAAATATTAATTTATGGGTTGAAATTATATTTTGCAAAACTAAAATGAATTAAGAGCTAAAACAAAACAGAAAAGAATAACTAAAACAAAAGATAAAAACAAAAAAAAGGAAAAAAAAAAGCAAAGAGCCCCCTCCACTGGGCCGTGGCCCAGCTGGACCGCCAGGCCAGCCCAGCTCCCCTTAACCCCACGCCCCCCGAACCCTAGCCCCGATCCACCCCACTCCCCCCCACGTTTCCCTCGCTCCTCTGCCCCCCCGACCCGATCCAGATCGAGGGGTGGCGACCCCGGCGACCGCGCTGCCCCGCTCCCCGTCGCCGTTCGACGCTACCAAGCCGGCGCCCCTTCGCCACCTCGTCGGACTGCCCGCCGCTGATGCCTCGCCTCCTTCTCGGAGCCTGCGCTTGCTGCCTCCCTCGTCGCCGTCGCTGCCCTCCCTCGCCGGACCGCCGAACCCCCCCGCCTCCTCGTCCTCCCCCTCAAAGGCTACCCCGAGCCTCAACGGCCCCGAACCCCAGCAACGAATGTGAGCCCCGCCGCCACCTCCCTCTCTCTCCCCGTCCCCGTCGCCCGTCCCGGTCACCGCACTCCGGCCGCGCCCTGCCTCGCCCGCCCACGCCGATGGCCGCGCTCGCTGCGCCACTTCATGCTCCCGCGCCCCGCTCGCATCGCCGCGCCCCGCCCGCACCCGCGCGCGCTCGCCCGCTGCTCGCCGCAGTTGCTGCCCCCGCTCGCGCCACCTTGCCGCGCCCGGCCCGCTCGCCGCTGCCTCGCGCGGCAACGTCTGCGAGCTGGTGCCCCGCGCTGCGCCGCTCGCCTCGCCGGCTCCCTTTGCCCACGCGCGCGCTGTGCCTGGACGTGTCCGGCGCCTGAATGGGCACGGCCGCGGACACGTCCGCCCCGGCCACTGACAGAGGGGCCCCACCCCCACAAAATGTTTAATTAAAAAAATAGATTTAATAAAATCAATAATTAGTAATTAATTAATTAGTTAATTAATTAAGTTAATTAACTCTGATTAAGTTAATCTAAATAATTAGTTAGTTTAATTAAACAGTAATTCAATTAACTAAACCCTAATTAAACTAAACTGACACTAACAGGTGGTACCCACACGTCAGTTTGACTAGGTCAACTCCACTGTTGACTACTGACGTCATGCTGATGTCAGCATACACTGTTTCGGATAATGTTGATTTTAAATAAATAATTAAATTCTAGAAAATCAATAAAACTTTGAAAAATCATATAAAATAATCCGTAACTCGGATGAAAAAGTTTTATAGATGAAAGTTGCTCAGAACGATGAGACGAATCCGAATATGCAGTCCGTTCGTCTGTCACGCATCCCTAGCATAGAGAACATGCAACCGTCCCCCTTCGGTCATCTGTCTGACAAATGTCCGGAACCGGGAAAACATTCCCGGATGGATTCCCCCTTCCTCGATGACATGCAACCATACGTTAGGACACACCCGACACTGCATATTGTCGTGCCGTACTTTGCATTGCTCTTGTTTGCTCTATATTTATACTGTTTTCCTCCCCCCTCTTCTCTCTCGTTAGAGTCCGACGCAGTTCCCGGTACCGACGCAGCTCCGGAGCCCGACGCCACCATTGACGACCTTGCCCTTGCCGCCGAGCAACCAGGCAAGCACCCCCCTTTTGAGCATACCGATATCGCCTATTCTTTCTCTCTCATGCTTGCATTAGAATTGCTACTGCTACTGCTTTACCTATTCTGATGCATAGCCTGTTTATTGTAACCTGCTATTGAAACCTTACCTGCTTAACATAAACTGTTTAGTCTAGGCTGGGTAGAGACCTATCAGTGACCCCCACTTGTCCCGACTGCCGCGTTGGATTATCAGAAGACCCGATCAACGGGATTGAAGACCAGACCCCGGCACCGCACATCACCCCCTTAGTTGTAACGACACTGCAGCATTACTATCGAGTGCCGAGGGGAAACCTCTTGTAGCACTTCTGATGTTAACTCTGTAGAGTAGCTAATCGGTCGTGGTCATCGAGGGTGATTCCTCCTTCACCACTTCCGATATCGACGCCGTCGTACAAACACCTCAAGTGTGAACCCAGCGAGGGTGATTCCTCCGAGTTCACCTTGACGGATACATCGAGTAGGAATCCAACGAGGGTGATACCTCGGAATCCCCTGATGATATGGATACACAGATACTTGGACTGTACTATTGTTACTTGGAAGTGGCGGGTCGACCCTGAGGGGTACCCGCGTGTGATGTGAAGACGGGTTGCCTGTGTGGTGCCCGAGTGAGAATATGAGGCGTGGCTGGGCATTCTTGGCCCTTGCCGCAAGTCCTCAAGACGGGGCAACGGGGTCACATCGATCGTGAGTCTCTGCTCGTTACCGCACCCCAAGGTACTAACAGTTTGGATATGTGATCTGAGTGGGCCTCTGGCCCGATAGCACTAACCACCACGTGGGCATAGTATGGGCGTTCTGCATCGTATGCATCAGCCGAAAGCTCTGTCAGACGTCCAGTTCAGCATGGCGGCACGGACGGACCGGCGCCTTCCTGTAGTGTTGGTGTCTGGCTTCACCGTGTGTGCAACGACCCGGAGTGCATAGGGCGATGGCCATGACCCCTGAGCGCTTAGGATGTAGACCGGCAGGGACCTCTCTGCTGAGCTGTAGGTAGGGTTGCGGTGTGTCGTTTGGCCGAGGCCGGGCATGACCCAGGAAAAGTGTGTCCGGCCGGAGTTAATCGAGCGTGGTGGGTAAGTTGGTGCACCCCTGCAGGGAAGAACTAATCTATGCATATCCCGATCCTCGGTAACGGACACTCGGAGTTGTATCCCGATTGATACAATTAGGATTGATACTATGGCTCTGGGATTGCTTCTCGCAGGGAGTCGAGAAGGGATCACCGGACGAGGTTGATGACTGTATGGCTCTGGGATTGCTTTCTCGCAGGGAGTCGAGGAAGGATCTCTGGGTGAGGTTGAGACTTATGGATACTACTGCTTTATTCGGTACTAATCTACACTCTTCTAATGCTGCAAGACCGCTGAAGATGCTAGTCTTCGATAGGACTAGGCCTTCTCTCTATTCTGGCATTTCTGCAGCCCAGTCCACATATATAGCCTCTGTTTGATAATGTTGCATATGTAGTGTAGATCCTTGCTTGCTGAGTACTTCGGATGAGTACTCACGGTTGCTTTGCTTTCTTTTTCCCCCATATTCCTTTTGATGCAACCAGGTGACGGAGCCCCTGATATAGCTGCTCCCGCCGACGATCGCTACTACTACCCCGAGGGTGGATATTACTTCGAGCTTGCCGTCGACCAGGAGTAGGATCAGAGGGTCCCAGGCAGGAGGCCTACGCCTTTCGATCGTAGTGTTTTATTTTGTCCCGCCTTTCTAAAGGCCTTTCTGTGTTTTCTTTTATATCTGTACTCAGATATCTGATGCTTCCGCTGATGCTTGTAGCAAGCTTATGTATTCGAGCCCTCGAGGCCCCTGGCTTGTAATATAAAGCTTGTATGACTTTATTTATGTTTTAGAGTTGTGTTGTGATATCTTCCCGTGAGTCCTTAGGCTTGATCGTGTGCATTTGCGTGTATGATTAGTGCACGATTGAGCCGGGGTCGTCACAAGTTGGTATCATAGCCGACTGACTGTAGGAACCCCCTTTCCAACTCCTTGGCTGAAGTTGAGTCTAGTAACCGAAAACTGTTTTACTAACTTGGCTGTGTGGCTTACGGGCCCACGTCGCCAATTGGGTGGTATTAGGATCTTTTACTCCTCAACCTTTACTCTGGGAATCTGATCTCTCATCTATTCGGGTTAACATTTTACTAACTCCAACATTAGGTTCTCGTGATCACATCCACCCGGAGTTCTGAAAATACCCCCCTTGCTTCAAGTTTGTGGGCCAGGTTCTGCTTACAGGATCCTTTTATCGAGGGCACCCTGTGTTGTCACTTGCAGATTCCTCGCCCCAGCAGTTTTCTCCGACGTGGATATAGCCTTTGCTATGTCTCGTTGTGTGCTTCCTTACCGCGTGCTTGCGCGCCGCCTAGTTTGTCTAGCCGCGTGCATTTCCGAACTCCTACCGCCGTTTGTGTCCAATTCCGTGCATCGTTCTGTATGTCTTTAATGACTACTAATATGCACCTAATGCCTTCTTGTTCATTACTCATGTTACATCATGAATGGCCTCATACACATGCAGTTTTTCTTGCTAAACTGCCCCTGTTGAATTTGACAGGATGGCGGACGATCCTCCACCTCCACCCTATATTGCCGAAATGATGCAGCAGTTTGAATTGAACCGTCAGGTTATGACCGGGATATTGGCTCAGTTCCCAAACCAGAATGCTCAACAATAGTCTGCTCCAATAACTCTGCCAGAATTCGTGCGCCTCAATCCGTCCACTTTTCGCAGCTCGATTGATCCAATGGATGCTAATGATTGACTCCGTGACATTGCCTTCCAGATGAAGTCGGCCAATGTTATCCCTGACAGTTACATCACCTATGCGATGTATCACCTGAGGGGATCAGCTGCTCAATGGTGGGAAAGCCACAAGGGTATGTTGCCTGCTGAGACTGTAACCACTTGGCAGGAATTTCAGTCACCCTTTCGTGCACGGTACATTCCTCAAGGTCTGATGGACCAGAAGAAGGAGGAGTTCCGCAAACTCTCTCAGGGCAAAATGACTGTGGATGAATATCAGAGGAAATTTCTTGAATTATCCCGCTATGCTGAAGATGACGTCTGCACTGACGCACGCAAGCAGGAGAAATTCCGTGAAGGACTGCGTACTGATATAAACCTTGCACTTGCTGTCCATGATTGCACAGTCTTCGCAACGCTTGTCAGCCGATCTTTCCAAGTTGAAACTGCCTTGACTAAGTACCAGGACTCGCTCAAGCGTACTTGTGATGTTGGTTCGTCTTCGGGTCAGCCTGTTCAGAAATGTCGAGTCTGGATCCCACATAATGTTCATCACCGACCTGCTCCAACACCAAGGCCGTCTTATGTTGCACCTCGCCTGCCTCCGCCGCCAAGACAGCTAATGATTCAGGGTGGACAATCCAATGTTGAAGCTCCTCCCCATAATGATGGTTTATGCCGCAAGTGTGGACAGCCAGGGCACCGTGCTTTCAACTGTCATCAGGGTCAACCTCATAATGCATCACGTCATCTTGTTGTTCGTAGGAAGGGCCATCGGACCCATCATTCCAGAAATCGTAATGCCAGACTACCTGCTAATCAGCTTGTTCATGTCAACCAAGTCAACATGGAAGAAGCTCGACAGGACCACAAAATTGTGATGGGCACCCTTCTAGTGAATTCAATCCTAGCTTCAGTCCTCTTTGATTCTGGAGCCTCGCACTCCTTCATGTCCGAAAGTTTTGCGCGAAGCCATGATATACCTTTCGAGGAGATGTCCACTCCATTAGTAATCCAGTCACCTGGGGCTAATTGGCAAACTACCATGGTAAGCCACGGTAACCACATTGTGATTGGAGAATTGATGTTCCCCGTTTCTCTCATTGCTCTCAAGACCTCCAACATAGACATTATTCTGGGTATGGACTGGTTGAAGCCTCATAAAGCTTTGATTGGCTGTGCCACCGAAACAGCCCGCATCACACACCCTTCTGGCCAGACAGTCAAATACTCAGCCCGAATAGCCCAGGATGCTGAGACTCAAATATATGTTCTGAATGCATTGAATGCTTCACCACTTGAAGGAATCGAGAACGTTCCAGTTGTTCATGATTTTCAAGACGTCTTTCCAGAGGAACTTCCAGGAATACCTCCTGCTAGAGCTGTTGAGTTCGTCGTTGACTTGAAACCAGGCACTACTCCTATTGCGAAGCGTCCTTATAAGATGCCTCCGCATCATCTTCTCGAGCTTAAGGAAGAAATCGACACGTCACTTAAGAAAGGTTTCATCCACCCCAGTTCCTCTGCTTGGGGAGCGCCTTCACTCTTCGTCAAGAAGAAAGATGGAACTAACCGATTGGTTCAGGATTATCGGCCCATTAACCAAGCCACAATTCAGAATAAATATCCGCTTCCTCGGATCAATGATTTGTATGATCAACTTGCTGGATCATCGGTGTTTTCTAAAGTCGACTTGAGGTTGGGTTACCATCAGATCCGTGTTCGTGAAGAGGATATTCTGAAGACTGCATTTGTTACTCGCTATGGCTCTTATGAGTACACTGTCATGTCATTTGGCTTAACAAATGCTCCAGCCACATTCTCCCGTCTGATGAATTATATCTTCATGGATTACCTCGACAAGTTCGTCGTGGTTTATCTAGATGATATCCTGGTTTATTCGAAGAATAAGGAAGAACATGCTGAACACCTCCGTCTTGTTCTGGAAAAGCTCCGAGAACACCAGTTGTATGCCAAATACTCCAAATGTGAATTTTGGCTATCTGAAGTAACCTACCTTGGTCATGTGATTTCCAAAGATGGAATTGCTGTTAACCCAGAACGAGTTCAGGCTATTCTTGACTGGACTCCTCCGAAGAACGTCAAGCAAGTGAGAAGTTTTCTCGGCCTTGCAAGCTATTGCCGTCGATTTGTCGAGAACTTTTCCATGATCGCTAAGCCTTTGACTGATCTGCTTCACAAAGGCGTTAAGTTTGAATGGACCGACAAATGTCAGGAAAGTTTTCAAACACTCAAAGACAAGCTGACCTCTGCCCCAGTACTTGCTCCTCCAGATTCTCGCAAAGACTTCGTGATTTATTGTGACGCGTCCCGTGAAGGATTAGGCTGTGTCCTAATGCAAGAGCGTAAAGTGATTGCCTATGGCTATCGCCAGTTGCACCCACATGAAGAGAACTATCCGGTACATGATCTAGAACTACCTGCTGTCATCTATGCATTGCAGTTGTGGCGACACTACCTCCTCGGTAATCGTTGCGAGATCTACACGGATCATAAAAGTCTGAAATACTTGTTCACTCAACCATCTCTAAACCTCCGTCAGCAAAGATGGATGGAGGCCATTGCGGACTATGATTTGGGTATTTCCTATACCCCTGGCAAGGCTAACGTGATGGCTGATGCCTTAAGCCGCAAGTCCTATTGCGACAACCTCATTGTTAGGCGAGCTCAACCTTGTCTTTTTGAAGAACTGTGCAAGCTGAATCTGCATATTATCCCACATGGTTCTCTTAATAACCTTGTGATACAACCAGATCTTGAGAAAGCTGTTAAGAATGCGCAAGCTAAAGATGCTGAAATTGATCTGATGAAGAAAAATCTTCACCTTGAAAAGTACAGGGATTTCTCGCTGTCTGAAGATGGAACCTTGTAGTTTAGAAACCGCATTGTGGTACCTCGCTTCGAGCTTATGACTGATAAGGTTATGAAGGAGGCACATGATACCCACCTGTCTATTCATCCGGGTAGCACCAAGATGTATCGTGATCTCCGTCAAAGGTACTGGTGGTCTAGAATGAAGCAGGACATTGCTCGTTATGTTGCTGAATGTGATGTTTGCCGTCGCGTTAAAGCAGAACATCAAAAGCCTGCTGGAATTCTGCAACCGTTGCCTATTCCTCTATGGAAATGGGATAAGGTTCAGATGGATTTCATTACAGGACTTCCCAGGTCACAGAAGGGTCACGATGCTATTCTTGTCGTCGTCGACCAACTCTCCAAAGTTGCACACTTTCTGCCTGTCAAGGAGACGATCACTGCTAGTCAGTTAGCAGAGTTATATATCTCCATAATTTTTTCACTCCACGACATTCCGAAAGAGATTAGTTCGGACCGTGGCAGTCTTTTCACCTCAAAGTTCTGGGAAAGTTTCCAGGAAGCCATGGGAACTCATATTACCTAGAGTTCAGCATATCACCCCCAATCCCAAGGCCAAGTCGAACGAGTAAATCAAGTGCTTGAAGACATGTTGCGAGTTTGTGTTATTTCTTTCGGCAAGAAGTGGGAAGAATATCTTCCATATGCCGAGTTCTCTTATAACAACAGCTATCAAGCCAGCTTGAAGATGGCCCCTTTCGAAGTTCTATATGGACGTAAGTGTCGAACCCCTCTGAATTGGTCAGAAACTGGGGAACGACCGCTCGTGGGTCCGGATATTATTCAACACGCCGAAGAGCAAGTCCGTATCGTCCGTGAAAACCTCAAAGCGGCTCAGGACCGCCAGAAGAGCAACTATGATCGCAAACGAAGGGGTTTGACTTATCAACCTGGTGATCAAGCTTACCTTTGTGTCACTCCTATGAAGGGCACTTACCGTTTTGGAATCAAGGGCAAGCTAGCTCTGCGCTACATTGGTCCTTTCCGCATTATTGCTAGACGTGGTCAGGTGGCGTACAAATTGGAATTGCCGCCGCAATTCTCTCATATCCACGTTCCATGTGTCGCAACTTCGTAAATGCTTCAAGGAATCTCCGCACCGAGCAGTGGATCACGAGATGCTCGAATTGCATGATGGTCTTTCTTATAAGGAGCATCCGATCCGCATTCTCGATGAAGCTGAACGTCGGACCCGTCAGAAGGTTACCAAGTTCCTCAAAGTGCAGTGGTCAAATCATACTGAAGATGAAGCCACTTGGGAACACGAGGATAATCTTCGTGCGGAATACCCCAAACTTTTTCCTTCTACCTCTTAATTCTCGGGACGAGAATTCTTGTTAGTGGAGGAGACTTGTAACACCCCCAGTGGTTAACTACAGTAATCACCCTTTTGATTATGCCATGTCATCATGATCATCAGTGCCTAATCATCATTTGCATCAAATTGCATTCAGCTCCTAACTCAAAATTCAAATTTAAAATACTAAGTGAAATTCAAAAGTCCACAAACATGAAAACTAAAATGTTGGTCGTGTGGCAAATATTCCATCACTAATTATGGCTGTGGACCAACATCCTTGCAAAGTGAATTAATGCCCTTAACTAATTAAAACAGGGGCTAAAAATAATTATTAAATACCTTTTCAAATTAATAAAATATTAAACTAATTTATTTGGCTGTCCAAATTAATGTGGTAGTGGTATAATACTAAATAATAATTTAGGTGTTGAAATTATATTTTGCAAAACTAAAATGAATTAAGAGCTAAAACAAAACAGAAAAGAATAACTAAAACAAAAGATAAAAACAAAAAAAAGGAAAAAAAAGCAAAGAGCCCCCCCCCCACTGGGCCGTGGCCCAGCTGGACCGCCGGGCCCGCCAGGGCCAGCCCAGCTCCCCTTAACCCCATGCCCCCCCGAACCCTAGCCCCGATCCACCCCACTCCCCCCTCCCACGTTTCCCTCGCTCCTCTGCCCCCCCGACCCGATCCAGATTGAGGGGCGGCGACCCCGGCGACCGCGCCGCCCCGCTCCCTGTCGCCGTTCGACGCCACCAAGCCGGCGCCTCTTCGCCACCTCATCGGACCGCCAGCCGCCGACGCCTCGCCTCCTTCCCAGAGCCTGCGCTCGCCACCTCCCTTGTCGCCGTCGTTGCCCTCCCTCGCCAGACCGCCAACCCCCCCACCTCCTCGTCCTCCCCCTCAACGGCTACCCCGAGCCTCGCCGGCCCCCGAACCCCGGCAACGAATGTGAGCCCCGCCGCCGCCTCCCTCTCTCTCCCCGTCCCCGTCGCCCATCCCGGTCGCCGCACTCCGACCGCGCCCTGGCTCGCCCGCCCACGCCGATGGCTGCGCTCGCTGCGCCACTTCGTGCTCCCGCGCCCCGCTTGCATCGCCGCACCCCGCCTGCACCCGCGTGCGCTTGCCCGCTGCTCGCCGCAGTTGCTGCCCCCGCTCACGCCACCTTGCCCCGCCCGGCCCGCTCGCCTGCGGTCGCCGCTGGCTCGCGCGGCACCGCCTGCGAGCTGGTGCCCCGCGCTGCGCCGCTCGCCTCGCCGGCTCCCTTTGCCCACGCGCGCGCTGTGCCCGGACGTGTCCGGCGCCCGTATGGGCACGGCCGCGGACACGTCCGCCCCGACCACTGACAGAGGGGCCCCACCCCCACAGAACGTTTAATTAAAAAAATAGATTTAATAAAATCAACAATTAGTAATTAATTAATTAGTTGATTAATTAAGTTAATTAACTCTGATTAAGTTAATCTAAATAATTAGTTAGTTTAATTAAATAGTAATTAAATTAACTAAACCCTAATTAAACTAAACTGACACTGACAGGTGGGACCCACACGTCAGTTTGTCTAGGTCAACTCCACTGTTGACTGCTGATGTCATGCTGATGTCAGCATACACTGTTTCGGATAATGTTGATTTTAAATAAATAATTAAATTCCAGAAAATCAATAAAATTTGAAAAATCATATAAAATAATCCGTAACTCGGATGAAAAAGTTTTATACATGAAAGTTGCTCAGAACGACGAGACGAATCCGAATACGCAGTCCGTTCATCTGTCACACATCCCTAGCATAGAGAACATGCAACCGTCCCCCTCCGGTCATCTGTCTGACAAATGTCCGGAACCGGGAAAACATTCCCGGATGGATTCCCCCTTCCTCGATGACGTGCAACCATACGTTAGGACACACCCGGCACTGCATATTGTCGTGCCGTACTTTGTGTTGCTCTTTTTTGCTCTATATTTATACTGTTTTCCTCCCCCACTTCTCTCTCGTTAGAGTCCGACGCAGTTCCCGGTACCGACGCAGCTCCGGAGCCCGACGCCACCATTGACGACCTTTCCCTTGCCGCCGAGCAACCAGGCAAGCACCCCCCTTTTGAGCATACCGATATCGCCTATTCTTTCTCTCTCATGCTTGCATTAGAATTGCTGCTGCTACTGCTTTACCTATTCTGATGCATAGCCTATTTATTGTAACCTGCTATTGAAACCTTACCTGCTTAACCTAAACTGTTTAGTCTAGGCTGGGTAGAGACCTATCAGTGGCCCCCACTTGTCCTGACTGCCCCGTTGGATTATCAGAAGACCCGATCAACGGGATTGAAGACCAGACCCCGGCACCGCACATCACCCCCCTTAGTTGTAACGACACTGCAGCGTTACTATCGAGTGCCGAGGGTGAAACCTCTTGTAGCACTTCTGATGTTAACTCTGTATAGTAGCTAATCGGTCGTGGTCATCGAGGGTGATTCCTCCTTCACCACTTCCGATATCGACGCCGTCGTACAAACACCTCAAGTGTGAACCCAGCGAGGGTGATTCCTCCGAGTTCACCTTGACGGATACATCGAGTAGGAATCCAACGAGGGTGATACCGCGGATTCCCCTTGATGATATGGACACACAGATACTTGGACTGTACTATTGTTACTTGGAAGTGGCGGGTCGACCCTGAGGGGTACCCGCGTGTGATGTGAAGACGGGTTGCCTGTATGGGGCCCGAGTGAGAATATGAGGCGTGGCCGGGCATTCTTGGCCCTTGCCGCAAGTCCTCGAGACGGGGCGACGGGGTCACATCGATCATGAGTCTCTGCTCGTTACCGCACCCCCAAGGTACTAATGGTTTGGATATGTGATCCGAGTGGGCCTCTGGCCCGATAGCACTAACCACCACGTGGGCATAGTATGGGCATTCTGCATCATATGCATCAGCCGAAAGCTCTGTCAGACGTCCAGTTCAGCATGGCGGCACGGACGGACCGGCGCCTTCCTGTAGTGTTGTTGCCTGGCTTCACCGTGTGCGCAACGACCCGGAGTGCACAGGGCGATGGCCAAGACCCCTGAGTGCTTAGGATGTAGACCGGCAGGGACCTCTCTGCTGAGCTGTAGGTAGGATTGCGGTGTGTCGTTTGGCCGAGGCCGGGCATGACCCAGGAAAAGTGTGTCCGGCCGGAGTTAATCGAGCGTGGTGGGTAAGTTGGTGCACCCCTGCAGGGAAGAACTAATCTATGCATAGCCGGATCCTCGGTAACGGACACTCGGAGTTGTATCCCGATTGACACAATTAGGATTGATACTATGGCTCTGGGATTGCTTCTCGCAGGGAGTCGAGAAGGGATCTCTGGATGAGGTTGATGACTGTATGGCTCTGGGATTGCTTTCTCGCAGGGAGTCGAGGAAGGATCTTTGGGTGAGGTTGAGACTTATCGATACTACTGCTTTATATGGTACTAATCTACACTCTTCTAATGCTGCAAGACCACTAAAGATGCTAGTCTTCGATAGGACTAGGCCTTCTCTCTATTCTAGCATTTCTACAGTCCAGTCCACATATACAGCCTCTCTTTGATAATGTTGCATATGTAGTGTAGATCCTTGCTTGCTGAGTACTTCGGATGAGTACTCACGGTTGCTTTGCTTTCTTTTTCCCCCATATTCCTTTTGATGCAACCAGGTGACGGAGCCCCTGATACAGCTGCTCCCGCCGACGATCGCTACTACTACCCCGAGGGTGGATATTACTTCGAGCTTGCCGTCGACCAGGAGTAGGATCGGAGGGTCCCAGGCAGGATGCCTACGCCTTTCGATCGTAGTGTTTTATTTTGTCCCGCCTTTCTAAAGGCCTTTCTGTGTTTTCTTTTATATCTGTACTTAGATATCTGATGCTTCCGCTGACGCTTGTATGCAAGCTTATGTATTCGAGCCCTCGAGGCCCCTGGCTTGTAATATAAAGCTTGTATGACTTTATTTATGTTTTAGAGTTGTGTTGTGATATCTTCCCGTGAGTCCTTAGGCTTGATCGTGTGCATTTGCGTGTATGATTAGTGCACGATTGAGCCGGGGTCGTCAGACCGCGCGGGCTAGCAGGCGCGCTGGTGCTGGGCTAGCTGGGCCGGGCTGGGAGGCCGAGGCCCAGGTAGGCTGCTGCTGGCTTTTCCTTTTCTGTAATTTCTTCAGACAGAAAAACACAAATGGAAAAGGCCATGGACATAGAAGAGGAGTTTGGTAAATAGAACAATATTACCATGATTATGCAATATTGTAGTATTTGAAATAATTGCCTTGGACATTTTAAGAGGTAGAAAAAATAAAACAAGTTTGAATATAATTCAAACTTGAGGCTTTTTTTTAACCTAACCAAAACAACTTTAAAATAGCTGAAATTTTGCAGAGAGGTTTAGGCCATGGTGCTAGAATATTGGGGAAAAGTTGAACATTATTTGAGGCTAAATAATGTTGCTTGCCAAAAAAAGAAAAAGGAAGAGGTGGAGAGATGAGGGGGGATAGAAAGAGTGGAGATGCCATGGTATGCTTATGCACTTCACAACAACATGAAGCATCACCAACAATGCAATATGGGATGACAATGCACAAGAAGATTAAGAGAATGCCAAATGACATAGCGCAATGCACACTTGATATGACCATGATGCAACATGAGAATGGCAAACAATGCAACATAGCAAGGAACATGATGCACCACATGATAACAACATGAATGAGCAAATACAATATGACAAGTTAAGCATGTCAAAAGCAATACATAAAGCAACAAACAAAAACAAATGGAGCCACAAATGAACGAACCCACTTGGAATTTGATGAGGATCAAGTTGGATATATTGCCCAAAAGGGAAGTGTTACAAATGGAGTGTTACAACTCTCCTCCACTACAAGAAGATCTCGTCCCGAGATCTAGGACTGAAAGAACTCCGGATATTCGAAACGGAGGTGATCCTCGCGCTCCCAAGTAGCTTCTCGGTCGGAATGATGAGACCACTTAACTTTCAAGAACTTGATCGACTTGTTGCGAGTTTTGCGCTCGGTTTCTTCAAGAATGGCAACGGGATGCTCATGATAAGACAAGTTCTCTTGGAGATCAATCTCTTCGAAGTTGATAGTGCGCTCGGGCATCTTGAAGCACTTGCGGAGTTGAGAGATGTGAAACACATTGTCCACATTTGAGAAGTTGGAAGGGAGCTCAAGTTGATAGGCAAGGTCGCCTCTTTTTCCAATAATCTTGAAAGGACCCACATATCTTGGGGCAAGCTTGCCTTTGATACCGAAGCGTTGAGTGCCTTTCATTGGAGAGACTCGGAGATAGACATGGTCTCCAATATCGAAAGCCAAGTCACGGTGCTTGCCATCATAGTAACTCTTTTGGCGCGATTGCGCGGCTTTGAGATTTTCACAGATGACCCTGCACATTTCTTCAGCTTCTGTGATCAAGTCATTGCCAAGAAGTTGGCGTTCACCAGACTCGGACCAGTTGAGAGGAGTACGGCATTTTCTGCCATACAGAATTTCGAAAGGGGCCTTGCCCGAACTTGCTTGGTAGCTGTTGTTGTAGGAGAACTCGGCATACGGGAGGCAATCTTCCCACTTCATACTGAAAGAGATGACACAAGCTCTTAGCATATCTTCAAGGATTTGATTGACTCTCTCGACTTGGCCACTAGTTTGAGGATGAAAGGCCGTGCTAAAACGAATGTTGGTGCCCATGGCCTTCTGGAAGGAGTCCCAGAACTTGGAAGTGAAAATGCTTCCACGGTCTGAGGAGATCAATTGAGGAATCCCATCCAACGAGACAATTCTGGAGGTGTATAGCTCTGCCAACTGAGCTGCTGTGATAGATTCTTTGGCCGGAAGAAAATGAGCCACTTTTGTAAGCTTGTCAATGACAACGAAGATAGCATCATTTCCTCGCTTGGACTTGGGAAAGCCGGTGACAAAGTCCATTTCGATATGGTCGAACTTCCATTCGGGAATAGGTAGAGGTTGAAGGAGTCCTGCTGGACGCTGGTGTTCTGCTTTCACCCTTCGGCAGACATCACATTCATTCACGAATTGAGCAATCTCTCTCTTCATTCGTGTCCACCAGAACGTTTGCTTGAGGTCATGATACATCTTGGAACTACCTAGATGGATGGACAGGAGAGAATTGTGTGCTTCGTTCATTATGACCTTCCTTAGATCACCCTTAGGAACCACTAGCCGGTCCTCAAAGAATAAGGTATCTTTGTCATCAACGCGATAGCACTTGTATTTGGGTAAGCCCTTGGCAACACCAATTTTTACCTTCTTCACCATAGAGTCAAGGAGTTGTGCCTCACGAATTTGATCTTCCAAAGTTGGAGTGACTTGAAGGTTGGCAAGAAAACCTTGAGGAACAACTTGGAGGTTGAGCTTGCGGAATGCTTCACAAAGATCAGGTTGGAATGGCTTGAGAATTAAGCTGTTGCAATAAACCTTTCTGCTCAAAGCATCTGCAATCACATTTGCCTTGCCTGGAGTATATTCAATGCTTGGATTGTACTCTTGGATCATTTCGACCCAACGAGTTTGCCGGAGGTTGAGGTTGGGTTGAGTGAAGATATACTTGAGGCTCTTGTGATTGGTGAAAATGTCTGCCTACCTACCCAACAATAGATGTCTCCATGTGATTAAGGCATGGACAACTGCCGCCAACTCAAGATCGTGAGTGGGGTAGTTCCTCTCATTTGGCTTCAACTGCCGAGAAGTATAGGCAACAACTTTTCTTTCTTGCATAAGAACAGCACCGAGACCTTGCAACGAAGCATCACATAATACTTGGTAGGGCTTGGACTCATCAGGAGGAGTTAGGACCGGAGCTGTGACGAGTTTCTCTTTGAGAGTATTGAAAGCCACATCACACTCAGGAGTTCAGGAGTACTTGACATTCTTCTGGAGGAGGTTGGACAGAGGCTTAGCGATTTTGGAGAAGTTCTCCACAAACCTTCGGCAATAGCTTGCAAGCCCGAGGAAATTGTGGAGCTGCTTGATGTTCTGAGGAGGCTCCCAGTTGACAACTGCAGCAACCTTTTCCGGATTGACAGAGATGCCCTTGGCAGAGATGATGTGACCAAGGTAAAGAACTTCATCAAGCCAAAATTCGCATTTAGAGAACTTTGCGTAGAATTGATACTCTCTGAGCTTGTCGAGCACCAATCGCAAATGCTTGGCATGATCTTTTTTATTCTTGGAGAAAACCAGGATATCATCGAGATACACCAGGATGAATTCATTGGTGTAGGGGTTGAAGATGAAGTTCATCATCCTCGAGAAGGTTGGAGGGGCATTGGCAAGCCCGAAAGACATGACCGTATACTCATAAGAACCAAAGCTCGTTCTGAAAGCTGTCTTTGGGATATCTTCTTCATGAATGCGAATCTGGTGATACCCCATACGGAGGTCAAGCTTGGAAAACACCTTTGCACCTTTGAGTTGCTCAAACAATTCATTGATATTAGGAAGTGGATATTTATTCTTGATTGTCTTCTTGTTCAATGGGCGGTAATCGACACAAAGTTGGTCCGTGCCATCTTTCTTCTGGACAAAGAGAACACCACAACCCCAAGGAGAAGAACTTGGTCTGATCAAACCCATACGTTCTTGTTCATCGAGCTATTTCTTCAATTCTTTCAGCTCTTCTGGCCCAAGCTTGTAGGGACGCTTGCAAACGGGTTCAGTACCGGGCTCGAGGTCAATAACGAACTCAACTGGCCGGTGAGGAGGCATACTCGGAAGCTCTTCTGGAAAGACATCTTGATGCTCACAAACAATTGGAATTTGAGAAATAGCGTTGATCTCGCCTTTCTCATTGAGAGAGAACAACCGAATGGTGTCATCACGAGCCGCAAAGATAATCACTTCCTCAGACGGATGAGTCAATTTAACCTCCTTTTGAGCACAATCGAGAGAAGCCTTGTGCTTGGAAAGCCAATTCATACCAAGAATGAGGTCAATATCGGAATTGCCGAGAACAATTGGGGAAGCCAGAAATGCATAATTGCCCATCTTGATAGTGACATCCGGAACCATCAACCGAGAGGTCATAATCTTTCCCGGAGAGACTATTGATAGAGGCTTTGGTATATTTACGGGACACAAATCATGCTTCTCAGTGAATGGCAAAGAAATGAAACAATGCGATGCACCTGAATCAAACAATACTTTAGCAGGAAAAGAGTTCACTGGAAGATTACCCATGATCACATCTGAAGAATCCTCTGCTTGAGCTAAATTCCTCATGTTCACCTTAGCGTACTTGGGATTGTGCTTGACAACTGCATTGCTTGCTGACCTGACAGGAGGAGGAGGCGGAAGGCGCCTCTGGTTGGTGCACTTGTTGGAGTAGTGTCCTTTCATGCCACACTTGTGACAAGTGACCTCTGAAAGTGGATGAAAAGGTGGAGGAGGAGGACCGCCTGTCCTTGGAGCCTGAGACTTGTTCTGATAGCTTGGGTTGGGTGGGTGGGAAGATCCACGGCCACCTGATTGCTTCTGCTAATGGGGCGGACGAAACGGAGGAGGTGGAGGAAGCCAAAACTTCTGCTGCTTTGAGACCACTTGAGAGGAAGACGAAGAGTGGATTGCATCCCTGAGTCTCTTCTTGGCAGATTCACACTTGAGCTGAGCTCCTTCTTGTTTTAGAGCCATGTTATAGAACTGATCTAACTGAGTAGGCTCCACAAGAACGAGAGCTAGTTGAAGGTCCTCTCTGAGTCCACCCCTGAAGTAGTAGATCATACTCTTCTCATCTGGAACGTCTTGCCTTGCATAGTGAGCAAGATTCTGAAACTTAACGTTATATTGATACACGGACATGCTTCCTTGCTTGAGATTGTGGAATTGCTCACGCATGCTCTCGACAACACTTGTTGGAATATGATGAGCACGGAAGTCACGGCAGAAGTCGGTCCAGCTGATCACTCGACCCCCTCTGGAGTCTTTGTACTGCTGCCACCAATCTGCTGCCTGGTCCTTGAGCTGGAAGGAAGCGAACTTGACGTAGTCCTCAGGTCTGACATTGCTGCACTCAAAATGCTTGTTGATGTCCACGAGCCAATCATCGGCGTCCATGGCCTCAACACAAGCGCTGAACGTCTTTGGCTGATTAGCAAGGAACTGACTGAGTGTAGCAAACTGAGGCTGATTGTTGAAATGCCCTTGACCTTGATTCCCTTGGTTGCCTTGGCCTTGGCTGCGCTCTTGCATGAGCTGAATTAGCATCTGAGTATTGGTGTTGGTGGCCGCCATCAAAGCTTGCCATGCCTCCGGAGGCGGAGGAGGTGGCGGAGGCGGAGGTTCCGACTTCTCTCCTTCACCACGTTCCGGATGCAGACGCGTTGGGGGAGCCATCCTAAAGAAGATGACATCCGTTAGAACCACCATAGCAATGCTAGATAAGCTGAATCAAAGGATAGATATGTGCAATGTACTCTTCAAAATGAGCATCCGAATAGAGAGATTGAACTAATGCATTCCAAAGTTAATATGATACAACCATTAGAATGAGAAGCCACTTGGAACGATTGGATTAACAAAGCAAGGTATCAGCTGGATACAAACATATGACAGAGATTTCGCCCAACGTGTTCGCGATGAGGCCCCACGGGCACGACGTATAGCGGACGTCACGAATGACAAACAAGACGTCCCCGAATCGACATAGCCAAGGATTATTTAAGACGCCTCGCGACCACTGTAAATCGACCGTGAAAAATGAACCACTAGACGTTGGACCCCAATCTCAACTCATACCTTTGTCGGAAGGAATTCCTGGGTAGCTACTTGAATTCCCTCCTATTAACTCCTGAAACTTTCTGGTTATGCAATCTGGTGTTGGGGATATAGGGAGGCACAAATATCTCAAACAACTAACAAGCCCTACGCTCCAACTGTATCCATCCATCAACACATAACCAAGAAACCTTCGGAAATTGTGTACCTCAGACCTTCAAAAACATCCGATATACTAGCTGTGGCAATACATCTGATCGCTCTCCCCAGTACTGGGTGTCGTCAAACTACTCTCACCACAAAGAGTATAGAAGCATTTTCGATGTCGGCGTCCTCTGGTATTCTGGAACTGAAACGATAAAACTGTGACGAAAACACCATGGTGCTCAACTCCCCGGGACACTACCACAACCCCTAAATGTCAGGAGGCACCAAGACAGAATCCCCGTCACAATGATATCGGAACGATTCCACAATACCTGCGTGATCCTAAAAAAAATTGAGTGAAAAAGGATAGAAGAGTGAGGAAAACACTTACGTCACGAGTCCTTACCAGAGCGACGAAGGGGATAAGGAGTAAAAAGAATTCCTACTCTCCGATATAACTAAGACTTAAAACAGTTTTGTTCTAGACTCGTCAGCGGTTCGATCAAGCAGGGGCTCCTATAGTCAACCTGGCTCTGATACCAACTTGTAACGCCCAAGATGCAATTCTATCCCAATCACGTGATGAACTCATGATTGGGGCACAATCGCATTTCGGACGCGTAGCAAGGTGGCATACAAATTCATACAACCAAGTGAATAGATAGAATACGAGATCCAGGCAACACTTGCCCCAGAATAGCATAAATATGACAATCATCCATACAGATAGTAGAGTCCGACTACGGACTAGATAAAAAGAAAACACCACCCTGCTACTATCCCCAGATACTCTGACTATGTCCTCTACTGATCGTCCGGATAAGTAACATAGAAACGACCACGATCCTCGTCAAACTCCCACTGGAGCTCAGTGGCATCTCCTATATCAGACTCAATGGTACCTGCAACTGTGTTTGTAGTATTCTGTGAGCCACGGGGACTCAGCAATCACATCACCCATGGTAGCAAGACTATCAAAGCTTAAAGGTATGGCATGGATAAGTGGTGGAGCTGCAGCAAGCACTAAGCATATGTATGGTGGCTAACTTACGAATACAAGAATAAGATGAGAAACTACGCAACGGTCGCAAACTAGAATGATCAAGAAGTGATCCTGAACTACTTACGTTCAAGCTTAACCCCACCGTGTTCTCTTCCCGAACCTCGTCGAAAAGAGACCATCACGGTTACACACGCGGTTGGTGTATTTTAAAGAGTTTAGTGTCAAGTTCACTACAACCGAATATTAAAAACTCCCATCTGCCACATAACCACGGCCACGGCTTTCAAAAGATTAAACCCTGCAGGGGTGTCCCAACTTAGCCCATGACAAGCTCACGATCCGCGAAGACAATCCTCCATCGCGGGACAACCCGAGTAGCCTCGGAATCCCGGTGCACAAGCTCTTCGAAGAAAGGAAAACTATCCCAAGGAGATCTCCCGGTGAGTTAGATCCGTGTTGAGAGCCGCGCAGTCTCTATCTACGGACTCATCCGTCTATGCGAAGTGGATGATAGCCGAATACCATCGAGTTGCCCCAAGGCGGCACCGCCGACTGCTAGGTAGGTGGACCAACACTCATGTCGAGCACTGGCCCGGGGGTTGATTAAGTATCCTCGGGTTAATTACTCCCTATGCAAGTTTTAGTTGTTATTAGGAAAATGGTAAAACCAATGTTGGATCTCCTCGGGAAAGCTTTACTTTAGACGAAGAAACAAGGGGGGCCCATAACACCCCGGCCGTGTTAGGAACGCAAAATTCAAGGAACATAACACCGGTATAACGGAAACTAAGGCGGCAAGAGTGGAACAAAACACCAAGCAAAAGGCCAAGCCTTCCACCCTTTGCCAAGTATATAGATGCATTAATTAAATAAGAGATATCGTGATATCCCAAGATATCCATGTCCCCACATGGAACAACCTGCACTGCACCTGCAACTAGCAACGCTATAAGAGGGGCTGAGCAAAAGTGGTAACATAGCCAAACAACGGTTTGCTAGGAAGGTGGGTTAGAGGCTTGACATGGCAATTTGGGAGGCTTGATAAACAAGTGGTAGGTAGCGCAACATAGTGATAGAACGAACAACTAGCAAGCAAAGATAGAAGTGATATCGGGGCTAATGATCATCTTGCCTGAAATGTCCTCAGTGGTATCGGGAACTTGCTCCTCGTAAACGTACTCGACAGGGTCCTCAGGCATGAACTCGTCTCCCGGCTCTACCCGAAGCAAGAACACAAACAACGGACCAACAATCAATCATGGTGCAATGCGCAAGCAACATGATGCAAGACATGTCATGGAATGCAAGATATGATGTGCAACACATATGGGTGCTCCGGAAGGGGAAACGATGAACATGGCACTATCTTGGTAATCCAAGCATGCCACTGGATAGATTGGAAGATTTCGGTTGAAATTGATATAAAGAACACGAGGAACGGATGCACACAACTCAAACGGTGAGCAAAACAATAAACAATGCAAAACTGACAATAACAGCAACATGGCACTTAAGATGCAACATCTAAATATGCTAAAGCACTCCAATATGATAACAAATGGCATGGCAGTGAAGTACATGTCAAGCACTACAAAACATAATTACTGAGCTCTTACTAGAAACCACTAGAACATGTTTAAAACAGCATGGCAAAAATGCAAATGATAACAGTTTTACAGACTTGCAGGATTCACAAAACATGGCAAAAACAGATTCAGATAGCAATGTTGGCACTCATCACAGTGCACTTTATGGCATGGAATAAAACCTAGCATGAAGTAGACATGAAAATGAAGCTATACATGTGCAAAACTACCACATAGCATCTTTGAATTTAATCACACAAAAAAGAAAAAACAACAATATAATGTAAAATGGCAAGTGTGCAAACTTGCTCAAATGATGAAATGGATGCCACCAATGGATTCATTGGATTTTTCTAGCCCAAAAACATATATAATATGTTGGGGGTGGCTGTAGAAAAAATGCTCACAAAAGAATTAAGTGAGATACTGCCCTAAATGGAAAAAGACAGAAGTGGAAGCTACCTAGAAGGGAAATTTCCCGATCTGGACTAGCCAGAAGAGGAAGGGGCAGATTTGGAAAGGCCCAAAATGGAAACAGGCCCGATTTGGCTAGATCCAAGCCTTGAGAGGATGACAAGTGGGCCCGTGTGTCCACGTGTCCGGTGTGAGAGTGCGTGTGTGGGTGTGTGGCAGGCAGGTGGGCCTGGCTGTGTGTGTGGCTGACTGGTGGGGCCCGCAGGGTCCCACATGGTGGTGACGCAGACGGCGCCCGAGCAGAGGAAACAGAGGAGGGCGCCGGCGACGGACAGAGCGCGGCAGAGGGCTCGTCGGAGTTGCTCCGGTGACCCTACGGCACGGCGGAGGTGCGCAAAAGGACCAGCAGGCAATCCCGCACACGCGCGTGCATCTCACCGCACCAGACGACGACTGAGGTGACACCGGTGATGAGGTACAGAGGCAATGACAGCGAGCACAAATGCGACGCAGCAGCGACCTAAGCGAGTGGCTGAGGGCGCGGATCGAGCCTACGAGACGCGGCGGAGACGATGCCCACGCGCGGAAGTGCTATGGAGGTCGGAGCACTTGCCGGAGACGAGGTCCGACAGCGGCGGACTTGGCGAACATGGCAAACGGAGAAGAACAGCACGATCGAGGTAGAAAGATAGCAGGGGATGGTCAGGAGCTCACCACGAGCACGTGGGTGCGCTCGGATCGACGGGAGGTGGACAGAGGCGAGCACGGCGACGATCGAACAGCTACGGGTGGCCGAACTCGAAGACGAGGAAGACGACGCCATAGCTTGGCGTCCTAGGCCTCCGTAGTCGACGATGGGGAAGGCGATGAACACGGTTGGCGGGGCTGCGGACGACGGTGAGCATGCCAGCGACGACGAACACGCTCCTGGACGCGCTCTGGCACAAAGGGGATGGCGGATCTGGTGGCTAAACCTACCAGGCGACGATGGCGGCGGACGAGGGAAACCCTAGAGAGGCGGGGGGACATGGAGAGGGGATTAAATAGGGGCTAGGGCGAGCACGGCGTCGACGCGGCCATGGCCATGTGCGTGCACGAGAGGGGGACCGAGGAGGAAGAAAAGGTGGGTGCGGAGGAGTAGGGAGACGCTGACAGGCGGGTCCAAAGCGGCCACGTGGCGAGGGGCTAGCGAGGGGGGGGGGTGAGTGCGCACATGGGTGAGAAAAGGTAGGGAGGGGGAGGCCGCACGGGCTGGCAGGCGCGCTGGTGCTGGGCTAGCTGGGCCACGCTGGGAGGCCGAGGCCCAGGTAGGCTGCTGCTGGCTTTTCCTTTTCTGTAATTTCTTTAGACAGAAAAACACAAATGGAAAAGGCCAGGGACATAGAAGAGGAGTTTGGTAAATAGAACAATATTACCATGATTATGCAATATTGTAGTATTTGAAATAATTGGCTTGGACATTTTAAGAGGTAGAAAAAATAAAACAAGTTTAAATATAATTCAAACTTGAGGCTTTTTTTAACCTAACCAAAACAACTTTAAAAGAGCTGAAATTTTGCAGAGAGGTTTAGGCCATGGTGCTAGAATATTGGGGAAAAGTTGAACATTATTTGAGGCTAAATAATGTTGCTTGCCAAAAAAAGAAAAAGGAAGAGGTGGAGAGATGAGGGGGGATAGAAAGAGTGGAGATGCCATGGTATGCTTATGCACTTCACAACAACATGAAGCATCACCAACAATGCAATATGGGATGACAATGCACAAGAATATTAAGAGAATGCCAAATGACATAGCGAAATGCACACTTGATATGACCATGATGTAACATGAGAATGGCAAAGAGTGCAACATAGCAAGGAACATGATGCACCACATGATACCAACATGAATGAGCAAATACAATTGTATGACAGGTTAAGCATGTCAAAAGCAATACATAAAGCAACAAACAAAAACAAATGGAGCCACAAATGAAGGAACCCACTTGGAATTAGATGAGGATCAAGTTGCATATATTGCCCAAAAGGGAAGTGTTACAAATGGGGTGTTACACTGATTGTGCGGTCACCTTTCTCACAGGCTCCACCTCTGGCCACTTTGTAAACTTGTCGATTGCAACGTACAAGAATTCAAATCCCACGGTAGCACGGGGGAAGGGGCACAAGATGTCGAGCCCCCAGACCGAAAATGGCCCTGACAAAGGGATCGTCTGTAGAGCTTGAGCAGGTTGATGGATATTCTTGGAGTGGAACTGGCAGGCTTCACATTCGGTGACTAGCTCGATCGCATCTTGGAGGACCGTGGGCCAGTAGAAACCTTGCCGGAAAGCTTTTTGACCAAGGCTCTTGATCCAATATGGGAGCCGCACATGCCTTTGTGTATCTCTGCCAACAGTTCCTTCCCCTCTTCCCGGCAAATGCACTTCAATTTCACACCGTTGGGCCTCCTTTTGTATAGCGTGTTGTCGACATACTGATACATACTGGCCCTCCGGGCTACTCTTTCAGTTTCTTCTTGCTCTTTGGGAAGTTCTCCTGTTTGGAGGTAATGGACTATGTGCTGTGCCCAAGTTGGAGCCTAGGGCTCGACAACAAGGATCAATGGCACGTCCTCATTCGTGGGAGCGCATATCTCAACCGCAAGAACTGGTGGTTTGGCGGGAGGGTGCTGCTCACCAGGCGAAGTGCAGTTGTTCCCGCCAACCTCTCTGCCAGGGGCTTCGGGAAGCTCTACCGGGAGAGGCTTGCTGGAGTCCAGTTTCCTCCTCTTTCTAGTCATTGTTGTCGGGGATACTGAGGGTTGAGTTAGGTGGAGAACAAAAGTCCCTGGTTCCACAAGAAGCTTTTGCACGGCGCATTTCGACAGATGATCGGCAATGCTGTTTTCCGCACATGGCACGTGCTTTGTTTGCAATCCGTCAAAACGCTCCTCCAGCTTTCTCACTTCCTCCACATGTACCTCCATCAATGGACTCTGGTAATCCTTGTTTACTTGCCTCACCACAAGCTATGAGTCTCCACGAATGATCAACTTCTTAATTCCCAACTCTGTTGCGATCCTGATCCCGGCAAGGAGTCCTTCATATTCTGCAGTGTTGTTGGTAGCTTTCTCCCGGGCAAAATGCATTTGGATCACGTACTTGAGGTGCTCTCCAGTGGGTGCGACAAGGAGCACGCTAGCCCCTGCACCTTGCAGTGAGAAGGCACCATCAAAGTACATGATCCACTCTTGGGGAGCCTCCTTGCCGGGGATAACTGTTTCGGTGTTTCTTCATCTGGGGTTGGTGTCCATTCCGCGATGAACTCCGCCAATGCTCTACTCTGAATGGTTGACGTGCTCTCATACTTCAGACCAAAGCTCAAGAATTCCAAAGCCCATTCCACTATTCTGCCAGTGGCCTCCGGGTTCCTCAGTATGCGTTGCAAAGGAAAGCGGGTGACAACTGTGATCTCATGGGCTTGGAAGTAGTGGCACAGTTTCCTTGAGGCCAAGATGAGGCCAAAGATCAACTTTTGCACGCCAGAGTACCTTGATCTTGCCCCCTACAATAGGGAGCTGACAAAGTACACTGGTCGCTGCACCACCTTCTTCCTTGACACGGTCTTGGAATTGTCTCTGTTATCCTGCTCTTCTTTTTCTTGATCTGTACCGGACCTTGCCGGGATAGGTTCACTTTCCTCTCCGGAGGGGGCAGTAGCTGCGGCTGCTTCTTCATCTACTTCCCGCTGCACCACCAACACTGCACTAACCACTTGATTGGTTGCCGCTAGGTACAGCAGCAATGGCTCTCGTGGTTTAGGAGCGACCAAGGTGGGAGCAGAGGAAAGATAGGACTTCAAGTCTCGCAACGCTACTTCTGCCTCCGGGGTCCACTTCATCGGCCCTGCCTTCTTCAAAATTTTGAAGAACGGCAAGGCACGCTCGGCAGACTTGGAAATGAACCTGCTTAGTGCGGCAACACATCCGGTCAGGCGCCTCACGTCTTTAACTGTCTTGGGTGCTTGAATCTGCTCGATCGCCTTGATCTTGTCGGGGTTGGCCTCTATCCCTCGGTGGGATACAAAGAAACCAAGTAGCTTGCCGGAGGGAACGCCAAACACACACTTCTCAGGGTTTAACTTCAAGTTGATCTTGCGCAGATTTGCAAAAGTCTCTTCGAAGTCCTGAATGAGTGTTGATTTGTCCTTGGTCTTGACTACTATGTCATCCATGTAAGCTTCAATATTCCTATGCAATTGAGGCTCGAAACCAATTTGCATTGCCCTTGCAAAAGTGGATCCAGCGCTCTTCAACTCGAAAGGCATCCATAAAAGCAGTACGTGCCACACGGGGTTATGAACGCGGTCTTCTCCTCATCCTCCTTGGACATGAAGATCTGATGGTACCCAGAGTATGCATCCAAGAAGGAAAGAAGATCACACCCGGAAGTGGAATCTGCAATCTAGTCAATGTGCAGCAAGGGGAACGGGTCCTTCGGGCATGCCTTGTTCAGATCCGTGAAGTCTATGCAAAGCCTCCATTTCCCGTTCGCCTTGCGCACCACCACTGGGTTCGCCAACCATGTTGGGTGCAGTACTCCTCTGACCAAACCAGCTGCTTCAAGTTTCTTGATCTCCTCGGCAATGAACTATTGCCGCTCCAAAGCTTGCTTCCCGACTTTCTGCTTGATGGGCCGGGCATGAGGGCAGACAACTAGGTGGTGCTTGATTACCTCCCTGGGAACACCAGGGATGTCAGATAGTTGCCAGGCAAACAAATGTACATTCGCCCACAGGAAGGCAACGAGCGCGCTTTCCTATTTGTCATAAAGGGTGGAGCTAATGGTGAAGGTACCACCAACGCCATCCAGCCCTGCTGGGACTTCCTTCACCGCAGGTGAGGCAACCTTGGGCTTCTCCAGCAAATCATCGACGGGTGCAGCACACTCCGAAGAGGTGCGCTTCCCGGATTCCTTCCCGGTATCCTTGCTAGCTTTCTTCCCTTTCCTACTTTCCTTGGCGGGAGCTGCAGCTTCCACAGCCTCAGCGGCGACTACGTTTTGGTACATCTTATCCACGCATATGATTGCGTCCTTCTTGTCTGACGGAATGGAAATGACGCCCATCGGCCCCGGCATCTTCAGTGTGTTGTAGGCATAGTGGGATGCCGCCATGAATTTTGCCAGGGCTGGATGACCAAGGATTCCATTGTACAGCCGGGGGAGATCAACCACATCAAACACAACCTTCTCGGTCTGGTAGTTCAATTCTCCTCCAAACTTCACCGACAGCGTGATCTTTCCCTTAGGACGACTCCTGCCGGGGTTGATCCCTTGGAAAGTGCCAATGATCTTGAGCTCTTCATCTATTATTTGAAGCTTGCTGAGCACCTTGGGGGAAATCAGATTCAACCCAGCCCCGCTATCAAGCAACATCTTCGTGACCTTGAGGTTGCGGATTGTTGGTGAAACCAACAACGGCAAGCACCCTACCATGGTGGTGCGGTCAAGGTGATCCTCTTCATCGAAGATGATGGGCATGCGGGACGATTTGAGCGGTTTCCGGGAGTCCACCGTTGGCTCTACATCATTGACCTCACGCGCCCACTGTTTAAGTTGGCGGTGAGAGGAGTGCAAAGATGCGCCTCCGTCAATGCACAGGGCCTCAGTGGCTTTCTGGAACTCTTGCTCACTGGTTTCCTCTTCATCCCCTTCATCACTTTCATCTTCGCCTTCTTTCTTCTTACGGCCCCCTGCGGGCCTCTCTGGATGCTAGGGATCCTTGCCGCGGTGGCCTCCTCTGCCGCCTCGGCCCTTCCCGCCAGCACCTTCTTGGTCTCTTTCCTTGTCGCGCTTCTCGTACTCAGCTCTCTGCTTTTTGACAAGTTGCTCAACTTGGTGACACTCTTGGAGATCATGGCCCTTGGTCCGGTGGATCTTACAGTATGGCCCGTTGAGGGAGGCATGGACTAAGGGGTCCTCGGGGCGATGGCCCATTGAGTATGGGCCGAACTGGTGGAGCCGTATAGTGACGGGAGATCTATGAAGCCGTGATGTGCCCTCCAAGTCAAGGATAGACAGGATCTCTTTATCCCTTATTGTAATCTATCTTCGGTAACCCTAACCCTACCGGTGTCTATATAAACCGAGGGTTGTAGTCTTTAGGGCTAGAGCTATATTCATCACCTCATCGCCCTAGGGTTTAGCTCATGCTGATCTCAAGGTAGATCTACTCTGTAACCATACACTACATCCAATACAATCAAGCAGGACGTAGGGTATTACCTCTTCGAGAGGGCCCGAACCTGGGTAAACACCGTGCTCATTGTCCCTTGTTCCCCATCGACCTTAGATCCACAGCTCGGGACCCCCTACCCCGAGGTCTGCTGGTTTTGACACCGACATTGGTGCTTTCATTAAGAGTTCCGCTGTGGGGTCTCCCAAAGGATCGATGGCTCGCCTGGTCATAGGAGAAGGCATCAGACTCGAGGACTTCTTCATCCCCAGACAACTCTTCACATTCGGTAGCATCGTACTGCATGCCGACCTGACTGGTCGTTTGGATCAGATTGACAACTTCGCTCCTGAACACCGAATTCGATTCGGTAATCTGGAATATGTTACGGACACGCGGGGCGTTGTGGTCTTCGCCGGATTCACTACCCCCTTCAGCACCCTCGCAGGCCTCGCCATGCCCGCTCTGGAGTCCCCCTCCGATCCGATCTGTGGATCGGCCCTCACCCTCCGAACAGTTTTGGGCCAGGAGGGCGCCGCCTCAAGTGGGGGCCAGGCTCCACCTTCGACCGAATCTATCATGTCTATGGAGGGCATATCCTTGGCCTTCGAGGCAGAATCAGGAGGTGGAAGCCAGGAGTCAATCTCGGCCGGACCATTCCCTCACAACGCTCCTCTGGCCTTGAGCCCTTACGACAAAGTAGCAGCCGATAGCCAGGGGTCACCCCTGGCCCAAAGCAGCTCGATCTCGAACCCCGGTGTGGAAACCACACACAAAAATCAAGGCCCGCCCTTGATCACCAGTGACGATCCGGATTCCCTCAAGGATTCGGCACCGCACCACAAGTTCAGCTCGTCCTGTGGAAACCAAGGATCGGCAACCTTCGCTATGTTAAATGAGGCACTAGACCGAATCCAAAAAATGACCATCCAGGAGGACCTGCCCTCCGCCCACAATCATCAACCCTTCGAGGCGTACCACAAGGAATTTTACAACCCACCCACCACCCACTTGGTAGCCACTGTCGACGACTTAACTGATATGCTAGATTATAATTCGGAAAACACCGAATACATGGATGAGGATGGCAGAGCCACGGCTAACACCGATGTCGCTCCCCCCGTCACCGGCCACTGGTCGGCCACGTCCACCTACGATATTTACATGGTGGACACCCCCAAAGGCGGCGATGCCACTCCCAAACAGGACCGAGACAAGCCCGGAGATGAGCCGCCTAAACGCCGAAGGTAGTGCCATCGATCAAAGCCACGTTGAAGCCATGCGAGCAATGTGGACTCTGCGGAAAACAGCACCATAAATAATACGGATGATCTCGCCGGAGCCGCAGCTAACGAACATCATCAGGATGACCCCGCAGGGCAGGAGGACCCGCTTATCATGGATTCGATCGCATCTTGGAAGAAGTCAAAATGTTGATGATGACCACAACACATTTTATCTAGAGGTTTCAAGAGGATGCAATCGAACAACAACGACATCAAGCCAAAGGAATGGTGAAACAAAAGGTTATCGGAACCACATATAAGATGCATTCTCAAAGTCAGAGTTGCTTTGCAAAACAACAAAATGATGTTGAAAACTCAACGTAAGCCTTGCTCACTGTCTGAAGAATTCGTGCGCCAAAGAAAGACGAGGTAGCATGGTCGAAGGTAGCATGATAAGGATGTAGTCGGTAGTCTAGCAATGACAAGATTGAGTTTAAATTTCCCAGCAACAATTACTAGGGGTATTGAATTGCAGTGCGGATTCAATTCACTATTCGGTGTTCTCGGTTGACCACAACCCAGAACCCGTAGAATGACTAAGACAAGGAAAGGTATTACTTCGTCAAAAATTAATAATATGTAGTGCAATGTCATGATATCCTTGAGATACCAGGGGGTAATACCCGAAGGTAGAACATAATAGAAGCTGAACTAGATCGTTGATCTGTGGACGACAGGTGCTTTAACCTTGCCGAAAAATAGACAAGGCACGGGAAAGGAGTTATCAAATGGTTAGAACCATAACTGCATGGGATCAAGTTAAGGAAACTTGGAAAAATTATACAAATGAATCAATATTTTGTAAGAAGCTTTCGTGACGGTCTACATCGTTTCCATGGGCATGAACACAAAGTTCAAGGTCGACTCCCACTTCTTCAACACATACACTTTCATTCACTTCTCACTTTCAATGAAGTTGTAGTGTTGAATCTTTTTCTAGCGTAACACGAGTAGAGTATGACCCGTAGAAGTTTTCGGGTTCACGCAGCAGAAGCATAGATACAACCCATCAGGGCATTTTAGGAACCTATATAGGAGCATCTCCAATAGAATATGTAAATTTGGAGATGTAAAAGTAGGTGTTGTATAATTTACATCACCAAAAAGTGGTTTTTACATCTCCAAAAAAGAGCCAACTCCAACAAATGACGCAAAACGGAGATGTAAAAGTGCAACTCCAACAGGTGATGTAAACTAGAGAGGCAAAGCTATCCGGCCACTGCGCGGCTGCTGTTCGGCTATTGTTCATCTACCGTCGGCCGCATTTGCATATCAAAATTTCATAATTGTAGCAACAAAAGTGCATCATCAATCATAGTTGTAAATTCTACAAGCAAAAGTCAGTTGTCTCAAACAAAGTTGTTGGTTCAACAAATGAAAATGCACATAGACATCACTCAATTTGCCCCTCTCCGTTCTCACTAGTGCCATCGTCGACGGTGGTCTCATCATCATCAACGGCTTCTTTCTCGATGTTTTCTTGCATTGAAGTCTTGTTGCCGTGAACTCCAGTGGAAGCACCATCATTGCCATCTCCCATGCCAGTCATGTTGCCACTGGAGCCACCTCCCATGCCACTCATCATGTTGCCACCGAAGCCACCCCCATGCCACTCATCATGTTGCCACCGAAGCCACCTCCCATGCCACTCATCATGTTGCCGCCGAAGCCACCTCCCATGTCGGTCATGTTGCCATTGAAGCCACTTCCCATTCCACCTCCCATTCCTCCGAAGCGACCATCCATGTTGCCACCAAAGCCACCTCCCATGTTTCCACCTAATGCACCATTCATGGCACCACCCATCATGTTCATGTAACCTACCATTCCAACTCTGATTCCTCCTCCCATGCCACCTCCCATTTCTCCCATGGGACCTCCCATTCCTCCTCACATCATGATTTTCATGAGCATTTGCTTCTTCATGAGCGTTTCATCGCGACAAAGTTTGACATACGCCTTTTGCTTGACATCAAGAGTGGATGTGTCCATGAACATAAACGTGAGTGCCTTCTCCTCGACTATCTTCATCTCCTCGGCCGCCGCATTTCTCTCTTCAAGCTCAAATTTTCTCTCCTCGGCCGCCACCAACCTCTCTTCGGCTGCCACCCTCTTCTCCTCGTCGCCGCCCTCCATCGCTTAGCTTCACTCCTCTCCTCAATTTCTTTGAGCTTCAATAATTTTTTTCTTTCGCATACTCTTTCCTCGCCATGACAATGGCATCAAATCCATCCTTGAGATCATTGTCTCCAGCCTTGGACTCCTTCAACACTTTCTTAGTTCCATCGGGCCTATATGATTTGGTCGCCGAGTGAGGAGTGGGGCCCCTTCTCCCCTCACCCGGGGCATCTTCATCATCCTCCACCACCACACTTTTCTTCTTCGAAGCATCAAAAACTTCTCTAGTTTTCCACTTCTCCTCATCCTTGAGCTCTTTGTAGCAATGATGGAAAGTGAAAGATTTTCCTTTCTTCTTCCTCTTCTCTCCTTTGTTGTTCCTATCTCGAAACAATCCTTGCGCAATCATTTTCTACAAGAAAACAATCAAGAAGTCATCAACAAATTAGTGAACATTTCAATATTTTCGGAAAGTGGAGAAAGCACACATGAATAACAAACAATTATTACCAAGTCACTTTCATCACGACCACTTGGGTTCATGTGTCAACATTTGCCAAGCAACCCGCCCACTTTTGACTTTCAGCATTGATGGTGCCCCAATGTTGGCGAAGGGAGTCACTTGAGCGATAGTGGCCACTAGTGTTGCACGCATCGAAGAATTCCTTGATGCGTTGCCAATATGTGACGACATATTGGTCGGTCCCAATAGTTGCATCTTGAGAGACTTTCTTCCAAGTGGTGCAAATCAACACATCTTCCTTGTTTGTATAATTTGTGGTTCTTCCCTTCAAAATGTAGCCCTCATCATCCATGTCAAGATTGTCATCACCATATTGTGGAGTTTCATATTCTTGTGATGCATACTCATGTGAGTAATCATCATTTGTCACATTTGTGGTGTGCATGAAAGCTTCATCATCGAGACTACAAGTGGACGTACACACAATCAACTACACATCTATTGGAATCGACAATTGGAACAACAAAGAAATGCACAAGAATTTTTTTACCTTTGCGACATATCATCAAACACGTTGGATGCGGTTGCCGTGGGCATGGGCACATCTTCCTGCTTGGCCGCCGCCGGTGGCAGAGGAGGTGGATGAGGAGCACCGTGGCCGGATGAGGACGCCATGGTCGCCGCCAGCTGCAAATCGCCCGCCGAAACCGCATCCGGCTTGGACATTTTCGCCACTGACCTTGGTTCCCCACCGGGTTGCGGCCCCACACCACCGGCCGCATGGCGCCTCGACCGCGAGGCTTGGAAGCACCCTTCTTCTTCGTGGCCTCAAGTGCGACGGCGACCAACCGGGGTGTGGCGAATTGGCGGGGAGGCGGCTGCCGCGGAGGCGGCATGGAGGCAGAGGCGGTCGCATTGGGGATAGGTGCCGCGGAGGCAGCCGCCATGGCAAGGTCGGTCAGGGCACTAGAGGCGGAGTCGGGGAAGGCGCTAGGGTCATCAGCGTCGGCCATGGCGGCGGCGGGTGGGAGGCGGGTGGGCGAGAGTCGGGTGGTGGCTGGTCGCGCGGAAGGGGAAAGAAGTGGCAGTTGGGCGGTTGGTGGGTGGACGCGTTTTTACATCTCCTGTAGGCGGAGATGCAAATTTGCACAACAAGGTGTTGTAGTTTACATCTCTGGGAGGTGGAGATGTAATTTTTTTGCATCTACATCATCTGTTGGAGCAACGCTTTTTGGGCCTCGGAGATGCAAAATGTAGTTATTTTTACATCTACATCTTCTATTGGAGATGCTCTAACAAACAACAGAAGCAAGGGATACAACTTCTAAAATAGAGTAATGAAGTCAAAGTATATGATACGACTCGTCAAAGGCACTTTATATCAAGGGAATAATTCAAGGGTTTAGAACATGCAAGAACAGTCAGATAATAATCCACCAAAGGATCTGGCAAACCGCAAAGGCTCTGATGTGAGTATCGGTACTCAACCAGAAGAAGAAAGAATGCAAAGGCATCGTATTATAGAAAATTCTGAATAATTTGATGCTTAAATACAAATAAATTATGATTTCCAGATCGGTGTATCAGAATCAAATGCTTTGATCAAATATGAGTAAGTTGAATAGACTAAGAGGCACAATCGGTCAAGGTATGATTGCCTGGAAACCAGCTCATATTCGGAATGACATCTGAGCCGGAAAGATAATTTCTAAGGGTCAACTAATGATTGTACATTCACACACAATGAATCATTAGGCTCAAAATGGCAATGACAAGGGATTACAACGATGACTACTAGACATATGGAATTAACCATAATGCAAGCAGGCAAGAATTTGAAGAGCAATAGGTTGTAGAGGATTTTCGGCAGATCGAATAGCATTATGAAGTATTTTATGAAACACATGAACAACTGGGGATGAACGAATCCCCGGTAAGTGTGAGGAATTATTCGTAGGTGTATTCATGTGGAAAGGAGCCGCAAGGCCGTTGGCACAAAGGATTTCTGGAATATCGAAGGGTATCTCGGGGTATCTGGTAGTAACAAGAGTAGGTAGGAATGAATGTATGAATGGCAAGTGTATGTAGTTATCCAAAGGGGTTTGACGGTGGAAGGAAATTGCAGAACCGATGAGCACAACTTCTCGGGAAAACATCGAAGAGTATCTTTGGAATCTTCTGGTGAAGCAAGCGATCATCTGGAATGAGGGGGCTCTCCAGAATGAAGTCGTTATGAGAACCTAGAGTTAGAGTTAGTAAAATCTTTAAACCGAATAGAATATAGATCAGAATCCCAGAGTAAAGGAGAGGAATAAAGGATCCTAATCCCATCCATTGGCGATGTGGGCCCGTAAGCCACACAAAAATGTTAATAAAATAGGTTTTCAAAGACAAGACTCAACTTTGGCCAAGGAGTTGAAAAGGGGCTTCCTACAGGCAGTCGGCTATGATACCAACTTGTGATGCCCCCGCCCCGACCATGCACTAATCATACACGCAAACATGCACGATCAAGGCCAGAGACTCATGGGAAGATATCACAACACAACTTTAAACACAAATTCAGACGTAAGGGGGTTATATTACAAATCAGGGCCATGAGGACCCAAATACACGAGTCAGCGAAAGCAACAATATCTGAGTACAAACATAATTAGACAACTTTGCCTTAAGAAGGCTAAGCAAAACAATGACAATTAGATCGAAAGGCGAAGGCCTCCTACCTGGGACCTCCTAACTACTCCTAGTCGTCAGTCTCCATGTAGTAGTAGGCTCCGTCGGTGTAGTAGTAGTCATCGGCGGGATCAGCTGGCTCCTGGGCTCCGTCATCTGATGGCAACAATCGGGTAAAGGGAAAAAAGGTAGCAAAGCAACCATGAGTACTCATCCAAAATACTCGCAAGACTTACATCAGATCTATGCTAAGTATGCATCAGTATCAAGGGAAGGGTTTGTCTGAGGATTGTTGGGTTCTACGGTAGGATGCGTCGACTGCAAATCAAAAATTTCCTACACGCAGAACAACTAGGAACATGCTACGGGAATGGATCACGGATCATTACCACTAGACACGCAGTGCCGTGCAGCGGAAGAAGAGTTGGGGTAGCGCATCCACGTGGTTCGTCTCCTCCTCGTCCGATCTCCCTCGAACAGCCGGTCATGGATCACGCGTACAAGTTCGCCGGAGCGGCGCAGGTGCACCGCCTCTAACAGTATCCGCGCGTGTAGGAGGAACACCGTGCGGTGGACTGCTAGGTCCGATCACACAGTCGGCGGCGAGTGGAGGTGGCTATTCGCAACACATGCAAACCCTAGTGACATCGCGGAAGCGATCAACCGAATGAGTGTGCCGCACCCCCATTTTATATAGGCGTCCGTCACGGGCTCAACACTTGGGCCTCGCACGAACCCTAAAGCCTAAAATCTGTTCGGCCTGGATCCAAGTCCGAGTAGGATCACATCTGACTCATGGAGTTGGACCGGGCCTAATAGGTTCTTTCCCTTAAGCGCGCGACCCCTTAGGTTCTCGTTCACTTGGTCGCGAGTCAGATCACATCCGACTCGGCTAGTCGGTAGCGGCCTCTGGCTAAGCGTGCCGACTCCAAGTGTCCGATGAAGCTGGTTAGGCGAACCCGTACATCACACTTCTGTTCCCTTTGCCACACGATATATGTCGGGCTCAAGGCGAGTCTGTCATCCTTGTGCTATCCCGACCTATTTCTTGTTCTAGTGATGCCGACCACAAACTGGATTATCTCATAATCCTAATCGCATGGCCATGCTTATCTTGGTCGGATGACACGAGGGGCCCAGAGTATATCTCTCCTAATCGGAGGGGCAAATCCCATCTTGCTCGACCATGTCTCGCAGCATGGGTCTGGACAAGGCCAAAACCTACCTTTGTAACTACTCAGTCACGGAGTAGCGTTTGGTTGGCCCAAAGCAAGTCTGTCACCATCCCAAGTACATGCGCCAGCTCAGGTCTTAGGACATAGAACGTATGTTGTACTAGAGACTCACAAATGACATATCGATGCGTCTCATAGTTTGGGTCTGTCCGACTCAGACCTTGTCTCAACTCGGATCTGACTACGTCAAATCCGACCAGATCCATTCGAGTCCATATTATCCGGTTAGCATCCAATGCTCCATGGCTAGTGAGACCAAGCCATCGACCATGTCATATGCTAGTCTAGTCGGCTGCGCATCCACACAACCCTTTCGACTAGGGACCTTTTAGTACAGTCATCATACAATGCATAGTCCCACAAACAAGTCATGTACTTGTTGATACACATCATTGGTAATGTCCAAGGACTATCTTCTTTCATAAACACTTAGGAAATATCATCATACATGATTGCCTCTAGGGCATATCTCCAACAAGGACTATACTACAGAAATGCCAGAATAGAAGGGAATACCTAGCCTAACAAAGACTAGCCTCTTGCAGCGTCTTGCAGCAACAGAAGAGAGTAGAGTAAAATCTCATATGGTAACAAGTATATAGCAGCAACGCCCAGAGATCCTTCCTCGTCTACCCCATGAGGAAGCGAACCCAGAGCCATCATATCAATTTAGTGTAACAAGTATCCAATTCTAGTTGTAGTAGATCAGGATACAACTCCGAGCATCCATTACCATAGACATGGCTATTTGAATAGATTACTTCCCTATAGGGGTGCACAAACTTACCCAACATGCTCGATTAACTCCGGTCGGACACACTTTACCGGGTGTCGTGGGAAACCACGGCCACCTATGAGGCCATCAGCCCCTTTTGGTTCGGCGGGGGGATGGGCACGTTACACAAAGAGTGGATAAGCGTCACGCAACATGGCAGAGATCACACGGGCAGTCTTTACCCAGGTTCAGGCCGCCGTGAGGCGTAAAACCCTACTTCTGCTTTGGTGGATTGATGGTCGGTAATGGTGGTGAACGTAGCACACTCGCCCAGCAAGGTCGCTCTGGGGACGAGAGTGGCTACGCGCGTATGGATATGCGAGGATCCAACCCTTTCTACCGTCGCCATGGGCCTCCTTTTATAGATTAAGGGGTCACCACAGTGGCAAATCAGTCTTTGCGTACTGATTAGGTAGCTAACAATGCTATCATATCTAACTCTGCAGGCTGACAGAGCGCATTAAATGCGCCGCTCAGTGTCACATCACAGCTCGCCCGGCAGGCCCTGCCGGGCTGTTTTGCCAGCTTTGCGCTTGATCGCTTGACACGTCTCCGGACGGGTGTCATATGGAGGTGTTTGCTGTAGGAAGTGGCCGCCTTGTGGCAGAAAGCAGCCACTTAGTGACCTTGGAGCTTGACACCGCTTTGATTACTGACTTGCGTCGCTTGTGAGGTGGAGCGGTAGAGTGGCTTGCCTCTGCCAGCCCCGGCAGGCCTGCCGGGATGATCTGGGAGCTTGCATCCGGGGAAAGACCCAACCCTGCTAGGTTCCCCTGCCCGGCAAGGTAGGTCCTTCCCTTGGCGATGCCTCATTCCTCTAGCTCGCCTTGGCCTTCTCGACTTGCACTTGGATCCTTCAAAGGAATTGATCCTCCTTATTTGGTATGATCTTGGTCTTGCAATCTTGTCTCTGGCCTGTGCACAGTCCGTGCAATGGACCCAGGGTCTGTTGCATCGACAACGGGTCATGCCTGGCCTCGGCTAATCGACATGTCGTAGTCCTACCAAGGCTCAACAGATAGGTCAGCACGCCAGTCTACATCCTAAGTTTGAAGGGGTCATGGGCCAATCGTCCTAAGCACTCTTGAGCGTTGCGCGACTGGCCGGGGACCGGACCCACCTCCTTATAGAAGCGCAGGCGATTACCGTCCACCCCAACAATCAACCCACATCTCTGAACTGTGACATCTGAAGAGTGATAACCCACAAGTATAGGGGATCACAATAGTTTTCGAGGGTAGAGTATTCAATCCAAATTTATAGATTCGACACAAGGGGAGCCAAAGAATATTTGTAAGTATTAGCAGCTGAGTTGTCAATTCAACCACACCTGGAGATTAATTATCTGCAGCAAAGTGATCAGTAGCAAAGTAGTATGATATTTTTGATAATAGTAGCAGCAGCAACAGTAACCGTAACAGTGATAGCAGTAGTTTCGTAGCAAGTGCAATAGTAACAGCAGTAGTAGTAACTTAGCAAGATCAATATAAGATAAATTTGTAGGCATTGGATCGGTAATTTGTTGGATGATATTCATCATGAGATAGCTATAACCTAGGGCAATACGGCACTAGCTCCAGTTCATAAATATAATGTAGGCATGTATTCCGTAAATAGTCATACGTGCTTATGGAAAGAACCTGCATGACATCTTTTGTCCTACCCTCACGTGGCAGCGGGGTCCATAATGGAAACTAAGGGGTATTAAGGCCTCCCTTTAATAGAGAACCGAAACAAAGCATTAACACACGGTGAATACATGAACTCCGCAAACTACGGTCATCACCGGGAGTGGTCCCAACTATTGTCACTCCGGGGTTGCCGGATCATAACACATAGTAGGTGACTATAACTTGCAAGATCGGATCTAGAACATAGATATAATGGTGATAACATAAACGGTTCAGATCTGAAATCATGGCACCCGGGCCCAAAGTGACAAGCATTAAGTATGGCAAAGTCATAGCAACATCAATCTCAGAACATAATGGATGCTAGGGATCAAGCCCTAACAAAACTAACTCGATTACATGATGAATCTCATCCAACTCCTCACCGACCAGCGAGCCTACGAAGGAATTACTCACTCCCGGTGGGGAGCATCATGGAATTGGTGATGGAGAAGGGTTGGTGATGATGAAGATCAAAGATCCCCCTCTCCAGAGCCCCAAACGGACTCCAGATCTGGCCTCCCGATGAAGAACAGGAGACGGCGGCGGCTCCGTCTCGCGAAACGCAATAATTCTTTCTCCCTGATTTTTTTCTGGAAAAATAGGATTTTATAGCGTCGGTTTCAGGGTCGTGCGGGGCCACCAGGTGGGGACAACCCACCTGGGCGCGCTTGGGGGGGGCAGGCACGACCTGGTGGGTTGTGCTCACCTAGGTGCCCCCCTCAGGTGGCTCTTGGCTCCAGAAATTCTCTTATTTTATATTAAAATTCCTCGCAAAGTTTCGTTCCATTCTGAGAACTTTTATTTCTGTACAAAAACAACACCATGGTAGTTCTGCTGAAAACAGCGTCAGTCCAGGGTTAGTTTCATTCAAATCATGCAAATTAGAGTCCAAAACAAGAGGAAAAGCATTAGAAAAAAGTAGATACGTTGGAGACGTATCTACTCCCCCAAGCTTAAACCTTTGCTTGTCCTCAAGCAATTCAGTTGATAAACTGAAAGTGAAAAAGAAAAGCTTTTATGAACTCTTTTGCTCTTGTTTGCATAAATAAGCTTAAACAACACCCAGGTTTTCAGCCAAAATTATAACTAACCATGTTGACAATAACTCTTAAAAATTATATTAACTTATATCAATGACATAATCAGCTAGCGAGCAATAATAAGATATCTCGAACAACAACACGTTATTAAAAACAACCATGATATAATATGACAATAGTGGTATCTTGCTAGCCCTTTCTGAGACCGCAAAACATAAATGCAGAGCACCTCCAAAGTTCAAGCAATGACTAAACATTGTAATTCATGGTAGAAAAGATCCAGTCATGATGCACCCAACATTAGCTACACACAATGCATAAGCATGACATCAGTGCTCTCAGGTTCTGGCGCTTATTTAAGAAGGTGATGACACAACATAAAAGTAAATAGATAGTCCCTTCGCAGAGGGAAGCAGTGATTTGTAGAGGTGCCAGAGCTCAAAGCATAAATTGAGAGATAAAAACATTTTGAGAGGCATACTTTTCCCACCAACAAAAACGACTTAGAGTTTCCAATACTTTCCATGCTAGATATATCATAGGCGGTTCCCAAACAGAAATTAAAGTTTATTCCTTTTTCCACCATACTTTCACTTTCCATGGCTAACCGTATCCACGGGTGCCCTCCATACCAACACTTTCCAAGGAATTTATTATTTGACAACATAAAGTAAATTTATTTTTCATTTCGGGACTGGGCATCCCTAATACCTTTGCCGTACTCTCGTGCAATGACAAGTGAATAAACACTAACTGTGAGAATAACACATCTAGCATGGAAAAATATCGACCACCCCTCACCGCCTCGTGAGCGGTACGAGCACACAAAAGAGAAATTTATTTTGAAAATTAGAGATGGCACATGGAAATTTACTTAGGACGGCAGGGTAATACCGCATATAGGTAGGTATGGTGGACTCAACTAGAATAACTTGGGTTTCAGGTTTTTGATGCACAAGTAGAATTCCCACTTAGTACAGGCGAAGGCTAGCAAATAGGTTGAGAAGTGGCCAGCTAGAGAGCAACAACGGTCATGAACATGCATTATGCATAAGTAACATTGGATACTAGCATGAGTAGGATATGAAAACCATGAACATAAATATCATAGAGACTATGTTGGTTTTGATTCAACTACATGCATGAACATGTGCCAAGTCAAGCCACTCGAACATTCAGAGGAGGATACCATATCATCATACTACATCACAATCATTTTAACGCAATGTTGATATCCAAGATAAATCATTATCCACTCCTAGCTACTTATGCATGGCATGAGAAACTATAATCTCTAATTGTCATTGCAAACATGTTTAATCATAATGGGCTGAATCATGGATACTAGGTTAAACATATTTACAAAAACAGAACAAGTCAAGTTCATACCCGTTTCTCTCTGCCACGGCCAGTTCATCGAATATCGTCATTATTGCCTTTCACTTGCACGACCGAATGATATGAAAATGATAATAGTGCAAGAGTGCCATGGACTAAGTTGGAATCTACAAACATTTTATTCAAAAGGAGAAGACAAGGTAAATTGGGCTCTTTGTTAGATTAACAATAATGCATATGAGAGCCACTCAACATTTTCATCATGGTCTTCTCCTCGGTATGACTCAATGAAAGAAAAGAAGTTCAGAAAAACACACTGAAATATTTTTGGAGTTTTTGGTTTTCTGAAAGAAAGCAAATAAAAAGGGAAAAATAAAAATGAGAAAACTATTTACACGGGAAAGCTCCCAACAAGCAAAAGAAGAACATGGAAATCTTTTTGAGTTTTCTTTTTAGTACTACAACAATTTAAACTAGGAAGAAAAATAAAAAAAAAGCAAGAAATATATTTTTGGATTTTCTCAAAGTTTTTCAAACACACAAGAAGAAAGCAAGAAAATAATTCTAACATGGATAATACAATGAAAAAGTGTGGACACCGACAACTGAAATGAAATGTGTAAACATGAATGTAATGTCGGTGGAAATATGTACTCCCCCAAGATTAGGCTTTTGGCCTAGCTTGGTAATCACCAGTCGTAGAAGCCATGAGGTCCTATGTTGAAGTGCTGAGGTGCGGGCACCTGAGGGTCCCACTGCTGAGGCTCCTCTTGTGCCACAGCCTGGTTGTTCTGGTAAGCGATGATGTCCGCAGGCATAATCCTGTATCCACCCCTGGCAATGGGATCAAACAAAGCAGGTGCAGGCAGTGGGATAATATCACGAGTTTTCACACTAAAAACTAAATTATAAGGAAGAGGAATGTCAGGATAATCGGCAGCAATAAACTGATGGTATTCCATAGCAGCACGATCTAGGTGAACCTTGGGCAAAGGGTAATCATGCTGGCGTATCTGAACATTAAAGTGAGCTGCCAGGCAAGTAGCATAAATACCACCATGTATTTTACCCTTGGATTTATTAATGTGGAGGCGGTGTGCCATAATAGCTCCCAAGCTATAAGTGTTGTCGCCTTCCAGTGCACGATGTAAAACAGCAAGGTCTAGGGCACTGAGTGCACCCACCTTCTCTCTAGCAAGCAAGCACTTTGCAATGAAAAGAGCAAAATAATGAACAACAGGAAATTGCAAGCTAGTGGCGGTGACACTCGACACTCCTCTCTCGTCCCCCACAGACAGAGTACGGTAAAAACCTTCAAACTCTGCAGGCCTAGGCTCTACCAACCCACCATCAGAAGGAAGCAAGCATATTTCACAAAATTCAGTAAGCGGTATCTGATGGGGTTCAGCGTATAAATTAAACTGCACTTCAGGGGGATTATTCTTAGGAAGGAAAGTAAAACTTTGCACAAAGGAATTTGTGAGGAGATTATACTGTTCGCATTCGGCTGTGATGAAGTCGGTGAGGCTGGCATTAGCAGCATATTGTGCAAACTCTTGGAGGATTTCGGCCCCTTCCATGAACGGGGTATGCGGCCATTCGCACGGCCGTAACTCCGCCAACCTCCGAGTATGGAGGTCACTATCAGATGACTCCCCAATCACTCCCTTGGAGTTCTTCTTGGAAGCAAACTTCCTAAAGATACTCATGTTTTTCCTATGAACAAAAATTCTAAAAATTTTAGTCCACAAATTTTTCTCAACAAAACTCTACAAAATTGGTAGCAACTATTCATAGGGAAGCATAGAGGCCATAGCAAGCATTCAAACTACTTAGAACTCTAAGAATTCAACATGCAAGCTCATCTACAGCAGCACCAAGAGTAGCTAATTATTCAAAATATAAACAACTAAAGCAAAAACTAATTGGACACACGAAGGAGTCACATACCAAGCAACAATCCCTCGAAACAGTTTCAGAAACAGAGCTTCGAGCAAAGAGATCGAAATCCACGGGTTTGAGAGCAAGAACACGAGAGCAAGAGCAATGGTGAATTTTTTCTGGAGGTAGGTGATGATGTGGGACGAAGAGATAAGTGAGGGGGGCCCACATGGGGACCACAACCCACCAAGGCGCGCCTGGGGGTCCTGGCACGCCCAGGTGGGTTGTGCCCACCTGGTGCACCTCCCTCTGATATTATTTGCACCAAAAATTCTTAAATATTTAGAAAAAATTGTATTAAATTTTCAGGGCATTCTGAGAACTTTTATTTTTGGGTCATTTTTTATTGCACGGGAAAAAAATCAGAAAATAGACAAAACATGGCATTTTATTTTATTTAACTAATAGGAACAGAAAATAAAAGGTAGGGACAGAAGGTAGTGCTCACTAAATTCATCAACTTCATACCTCTCAAAAATGATCCATTAATAAGGTTGATCAAGTCTTATTAACAACCACTTTCGATTAGCATGAAACCGAAGAACTTTCGTAAATCACTAAGTTACCTCAACGGGGATATGAATGTCCCCAACAATAAGCATTTCATATTTCTTTTTGGTAGTAGGTAGAGGTAGTTGAAAACTTCCAATAGTGATTGTCGGAGATTTTTCAATAACATTAATACCATTCACTTGGAATTATTTCTTCGGAAAGTGCACCGTATGCTCATTACCATTGATATGAAAAGTGACCTTGCTTTTATTGCAATCAATAACAGCCCCTGCAGTATTCAAGAAGGGTCTACCAAGGATAATCGACATGTTGTCGTCCTCGGGCATCTCAAGTATAACAAAGTCAGTCAAAATAGTAACATTAGCAACAACAACGGGCACATCCTCACAAATACCGATAGGTATGGCAGTTGATTTGTCAGCCATTTGCAAAGATATTTTAGTAGGTGTGAGTTTATTCAAATCAAGTCTTTTGTATAAAGTGAAAGGCATAACACCAACACCAGCTCCCAAATCACATAAAGTAGTTTTCACATAATTCTTTTTGATGGAGCAAGGTATAGTTGGTATTCCCGGATATCCAAGTTTTTTAGGTACTCCATCCTTAAAAGTGTAGTAAGCATGGTGGAGATTTCAGCTTCCGGTATTTTTCTCTTATTAGTGATGATGTCCTTCATGTACTTTGCATAAGGAGGCATTTTCAAGATATCAGTCAAGCGAGTACGCAAAAAGACTGGCCTCAGCATTTCAGCAAAGCGTTCAAATTCTTCATCATCTTTCTTTTTAGTTTACTTAGGTGGAAAAGGCATAGGTTTTTGAACCCACGGTTCTCTTTCCTTACTGTGTTTCCTAGCAACAAAGTCTCTTTTATCATATCTTGCATTTTTGGGTTGTGGTTTATCAAGATCAACAGCTGGTTCTATCTCAACATCATTGTCTGGTTCTTTATTATTTGTTTGAGTTTCTTCATGAACCTCATCATTATCTTTTTCATTATCAGAAGGTGAGTGTTCACTACCAGATTGAGTTTCAGCATTAGAGATAGAAACTTCATTATCATTATCAGGAGGTTTTTCTACTTCAGGTTCACTAGAGGCATGCAAAGTCCTATCATTTTTCTTCTTCTTTTTCTTTTTAAAAGGACTACATGCATCGGTGTCAACTCTTTGAGAGTCTTGTTCAATTCTTTTTGGGTGTCCCTCAGGATAAAGTGGTTCCTGAGTCATTCTACCTCCTCTAGTCATTACTCTAATAGCATGATCATTGATATTATTGTTCATTTCATCTAACAATTCTCTTTGAGATTTAGCAACTTGTTCTAACTGAGTTTGAACCATAGAAGCATGCTTCCCTACACCTCTAACATCATTTGAGATTCTAAATAACAAGTCACCCAAGCGAGCAATCATATCAGAATTATATTCCAACTGTTTCATAACATTTGCATTGAAGTGATCTTGCTTTCTAATGTAGTTTTCGAACTCATAAAGGCATTGGCTAGGGTGCATATTGTGAGGCTTATCATTATCATTGAATTTCATTAGAGAATTTACCTCTACCACCTTAGGTGGTGGTGGTGTACTGGTGTATCAAGCCCATGTATTTCTTCAATAGGAGGTAAATTTTTTACATCCTCGGCTTTAATACCTTTTTCCTTCATAGATTTCTTTCCCTCTTGCATATCTTGAGGACTGAGATATAAAATACCCCTCTTCTTCAGAGTAGGTTTAGGCGGTGGTTCAGGAAGAGTCCAATCATCATAGTTTTTCAATATGTTATTCAATAATTCTTCAGCTTGTCTAATAGTTCGTTCCCTGAAAACACAACCAGCACAACTATCTAGGAAATCCCTAGAAGCATCGGTTAGTCCATTATAGAAGATATCAAGTATTTCATTTTTCTTAAGAGGATGATCAGGCAAAGCATTAAGTAACTGGCAAAGCCTCCCCCAAGCTTGTGGGAGACTCTCTTCTTCAATTTGCACAAAGTTAAATATTTCCTGTATGGCAGCTTGTTTCTTATGAGCAGGAAAATATTTTTCAGAGAAGTAATAAATCATATCCTGGGGACTACGCACACAACCAGGAGCAAGAGTATTGTACCAAGCTTTAGCATCACCCTTTAATGAGAACGGAAATAATTTGAGAATATAGTAATAGCGAGTTTTCTCATCATGAGTAGAAAGTGTGGCTATGTCATTCAACTTAGTAAGATGTGCCACAACAGTCTCAGTTTCATAACCATGGAAAGGATCAGATTCAACCAAAGTAATTAACTCTGGGTCAACAGAGAATTCATAATCCTTATCATCAATAAAGATAGGTGAGGTAGCAAACTTAGGATCATATTGCATTCTAGCATTCAGAGATTTTTCTTTATACTTGCATAATAATTTCTCTAGATCATCTCTATCCTTACAAGCAAGAATATCTCTAGTTGTCTCCTCATTCATAACATAACCTTCTGGTACCTTAGGCAATTCATATCTAGAAGGGCTAGTTCTAGTAGGTGTTTCAATATTTTCAGTTTCAAGCTCATCATCAGATTCAACAACATCATGTTGTCTTACTCTAGCAATTTGTTCATCAAGAAATTCACCTACTGGCACATCATCATCAAGCAAGGTACTAGCATCATCATAAGCATTCATAGCAGAAGTAGCATCATCAATAACTTGCGACATATCGGAATTAATAGCATGTGGTGGTGTTGCAAGTTTACTTATAACAGAAGGTGAATCTAAAGTGGAGCTGGATGGCAGTTCCTTACCTCCCCTCGTCTTAGAGGAAAAAATCTTAGTCTTAGCATCCTTCAGATTCTTCATAGTGAATAATTGATAATAATCCCAAGTGACTCAACAAATATAGCTATGCTCCCCGGCAACGGTGCCATAAAATTCCTTTTGATGTGGCTTGAAGCTACGTCGGTATTTCCCCAAAGAGGAAGGGATGATGCAGCACAACGACGGTAGGTATTTCCCTCATTGATGAAACCAAGGTTATCGAACCAGTAGACCAAGCAACACTACATAAATAGCACCTGCACACAAATAACAAATACTCGCAACCCGACGTGTAAAAGGGGTTGTCAATCCCTCCCCAGCAACGGCGGCAGAAAAAGGTCTTGATAACCCACAAGTATAGGGATCACAACAGTTTTCGAGGATAGAGTATTCAACCCAAATTTATAGATTCAACACAAGGGGAGCCAAAGAATATTTGTAAGTATTAGCAGCTGAGTTGTCAATTCAACCACACCTGGAGATTAATTATCTGCAGCAAAGTGATTAGTAGCAAAGTAGTATGATAGTTTTGATAATAGTAGCAGCAGCAACAGTAACCGTAACAGTGATGGCAGTAGTTTCATAGCAAGTGCAATAGTAACAGAAGCAGTAGTAACTTAGCAAGATCAATATAAGATAAATTCGTAGGCAATGGATCGGTAATTTGTTGGATGATATTCATCATGAGACAGTTATAACCTAGGGCGATACGGCACTAGCTCCAGTTCATAAATATAATGTAGGCATGTATTCCGTAAATAGTCATACGTGCTTATGGAAAGAACTTGCATGACATCTCTTGTCCTACCCTCCCGTGGCAGCGGGGTCCATAATGGAAACTAAGGGATATTAAGGCCTCCCTTTAATAGAGAACCGGAACAAAGCATTAACACACGATGAATACATGAACTCCTCAAACTACGGTCATCACCGGGAGTGGTCCCGACTATTGTCACTCCGGGGTTGCCGGATCATAACACGTAGTAGGTGACTATAACTTGCAAGATCGGATCTAGAACATAGATATAATGGTGATAACATAAATGGTTCAGATCTGAAATCATGGCACCCGGGCCCAAAGTGACAAGCATTAAGCATGGCAAAGTCATAGCAACATCAATCTCAGAACATAATGGATACTAGGGATCAAGCCCTAACAAAACTAACTCGATTACATGATGAATCTCATCCAACTCCTCACCGACCAGCGAGCCTACGAAGGAATTACTCACTCCCGGTGGGGAGCATCATGGAATTGGCGATGGAGAAGGGTTGGTGATGACGAAGATCGAAGATCCCCCTCTCCGGAGCCCCAAACAGACTCCAGATCTGGCCTCCTGATGAAGAACAAGAGATGGCGGCGGCTCCATCTCGCGAAATGCGATAATTCTTTCTCCCTGATTTTTTTTGGAAAAATAGGATTTATAGCGTCGGTTTCAGGGTCTGCGGGGCCACCAGGTCGGGACAACCCACCTGGGCACGCCTGGGGGGGCAGGCGCGCCCTGGTGGGTTGTGCCCCCCTCAGGTGGCTCTTGGCTCCAGAAATTCTCTTATTTTATATAAAAATTCCTCGCAAAGTTTCGTTCCATTCCGAGAACTTTTATTTCTGCACAAAAACAACACCATGGTAGTTCTGCTGAAAACAGCGTCAGTCCGGGGTTAGTTTCATTCAAATCATGCAAATTAGATTCCAAAACAAGAGGAAAAGTGTTAGGAAAAGTAGATACATTGGAGACGTATCAAAGAGCTTTTGGGAGAATCGTACGATGGCGAGTAACCCTAACTTATCTCGCATGGTGGTTAGTGCGAAAAGGCCAGAGGCCTACTCAGATCATATATCCAAACTCGTTAGTGTGATGGGAGCTCACGGAGTCGATTAGTGCTCTTGTCGCCCCATCTTGCGGTCTTATGACAGGGCCAGGCCCATCCCTCTCTTGGGGCGGTCTCTGCCTGCCCGGTCATGCCGCGTCAATAACTCTCGCAGGTACCCTTGGGGTCGACCAGACTTATCAAAAGACTATCGGGAACTCAGGTCCACCTCTACCGGGGCGGTAACACCTGTCCCTTCAATCCTGTAGTAATAGTTGATGAGGAACAGTTAAAGTAGTTGTGGGTTCAAACCATCAAGGTGAACTCAGAGGAATCACCCTCCGTAGGTTCACACATGAGGTAAAATGTCAAGGTGAACTTGGAGGAATCACCCTCGATGGGTTCATGCTTGAGGTGTTGCACAATAGAGTCATCATCGAGAGTGATGAGCGAGGAATCAGCCTCGGTAAACCACACTCGATGTGCTATACGCTACAAAGATATCATCAAAAGTGAGAAACGAGGCATAACCCTCAACACTCGATAGTACCTCCGCAAAGTCGTATAAATAAGGGGGGTGCTAGTGGTGTGTTTGGTCTCCGTACATTGATCACATTGATCGAGACATCTGGTAGTAAAGCATGGCAACAAGGAAAAGGGTGTGGGGCCACTGATGGATCACAAACCAGCCTATACTAAACATATAGGACAACAAGTGAATTATCAACAGCAGGTTACAAAATTAGGCTATGCGTCAGATTATGAGCTATCGAACAACACTAGAAAAATCTAATGCAAGCACGAGAGAGAAAGAATGGGCGATATAGGAATGATCAAGGGAGATTTGCTTGCCTGGAAGTTCTGCCAAGAAGGAAGGGTCGGCGGTGACATAGTCGTACTCGGGGGCAGCGGCAGTCTCAGAGTCTACCGAAATAATAGAGGAGAGGGGAGAAACAGATAAAATAAGGCATACAAATGCAACACAATACATGGCATGGCAAAATGTTATGCTAAGGGTGCTCTAATGCATTACTACGGTTTATAAAAGAAGAGGGAAAATATCCAAGAATATTTTCCCAGTTTCAGGTATTATTCGGACAGATGATCATGATGCAAAATGTTCAAGGTTCATTATATTAGAGGGGTGTGGAAGGTATGCGGATGGCATAATCAGATTCGTTATATTTTTTTGATCATTTTTCATATATAAATTATTTTCATCGGAGTTACGGTTTATTTTCTATGAATTTTCAAAGTTTTAATATTTTTCTAGAAATTCTAGATTATTACTAATTCGAGATATATTAATTGTAATTGCTAAATGCACCCAGAGAAGTGCACCCAACAATGTGCATAGAGGCTGACAGTGGGGCCAGCCTACTGAGTCAGCAGGTCAACTATTGACCAGTTGACTGGTCAATTGGGTCAATAGATGGCCCACCTGTCATTGACTGGGGCTAGCCTAGTCAGCAGGTTGACTGATCAGCTGGGCCCAGTGTGACCAGTAGTCAGTGACAGTGGCTATTAACCAAGGTTTAATTAACTTAAATGTGGTTAATTAGCTAGTGGGGCCGACTGTCGGTGGATATACTAATTAACAGAATTAGTTTAAACTAATCTAATTAGCTACAGTTGGGGGTCCACGTGTCAGTGGGGGTTAACGTTGCGGTTAGTGGCTAAACTAATCCCTAGCACGTGGGGTCCACCCATCAACGGCACACCAGAGTTTAAAACACGGTGGCGCGCCGGCGGCTGACACAGAAGCGGTGGTGTTGCGCGTAAGCATGCTACGGGCGTCGGCAGGATGAGTTGAGCACAGCTACGAGTAGCTGGGACTCGGCTACATCGGCTGGCAGCGGCGGTTTGGTCGGAGGTGGCTTGTGGGGATGGCAACGACAAGCGAAGCGAGGGCCAGAGTTTGGATGTGTGCGGGCGTGGTGCTGCGGCTCGAATCCGAGCGACCAGAGCAGCTAGGCGGCATCTATGGACTTCCACGAGCATGCTTGTGTGCTCGATTTGTCCCAGTTCATGTGCAGCCCACAACGGTGACAAGGCTGGAGGCAGGGAGCTTGCGGTCATGGCGGAACTACGCCCTAGAGGACGAAAGAGATGGCGAGCACAAGTGGGAAAGGTGTGGGGGCTCACTGCGGTCGCAGAGTAGGGGTCGATGAGGCCGGCAACACAGAGATGGTGGCAGATCGAGCGATGACAGTGACTGATGCAGTCGGGGAAGATCGACAATGGCTTTGATTTGGCGGCATCCCTGCTCGAACTACTCCTTGTAGACGAAGCAGGCGATGGAGGCACAGCTGTTGGACAGCTCCGCGTGGCTCGGGGCAGCTCCGGTGCGCATCAACAATGATGGCACGGTGATATGTCTCCAACGTATCTATAATTTTTTATTGTTCCATGCTATTATATTATCATTCTTGGATGTTTTACAATCATTTTATAGCAACTTTATATCATTTTTTGGGACTAACCTATTGACATAGTGCCTAGTGCCAGTTGTTGTTTTTTGCATGTTTTTTACTTTCCAGAATATCCCTATCAAACGGAGTCCAAATGCAGCGAAACTTTTTTGAGATTTTTTTGGACCAGAAGACAACTTGGGAGCCAAGGAAGCACCAGAAGGGAGGCCGGTGGAGCCCACAAGACACCAGGGTGCGCCAGAGGCCCCTGGCGCACCCTCATGGGTTGTGGGGCCCACAGGGGTCTCCTCCATCGCCTCTCAGCTCTATAAATACCCAAATATTCCAGAAACCCTAGGGGAGTCGATGAAACACAATTCCAGCCGTCGCAAGTTCCAGAACCACGAGATCCAATCTAGAGCCCTATTTCAGCACTCTGTCGGAGGGGAACATGATCACAGAGGGGTTCATCATCCTTATTGGTGCTCCTCTGATGATGCGTGAGTAGTTCACCATAGACCTACGGGTCCATAGGCAGTAGCTAGATGGCTTCTTCTCTCTTTTTGATTCTCAATACAATGTTCTCTTGGAGATCTATTTGATGTATTGACTTTTTGCGGTGTGTTTGTTGGGATCCGATGAAGTTCGAGTTTATGATCAGATCTATATCCATGAATATTATTTGAGTCTTCTTTGATCTCTTTTATGCATGATTATTTATAGCCTCGTATTTCTTCTTCGAATCTTTGGTTTAGTTAGGCCAACTAGATCGATTTTTCTTGCAATGGGAAGAGGTGCTTTGTGATGGGTTCGATCTTGCGGTGCCCTCACCCAGTGACAGAAGGGGTAGCGAGGCACGCATGTATCGTTGCTATTTAGGATAAAAAGATGGGATCTATTCCTACATGAATAGATCTTGTCTACATCAAGTCATCGTTCTTATTGCATTACTCCATTTCTCCATGAACTTAATACACTAGATGCAGGCTGGATAGTGGTCGATGTGTCGAGTAATAGTAGTAGATGCAGGCAGGAGTCGGTCTACTAATCTTGGACGTGATGCCTATATTCATGATCATTGCCTTGGATATCATCATAATTATTTGTTCTTCTATCAGTTGCCCAACAGTAATTTGTTTACCCACCGTATGCTATTTTCTTGAGAGAAGCCACTAGTGAAATCTACGGCCCTGGGGTCTATCTTTTATCATATTGCTTTCAGAACTATCTTTTATCGCATTTGTTTTCAGATCTATTATTCCAAAAACCCAAAAATACCTTGCTACACTTTTTCTTTACTTATTTTATTTTGTGTTTTATTCATATCTATTTATCCAATCTCATACAAATTAACCTATCTTTTTACCGAGGAGGGATTGACAACCCCTCTTACGCATCGGGTTGCAAGTATTTGTTCTTTGTGTGCAGGTACCATTTACATAGTGTTGCTTGGGAGATGGCGCTCCCACCCACCCACCCCTAAATCCTAGGCTGCCGGCGATCTCTTCCCTCCTCTAGTGATTTGCTGATTGGCTCCGATCATCTTCTTCGGTGCTCTTTGATCTTTCCTCCTATACCCTTTGTGATGGGTTCCTCTTCTGGATCTACTCTTGGCTTGGATTTCTCCAAGGGTAGAGTTTTTGCTGATGAGATCTATAATGCCTCGGGCCTCACAGTGCATCCCATGGAGAATTTGGGGTCTTTCACCCTAGTGGTTTCATTCAGCCGGCATGATTTTTGTCTCACGGAGGATTCAGTGGCCGCAGCTCTTGAATCTGCTTTGGGTGGATCTGCCATTGATTTCTTGGTCTCAACCATTGGTGATAAGGTATTCAGTTTTAATGTTTCTTGCAAAGATGTGGGGTTTTACATTGTGGACACATGATCCTTTTCCTGCCCTCAATTTAAATGTTACTTTCATTTGTGGGGAAATGGGGGACCTAATTGGGTTCGTGAGTTCAAGATTTGGAAGAAAGAATGTGATGCTGAGTGGATTTTAGTCGGCCCTTCTAAGTGTAGGGCTGCTTTGGGTCTTTTAGCTATGCATAATCCTCCTGCTAAATCAGCTCTTAAGTCTGGATCCTCTGTTCGCAAGAAGCTTTCTTTTGCTATATTTCAAAATTATAATGTTTGCAAAGGCTATCGTTATCATGCCTCAGCTGATTGCATTGCTGCCTCTGAGGATGCGGGTTATCATATTCCTGCCACTGAACGTGTGGTTATCCATCCTCCTCAACCTATTGATTTACAATGGACTGTTGCCTCGCCTCCGATCATCTTTGGATCGGTGGACTCGTCGGTGATTCAACGGCGCCGTGATCTGCACGGCTGTTCTCCAGATGTCCCGGAACGTACCTTGCATGGGTCGCGTAGTCCTTCTTTGATTGCCCACATTGGGCCCTCGGCTACCAGGCCTTCGCCCAGTAAGGATCTCCCATCTACTTTGAGTGGGCTGGGCCCAGTTTCTTTATCTCAGGATATTCCTGCATCCCAGGAGGCTCATGATGCGTTTGAATCTATGATTGACAATATGGTTGAGAAAGTTTTGACTTGCTCAAAGTGCTCCTTATCTGGTCATTTTGAAAGAAATTGCCCCCTCAATACCGTCTGTGCGGCATGCACACGTGTGGGCCATACTAAGCGGGATTGTGCTAAGATTGCAACCGAATAGGGTTTATTTTGGAAGCCAAAATATCAGCCGCCTCCTCCGGTTCCCAATACCGGTCTCGAGTCTGCCGCCACCACCTCTGTCAGGGCCGCCCCGTCTAGTCCAATTACTCCCTCACCAAAAACCCCAACATCCACACCTCCGGTGACTCCTCCACCTCCTGCGTCTGCTCCGGCCTCGGCTTGCTCTGCTGAACCCATGGCGGTCTTCGCCAATGATCCTCTGCGGTACGTGCCTGCGGGTCACCATATCATTGATGGTGGTGCCAATCGCGTGCCTCGGACCTTCGTTTCGCCGCCGTCCCCGATTGTGAAGCGGCATGAGCAGTTCATGGTGGCAGAAGTGATGCCTCTGCCACCGCCCAATCAGGTGGGGGTTGCTCGAGAGGCTGTGGTGGATTTCTTGGAGCACCGTGGAGTTCAGGTTCGATCTACTCAGCCTTGGGTTTGTGGTGTAGGCCTGTTTGAGCTGCGGGATGCTGGAGTTCGTTTTCCTCTGCTGCAATTGCCGCCTCAGCCTCTGGGCAATGACACTTTTGTTCGCTTCCATAAGCATGATGAGGGTGTAGGTTTTAGGGGGGCACATGGATTTCATGATGGCTGCTTAATGTTTTTGGGTATTCCTCTTGATCTCCATAACACGGAGAATATCCGCGCTGCTATCAACACTTTTGGGAAGTTTCAGCATTGGGTCGAAGATGATCCTTATATGGTCAGATCGATTGTTTTTACATCTTTTCCAGAAGATATCTTGGCCCCGAGGGATGTGGTTTTCGCTAACTATGCTGCGTATGGTGGAGCAAAAGTTTCATGGACTGCACCTTGTTACATTCTAGGTGCTAATTTTGCTGATCAGATGCCTGAAGACGAAGATCCTATGCCAATTGATGGTAACCCTCATCCTCTGCCAGGAGCTTTGTTCCCAGACAATCATAATTATGTTCTACCTCCCTATCCGGCGATTGGCTGGAATGATCTCCCGCCACTGCCTCCTCCAATGCCTAATCAGGCGGACCCTGATAACTGGGGACATGCACACTGGGGCGATGATGATGCTGATCTGCAAGGTGACCACAACCCGGAGCCTGGACCTGCACAGGATCAAGAATCAATTGTCATTGACAATTCGATGCAGTCTGAATCTGTAGTTCAGTTGGAGGAGCCCCCACAGCAGATTTTTGATGTTAACGAGTGGGCCATTGTGCCATATCAGCCACCTGCTATTCAGTTTGATCGAATTGTCATTACCTCTGTCAAGCTTGCTTATGGGCCTGTCTTGCCACCCGAGATGGCCTGGAAGCGCACTTTTGAATCGCTTATGCGGTTTTATCCAACGTTTGATATCCCTCAGCAGATGCCTCTGGTTGATTTGCAGCCCATTGTTCTATCTAAGAGGAGCTGGGCTTTTGCTTTTGATGATGTTCAAGTGCTCTCGCGGCTAAAGTGGAAGGTGGCCCAGGTTGTCAGCAAGCCCAGGCCCGTTGCCCGGGCTCTTTTCTCTGAACCTGTGGTTTCGGACAGTTCTATCTCTGAACCACTGGTGGATAGTCAGGTTTCGCTTTCTGCACCTCAGGTTGCTCAGTCTGATGAGGTTTTCTCGTTCTCAGTTCAGTGTGACAGAAAGAAGGCGCGCCGTCGCAAAACCCTCGCCCAACTCCTATTGTGGATACTGAAGTTCGCCGTTGCACCCGGGGTTCAGTTAAGAGGGATGGTTTCAAGCCTGTTTTCCAGGAGCTTCAGCAGCAGCCGAAGAAAAAGAAGCCCAAATGCAAGCCTCTCATTGCGTCTCTGTCTGAAGAATCACCAGGGCCTGGTACTTCAAATGCTGGGCCACCTCCAACTCCTATCAGGTTGATTCAAGAGATTGGCCATGATCTGCAGATACCTGAGGAGCAGCTCACAGTGGATAAGCTTATGGCTAATCCCAAGGATGACAAGGAGTCTGCTGGGGATGTTTAGTCTCTTTATGAGCTTTTGGGTTTGCCCTGCCCTTATGGTGGCAGTGGTGCTTGGCCAACTGGCTTTTTATTATTCATGTAATAATTTAGGGCTGAAACCTTCTTGTTTGTTGGGTTTGAACTATCTATGGTGCTACTATGTAGTGCTCTTTTGCTACTTTCAACTCTATGGTTTATTATGAGTACTTATAATTGCAAGAATTGGAGTGTGTTGTGTTGGAATGTGAGAGGTCTAAACTCACCTGCTAGAAAACGTGCTGTTAAACAGAAAATTGAGGAGAGCCAATGTGTGGTAGCTTGCTTCCAAGAAACCAAATGTGAAAATTTTGATATAAGGGAAATTAGGGCTTTCTGTCCCAAACAATTTGATACTTTTGCTTTTGCATCATCTGTGGGTGCCTCTGGAGGGATTCTTGTGGTATGGAATTCTGCTGTGTTGTCTGGTTTGTTGGTGGAAGTTCAGCCTTTTGTTGTGATTGTGCGTTTCACTTCAAAGCAGAACAATGAATAGTGGTCTTTGGTGTCTGTTTATGGGCCCTGTCAGGGGGAGGCCAGAGATAACTTTGTGTCCTGGTTATACAATCTGAATATCCCAATTGATGATAACTGGTTAGTCATTGGGGATTTTAACTTCATCAGATCCTCTGAAAACAGAAATTTGCCAGGTGGAGATGTACATGATATTTTTATCTTTAATGAAATCATTGGTCACCTGGGTCTGCTTGAGCTGCCTCTTAAGGGGAGGTCTTATACCTGGTCTAACAAGCAGGATTCTCCTTTGTTGGAACAGTTGGACTGGTTCTTTACTTCCACTAATTGGATTTCTGTCTATCCTTTTACTGAGGCTCTTCCTTTAGCTAGGACTGCTTCAGATCATGTGCCCTGTGTTGTGGTAATCAAAACCTCTATTCCAAAGTGCAAAATCTTCAGATTTGAGAATTATTGGGTACAAATGGAAGGTTTTCTTGAGTGTGTGCAGAAATCTTGGAGCAAACCATCTCATAAATCACACTCCTCTGCAATCATTGCTAATAAGCTTAAAACACTCAGGCAAGACCTAAAGAGGTGGCAAACTGGTCTTTCCAAGATGAAGATGCTCATTTCTAACTGTAACAAAGTAATTTTGTTGCTGGATAACTTGGAGGAGCTCAGACCTCTCTTTAGGCAGGAATTTAATTTCAGGAAAATTGTCAAACTGTATTTGGAAAAGCTGCTGCATTTGCAGTTTTTATACTGGAAGAAGAGATGTACTATTAGATACATCAAAGTGGGAGAGGAAAACACCAATTTTTTTTCATGCCATGGCTACGGAAAGATTTAGAAGGAATTCCATTGCTAGCTTGTAGCAGCCTGATGGTACAGTTATTTCTGAGCACTCTCAAATGGAAGGAATGATTTGGAGTGCTTTTAAAGGAAGGATGGGAGTTTCCAGAGGTATTGTCATGGGTTTTGATCTATCTGTTCTGCTTAAACATGTGGCTGGCCTTGAGGTTTTGACCAAACCTTTTACTATTGAGGAAATGGACCTGGTTGTCAAGCATATTCCCATTGATAAGGCCCCTGGACCAGATGGTTTCAATGGCCTATTCTTCAAAAAATGCTGGTACATTATTAAACATGAATTCTATGCCTTGGCTCAGGACTTTTATGATGGTAAAGTTAATTTGGAAAATATTAATGGGTCATTCATCACTCTCATTCCTAAGAAGCTCTCTCCTGAAGTGGTTGGGGATTACAGGCCAATTTCTTTGACTGGTATGGGTGTGAAGTTCCTGTCCAAAATGGCTGCTAATAGATTTCAAGAATTGATAATGATGTGCATTCATAAAAATCAATATGGTTTTATTAAGTCCAGGACCATTCAAGATTGTATTGGATGGACTTTAGAGTATTTGCACCAATGCCATCAGTCTAAAAGGCCCATTTTGATTCTCAAGCTTGATTTTGAGAAGGCTTTTGACTCCATTGAGCATGAAGCTATCTTTCAGATTATGAAGCACAAGGGTTTCAATGCCAAATGGATTAGCTGGGTGAAAGCACTCTTGACATCTGGGACTTCTTTTGTTCTGCTGAATGGTGTGCCTGGCAAGAATTTTGTCTGTAAAAAAGGTGTCAGGCAAGGAGATCCTGTCTCACCTCTCCTTTTTGTTCTTGCTGCTGATCTTTTGCAATCTGTGGTTAATGATATGCATCTCAGAGGAGAGATTCAGCTTCCAATTCCTTGTCATGACAAGGACTACCCAATTGTGCAATATGCTGATGACACCCTGATTGTTGTCCCTACTGATGAAAAACAACGGTTGGCTCTTAAGAAAATGTTGGTTGTTTTTTCTCAGTCAACGGGACTGGATGTTAACTACCACAAATCTTCTATGGTCCCAATCAATGTTTCCCAGGAGGAAACTCAGAGATTAGCCTCCATTTTTGGTTGTCAAGTGGGAAAGATGCCTTTCACTTACCTGGGTTTACCTGTAGGAACTACCAGACCTACAATGTCTGATTTGCTGCCTCTGGTAACTTGCATGGAGAGGAGAATGTCTGCTAGTTCATCTTTTCTAGCTTAGGGTGGCAGATTACAATACCTTAACTCAGCTTTATCCTCATTGCCAATCTTCTTCCTTTGCAGTTTGTTTATTGCTCCTAGTATTTTGAAGCAGCTCCAGAGAATTCAAAGGCAGTGCTTGTGGAGGAAAAACAGACAGGAACCTGCTCCATCTCTGGCTGCTTGGGATCTGATTTGTAGGCCCAAGAACAAAGGAGGGCTTGCCATTCTTGATCTTGGTTTTCAAAATGTGGCTCTATTACTGAAACATGTCAACAAGTTCCTCAACAGAGCTGATATCCCATGGGTCCAACTCATTTGGAATTCTTATTATCATGAGCTTGTTCCTCAAGGAACCTCTCCATGTGGGTCCTTTTGGTGGAAGGATATCCTTAAACTACTGGATCAATTCAGAGAAGCCACTTGGGTTAAGGTCAATGAGGGTGATACTGCCCTTTTCTGGCAGTATAAATGGCAGCTTGGTAATTCTGTTTTGCCTTTGCAGCACAGGTTCCCACGGTTGTTCTCTTATGTCAAAGATGCTCTGGTCTTAGTGAAGGATGGCTTTTCTGCCCCAAACCTGCTATCTTGGTTTCATTTGCCCCTTTCTGAGCAGGCTCACAATGAGCTTCTGGTTCTGCAAACTCTGCTTCAGAGTCATGAGAGGAACCCTGAGTTGAGGGATGTTTGGTCTTGGCATGGATCTGACAAACCCTATACTCCTAAGCAGTTCTATGTATCCAGGTTCATTAACCATACATTCAACCCTCTTTTGACTTGGATTTGGAAGAGCTGCTGCACCATGAAGATCAAGGTCTTTACCTGGGTGCTCATCATGGATCGACTAAACACCAAGGATATGGTTGAAAGAAGGCATTGGCATATTGATGATGGAGTTAACTGTGTGCTCTGCCCCACACACACCAGGGAAGATAGGGATCATCTCTTCTTTAATTGCAACTTCAGCCAGAGCGTTTGGAATTTCTTACAGATTGATTGGGAGGCTGGTAATGACATGGGTCAGATTGTCCTCAATGCTAAGAGAAACTTTGTGCACCCTTTCTTTGCTGAGGTGGTCTTCACTACTTGCTGGAATATCTGGATTATCAGGAATGGGAAAGTCTTTAGGCAGGAAAGACCCAGTTTTAACAGATGGAGAGGGGCTTTTGTAAATGATATGCTTTTACTATCACACAGGATCAAGGTGAGATTTAAGGAGGACTTGGTTAGATGGGTCTCCTTTCTCCCTCCATAGATGTATTTTTTCTTTCCTTTTTCTAGTTGTACATTGTTAGATTCTCCTTTCTTTGGGTACCACTGGTAGCCCTTGTAACCCTTGTAATTCTTTTTTTATATATCAATAAAAGGCTGTGGGGGCTTTCCCTACAATGTTCAGTCAAAAAAATACATAGTGTTGCTTGGTTCTCCTACTGGATTGATACTGTCGTGGTGGAACAGGATCACCTATGGGACCATCGGCCCCTTGTGGTTCGGCAGGGGGGAGATCACGTTGCACAAAGAGCGGAGGCCATGGGACAGCACGGCAAAGGTGACGCTGGTGATTTTTACCCAGGTTCGGGCCGCTATGAAGCGTAAAACCCTACTCCTGCTTTGGTGGATTGATGAGAGGACCGTGGTGGTCGCGTAGTGCTCGAGCCTGGCAAGGTTGCCTCAGGGGAAGCAGCTACGCGCGTATGAGTGTACAAGGGTCCGAATCCTTTCTAGGTTGCCATGGCCCTCCTTTTATAAGCTAAGGGGTTACCACAGTGGCAAAATAGTCATTATCTACTGATTAGATAGCCAACAGTGCTATCATACCTAACTCTAGCACTTAGGACAAAGTGCATTAAATGCACTGCTAGGTGTCACGCTGTGGATGCAGCCCGACAAGCCTGTCGCGCCGCTTAACCATCTTCCACCTGTCTGCATGACACGCCTCTGGATGGGTGTCATATGGAGGGGATCTCCATTCCAAATGGCTGCCATGTGCCAAATGATAGCCACTTAATCACTTGGGGCTCGACACCACACTGATAAGTGACATGCATCGCTGTGCGGTGGAGCAGTGGAGTCTTGGCGGGGAGATCCGCCCTTGGCGCCCCCGGTAAGCCTGTCGGGGGGGATCTTGGGACTTGTCCTTGGTGCAGCCTCGACCTGACCAGGCTCGCCTGCCCAGTAAGGGAGGTCTTTCCTTAGTGGCATCTTGTTCCCTTGGCTTGTCTTGGTCTTCTTGATCCGCCATTTGATTCCTCAAAGAGCTATCTCTCTGGTTTGGCCTTGTCTTAGAAGCTTGGTGCTGTTGTATCTTCGCTATTGCGCCTGTGTACAGTCTGGGCAACATACGTGAAGGTTTGTTGCACCGACAGGAGCCCCCGGGCCTGGCCCGATCATGCTGCCGAGCACCGTTGGGGTAGGCCCTGTCAAGTACACAGGCTGGGCACTTGTGGTGGCTCACTTCTTCATAGTTTCCTTGCTTCTTCATTAACCTATGCTTGAGTCAGTTTCCGGTTTTCCCGCGCATCGTGCAAGATGTCGTGGGGGAGATTTATGCCATGATCTGTGGGCTGCCCATGTCCCATGTTCACAGGGCGATAACTGCCATTCCATTAGTTCCCCTGTCCCTACCGTTTCCGCCACGTACACCACATGCATTGCACAGGGTTGGTGGCGGACGCAGAGGGCATGGGAATGAGTGCCATGGCAGAAAGCCACGTGTCACGGATAGCCGCAGGAGGTCGGTCTTGATTCTGTGCGCCGTTGATGATGCAGAATAGTCGGATTGGTGGAGCAGGGTGGTTGCCCCCTGGGTGAGGAGCCAGCCCCTGTCCCCACTTGCTTATAAAAGGGGACATGGGCGAGGTGCCTGCTCACTCCCAATTCCTCCTCCTTCCTTCTGACATCTTCCCTCTAGCATGGTAAGGGGGAGAGGGCGTGGTGGTACCCTAGCGATGGCGACGAGGGTTTCCGCTCGACAACGCCTCCCTCCTCCCGTTGGGGACGCCGGGGCGGAGCCTATCTTGAGAGGGGGTGGCAGAGGACGTGGACGTGGCCATCGTGGCGCCCAAGGGCGAGGAGGACGGGGCGGTGCTTTGATCGCCCCTCCTCCAGTAGCTCCGGGCCTGGACGAAGGCCACGTTGGCGACCAGCCACTAGAATTCATCGTAAAGCTGCACGGGGCTCCGCACAGCCGTCTTCGGCTCCCAACTCCATTCGCAAGGGTGATGGAGGTTGAACAGCCGCCGGGGTTGACGCTGCACATGAGGGGCTGCTATAACGGCAGTATGCGATCGAACGTAGAGTTCCCCGCACCTCATGTCATGCTTCTCCGGCGCGGCTGGAAAACCTTCGCTCGTGCCCACAGCTTGGCGGCAGGGCACGTCCTTCATTTCAAGTTAATGGACGCCACCCTGCTCTCCGTCAAGGTCTTCGGGCGTTCAGGTGCTCACTTAGGGTGCTGCGCGGAGAGCTCGACCGACGGCGAAATCTCCTCCTCGAGCGGCAGCGACGAGGAGGACAGTGACGACGATGACGGCGACACCGATGGGGAGGATGACGGCTCCGACTCCGGCTGAACACCAGCTGTGGTCACCGTCAGCGGGAGGCCGGGGGCACCACCATCTACACCTGCATCTTCTCCTCGGCAAGGCGATTTGCCGGGATGTTGGGTGTGGATGGTGTATCCGCCTCCTCCAGCTGTCTTCCAGCTTGTCGTGGGAAACCATGGCCACCTATGGGGCCATCAGCCCCTTGTGGTTTGGCAGGGGGATGAGCACATTGCACAAAGAGCGGAGAATCATAGTGCAGCACGACAGAGATCACACGGGCAGTTTTACCCAGGTTCGGGCCGCCGCGAGGCATAAAACCCTACTCCTGCTTTGGTGGATTGATGGTGGATTGTGGTGGAAAACGCAGCACTCTTGCCCGGCAGGGTTGCCTCGGGGCAAGGGCAGCTATGCGCGTACGAGTGTACAAGGGTCTGAATCCTGTCTATGGTTTCCATGGCCCTCCTTTTATAGATCAAGGTGTCACCACGGTGGCAAATCAGTCATTGTGTACTGATTAGATTGAAGGAAATATGCCCTAGAGGCAATTATAAAGTTATTATTTATTTCCTTATTTCATGATAAATGTTTATTATTCATGCTAGAATTGTATTAACCAGAAACTTAGTACATGTGTGAATACATAGACAAACAGAGTGTCCCTAGTATGCCTCTACTTGACTAGCTCGTTAATCAAAGATGGTTAAGTTTCCTAGCCATGGACATGTGTTGTCATTTGATGAACGGGATCACATCATTAGAGAATGATGTGATGGACAAGACCCATCCGTTAGCTTAGCACTATAATCATTTAGTTTGTTGCTATTGCTTTCTTTATGACTTATACATGTTCCTCTGACTATGAGATTATGCAACTCCCGAATACCGGAGGAACACTTAGTGTGCTATCAAACGTCACAACGTAACTAGGTGATTATAAAGATGCTCTACAGGTGTCTCCGATGGTGTTTGTTGAGTTGGCATAGATTGAGATTAGGATTTGTCACTCCGATTGTCGGAGAGGTATCTCTGGGCCCTCTCGGTAATGCACATCATATGAAGCCTTGCAAGCAATGTGACTAATGAGTTAGTTACGGGATGATGCATTACAGAACAAGTAAAGAGACTTGCCAGTAACGAGATTGAACTAGGTATGATGATACCGACGATCGAATCTCGGGCAAGTAACATACCGATGACAAAGGAAATAACGTATGTTGTTATGCGGGTTGACCGATAAAGATCTTCGTAGAATATGTAGGAGCCAATATGAGCATCCAGGTTCCGCTATTGGTTATTGACCAGAGAAGTGTCTCGGTCATGTCTACATAGTTCTCGAACCCGTAGGGTTCGCACGCTTAACGTTCGATGATGATTTGTATTATGAGTTATGTGATTTGATGACCGAAGTTTGTTCGGAGTCCCGGATGAGATCACGGACATGACGAGGAGTCTCGAAATGGTCGAGAGGTAAAGATTCATATATTGGAAGGCTATATTCGGACATCGGAAAGGTTCCGAGTGATTCGGGTATTTTTCGGAGTACCGGGGAGTTACGGGAATTCATCGGGAGAAGTAATGAGCCTTATTGGGCCATACGGGGAATAGGAGGCAGCAGCCAGGAGGTGGCGCGCGCCCCCCCAAGCCCAGTTCGAAATGGACAAGGGGTTGGGGGCATAGCCCCCCTCTTTTCCCCTCTCCTTTAGGTGGAATCCTACTAGGACTTGGAGTCCTAGTAGGACTCCCCTCTCCCGGCGCGCCTAGCAAGGGCCGGCCGTCCTCCCCCTCCCTCCTTTATATACGGGTGCAGGGGGCACCCTAGGAGACACCAAGATTTGTCTTAGCCGTGTGCGGTGCCCCCCTCCATAGTTACACACCTCGGTCATATCGTCGTAGTGCTTAGGCGAAGCCCTGCGCTGGTAACTTCATCATCACCGTCACCACGCCTCGTGCTGACGGAACTCTCCCTCGTCCTCAACTCGATCAAGAGCTCGAGGGACGTCATCGAGCTGAACGTGTGCTGAACACATAGGTGTCGTACGTTCGGTACTTGGATCGGTTGGATCGCGAAGACGTTTGACTACATCAACCGCGTTACTAAACGCTTCCGCTTTCGGTCTCTGAGGGTACGTGGACATACTCTCCCCTCTCGTTGCTATGCATCTCCTAGATAGATCTTGCGTGAACGTAGGAAATTTTTTGAAATTGCACGGTCCCCAACATGGCATCCGAGCCAGGTTTATGCGTAGATGATATTTGCACGAGTAGAACACAAAGGAGTTGTTGGCGTGGGTGTATACATATTGCTTGTTGTTACTTGGTTCAGCGGTATTGTGAGATGAAGCGGCCCGGACCGACATTACGCATACGCTTACGCGAGACTGGTTTCACCGCTGCGAACACTCGTTGCTTAAAGGTGACTGGCGGGTGTCTGTCTCTCTCACTTTAGTTGAACCGGTTTCAATGAAGAGGGTTCTTTTAGAAGATCAAAAAGCAATCACTACACCATGTTGTGGTTTTGCGTAGGTAAGAACGATTCTTGCTAGAAGCCCGTAGCAGCCACGTAAAACTTGCAACAACAAAGTAGAGGACGTCTAACTTGTTTTTGCAGGGGCTTGCTGTGATGTGATATAATTTGTTGTATGAGATGATCATGTTTTGTAACAGAGTTATCGGCAACTGGCAGGAGCCATATGGTTGTCGCTTTATTGTATGCAATGCAATCGCCATGTAATTGTTTTACTTTATCACTAAGCGGTAGCGATAGTCGTAGAAGCAATAAGTTGGCGAGACAACAATGATGCTACGATGGAGATCAAGGTGTCGCGCCGGTGACGATGGAGATCATGACGGTGCTTTGGAGATGGAGATCAAAGGCACAAGATGATGATGGCCATATCATATCACTTATATTGATTGAATGTGATGTTTATCCTTTATGCATCTTATTTTGCTTAGTACAGCGGTAGCATTATAAGATGATCCCTCACTAAATTTCAAGGTATAAGTGTTCTCCCTGAGTATGCACCGTTGCGAAAGTTCTTTGTGCTGAGACACCATGTGATGATCGGGTGTGATAGGCTCTACATTCAAATACAACGGGTGCAAGACAGTTTTGCACATGCGGAATACTCGGGTTAAACTTGACGAGCCTAGCATATGCAGATATGGCCTCGGAACACTAAGACCGAAAGGTCGAACGTGAATCATATAGTAGATATGATCAACATAGAGATGTTCACCATTGAAAACTACTCCATCTCACGTGATGATCGGACATGGTTTAGTTGATATGGATCACGTGATCATTTAGATGACTAGAGGGATGTCTATCTAAGTGGGAGTTCTTAAGTAATATGATTAATTGAACTTTAATTTCTCATGAACTTAGTCCTGGTAGTATTTGCAAATTATGTTGTAGATCAATAGCTCGCGTATAGCTCCCCTGTTTTATTTTTGATATGTTCCTGGAGAAAACTAAGTTGAAAGATGATAGTAGCAATGATGCCGACTGGTTCCGTGATCTGAGGATTATCCTCATTGCTGCACAGAAGAATTATGTCCTTGATGCACCGCTAGGTAACGGACCTATTGCAGGAACAGATGCAAACGTTATGAACATTTAGCTAGCTCAATATGATGACTACTTGATAGTTTAGTGCGCCATGATTGACGGCTTAGAACCGGGACTTCAAAAACGTTTTGAACGCCACGGAGCATATGAGATGTTCCAAGAGCTGAAATCGGTATTTCAGACTCATGCCCGTGTCGAGAGGTATGAGACCTTTGACAAATACTTTGCCTACAAGATGGAGGAGAATAGCTCAACCAGTGAGCATATGCTCAGAATGTCTGGGTACTACAATCGCTTGAATCAAGTGGGAGTTAATCTTCCAGATAAAATAGTGATTAACAGAGTTCTCTAGTCACTATCACCAAGTTACTAGAACTTCGTGATGAACTATAATATGCAAGGGATGAATAAGACAATTCCCGAGCTCTTCGCGATGCTAAAGGCTGCGGAGGTAGAGATCAAAAAGGAGCATCAAGTGTTTAACAAGACCACTAGTTTCAAGAAAAAGGGCAAAGGGAAGAAGGGGAACTTCAAGAAGAATAGCAAGCAAGTTGCTACTCCCGGGAAGAAGCCCAAGTCTGGACCTAAGCCTGAAACTGAGTGCTTCTACTGCAAAGGGACTGGTCACTGGAAGCAGAACTGCCCTAAGTATTTGGCGGATAAGAAGGATGGCAAAGTGAACAAAGGTATATTTGATATACATGTTATTGATGTGTATTTTACTAGTGTTCATAGTAGCCCCTGGGTATTTGATACTGGTTCAGTTGCTAACATTAGTAACTCGAAATAGGAGTTGCAAAATGAACAGAGACTAGTTAATGACAAGGTGATGATGTGTGTTGGAAGTGATTCCAAGGTTGATAAGATCACCATCGCATACTCCCTCTACCTTCGGGATTAGTGTTGGACCTAAATAAATGTTGTTTCGTATTTGCATTGAGCATGAATATGATTGGATCATGTTTATTGCGATACGGTTATTCATTTAAGTCAGAGAATAATTGCTGTTCTGTTTAAATGAATAAAACCTTCTATGTTCATACACTCAATATAAATGGTTTATTGAATCTCGATCGTAGTGATACACATATTCATAATATTGATGCCAACAGATGCAAAGTTGATAATGATAATGCAACATATTTTGTGGCGCTGCCGTTTAGGTCATATTGGTGTAAAGCGCATGAAGAAACTCCATTCGGATGGACTTTTGAAATCTCTTGATTATGAATCATTTGATGCTTGCGAACCATGCCTCATGGGCAAGATGACTAAGACTCCGTTCTTCGGAACAATGGAGCGAGCTAATGACTTATTGGAAATAATACATATCGATGTATGCGGTCCGATGATTGTTGAGGCTCACGGCGGGTATTGTTATTTTCTGACCTTCACAGATGATTTGAGCAGATATGGGTATATCTACTTGATGAAACATAAGTCTGAAACATTTGAAAAGTTCAAAAGAAATTCAGAGTGAAGTGGAAAATCATCGTAACAAGAAAATAAATTTTCTATGATCTGATCGTGGAGGTGAGTATTTGAGTTATGAGTTTGGTCTTCATTTGAAACAATGTGGAATAGTTTCACAACTCATGCCACCTGGAACACCACAGCGTAATGGTGTGTCCGAACGTCATAACCGTACTTTATTCGATATGGTGCGATCTATGATGTCTCTTACCGATTTACCACTATCGTTTTGGGGTTATGCATTAGAGATAGCTGCATTCACGTTAAATAGGGCACCATCTAAATCCGTTGAGACGACACCATATGAACTGTGGTTTGGCAAGAAACCTAAGCTGTCGTTTCTTAAAGTTTGGGGCTGCGATGCTTATGTGAAAAAGCTTCAACCTGATAAGCTCGAACCCAAATCGGAGAAATATGTCTTCATAGGATACCCAAAGGAGACTGTTGGGTACACCTTCTATCACAGATCCGAAGGCAAGATATTCATTGCTAAGAATGGATCCTTTCTAGAGAAGGAGTTTCTCTCGAAAGAAGTGAGTAGGAGGAAAGTAGAACTTGATGAGGTAATTGTACCTTCTCCCGAATTGGGAAGTAGTTCACCACAGAAATCAGTTCCAGTGATGCCTACACCAATTAGTGAGGAAGTTAATGATGATGATCATGAAACTTCGGATCAAGTTGCTACTGAACCTCGTAGGTCAACCAGAGTACGTTCCGCACCAGAGTGGTACGGTAATCCTGATCTGGAAATCATGTTAATAGACCATGATGAACCTACGAACTATGAGGAAGCGATGATGAGCCCAGATTCCACGAAATGGCTTGAGGCCATGAAATCTGAGATGGGATCCATGTATGAGAACAAAGTGTGGACTTTGGTTGACTTGCCCAATGATCGGCAAGCCATTGAGAATAAATGGATCTTCAAGAGGAAGACAGACGCTGATAGTAGTGTTACTATCTACAAAGCTCGACTTGTCGCAAAAAGGTTTTCGACAAAGTTCAAGGTGTTGACTACGATGAGATTTTCTCACTCATAGCGATGCTTAAGTCTGTCTGAATCATGTTAGCAATTGCCACATTTTATGAAATCTGGCAAATGGATGTCAAAAACTACATTCCTTAATGGAATTTTTAAAGAAGAAGTTGTATATGATGCAACCAGAAGGTTTTGTCAATCCTAAAGGTGCTAACAAAATGTGCAAGCTCCAGCAATCCATCTATGGACTGGTGCAAGCATCTCGGAGTTGGAATATACGCTTTGATGAAGTGATCAAAGCATATGGTTTTATACAGACTTACGGTGAAGCCTGTATTTACAAGAAAGTGAGTGGGAGCTCTATAGCATTTCTGATATTATATGTGGATGACATATTGTTGATTGGAAATGATATAGAATTTCTGGATAGCATAAAAGGATACTTGAATAAGAAATTTTCAATAAAAAAAAGACCTCGGTGAAGCTGCTTATATATTGGGCATCAAGATCTATAGAGATAGATCAAGACGCTTAATTGGACTTTCACAAAGCACATACCTTGATAAAGTTTTGAAGAAGTTCAAAATGGATCAAGCAAAGAAAGGGTTCTTTCCTGTGTTACAAGGTGTAAAATTGAGTAAGACTCAAAACCCGACCACAGCAGAAGATAGAAAGAGAATGAAAGTCATTCCCTATGCCTCAGTCATAGGTTCTATAAAGTATGCCATGCTATGTACCAGACGAGTTGTGTGCCTTACTATGAGTTTAGCAAGGAGGTACGATAGTGATCTAGGAATGGATCACTGGATAGCGGTCAAAGTTATCCTTAGTTACCTAAGAGGACTAAGGAAATATTTCTCGGTTATGGAGGTGATAAAAGAGTTCGTCGTAAAAGGTTACGTCGATGCAAGCTTTTACACCGATCCAGATGACTCAGAGTCTCAATCTGGATACATATTGAAAGTGGGAGCAATTAGCTAGAGTAGCTCCATGCAGAGCATTATAGACATAGAAATTTGCAAAATACATACGGATCTGTATGTGGCAGACTCGTTGACTAAACTTCTCTCACAAGCAAAACATGATCACACCTTAGTACTCTTTGGGTGTTAATCACATGGCGATGTGAACTAGATTACTGAATCTAGTAAACCCTTTGGGTGTTGGTCACATGGCGATGTGAACTATGGGTGTTAATCACATGGTGATGTGAACTATTCGTGTTAAATCACATGGCGATGTGAAAATAGATTATTGACTCTAGTGCAAGTGGGAGACTGAAGGAAATATGCCCTAGAGGCAATAATAAAGTTATTATTTATTTCCTTATTTCATGATAAATGTTTATTATTCATGCTAGAATTGTATTAACCGGAAACTTAGTACATGTGTGAATACATAGACAAACAGAGTGTCCCTAGTATGCCTCTACTTGACTAGCTCGTTAATCAAAGATGGTTAAGTTTCCTAGCCATGGACATGTGTTGTCATTTGATGAACGGGATCACATCATTAGAGAATGATGTGATGGACAAGAACCATCCGTTAGCATAGCACTATGATCGTTTAGTTTGTTGCTATTGCTTTCTTCATGACTTATACATGTTCCTCTGACTATGAGATTATGCAACTCCCGAATATCGGAGGAACACTTAGTGTGCTATCAAACGTCACAACGTAACTGGGTGATTATAAAGATGCTCTACAGGTGTCTCCGATGGTGTTTGTTGAGTTGGCATAGATCGAGATTAGGATTTGTCACTCCGATTGTCGGAGAGGTATCTCTGGGCCCTCTCGGTAATGCACATCATATGAAGCCTTGCAAGCAATGTGACTAATGAGTTAATTATGGGATGATGCATTACGGAACGAGTAAAGAGACTTGCCAGTAACGAGATTGAACTAGGTATGATGATACCGACGATCGAATCTCGGGCAAGTAACATACCGATGACAAAGGGAATAACGTATGTTGTTATGCGATTTGACCGATAAAGATCTTCATAGAATATGTAGGAGCCAATATGAGCATCCAGGTTCCGCTATTGGTTATTGACCAGAGAAGTGTCTTGGTCATGTCTACATAGTTCTCGAACCCGTAGGGTCCGCACGCTTAAAGTTCGATGACGATTTGTATTATGAGTTATGTGATTTGATTACCGAAGTTTGTTCGGAGTCCCGGATGAGATCACGGACATGACGAGGAGTCTCGAAATGGTCGAGAGGTAAAGATTCATATATTGGAAGGCTATATTCGGACATCGGAAAGGTTCCGAGTGATTCGGATATTTTTCGGAGTACCGGGGAGTTACGGGAATTCACCGGGAGAAGTAATGGGCCTTATCGGGCCATACGGGAAATAGGAGGCAGCAGCCAGGAGGTGGCGCGCGCCCCCCCAAGCCCAGTTCGAATTGGACAAGGGGTTGGGGGCGCAGCCCCCCTCTTTTCCCCTCTCCTTTAGGTGGAATCCTACTAGGACTTGGAGTCCTAGTAGGACTCCCCTCTCCCGGCGCGCCTAGCAAGGGCCGGCCGGCCTCCCCCTCCCTCCTTTATATACGGGGGTAGGGGGCACCCTAGGAGACACCAAGATTTGTCTTAGCCGTGTGCGGTGCCCCCCTCCACAGTTACACACCTCGGTCATATTGTCGTAGTGCTTAGGCGAAGCCCTGCGCCGGTAACTTCGTCATCACCGTCACCACGCCTCGTGCTGACAGAACTCTCCCTCGTCCTCAACTGGATCAAGAGCTCGAGGGACGTCATCGAGCTGAACGTGTGCTAAACACGGAGGTGCCCTACGTTCGGTACTTGGATCGGTTGGATCGCGAAGATGTTCGACTACATCAACCGCGTTACTAAACGCTTCCGCTTTCGATCTACGAGGGTACGTGGACATACTCTCCCCTCTCGTTGCTATGCATCTCCTAGATAGATCTTGCGTGAACGTAGGATTTTTTTTGAAATTGCACGTTCCCCAACAGAGATAGCGAACAGTGCTATCATACCTAACTCTGCAGTTAGAGCAGAGCACATTAAATGCGCCGCTTAGTGTCACATCATGGCATGCCCGGCAAGCCTTGCCAGGATGCTCGGCCACCTCCTCATTTGTCTGCTTGCCACGTTGCTGGATGGGTGTCATTTGGAGGTGATTTCCATAGGAAGTGACTGCCACCTGTCGAATAACAGCCACTTAGTCACTTGGGGGCTTGACACCGCACCGGTCGATGACTTGCGTCACTGTGAGGTGGAGCGGTGGAGCCTTGGCGGGGTAGTTTGCCTTCGTAGGGCCCGGCAAGCCTGCCAGGACGGTCTTGAGGCTCGATTTCGGGGCCACCTCGTCCTCGCCAGGTTCGCCTACCTGGCAAGGGAGGTTTCTCCTTAGTGGTGTCTTGCTCATTTATCTTGTCTTGGTCTTCTTGATTTGTCCTTCGATCTCTCAAAGAATTGATCTCTCCTTGCTTGGTCTGGACTTGGATGTTGCAACCTTGTTCTTTTAGGCCTATGCACAGTCTGGGCAACAGACCCAGGGTTTGTTGCACCGACAGGAGCCCCCGGGCCTGGCCCGAATGCGCTGCCAGGCGTCGTCGGGGTAGGCCCCATCCAGTGCACAGGCAAGAGGGGAGCAGTTGCTTGTCCCTTGAGATCTTCTTTGCTTCTTCATTAATCTGAGCCCAGGTCAGTTTCTGGTTCTCCCGCGCATTGCGTACCGCCAATTGTGGTGGGGCCATCGTTGTAATGGCCCGTGAATGACTTTAAAGCACAGGCGAGTAACTGCTATTTCACTCTTCCCACCACACTCTTATCCCTGGCCATGTATGCTGCATGCATTGAGTGGGGTAGGTAATGGAGGCGCGTGATTCGGGAGAGCATCAAGGCAGGGGCACGGCCTTCTTGGATTGGTGGAGATGGACGGTGGTTACCCACCGATGGATCAGCCCCCAGCCCCCAGCCCGCCTATAAAAGGGGGCAGGGGGCAGCGGAAGTGCTCATCCACGCACCTCTTCTCGCCATTTCCTTCTTTCTTCTTGCAATGTTGAGAGGGAGAGACCGGGGGCCGGCCCCATGCTCGGGCTTGGGGTTGATGACTCTGAAAGCTTGTGTAGGTGCCTGGGGAGTAGAAGGGCATGGTCGCGCCTTTACTGAGACAATACACCTCTCCCATCTTCGCACAGGCCTCAGGAGGGCACGCGGGCGGCGCGGCGGTAGCGCCGGAGGTAGTGACTCTGGTGCGCTCGTCGCCGGGCCACCCGGGGCTTCAGTTCCAGTGAGGGGCTATGTGAGCGACACCACGCCGGAGTCCACAAAGTGTGGTAGTCACTCGTGGCCTATTCCCTTTTTCCCTGTGACACTGAGGGGAGATCGCGGGAGTGGTTCACCGTTGGTGACGGCAAATCCCTTCCTTCGGGGTACTGCCTGCCTGGCGTATGAGCGGGTTCCTTGTGCCCGCGTATGCTTCTTCAGGGGACGGCATCCTTCTAACTTCGGGTTGATGGAGACAACCACGCTCTGTGTGGAGTCTTCCGAAGCACCCGATGCCCGTCCTGGCTGCCGCGGTGGGGACTTGAGCGGCAGCAGACGCGCCTCTTCGAGCGACAGCAACGAGGAGGGTGGCGGCAACCCACGACGCGTCAATAGCGGGGATGACCGCTCCGACGTGGGATGATTGCCGGCAGCACCATCGTCTCCGGCTGGGTTTCGGCAGCGCCACCATCTGCACCTGCCCTCTGGTTTCTTCCTCTAGGCCGGGAACGGCGCTCTCCTGATCCTGGGGAGGCGCCGAATCCCAGCCAGGCCTTCCCTCCATCTTCTTCGTCTCCCCCCGGAGTTCTAAGGAGGGGAGGGACAGAGCAAAGGCATCACAGGCATTTATCTTTTTTAGTCTAAAATATGTAGGCGCTTGCCAAGCTTTAGTCTAAATAATGTAATCTTCTTTATCCATGTTGGTGTTCCGTAAGATCAGTACTTGTTCATCAGCATATTAATGAAAAAGACTAGCTTTGCCGGGCACTTGTGCATGCATCATACCCATGCAGAGGTGAAATGCCTCTATACGTTCAAGTAAACAAGTTATCTCCGGCAAGCTATCATGTCGGTACCCTCGAATTGTTGCCGTGGGGCTAAGCTTGCCGGGCACAAATCACAAAGAGGGACCAGCCCCCCGCCAAGCCTTCTCCGCCAAAGGCCACTGCGACCATCCTGACCGAAGCAACGTTTGAGTCAAAGCATGGGAGCACCTAAGTTTCGAAGGTGATGAGTGAGGGAATCCTGGATTAGGGGGTCCTCGGGTGTCCGGTCCATTCGATATGGGCCGGACTGATGGGCCATGAAGATAAAGCAGAAGACCATCCCCCGTGTCCGGGTTAAACTCCTATATGCGTGGACGACAAGTTTGGTGTCCGGATGTACTATTTCCTTCTTCTGTAAACCGACTCTGTACAACCCTAGGTCCCTCTGGTGTGTATATAAACCGGAGGGTTTAGTCCGTAGAGGCAATCTGAATAATCATTGGCTAGACAGCTAGGGTTTAGCCATTACGATCTCAAGGTAGATCAACTCTTGTAACCCCTATACTCATGGAATACAATCAAGCAGGACGTAGGGTTTTACCTCCATTAAGAGGGCCCGAACCTAGGTAAACATCGTGTCCCCTTTGTCCATTGTTACCATTGATCCTTAGACACACAGCTTGGGACCCCCTACCCGAGATCTGCCAGTTTTGACACCGACATTGGTGCTTTCATTGAGAGTTCCGTTGTGTTGTCGATAGAAGAATCGATGGCTCGCCTCATTGTCGATAACGATGCTGTTTCCGGGGAGACTTTTCTCCCTGGTCAACTCTTTGTGTTTGGCGGCTTCATGCTACGTGCCAACTCGACCGGTCACCTTGAGCAGGTCAATAGCTACGCCCCTGGTCACCAGATCAGGTTTGGAAGTTTGAACTACATCGCCGATATCCGAGGAGATCTAATCTTCGAGGGGTTCACGACCTCGGCCACCGCTCCCCACCCATATGAAGAAGGCCCTTCGGATCCGCTATCAGATCCCATCCAGGGATCGACTATCATGCCCGTCCTTGCCTTAGATCCGGAGCGGAACACTTCGTCCGAAGACCGGCGGGTGAACCCCGCCGGACTTTCTCCTATTACGGAGCTTCTAGTCGGAGACCCAGATGCAACCATGTCGTCGGCGGACCCGGAGTCAAACAGGACTCTCCCCATCATCAGGGAGCCAGACTTGCCTCTTTCAAACTCCGAACCCTCGAGGTCTGCGTCCTGTGGGCTCAGTCAAGTGGCTATCACCGAGCCTAGCTCCGCAGATCCTCAGACGCTCGTCCAGCTTTCGCTCTTAAATGAAACACTGGACTTAATACAATCTCTCGCCATTACGGAAGTGTCACCTCCGAACTATGCCCAGTTTGAACTGGGGGCTCAGTGTAGGGAATTTTACGTCCCACCCACCACCCACTTAATAGCCACTATCAAGGATCTAACCGACATGCTAGACTATGTTTCCGAAGACATTGATGGCATGGACGACGATGTCAAAGCCGAACCAGTTCAAAACCCGCCCATCACTGGACGTTGGACGGCCACTTCTACTTATGATGTATACATGGTGGACACGCCTGAGAAGAAGGACGACGATGGCACTCAAGATCCAGATGAGGATAAGCCCGTCGATGAACCACCAAAACACCGGCGTCAGCGAAGCCGCTCACGATCGCGTCGGGCAAGGGAAAGCAATACCGGCACCGGTGATAATGACACTCTAGATAATGCCGAAGACACCGAACACCCCGTTGAGCCTGCGTTCAAGCAGGATGAAAGGGAAGAGGGTCAATACAGCCCCGACGAACTTGCCGATCACGAGGATTCGGAGCATAGTAACTACCTACCTGTGGCACCCCGGCTCAGAGGAAACCGGAACGCCCCGTATTCCAGCCCAGAGACAAGTCTTCTGGAATACGGCACTGTTGGCATAGAATGAATCAGCTCTTTATTACTATGGATAAGGTTACAAGGGTACATGAATTACATCGGCACGGCGACGCTACGCCTGCACAGGGTAGCTCTATGCTAACAGCGGAACATCCCGAGGAAGCAGAGCAACCCTTGGCAGTGGAACAACGATGGCGGTGATGGACTCCACTCCGCAAGGACTCTTGCTGGAGCGCGTATCCTAGATCGCAAACTCGGGATCCTCGACAAGCAAGCAATCATGGCATGACCTGCAAACTGGCATGACACGTCAGGTGAGTACTTTGAATGTACTCGCAAGCTCACAGCAACCAAAGCAATCAAGACAAGCAGCAGCATGGCACTTATAGATTAAACATGATGCTGCTAGAACAATATAAGCATGGCATGGCATATACTACATGCAATGGGTTGCCACTTACTCTATCGTGAGGTTACCCCATAACCATCACCTGTAAGAACTTACCATCGAGTGTGCCACATGACAACCTCGGAACCAACCAAACTTGGTATTACAATACCGTAGTGATAACATGATCACAAGGAGCTTGGTCTTTACCGAGATCACCACATAGCACTATCACCCAAATCCAGTATCCATGATACCACGGTGATCCTCTCGTGATCACGATCAACTAACATCGGTATCCTCGATACCACGATGATCCTCTCGCGATCACATAAAGATCAACCAACTTCTTTCTTATCGAACCGGGGTTATTATAAGCAAGATTATTATACTGTTGACCCATAGTGTGTCCTACTACGAACTGTGCCCATAACCGAGGACACGGCTATCGATAGATTATATACACTCTGTAGAGGTTAGTACACTGTACCCACACCACGGAACTCATGGCCTCGTGCTCCCATTCGGGTGGACCAACGGCGTTCCGACAAAACCCAATCTATTGCATGGCACTCTCCCGGCCACTCCGACAAACTCCCCTTTGGGCTATGTCATGGGTGACCCCTGTGTCCTTCCGACACCTGCCATCGTCATGGCCAAACAAAACTGTCCCAAACGGGGACCTGTGCATAATAACTCAACTGGGTTCACAAGGTTATAGCCGCCTACCTGATCAGGGTAGCACGCGCTCATAACCTTCCCTAGTTGGAGGCACCGGCGAGAGGCATAACAATAGACCGAATTAGGGCTGCCCCATCCCAGCAAGTGTGGTTGCACTGGTGAGCTCGGTTCAGTCCGCACTATGACTCAGCCAACAGGTGTTCAAGTTCGATTAACATCCGGTTAAATTTGAAGGATGCCGTGCTGAGCCATGATAACATGATGAAATCATAACGCATATGAACATGATACATCCTAAGCAGGGATGGACAGCATAATATCTGGATCATAGCATTAACAGCATGCAAGCATTTAACCAGCTAAATGCAGACGAGCATGGTGAGCATGAACAGCATCAGTATATTCATAACCGATGACAACAAAGCATGCAGACATGTCAACATCCTAATTGAACTACTGCAAGTATTAATCATGAGCATAATGATATCAATGAATACTTGATGACTAGCAGGTCACATAAGCATATAGATATTAACATGCACATAATAATTATCCAAGTAGGAAACCATAGCTACTGCAAGTCCATCATGCAAGTGGCTGTCGTGGCTTGCCTGGGATGAAGGAACCATCGAGAAGGAGTGCGGAGAATCCGCAGATACGATTGCCGGAAACAATTCTCTCTCGGAGGGGGCTGTTTACGGACAAGGGCAAAATGGTCATTTATACTATGGAAACACATGGTGAAAATGATATCAACAGAACGGGCTCGACGAGACGAAGAAGTGAGCTCTGGAATCACCTCAATCAGAGTTGTGAGCAAAAAGTTGTGAATGTTTCTCTGCCAGGGACCCATCTGCAAATATTTTATCCACAAGTGAGCCCTTGGATGAAAAACAGAAAACGGATTTGAATGAAATACACCTTCAGAAGAGGAAGACGTATTCCACAGGAATACGCCTCCACTTATCCGACGTGGCAAGGCGGGGTCAACGGGGAGGGGCTGACTGGTGGGGTCGCGCTGGGGATGGGGCCCGCCTGGCCAGGTCGTCGTCGTCTTCCCTCGCCCGCGCTCGACCGAGGCAGGGCGGCGTTCGACGGCGACTGCCGGCGCTACAGGTGGTCTCCGACGATGCTTCGCATATGGATGGATTCAGGAGGGAGAGCCGCATCCATCAGTACCACTCACAGACGTCGAGGTGGACCGAGGCGACGGCAGCACGAACTCCGGCGGACGGTGGCGTCGGGTGGAGATGGGCACGATGGACAGAGGCCACCGGAGGAGGGGAAGAGATGCTGGGGAGGTCCGCTGGTGGCTGGGTGGTGCTCTGGTGGGGAAGGAGGGAGGAGAGGAGCTCGGGCTCGAGCGAATTTAGGAGGATGGCCGCGGCGGCCATGGCGGCGATGGCATGGCAGAGGAGCTCCTCGAGCTCAGGTGAGGGCTAGGGAGGGGTCTAGGAGTGAGGCAAGGGTGATGCGGTGCTCGGGAGGCCGCGGGGAGCTATATATATAGCCGTACGGTGATGCCAGGACCGGATCCCGCCGCGGGGAAAACGCCGGCGTCCGTGATGTGTTGGCAGCCGCGCTGGCCGTCGTGGCGTGGCTGAGGTAGACGTGAGCGTGCAGAGGTGACGGGATGCATGCGGAGCCATTAAGAGCGTGCGGACGAGACGACGACCGCGGCGCCCTGTTCGGCTCGTGCGTGAACTTGGCAGCGAGCGGCGGCGAGCTTCGTCAGAGCTGGGAGAGGGTTCTGGAGGGGGTACGTGGACGGTGGGAATGAAGTCGGCACGACGGGAGAAGAAGAGGCAGCGCAGAGTGGCCGGAGCGGTCGTGTCCGACGCTGTCGGCGTGCAGAGCACGACTTTGGCTCGGCAGACTCGTGGTCACCGCGTGCACATGCTCGGAGGGGACGCGAGAGGCTGGCACACCTTGTCTGGGGTGTAGTCCTTGCTCCCCAAGGTAGCCTGGAAGTGAAAGGTCAGGAGATGAGCAACTGGTGTGATGGCAAAGATCACTGCAAGTTTGCTGTAGCAAACTTGACTGCACATTTGTGATCCACAGGAAGGTGATAAGAACCAAAAATGATGTCTGAGAGGTTTATATTAAGAGGGACTATAATCCTGTGGAGTTTGGAATGATTTTCATCAAGATTTAATACAGTTGCTTAAGAACTGCATAATCTGGTCCAGAATACAAATCTTGATGTGGCACTCACATAGATGCTTGGATTGAGATGAAATCTGGTGACTAGGAGTTATTTTAATACATGAACTCACTGTAAAAATTTCATACCATTTGGGCATTCCAAAATAGTACTTCCTTCACAGTGGTTCTCTCTGGACAGAATCTTAGAGAAATAACTGAGGAGAAATGGCTAGATGAAATGAGCCCAAATTTGTTGGAGAGGTGATATATGGGTGGGAGAATGATCTGGTAAATTTTTAGCAATTATGAAGCAATATAAAATATAGTTGCTTCACAATAGGAAAGTATGACCAGAAGCCAAGATTTGATGCTGTGATCACCTAGATGATGGAATGATGCTCAAATCTTGTGGACAGTGTTAATTTGAGCATATGAAGATGCTTGCAAAATTTCAACTCAATTGGATCAACCTAGCTAGTACTTCCTTCATTAAACTTCCAGCTGACCGGAAACTTTGGAAATTTGCCAAGGAAGATTTACTAGCCCACTTGGGTTGAATTTTGGCATGAGGCAATGATATGGATAGTAAGCAATGCCCAAAAAGTTTGAGAGCAAGCAAGCAAAGATAAAGGGTACTTGCTTCACAAACTGCCAGCTGGGGCTAAATCAGAAAAGGAATATTGGTGGAATATTTTTGAACATGGCAAGGAATGATTTTGACTTATCTGAGGAAGATTTGACCCAAACAATTTATGAGAATTATTTGGGAATCCTTGAAATGATGGAAGTGTGGGTTGCTTCACAACCCAGGGCAGACAGGGTTATTCCTTTAATAGAAAAAAGGAAAATTCCCAAAGAAAAGAATATTGGATTGGATCCAAGATAGAAATGGAAAGGTCTTGGGGTGGTTTTGAGATTGACAAGCCACTTGGGAGAGCAATCGAGGGTGATCTCTCCAGGTTTCAAAACCACTAAGCCACTGAAAAGCAAAACCAGACCAAAATCGAAAGAAAAAGAAAATGGGCAAAATCCAGGGTGTTACACCACCTGCCTCCGAAGAGGATGTAAGCCTCGGCAACGAAGATTTCATCGTCCCAGAGGAACCCCTCGAACAAGAACGCTACAAGCGACGGCTCATCGCCACTGCACGGAGCCTAAAAAAGAAACAGTAGCAGCTTCAAGCCGAACATGATACGCTCAATGACAGATGGACTAAGGTCCTAGCCGCCGAAGAAGCATATGGCTTTGAGCGCCAAACAAAGAGTTATCCCAAGCGCAGGCTACTGCCACAAATCGATGACGAGGCCCTCGAGCCAATACCGTCAAAATACAATCAGGCTGATCAACCGGACCGACCACCACGTGGACGGGACAAAACGGCTAATCATGCCGAACACCAGCCCGCGCCCCCTCGTAATAGAGGCAAGGAAGCAGTGGCTCCGCGCTACACATACGACCTACGTCAGGACCTGACCAATAGAGCCGTCCAGACCAGATCCATCTATGGATCAAGAGGACGTGTCCCCACACAAGATGACGGCCATCAAGCCTGGCATGACAAACCTAACCAAGTCTGGGGTCAGCACCGAACACAGATGTCATCCGAACTCCGTCGTGATGTCGCCCGGTACAGAGGTGCCGCACACCCCATGTGCTTTACCGATGAGGTAATGCAGCACCAATTTCCGGAAGGGTTTAAACCCATGAACATCGAGCAATACGATGGAACGACGGATCCCGTTGTATGGATTGAAGATTTTCTTCTCCACATTCACATGACTCGCGGAGATGATCTCCACGCCATTAAATACCTCCCTCTAAAGCTGAAAGGACCAGCACGGCACTGGTTGAATAGCCTCCCAGAGAACTCCATTGGAAGTTGGGAAGATTTAGAGGATGCTTTTCGGGACAACTTTCAGGGCACTTATGTCCGGCCACCGGATGCTGATGACTTGAGTCACATAGTCTAGCAACCTGGAGAGTCAGCTCGCAAACTTTGGAATCGGTTCTTAATTAAAAAGAACCAAATAGTGGACTATCCGGACGACGAAGCCCTAGCGGCATTTAAGCACAGCGTCCGTGATGAATGGCTTGCACGACACCTCGGTCAGGAAAAGCCAAAGACTATGGCAGCTCTTACTGCACTCATGACCCGCTTCTGTGCGGGCAAAGATAGCTGGTTGGCTTGTAGAAGCAACAGTACCAGTGACCCCAGCACTTCTGAGGCCCGGGACGGCAATGGAAGGCCACGACGCAGCAAAAACAAGCGCCGGAACAACAACGAAGAAACGGAGGATACGGCGGTAAACGCCAGATTCAGTGGCTCTAAACCCGGTCAGCAGAAGAAGCCATTCAAAGGTACTAGGGACAGTCCATCCAACTTGGACAAGATACTGGATCGACCCTGCCAGATTCATGGCACCCCTGACAAGCCTGCCAACCACACCAACAGAAACTACTGGGTTTTCAAACAGGCCGGTAAATTAAACACCGAACATAAGGGGAAAGAACCTCCAAGCAAGGATGATGATGAGCCTCGCCCACCGCGCACAGGGGGACAGAACCAGTTTGCCCCCAAGGTAAAAATGGTGAACATGATCTACGTCACCCACATCCCCAAGAGGGAGCGCAAACGCGCATTAAGGGACGTCTACGCCGTAGAGCCTGTCGCCCCAAAATTCAACCCATGGTCGGCTTGTCTGATCACCTTTGATCGCAGGGACCACCCAACCAGTATCTGTCACGGAGGTTCGGCGGCCCTGGTACTCGATCCTATCATTGACGGATACCATCTTACTAGAGTCCTTATGGACAGCGGCAGCAGCCTCAACTTGCTCTACCAGGATACTGTCCGTAAGATGGGTATCGACCCGTCAAGAATCAAACCTAGCAACACTAGCTTTAAAGGAGTGATACCTGGCGTGGAGGCCTGCTGCACGGGCTCCTTAACACTGGAAGTCGTATTCGGCTCTCCAGATAACTTCCGAAGCGAAGACTTGATCTTCGACATCGTCCCTTTTTGCAGTGGTTATCATGCACTGCTCGGACGAACGGCCTTCGCCCGCTTTAATGCGGTCCCGCACTATGCTTATCTGAAGCTCAAAATGCCTGGACCTCGTGGCGTCATCACAGTAAATGGGAATATGGAGCGCTCCCTCCGTACTGAGGAGCATACTGCGGCCCTAGCAGCCGAAGTACAGGGCGGCCTCATCAAGCCGGACAACCCATTGGTCATCAAGACCCACGACTCTGCTAAGCGAGTCCGATCCACACTACAATGCGATAGCCCAGTGGAGCCGGAGCTTAAATAGCAGTTCAGCCTCCGCCGACCGCCCCATAAGGTTGCAGCATACGTACCGCGCGTACATAACTACACACTTAAAATACCTTGGGTAGCGTCGGAGGCACATTAAGGAAAAGGTCCATAGTACGGTTTGACCCTATTCGGACCTCAACTATATTTTCCACTATAGGTTCGTTAAAAAACCTACATGATCTACGGAGGCTCTTTTCCAGGTCCCTCTTTCTTACAGACGACCATCACCTCCTCCTCTTAAAGGATTTCCCACCAAGGAGAAACGGCGCAGACGTGCGGCAGGGCACCGTTGGGATCTTCAAACCACTACTTTTAGGCCCTGTGTAAACCTTTTCCTTGTGTAAAACTTTTGGCATGTAAAATAGCCTCGATATTTATGGCATTATCTGTAATAATATGTCTCGACGTACTCATCAGGGTATAAAGGAGGCAGTTGACCACCACCTTTGTTTGGCACTCATTTATTTTTGTCATCTGTATGCCCTCCCTACTTCAGACTGCCACACGTGCTTTAGTCCAGCCTTAACACTGGGGACTGTATTCGGTCCTGCACATTTCAAAGTCTGAACACCTATAGGGTACTCTTCGGCGTCCCGGATATTGCATTATATGCATCGGCTCCAAATCATGTCTTTGGTCTATAGTTGGGTTGCCCGGCTCCTGTGCTTACCACCTTACGTTCCGCTCGTTCGGCTAAGGTAGTAAAGGGAGAACTACTGCGATTGTATTTCTGGTTCATCCGGTCAAGTACCTCAGTAGAGAAAGCCGAAAACTGACTATCATGATAAGCGCGAGTTGGTCGGTGATTCGGTGACTTAGTATTATACTACAAATCGTTAGCGATTTACTCCGTGTTATACGAGGGGCTGGTCTTCGTCCAGCCGCGTGGAAAAGGCACCGTAGTCCGGATAGCCGCACACGCACCAGGGGCTAGTACTTAGCTCCACGGTCAAAGTCCTCTGGCAAAGTGAAAGTAATAAAGCCGCATAGTCTGATTGCCTGGTTCACCACGCTGACACCTCCTTTACGGACCAAGACGTTGGATAAAGTGTGGTCATGCGTTACGCCGAACACCCCTGTAGCATCTATATGGGGGCTGAAGCCGATGACTAGCAACTTTCAGAAATAAAACAATAAATGGCCGCACAGGAGGAAAAATTGCTTGAAAGAAAAGGCGCAAACATAGATATATAAACAGCATGGGTTCATCGCATTGTTTGTACAACCCGAACACACTCAATCAAATATTACGTCCTTAGAGCATTGACCCTCGATCACTCGGGCCCCTTCTAGGACGTCATCGAAGTACCTCTCCGGCTTCCGGTGATCTTTGCCTTCGGGCGGGCCTGCAGTTGCCACTTCGGTGGCCTTCATCTTTGCCCATTGCATCTTGACGCGGGCGAAGGCCATCCGGGCACCCTCTATGCAGGACGAGCGCTTCAATGCATCAATCCGAGGCCGCGCGTCGACAAGCCGCTTCACCAAACCAAAGTAGCTACTAGGGATTGGTTCGGCCGGCCAGAGCTGGACTATCAGGTCCTTCATGGCCAAACCTGCCACCCTATGCAGCTCCATCAGCTGCTTCAGCTGGTCGTTCAGAGGCGTCGGGTATTCCGGCGGGAGAAATTGCGACCAGAATAGTTTCTCGGTTGAGTTCCCCTCCTGGGCTCGGAAGAACTATGCGGCATCGGTGGCACTCCTCGGAAGATCCGCAAACGTGCCTGGAGAACTCCATACTCAGGTGAGTAAAGCAAACCTCTGACCTCCAAAGATACTCTGCAAAAGAAAGGCCTTACCACCCACTATCTGCCTCGCCTGATGGATCTCTTCATGAGCACTCCGGGACTCGATCCGCACCTCTTTGGCATCATGCAGAGCCTTGGCGAGCTCGGTCGACTGGTCCGAAGTCTTTTGCTCCAAAGTTTCACATTTGCTGATGGCATCCTTCAGCTCCTGCTCTACTTCGGCCACCCGAGCTTCGTGTTGGCGGCGGGCATCTTGCTCGATCTTCAGTTCGGCAGCCGCCTTGTCAGCGGCTGCCTTATTCGCCTCCGCCTCTTTTTTGGCCTGGGCAAGGGCGCCTTTGAGGGTCTCGACCTCGGCTGCGCCAGCTGTGATAATAATCAAGGCATTCCATGAGTTAATCTCTAAATATAAATATCACTTCTGATATCAAAATTTTTTTTTAACATTATACACATACCTTGCATCTCATCGAACCGCTTATTAACGCGGTCGATTTCCTCACCGGCCACCTGAAGCTTCCGATTGAGTTCAGAAACTTCTGCGGCCTGGGCGGTTGCCGCCAACAGGGAAGCCTGTTACAATAACAGCACAGCAGGTTAACTCTCCCGAATATTATATGGATCCTCTATCCAGTTTCTTGTAACCGAACAGAGCCTCAGGGGCTACTGTCTGTACACAGGTATATTCCTCTATATGAAAAGTTTTTAGAACATTATGTCGCATACCTCAAAGCCTGTCAGTAGGCTGGTGAAGGCTTCGTTCAGTCCGCTCTTAGCAGACTGAACCTTCTCCACCACCGCACCCATCAGGGTGTGGTGCTCTGCCATGATGGAAGCACGCTGCAGTGCTTCCTCCAGAGAGTTGAGTGCCTCCGGATTAGTGGAGGTCGCCGATGGAGCTGTTGCTCCTCCCCCTCTTTCAAAGGAGGTTGCTTATCTAATCCCGGAGCCGTGTTGGTCTCCGGAATGGTGTCCGGCTGGGGCCCGAATTGTTGAGGGTCCCCACCGTCGGTTGTCATAGGGGTCGCCTCCCCTAGGTCTTCGGCGACCGAGGTATTAACCTCGGGCGCTTTCTCGATGGCCTCGTTCGCCCTCCCTCTGCCAAGAGAGGTCCTTCGGGACAACGCCTCGGTGTCCTCCATGGCGATAGGCGAGGGGGCTCGCGACGACGTGTCACTCTGCCATTTCGGGTGGCAGAAAGTTCCCCTCCGATAATGGGGTTTGCGGAAGCTCACGGGGAGGGCTGAAAGGCAAATAACAAAATAACTTATATAATGGAAGCAGGTAGACCGAAGATAAACAGTAAGTTTCCGAATACTTACGATTCGGTCAGGGGCTTCACCCTGGGTGGTTTCTTGGGGACTAGTTCGGTCTCTGAGTCCAAACTGTCCGGAAGGGCCAGCTTCCCTCTCTTGGGCGCCTTCCCCTCTGGGTCTTCGGAGGCCGCCCTCTTCTTCCTCCCCTTACGGGGGAGTCGCTCTCCACCTCCTCCCACTCTTCTTCCTCATCTCCTTCATGGAAAGAGAGGGCTTTGGTCTCTCCAGACACTGTTTCCGAAGGACCTTTATGGCGGGGGCCGCCCTTGGCCTCCTTGCCGTTCTTCTTCTTGGTTTTCTTCTCCGACGCCTGATAGGGCGCTGGGACCAGCATCTCCGTTAGCTGGGGTATGGCCGAATCCTCAGGCAGCGGTGCCAGATAGTTGATCCACTCCGCCTTTGCCGTCCAGGCCTGTAAAGAAAGTAGGCAATATAATTTCTATCATATCTGAAATATTAATCGGATAGGTCTTCGGAAAGACTATGCTTACCGCCGTGGCTGGGTTCTCGATGTCGAGCCCGATGTCTTCATACTTCTTCGGCCACTTTTTCTGAACCTTGAAGAGCTACTTCCATATATCTTCGTGCGTGGTGCCGAAGAAGCGCTTCAGGGTCCGTGGCTTCTTCGGATCGAACTCCCACATGGGGGAGGCCCGGAGCTGGCAAGGAAGGATGCGGCGGAAAAGCATCACTTGAATCATGTTTGTAAGACCAGTGTTCTCACCCAACATGTTGGAGATGCGTTTTTGGAGCACCTTCACCTCTGGTTTGGGCCCCCAATCAAGACCCTTGGTGGTCCATGAGGTGAGTCTCGTGGGGGGTCTGGATCTGAAGTCAGGCGTGGCCGCTCAGTTGGCATCGCGGGGTTCGGTGATGTAGAACCACTCCTGCTGCCACACCTTGACCATCTCTACGAATGCCCCTTTGGTCCAGACAGCGTTGGGGAGCTTGCTCACCATAGCCCCACCGCAGTCCGCATGCTGTCCGTCGACCACCTTCGGCTTCAGATTGAAGACCTTGAGCCATAGGCCGAAGTGTGGGGGATGCGGAGAAGAGCCTCACACACGACGATAAACGCCGATATGTGAAGGAAGGAATTTGGGACTAGATCATGGAAATCTAGTCCGTAGTAGAACATAAGACCCCGAACGAAGGGGTGGAGGGGAAACCCTAGCCCTTGGAGGAAATGGGGGATGAAGACGATCCTCTCACCGGGCTCCGGAGTAGGAATAACCTGATCTTTGTCAGGGATCCTATGCGCGATATCCGCGGACAAATAGCCCACGCTCCGAAGATCCTTGACGTCCTTTTCAATGACGGTGGAGGTCTCCCACTTGCCCTTGGAACCGGACCCAGCCATTGCTGGGGTGGGTGGCTGCGGTGGAGAAGATTGGAGCTATGGGTGCTGGAGCTTGGTGATTGGGAGACAGAAGCTAGAGGAAGGCGTAAAGAAAAAGGAGAGGTTTTTACCCTTTTATAGACAGTGAAAATACCAAACGTCCCCCTCCTAAGCCATAAACCTCACCTGTTCCCAATGAAATCGTGCGTAAGGTGCGGTTGGATTACCCAAACCATATTGATGAGATTCCCGTAATGGATGGGCATGATCTCTGTTTTGACGGGATGTGCCAATGAGGGCTAGGCCTCGAAACGCGAAACGGGAGGCGTGAAAATGGTTCGAAATGTTAAAGAGTCAAGTGTGACGCTTCGCCGAAAAAGTTGTCAGTAAAAGACACTGTTCCTATTTTGACACCTTGCCTTCGTGGCTAAGGGTTGTATTGATTATGCAGAGCCGGATACAGTTTCTTTATGCATGGAGTTAACTTAAAATTTTCGGGGGAAGGAACCCGCCTTGCAATGCCGAAGATAATCCGCGTGCCGAACTCATCATCATTGAAGACTGGTTCAGGGGCTACTGAGGGAGTCCTGGATTAGGGGGTCCTCGGGTGTCTGGTCTATTCGATATGGGCCGGACTAATGGGCCGTGAAGATAAAGCAGAAGACCATCCCCCGTGTCTGGGTTGGACTCCTATATGTGTGGACGGCAAGTTTGGTGTCCGTATGTACTATTTCCTTCTTCTGTAAACGGACTCTGTACAACCCTAGGCCCCTCCGGTGTGTATATAAATCGGAGGGTTTAGTCCATAGAGGCAATTAGAATAATCATAGGCTAGACAGCTAGCGTTTAGCCATTACGATCTCGAGGTAGATCAACTCTTGTAACCCCTATACTCATCGAATACAATCAAGCAGGACGTAGGGTTTTACCTCCATTAAGAGGGCCCAAACCTGGGTAAACATCGTGTCCCCTTTGTCCATTGTTACCATCGATCCTTAGACACACAGCTTGGGGACCCCTACCCGAGATCTGCCGGTTTTGACATCGACAACGAGGTTTTCATATGCACAAGTTTCTACTTACAGAACACATAAGGATAAGAAGAGAACTTATCTATTTGGCTTGTCGAGGATCATCACGTAGGCTCGTCTTCATTTCTTCTTCTTGGGACCGAGTCCACGGCAAGAACCCTGCAACTTAATGCAGATGAGAACAATGCCTCATGCGACCTCATCTACATGATCATGCTATGCTCATGATATGCTTATCCATGCATGCAAGTTTTGGGGGCCCCCCAGTGCTTCGTTTATTTCTGTTGCTCAAGGTCTGCGCCTAGCTTTGTACAAGGGGTTACGTGCAATAGCGGCAAGGCTTGTACAAAAGGGTGGCTGCCGGGCAGGGCCTGACAGCCGCGCCTTATGGATAGAACTTACGGAGATGCTCAATGTTCCATGAGTTTTGCAACTGAATGCCATCTCCGGTCTCCAAACAGACTGCGCCAAGTCTGGTGACTCGTACTACCCGGTAAGGGCCTTCCCACTTCGGCAACAACTTGTTTGTACCCTTGGCGGACTGAACACGCCTAAGGACAAGGTCGCCTTCCTCAAAACCCCGGGCATGAACCCTGCGGCTGTGATAGCGACGCAGGGCTTGCTGGTAGTGTGCAGCACGCGTAGCTGCCCGAAGACGGTTCTCCTCAAGTAGCACAGCGTCGTCATGCCGGTGCTGTTCCTGCGCTACTTCATCCTAGGCAAGCACTTGAGGAGATCCGAATATGAGTTCCGTGGGGATAACTGCTTCTGCCCCATAGACTAGGGAGAAGGGAGTCTGCCCGGTAGCTCTATTTGGTGTCGTTCTGAGGGACCAAAGAACCACCGGCAGCTCGTCGATCCATCGCCTGCCACACTTCTGCAGTCTATCAAAGGTTCTTGTCTTGAGACCTCACGGCACTTCAGCGTTCGCCCTCTCAGCTTGTCCGTTGCTTCTGGGATGGGCGACAGAGGCAAATGAGATATTGCTTCCGAGGTTATGAACATATTGCATGAAGGCGCGGCTCGTGAATTGGGTGCCGTTGTCGATGATGATTCGGGTAGGCACCCCGAACCGGCACACAAATCCTTTCAAGAACTTGATAGCTGACTGTGCGGTCACCTTTCTCACGGGCTCCACCTCTGGCCACTTTGTGAACTTGTCGATAGCGACGAACAAGAACTCAAAGCCCCCGGTAGCATGGGGGAAGGGGCCCAAGATATCAAGCCCCCAGACTGAGAAGGGCCATCACAAAGGGATCGTCCGAAGAGCTTGGGCAGGCTGATGGATGTTCTTGGAATGGAACTGGTAGGCTTCACATTTGGTGACGAGCTCAACTGCATCTTGGAGGGCTGTGGGCCAATAGAAACCTTGCCGGAAGGCTTTTCCAACCAGAGCCCTTGATCCAATGTGTGAGCCGCACATACCCTCGTGTACCTCTGCCAACAGTTCCTTTCCTTCCTCCCGGCAAATGCACTTCAATTTCACACCGTTGGGCCTTCTTCTGTATAGCGTGTCGTCGACGAACTTATACATACTGGCCCTTCGGGCTACTCTTTCAGCTTCTTCTTGCTCTTCGGGGAGTTCTCCAGTTTGGAGGAAATGGACTATGTGTCGTGCCAAGGTTGGGGCCAGGTGCTTGGCAACAAGGACCAATGGCACCTCCTCATTCACAGGAGCGCACTTCTTGACCACAGGGACCGGTGGTCTGGCGGGATGGTGCAGCTCACTGATCGAAGGAGAGTTGTTCCCGCCAAGCTCTCTACTGGGAGCCTCAGGAGGCTCTGCTGGGTGAGGCTTGCCGGAGTCCAGTTTTCTCCTCTTTCTGGGCATTGTTGCTGGGGATACGGAGGGCTGAGTCAGATGGAGAACAAAAGTCCCTGGTTCCATAGGGAGTTTTTGCGCAGCGCACTTTGACAGATGATCAGCAATGCTGTTTTCCGCACGGGGCACGTGCTCTGTTTGCAATCCATCAAAGTGCTCCTCCAAGTTTCTCACTTCCTTGACGTATGCCTCCATCAATGGACTTTGGTAATCCTTGTTGACTTGTCTCACCACAAGTTGTGAATCTCCGCGGATGATCAGCTTCTTGATTCCCAGTTCTGTTGCAATCCTGAGCCCGGCAAGGAGCCCTTTATACTTTGCAGTATTGTTGGAAGCCTTCTCCCGGGGAAAGTGCATCTAGACGACGTACTTGAGGTGCTCCCCAGTGGGGGCAACAAGAAGCACACCAGCCCCTGCACCTTGTAGGGAGAAGGCACCATCGAAATACATAATCCATTCTTGGGGCGCTTCCTTGCCGGGGATGATCATCTCCAACACTTCTTCATCAGGAGTTGGTGTCCACTCTGCGATGAACTCTGCTAGTGCTCTGCTCTAAATAGTTGACATGCTTTCAAACTTCAAACCAAAGCTAGACAACTCCAAAGCCCATTCCACAATCCTACCGGTGGCCTCGGGGTTTCAGAGTATGCGTTGCAAGGGGAAGCGGGTGACAACTATGATCTCGTAGGCTTGGAAGTAGTGGCGCAGTTTCCTTGAGGCCATGATGAGGCCAAAAATTAACTTTTGCACACCAGAGTACCTTGGTCTAGCCCCTTGTAACAGAGAGCTGATGAAGTACACTGGGCGCTGCACCACTTTCTTCCTTGCCGCAACCATAGAACTGCTTCCGCTGCCTTGCCTTTCTTCACTCTGGAGTGACTCTGGTCTTGCCGGGACGGGTTCGCTTTCCTCTCTAGAGGGGACAGTGGTTGTGGCTGCCGCGTCATCCACTTCCCGCTGTGCCACCAGTGCCGCACTAACCACTTGATTGGTTACCACTAAGTATAGCAGCAATGGCTCTTCTGGTTTGGGAGCGACCAAGGTGGGCACAAAGGAAAGATAGGTCTTCAAATCTTGCAGCGCAGCGTCTGCCTCTGGGATCCACTCCACGGGTCCTGCCTTCTTCAAGATTTTGAAGAATGGCAGGGCGCACTCGGCAGACTTGGAAATGAACCTTTTCAGTGCAGCCACGCATCCAGTCAAACGCCTCACATCCTTGACTGTGTTGGGTGCTTGAATTTGCTCGATAGCCTTGATCTTGTCGGGGTTGGCCTCTATCCCTTGATGAGACACAAAGAAGCCAAGTAGCTTGCCGAAGGGAACTCCAAACACACACTTCTCTGGGTTCAGCTTCAAGTTGATCTTGCGCAGATTAGCAAAGGTTTCTTCCAAATCCTAGATGAGAGTTGATCTGTCCTTGGTCTTGACCACAATATCATCCATGTAAGCTTCAATGTTTTTGTGCAGCTGGGACTCAAAGCCAATCTATACTGCTCTTGCAAAAGTGGATTCGGCGCTCTTTAACCCGAAGGGCATCCGTACAAAGTAGTACGTGCCACATGGGGTTATGAATGCAGTCTTCCCTTCGTCTTCCTTGGACTTGAAGATCTGGTGGTATCCGGAGTAGGCATCCAGAAAGGAAAGAAGGGCACACCCGGAAGTGGAATCCATAATCTGGTCGATGCGCGGCAAGGGGAATGGGTCCTTCGGGCATGCCTTGTTTAGATCTGGGAAGTCTATGCAAAGCGTCCATTTCCCATTCGCCTTGCGCACCATCACTGGATTTGCTAACCATGTGGGATGAAACACTCCCCTGACCAAACCAGCTGCTTCCAGCTTCTTGATCTCCTCGGCAATAAACTATTGCCGCTCCAAAGCTTGCATCCGGACCTTCTGCTTGACGGGCCGGGCATGCAGGCAGACAGCAAGGTGGTGCTTGGTTACCTCCCTGGGAACACCAAGGATATCAGATGGTTGCCAGGCAAACACATCGATATTCGCCCACAGGAAGGCAATGAGCGCGCTTTCCTATTTGTCATCCAGGGTGGCACTTATAGTGAAGGTAGCATCAGCGCCAACCAGCCCTGCCGGGACCTTCTTCACAGCCGATGCAGCAGCTTTGGATCTCTCGCTATTGGAACTCTCCGGCAAGTCATCAACAGGCGCAGCACACTCCGGAGAGGCACGCTTACTGGATTCCTTGTTGGCATCCTTGCTAGCTCTCTTCATTTTCTTACTTTCCTTGGTGGGAGCAGTGGTTTCTGCAGCCTCAGCAGCGACCGCCTCCCGGTACATCTTGTCCATGCATATGACTGCGTCCTTCTGATCTGACGGAATGGAAATGACTCCTATCGGCCCTGGCATCTTCAAGGTGTTGTAGGCATAGTGGGATGCCGCCATGAACTTGGCCAGAGTTGGGTGACCAAGGATTCCATTGTACGGCAAGGGGAGGTCTACCACGTCAAACACGATCTTCTTAGTCCGGTAGTTTAACTCCCCTCCGAACATCACCGGCAGCGTGATCTTTCCCTTAGGACAACTCCTGCCGGGGTTGATTCCTTGGAACATGCCAGTGACATTGAGCTCCCCATCTGCTATTTGAAGTTTGCAGATGACCTTTGGAGATATCAGATTCAACCCGGCCCCGCCATCAGCCAACATCTTTGTGACTTTGAGGTTGTGTATTGTTGGTGAGACCAACAACGGCAAGCACCCTACCGCGGTGGTGCGGTCAGGGTGATCCTCTTCATCAAAGATGATGGGCGTGCGAGACCACTTGAGCGGCTTTTGAGAATCTGCCGCTGGCTCAACGGCATTGACTTCACGCGCCCACTATTTAAGTTGGAGGTGAGAGGAGTGCAGAGATGCACCCCCGTCAATGCACAGGGCGTCAGTGGCTTTTTGGAACCCTTGCTCACTGGTTTCCTCTTCATCTCCTCCGTCACTCTCATCATTGCAATCCTCCTTCTTACGGCCTCTGGCGGGCTTCCCTTGATTCTGAGGAGCCTTGCCGGGGTGACTTACTCCGCCACCTCGGCCCTTCCCGCCAGCACCATCCTAGTTTTTCTCCTTATCACGCTTCTCATACTCAGCCCTCTGCTTCTTGACGAGCTGCTCAACCTGATGACACTCCTGAAGGTCGTGGCCCTTGGTCCTATGGATCTTGCAGTACGGTCCATCACCCTTCCCAACCTTCTCAGCAGTCGCGGCCGCCCGACAGTCAGTGCACGCGGCAACCTCCTTATCGAGGGCCTCGGCCTTGGCCTTCTTGCCGGTACTAGGTGTGCTTGATCCTTCGACGGCCATTACAACTTTCTCCTTGCGCTTCTTATTGTGTTTCTTGTTCTTCTTCTTCTGACTGGTGGCCTCGTCGTCATCGTCTGAATCGATGTCGACGCCATCCTCTTCACCGGGAAGTCGCCTCCCCTCCTCTATGCAAGCACACTTATCCACCAGAGTGTATAACTCATTCACAGTCTTGGGCAGTCGCACGTTCATTTTGGAACGTATCCTGCGGTTGCGCACGTTGGACTGGAATGCGGCTATCACAGCTATCAGGTGGATATCTGGGATGTTCCTGTGCACTCGACTCAACCTTTGCATGTACTTCCGCAGACTTTCTCCTTTCTTCTGTGGGAGGAGTTGCAGATTGCTGGGCCGTCCTGGTTCTTGATGGCCGCCCGTAAAGGCGCCAAAAACTCATGGCACAGGTCAGCCCAAGTTGAGATGGAGTTCTCCGGCAGGTGCATTAGCCAAGACCTCACATTTGTCTTGAGTGCCAAAGGGAAGTACTTGGCGAACACCTTCTCATCTCTTCCCCTGGCAGCCTGAACAATGGTGGTGTAGATGCTCAGGAACTCTGCCGGGTTCAATCTCCCATCGTACTTCTCTGGTATCCCTGGCTTGAATGTGCGGGAAGATGGCCAACGTACTTGCCGTAGTTCACGAGTGAAGGCGGGGCACCCAACCTCGAAAGGTAGGTACCCACCCTCATCGGGTGTAGGCTCGTCGACATCGGGGCCGTTGCGCCTGTCAGACTGGCGGTGGGTGTCGCAGCACCGCTCAATGGTGACATGAGCGTCTTCCCCTCACCTGTCTTCCTAGGCCTGCCGCTGTTCTCGACGTGCTCGAGGGCCGGACGAAGCCACTGAGACATCGTCGGGTTCTTGATCGCATGGCTTTGGCTGTGGCCCCTGTGCAGGCTGCCACGGAGGGGACTGCACCATGGGGGTGCCCCCTTCGGCACGGCCAGTAGCGCGGGCCATTGTCGTCGCATGGGGAGGCCGTGGCAGGCCAGCTCGCTGTGATCCTCCTGCCTCGGCAAAACCAATCAGGTTCTGAATGGTGGCCCTCCACTCATCCATCTGATCGGCTGCCGGCAGAAATCTCAACAGCAGCTGGGCCCGCGCCATAGCCTCCAAAGCGGTGCTTGGCATGGATGACGACGTAGACCATAGCGTCGCCTGGCTCCTCATGGTGCCGGTAGTAGTTGCGCCGTGTTCTCGTCGTTGTGAGCCCGTCACCAGGGTGGCATGGTGACGAGGTGGAGGCGCTTGAGGCCCAGTGGCTCCATTTAGCGCATCAGCTGGGGCAGCTCGTTCCGAGAGTGGCGCACGCCCTGCGGCCGCGCCCACGGCGGGTGCAGCCGGAGAGTTACGATTCGCCTAGAGCGAGTGCCACCGCTGCGGCTGTGCCCTTCAGCTGGGCAGAGAGGTGCAGACGGAATGATTTCTCCACCCATGCCTCGTGGAGTGTGGCCCCTGGGATGCAGTTGGTGATGTCCTTCCCCGGTGCCTTCTACCCTCGTTTCAGCTGCATGGGAGGTGGGGACAACGCCGCCTGTGCTGGCCACGTCCCCCGCAGCGTCCATGTCTCCGTGCGTCCCCATAGCCCCCGCGGCGTCAACGGCAGCGTGCGACGGGGCCTTCAAAGTGGACGGATGGGCTACAGCACCGGGCTTCTTCTTGGGCGCCATGGATGATGGAGCCGTCGATGAAGCAGGTGATGAAGATGACGTGATGTGTACGCTTCTCGGGTTCGCGCAAGCGCTTCCCCCATCCCTAGCGCGCCAAAGATGCCGTGGGAAACCACGGCCACCTATGGGGCCATCAGCCCCTTGTGGTTCGGCAGGGGGGATGAGCACATTGCACAAAGAGCAGAGAATCGTAGCGCAGCATGGCAGAGATAACACGGGCAGTTTTACCTAGGGTCGGGCCGCCGCGAGGCATAAAACCCTACTCCTGCTTTGGTGGATTGATGGTGGATTGTGGTGGAAAACGTAGCGCTCTTGCCCGACAGGGTTGCCTCGGTGCGAGGGTAGCTACGCGCGTACAAGTGTACAAGGGTCCGAATCCTTTCTATGGTTGCCATGGCCCTCCTTTTATAGATCAAGGGGTCACCATAGTGGCAAATCAGTCATTGTGTACTGATTAGATAGCGAATAGTGCTATCATACCTAACTCTGCAGTTAGAGCAGAGCGCATTAAATGCGCCGCTTAGTGTCACATCGTGGCATGCCCGGCAAGCCTTGCCGGGCTGCTCGGCCACCTCCTCGTCTGTTTGCTTGCCACGTCGCTGGACGGGTGTCATTTGGAAGTGATTTCCATAGGGCGTGGCTGCCATGTGTCGAATAACAGCCACTTAGTCACTTGGGGGCTTGACACCGTGCTGATCGATGACTTGTGTCGCTGTGAGGTGGAGCGGTGGAGCCTTGGTGGGGTAGTTTGCCCTCTTAGCGCCCGACAGGCCTGCCGGGACGGTCTTGAGGCTTGATTTCGGGGCCACCTCGTCCTCGCCAGGCTCGCCTGCCCGGCAAGGGAGGTTTCTCCTTAGTGGTGTCTTGCTCATTTAGCTTGTCTTGGTCTTCTTGATCTGTCCTTTGATCTCTCAAAGAGTTGATCTCTCCTTGCTTGGTCTGGACTTGGATGTTGCAACCTTGCTCTTTTAGGCATGTGCACAGTCTGGGCAACAGACCCAGGGTTTGTTGCACCGACACAGCTAGACCCCGGCAGGCTTCCTTGTGGACTCCGGCTTTGTCTTTCCTGCTGGTGTCCATGCTGTCGTGTCCTGCTGGCTCTGGTGGCGGTGACCAGGGCATCGCCTAGCCACTCTCCCCGCCCATCACCTTCGTTCGTGCCCTCTCGATCTTGTCAGGCTGCGTCCTGCAGGCCTTGATGGGGTCAGGATGGGCTTCTGCTCAGGCACTCCTTTCGCCCACTTCACCTCCCACCGTAGTTCCTAGGAGGAGAGGGACAAGAAAGGGATTACGGGGCACTTATCTTTTTTAAGTCTAAAACATGTAGGCATTTGCCAAATCTTAGTCTTAAATATGTAATCTCTTTTATCCATGTTTGTGTTCTGTAAGGTCTGTACTTGTTTATGTGCATATTAATGAAAAAGACAAGCCTTGCCGGGTACTTGTGCATGTATCCTATACATGCAGAGGAGGAACGCCTCTATACTTTTAAGTAAACAAGTTTTCCCGGCAAGATATATTGTCGGTGCCCTCTGTTGCCGCCTCGGGGCGTGGCCTGCCGGGCCTAGAACTTACAGAAGGGAATCGGCTCCTTGTCGATCCTTCTCTGTCAAATGCCACTACAACCATCTTGACCGAAGTAATGTTCGGGTCAAAGGATGGGAGCACAAATGCTTTGAAGGTGACAAGGTTTCTCTATGCACAAGTTTTCTTTTTACAGAGACACGCATGGATAAAAGGAAACTTATCTGTTCGGCTTGTTGGGGGTCGATATGTAAGCTTGTTTTCCGTCTCTTCTTCCTAGGCTCAAGTCCGTGGTAAGAGCCCTGTAATTAGTTGCAGGGGAAAACATAGCAGCATATGACCTCATCTAAATGATCATGGCGAATCTTAAGCTAAGCTAATCATGCATGCATGTTTTTAGGGCGCCAGCGCTTCGTTTTATAATCTGTGCTCAGGGTCTGTGTCTGGCTTTGTACAAAGGGTTACATGCGCATCGGCAAGTCTTGTACAAAAGGGTGGCTGCCGGGGCAGGGCCCGACAGCTGCGCCTTACGGGTAGAACTTGCAAAGATGCTCAATATTCCATGAGTTTTACATTTTGATGCCATCTTTGGTCTCCAGACGGATTGCGCCAGGTCTGGTGACTCGTACTACCCGGTAAGGGCCTTCCCACTTCAGTGTCAACTTGTTGGAACCCTTGGCGGACTGAATGCGCCTAAGGACAAGGTCCCCTTCCTCAAGGCTCCGGGCATGGACCCTGCGGTTGTGATATCGGCGCAGGGCTTGCTGGTAGCGTGCAGCACGCACAGCAGCCCGGAGACGGTTCTCCTCAAGGAGCACGGCATCGTAATGCCGGTGCTGCTCTTACTCTACTTCATCATAGGCAAATACTCGATGTGACCCGTATATGAGTTCCGTGGGGATCACTGCTTCTGCCCCATAGACTAGGGAGAAGGGAGTCTGGCCGGTAGCTCGATTTGGTGTCGTACGGAGGGACCAAAGAACCATCGGCAGCTCGTCGATCCAGCGTCTGCCGCACTCCCGCAGCTTATCAAAAGTCCTTTTCTTGAGCCCATGCAGCACTTCAGCGTTCATCCTCTCAGCTTGTCCATTGCTCCTGGGATGGGCAACAAAGGCAAATGAAACCTTGCTTCCGAGGGTTTGAACGTATTGCATGAAGGCGTGGCTTGTGAATTGGGTGCCATTGTCAATGATGACTCTGGCGGGTACTCCGAAGCGGCACACCAATCCTTTCAAGAACTTGATAGCTGATTGTGCGGTCACCTTCCTCACAGGCTCCACTTGCGGCCACTTTGTAAACTTGTCGATTGCAATGTACAAGAATTCAAAGCCCCTGGTAGCACGGGGGAAGGAGCCCAAGATGTCGAGCCCCCAGACCAAAAATGGCCATGACAAAGGGATCGTTGATACGTCTCCAACGTATCTATAATTTTTGATTGTTCCATGCTATTATATTATCTGTTTTGGATGTTTTATATGCATTAATATGCTATTTTATATTATTTTTGGGACTAACCTATTAACCTAGAGCCCAGTGCCAGTTCCTGTTTTTTTTCCCTGTTTTTGAGTTTCGCAGAAAAGGAATACCAAACGGAGTCCAAACGGAATAAAACTTTCGTGATGATCTTTCTTGGACCAAAAGGAAACCAGGAGACTTGGAGAGGAAGTCGGAGGAGCCACGAGGCGGCCACAAGGACGAAGGGCACGCCAAGGGGGTGGGGCGCGCCCCCCACCCTTGTGGGCCCCTCGTGTGTCTCCTGACCTAATTCTTTCGCCTATATATACTCTTATATGCCCAAACAACCAGAGGCATCCACGAAAAGACTTTTCCACCACCGCAACCTTCTGTACCCATGAGATCCCATCTAGGGGCCTTTTCTGGCGTCCTGCCAAAGGGGGATTCGATCACGGAGGGCTTCTACATCAACACCATTGCCCTTCCGATGAAGCGTGAATAGTTTACCTCAGACCTACGGGTCCATAGCTAGTAGCTAGATGGCTTTTTCTCTCTCTTGGATTCTCAATACCACGTTCTCCTCGATGTTCTTGGAGATCTATTCGATGTAATACTTTTTTGCGGTGTGTTTGCCGAGATCCGATGAATTGTGGATTTATGATCAGCTTATCTATGAATATTATTTGAATCTTCTCTGAATTCTTTTATGCATGATTTGATATCTTTGCAAGTCTCTTCGAACTATCGATTTGGTTTAGCCAACTAGATTGGTTTTTCTTGCAATGGGAGAAGTGCTTAGCTTTGGGTTCAATCTTGCAGTGTCCTTTCCCAGTGACAGTAGGGGCAGCAAGGCATGTATTGTATTGTTGCCATCGAGAATAAAAAGATGGGGTTTTCATCATATTGCTTGAGTTAATTCCTCTACATCATGTCATCTCTCTTAATGCGTTACTCTGCTCTTCAGGAACTTAATACTCTAGATGCAGGCAGGAGTCGGTCGATGTGTGGAGTAATAGTAGTAGATGCAGAATCGTTTCGGCCTACTTGACACGGATGTGATGCCTATATTCATGATCATTGCCTTAGATATCGTCATAACTTTGCGCTTTTCTATCAATTGCTCGGCAGTAATTTGTTCACCCACCGTATTATTTTCTATCTTGAGAGAAGCCTCTAGTGAAACCTATGGCCCCCGGGTCTATTTTCCATCATACAATCTTCTACTTTCCAATCTACAAGTTTTCGATTTACTATTTTGCAATCTTTTACTTTCCAATCTATAAAACAAAAATACCAAAAATGTTTACTTTACCGTTTATCTATCTCTATCATATCTCACTTTTGCGAGTAACCGTGAAGGGATTGACAACCCCTTATCGCGTTGGGTGCAAGTTTGGTGTTTGTTTGCGCAGGTATTCGGTGACTTGCGTGTTGTCTCCTACTAGATTGATACCTTGGTTCTCAAAACTAAGGGAAATACTTACTCTACTTTGCTGCATCACCCTTTCCTCTTCAAAGGAAAAACCAACGCAAGCTCAAGAAGTAGTAGGAAGAATTTCTGGCGCCATTGCCGGGGAGATCTACGCCAAGTCAAGCCATACCAAGTACCCATCATAAACTCTCATCTCTTGCATTAAATTATTCGCTATTTGCCTCTCATTTTTCTCTCCCCCACTTCTAAAACGATTTACAAAAACATTTGCCTTTTTATTCGCCCTTCTTTCCGTTCGATCTTTTGTTTGCTTGTGTTACCATGTGCCTTCTTTTTGTTCGCATCTTCGCTTGCTAAAAGTTTATGGATCCTCATCCACTTGCTAATCTTTTTAAGAGATCCAGTTATGATGAACCAATTTCTAGTGATTTGAGTGCACTAGATTATCTTTATGAAGTTTTTCTTGAAATTTGTGAATCTAAAAATTGTGATGAAGTGTTAAAAGAAGAAATCTATGAAGTGATTCACGATAGCTCCTTGGATGAAAAGCATGATTGCAATGGTTCTACTATAAATTCTATTAATGTCAGTTCTGCTAATGATATGCAAAACCCTAAGCTTGGGGTTGCTAATTTTGCTATGTCTACTACTTGTTGCAATGATCATGATTGGGGTGATTCTTCTTATGATCTTGAAATTTTATTTAAGCCTCATGATGAATATGAGATTGATAATAATATTTGCAATAATATTGAAAGTGGGTTTGGAAGAGTGTCAACTTTAGATCCCACATATTTGGACAATATTCAATCTTATGAAATTTTTGATAAAAGTGGGTTTGGAGAGGTCATGACTTTATTTTATGATAATCCCACTATTTTGGAAGAGTGTCAACTTTGCATGCATGTGGATCATGTAGAGAATATTTTATGTGATAGCTATATTGTTGAATTTGAATATGATCCCACATGTAATTATTATGAGAGAGGAAAATATGGTTGTAGAAATTTTTATGTTACTAAATTACCTCTCTTCATGTTGAGATTGCTATCGTCTCTTTCTTCTTCCTTGCATATGCTAGTTTTTGCTTGCCTTGATAATTTGTTTGCTTATAAAATGCCTATGCATAGGAAGTATGTTAGACTTAGATGTGTTTGTCACGCGTTTTATGATGCTCTCTTTGTGCTTTAATTCTTCTCTTTTGTGTGAGCATCATTGAAATTATCAATGCCTAGCTAAAATGCTTTAAAGAAAAGCGCTTGTTGGGAGACAACCCAGTATTTTTATTTCCTGATTTTCAATAATTAATTCATCTAGCCTCTGGTTAGATGTGGTTTTATGTTTTAATTAGTGTTTGTGCCAAGTATGACCTTTGGGATAGCTTATGGTGATAGTTCATTTGATCTTGCTGAAAAACAGAAACTTTTGCGCCCAGGAAAATAATTTTCATAATTCACAGAAGAGTGATTTTGAGTTGATTCTTTATGCAGAAGATTAATAAACAAATTGCTTAGGTCGTCCTAATTTTTCAGAACTTTTGAAGTTACAGAAGTAGTCGAGATTTCCAGCTTGCTACAGACTGTTTTGTTTTTGACAGATTCTGTTTTCTTTGTGTTGTTTGCTTATTTTGATGAATCTATGGGTAGTATCGGGGGGTATGAACCATGGAAAAGTTGGAATACAGTAGATATTACACCAATATAAATAAAAAATGAGTTCACAACAGTACCAAAAGTGGTGATTTGTTTTCTTATACTAACGGAGCTTATGAGATTTTCTGTTGAGTTTTGTGTTGTGAAGTTTTCAAGTTTTGGGTAAGGATTTGATGGACTATGGAATAAGGAGTGGCAAGAGCCTAAGCTTGGGGATGCCCAAGGCACCCCAAGGTAATATTCAAGGACAACCAAGAGCCTAAGCTTGGGGATGCCCCAGAAGGCATCCCCTCTTTCGTCTTCGTCTATCGGTAACTTTACTTGAGGCTATATTTTTATTCACCACATGATATGTGTTTTGCTTGGAGCGTCTTGTATGATTTGAGTCTTTGATTTTTAGTTTGCCACAATCATCCTTGCTGTACACACCTTTTGAGAGAGACACGCATGAATCGTGATTTATTAGAATACTCTTTGTGGTTCACTTATATCTTTTGAGCTAGGCAATTTTGCTCTAGTGCTTCACTTACATCTTTTTAGAGCACGGCGGTGGCTTTATTTTATAGAAATTGATGAAATCTCATGCTTCACTTATATTATTTTGAGATTCTTTAAAACAGCATGGTAATTTGCTTTGGTTATAAATTTAGTCCTAATATGATAGGCATCCAAGAGGGATATAATAAAAACTTTCATATAAAGTGCATTGAATACTATGAGAAGTTTGATTCCTTATGATTGTTTTGAGATATGAAGATGGTGATATTAGAGTCATGCTAGTGAGTAGTTGTGAATTTGAGAAATACTTCTGTTAAGGTTTGTGAGTCCCGTAGCATGCACGTATGGTGAACCGTTATGTAACGAAGTTGGAGCATGAGATATTTTTTTATTGTCACCCTTTGTGTGGAAGTCGGGATCGCGCGATGGTTAACTCCTACCAACCCTTCCCCTAGGAGCATGCGTCTAGTACTTTGTTTCGATAGCTTCTAGATTTTTGCAATAAGTATATGAGTTCTTTATGACTAATGTTGAGTCCATGGATTATACACACTCTCACCCTTCCACCTTTGCTAGCCTCTCTAGTGTCGCGCAATTTTCGCCGGTACCATAAACCCACCATATACCTTCGTCAAAACAGCCACCATACCTACCAAAGCTTTTCCAACCAAGGCTCTTGATCCAATATGGGAGCCGCACATGCCTTTGTGTATCTTTGCCAATAGTTCCTTCCCCTCTTCCCAGCAAATGCACTTCAATTTCACACCGTTCGGCCTCCTTCTGTATAATGTGTCATCGACAAACTGATACATACTGGCCCTTCGGGCTACTCTTTCAGCTTCTTCTTGCTCTTCGGGATGTTCTCCAGTTTGGAGGTAGTGGACTATGTGTCGTTCCCAAGTTGGAGCTTGAGGCTCGACAACAAGGACAAATGGCACCTCCTCACTCGTGGGAGCCCCTACCTCGACCGCAAGGACCTGTGGTCCTGTGGAAGAGTGCAGCTCACCAAGCGAAGTGGAGTTGTTCCCGGCAGCTTCTCTACCAGGGACCTCTGGAGGCCCTGCCGGTAAAGGCTTGCCGGAGTCCAGCTTTCTCCTTTTTCTGGCCATTGCTGTCAGGGATACGGAAGGTTGAGTCAGGGGGAGAACAAAAGTCCCTGGTTCCATAGGAAGCTTTTGCGCAGCGCATTTTGATAGATGATCAGCGATGTTGTTTTCCGCATGTGGCATGTGCTCTGTTTGCAATCCATCAAAACGCTCCTCCAACTTTCTCACTTCTTCAACGTATGCCTCCATTAATGGACTCTGGTAATCCTTGTTCACTTGTCTCACTACAAGCTATGAATCTCCACTGATGATCAACTTCTTAATCCCCAATTTCGTTGCAATTCTGACCTCGGCAAGGAGTCCTTCATATTCTGCAGTGTTGTTGGTAGCTTTCTCCCAGGGAAAATGCATTTGGACCACATACTTGAGGTGTTCTCCGGTGGGCGCGACGAGGAGCACGCCAGCCCCTGCACCTTGCAATGAGAAGGCACCATCAAAGTACATGACCCATTCTTGGGGAGCCTCTTTGCCGGGGACAACTATTTCCGGCGTCTCTTCGTCTGGAGTGGGTGTCCATTCTGCAATGAATTCCACCAGTGCTCTGCTCTGAATGGTTGAGGTACTTTCATACTTCATGCCAAAACTTGACAATTCTAATGCCCATTCCACTATCCTACCGATGGCCTCAGGGTTTCTCAGTATGCGTTGCAAAGGGAAACGGGTGACAACTGTGATCTCGTGGGCTTGGAAGTAGTGGCGCAGCTTCCTCGAGGCCATGATGAGGCCGAAGATTAGTTTTTGCACTCCAGAGTACCTTGACCTAGCCCCCTGCAATAGGGAACTAACAAAGTAAACTGGTCGCTGCACCACCTTCTCCTTTGCCGGGGTCCTAGGATTGCCTTCACCACCCTGCTCTTCTTTCTCTTGATCCGTACCCAAGCTTGCCGTGACTAGTTCACTTCCTTCTTCGGGGAGGACAGTAGCTGCAGCTGCTCCTTCATCCACTTCCTGCTGCGCCACCAGCGCTGCACTAACCACTTGATTGGTTGCTGCTAAATATAGCAGCAACAGCTCTTGTGGTTTAGGAGCGACCAAGGTGGGAGCAAAGGAAAGATAGGCTTTTAAGTCTCGCAGCGCTGCTTCTGCCTCCGGGGTCCACTTCATGGGCCCTACCTTCTTTAGAATTTTGAAGAACGGCAAGGCGCGCTCGGCAGACTTGGAAATGAACCTACTTAGCGTAGCAATGCATCCAGTTAAGCGCCTCACGTCCTTGACTGTCTTGGGTGCTTGAATCTGCTCAATCACCTTGATCTTGTCGGGGTTGGCCTCTATCCCTCGGTGAGACACAAAGAAGCCAAGTAGCTTGCCGGAGGGAACGCCAAACACACACTTCTTAGGATTCAACTTCAAGTTGATTTTGTGCAGGTTTGCAAAGGTCTCTTCCAGGTCCTGAATGAGCATTGATCTGTCCTTGGTTTTGACCACTATGTCGTCCATGTAACCCTCAATATTCCTGTGCAACCGAGGTTCAAACCCAATTTGCACTGCCCTTGCAAAGGTAGACCCGGCGCTCTTTAACCTGAAGGGCATCTGCACAAAGCAGTATGTGCCACATGGGGTATTGAACGCGATCTTCTCCTCGTCCTCCTTAGGCATGAATATCTGATGGTATCCAGAGTATGCATCCAAGAAGGAAAGCAGATCGCACCCGGAAGTGGAATCCACATTTTGTTCGATGCGCGGCAAGGGGAAAGGGTCCTTCGGGCATGCCTTGTTCAGATCTATGAAGTCTATGCAAAGCCTCCATTTCCCATTCGCCTTGCGCACCGCCACCGGGTTCACCAACCATGTTGGGTGCAATACTCCCCTGACCAAACCAGCTGCTCCAAGTTTCTTGATCTCCTCGGCAATGAATTGCTGCCGCTCCAAAGCTTGTTTTCTAACCTTCTGCTTGACGGGCCGAGCATGAGGGCAGACAGCAAGGTGGTGCTCAATTACCTCCCTGGGAACACCAGGGATGTCAGATGGTTGCCAAGCAAACACATCGACGTTCGTCCACAGGAAGGCAATGAGTGCGCTTTCCTATTTGTCATCGAGGGTGGAGCTGATGGTGAACGTACCATCAGCGCCACCCAACCCTGCCGGTACCTTTTTCACAGCAGGCGAGGCAACTTTGGATCTCTTACTAGTGGAACTCTCTGGCAAATCATCGACGGGCGAGGTGCACTCCATAGAGGCACGCTTCCCGGATTCCTTGCCGGCATCCCTGCTAGCTTTCTTTCCTTTCTTGTTTTCCTTGGCGGGAACTGCAGCTTCTGCGGCCTCGGCAGCGACTGCATCCCGATACATCTTATCCACACATACGACTGCGTCCTTCTTGTCTAACGGGATGGAGATGATGCCCATCAGCCCTGGCATCTTCAGAGTATTGTAGGCATAGTGAGATGCCGCCATGAATTTTGCCAGAGCTGGATGGCCAAGAATCCCATTGTACGGCAAAGGAAGATCGACCACGTCGAACACAATCTTTTCGGTTCGGTAGTTCAACTCTCCTCCAAACATCACCGGCAGTGTGATATTCCCCTTTGGACGACTCCTGCCGGGGTTGATCCCCTGAAACATGCCAGTAACTTTGAGCTCTTCTGATATTTGCAGCTTGCTGAGTACCTTGGGGGAAATCAGATTAAACCCTGCCCCGCCGTCAACCAACATCTTCTTGAGCTTGAGGTTGCGGATTGTTGGTGAAACCAACAATGGAAAGCACCCTACCATGGTGGTGCGGTCGGGGTGATCCTCTTCGTCAAAGATGATGGGCATGCGGGACCATTAGAGTGGTTTCCGGGAGTCTGCAGCTGGCTCTACGGCATTGACCTCATGTGCCCACTGTTTAAGCTGGCGGTGAGAGGAGTGCAAGGATGCACCTCCATCAACGCACAGGGCCTCAGTGGCTTTCTGGAACTCTTGCTCACTGGTTTCCTCTTCATCCCCTTCATCACTTTTGTCATCACCTTCCTTCTTCTCGCGGCCTCTAGCAGGTTTCTCTTGATGCAGGGGAACCTTGCCGCGGCGGCCTCCTCTGCCGCCTTGGCCCTTCCCGCCAACACCTTCCTGGTCTCTTTCCTTGTCATGCTTCTCGTACTCAGCTTTCTGCTTCTTGACAAGTTGCTCAACTTGGCGACATTCTTGGAGGTCATGGCCCTTGGTCCGTTGGATCTTGCAGTACAGTCCGTCAGCCTTCCCAGCCTTTTCGGCCGCCGCAGCCTCTCGGCAATCAGTGCACGTGGCAACTTCCTTGCTGGGGGCTTTGGTCTTGGCGTTCTTGCCGGTATTGGGGGCGCCAGAACCCTCAACAGCCAGTACTGCCTTTTCCTGGCGCTTCTGGTTGCGCTTTTTATTTTTCCTCTTCGGGTTAGTGGCATCGTCGTCATCATCTGAGTCAACTTCGATGCCATCCTCTTCTCTGGGGAGTCGCCTCCCTTCCTCTGTATGGGCACACTTATTCGCCAAGGTGTAGAGCTCATTCACAGTCTTGGGCAACCAGACGTTCATCTTGGAACGTATCCTCCTGTTGCACACGTTGGACTGGAACGTGGCAATCACGGCTGCCGGGTAGATATCTGGAATGTTCGTGTGCACCCGGCTAAACCTCTGCATGTACTTCCGCAAACTCTCCCCTTCCTTTTGTGGAAGGAGCTACAAATTGTTGGGCCGTCCCGGCTCTTGATGGCTACCAGTGAAGGCGCCAACAAATTCATTGCACAGGTCGGCCCAGGTCGAGATGGAATTCTCTGGCAGGTGCATCAGCCATGACCTCACGTTTGGCTTAAGTGCCAAAGGGAAGTAGTTGGCGAACACCTTCTCATCTCTTTCTCCAGCGGCTTGAACAACAATGGTGTAGATGCTCAAGAACTCTGCCGGGTTCACCCTTCCATCATACTTTTCTGGTAACTCTGGCTTGAAAACACGGGCAGATGGCCAGCGGACTTGCCGCAGCTCGCGAGTGAAGGCGGGGCACCCAACCTCAAAAGGCAAGTATCCGCCGTCACTGGGCGCAGGTTCATCGACGTCTGGGCCATTGCGCCTGTCGGATTGGCAGCAGGTTTCGTGATGTCGTTCTATAGTGACGCGCGCGTCTTCCCTCCGCCGATCCTCCAGGACCTGCCGTTGATCTTGACGGGCCCGCGGGTCAGATGGAGCCATTTATGCCTCGTCAGGCTCCTAGTCACGTGGCTCAGGCCACGGCCTCTGCGCTAGCTGCCATGGAGGGGATTGCACCATTGGAGTGGCCCCCTCGACATGGTCAGCAGCTCGGACCGTGGTCATTGCTTGCAGGCGCCGTGGCGGGCCTGCCCGCTGTGATCCTCCCGCTTCAACAAAACTGATCAAACTCTGGATTGTGGCTCTCCACTCATCCATTTGATCGGCCGCTGGCGGGAATCTCAGCAGGAGTTGGGCTCGCTGTCGGTGTCAAAACTGGCAGACCTCGGGGTAGGGGGTCCCGAACTGTGGATCTAGGATCGATGGTAACAGAGACGATGAGCACGGTGTTTAACCCAGGTTCGGGCCCTCTCTATGGAGGTAAAACCCTACGTCCTGCTCTTGTTTATATTGATGAAGTATCAAGGTACAGAGTTGATCTACCTCGAGATCATATGTTGTGGTCTAAACCCTAGAGGTATGATAAGTAATATCATAATCTATCTATCAACGAGCCTGGCCTCGGCTTATATAATGTACCGGAGGCCTAGGATAACAAGAGTCCTAGTCGGCTACATTGGTGGAGAGGAGTCCTTGTCTTGATCACCAAGTCTTGTGGAATCTTCCTCGTATATGTCATCGGCTATCAGAACTGGCCCATTAGTGAACCGCCACGGGGGTCCTCGGCCCAACCCACTGGTTGGGAGATGACATGGTGAGTACCCCCTAGTCCAGGACACCGTCACTCGCGCCATGGCTTCCGAAGCAGTGCTTGGCATAGACGATGATGCAAACCGTGACGTTTCTTGACTCCTGATGGTACAAGCAGTGGCAGCACCGTGTTCTCATCGCCGCGAGCCGGCCGCCGCGATGACATGGTGGAGAGAAGGGTGCGCCTGGGGGTTGATGACCCTGTTTAGCGCTTCGTCTTGGTTACCCTGCCCTGGGGATGGTGCACGCCCCGTAACTGCGCCCATAGCAGGGACAGCTAGGGGGTCGCGACTCGCACCAGAGCGGGCATTGTCACTGCGGCTGCGCTCTCCAGTGCGGTGGGGAGGTGGAGACTGAACATTCTCCTTGCCCGCGCCTTGTGGAACACGGCCGTCAGGATGCTGCTGGTGTCGCCCTCCCCCGACGTCTTTCGCTCCCACTTCGGCCGCGGGGGGAACGATGACATCGCCGCCTGCGCCGGTCATGTCCCCCACGGAGTCCGTGCCCCCCCAACGCCGCTGCAGCACCCATAGTATCAGTGGCTGCATGTGAGGGGGCCTTCGAGGTGGAAGGGTGAGCTGTTGCGCCGAACTTTTTCTTGGGCGCCATGGACGATGAGGCTATTGATGGGGACGATGATGATGAAGATCGATGTGCTGTTCACAACTCGGGTTCGCGCAACCGATTCCCCCTACCTGGCACGCCAAAGATGTCGTGGTGGAACACGATCACCTATGGGACCATCGTCCCCTTGTGGTTCGGCAGGGGGAGATCACGTTACACAAAGAGCGGAGGCCATGGGACAGCACGGCAGAGGTGACGCTGGTGAGTTTTACCCAGGTTCGGGCTGTTGTGAAGCGTAAAACCCTACTCCTGCTTTGGTGGATTGAAGAGAGGACCGTGGTGGTCGCATAGTGCTCGAGCCCGGCAAGGTCGCCTCGGGGGGAGCAGCTACGTGCGTATGAGTGTACAAGGGCCCGAATCCTTTCTTAGGTTGCCATGGCCCTCCTTTTATAGGCTAAGGGGTTACCACAGTGGCAAAACTGTCCTTATCTACTGATTAGATAGCCAACAGTGCTATCATACCTAACTCTGGCAGTTAGGACAAAGTGCATTAAATGCACTGCTAGGTGTCACGCTGTGGATGCAGCCCAGCAAGCCTGTCGCGCCGCTTAACCATCTTCCACCTGTCTGCATGACACACCTCTGGAAGGGTGTCATATGGAGGGGATCTCCATTCCAAATGGCTGCCACATGCCAAATGACATCCACTTAATCACTTGGGGGCTCGACACCGCACTGATAAGTGACTTGCGTCGCTGTGCGGTGGAGCGGTGGAGTCTTGGTGGGGAGATCCGCCCTTGGCGCCCCCGATAAGCCTGCCGGGGGTGATCTCGGCACTTGTCCTTAGTGCGGCCTCGACCTGACCAGGCTCGCCTGCCCGGTAAGGGAGGTCTTTCCTTAGTGGCATCTTGTTCCCTTGGCTTGTCTTGGTCTTCTTGATCCGCCCTTTGATTCCTCAAAGAGCTATCTCTCTGGTTTGGCCTTGTCTTAGAAGCTTGGTGCTATTGTATCTTCACTATTGCGCCTGTGTACAGTCTGGGCAACATACGTGAAGGTTTGTTGCACCGACAGATACCTTGATTTCACAACTGAGGGAAATACTTACGGTAGCTGTGCTGCATCATCCCTTCCTCTTTGGGGAAATAACGACGCAGTCTCAAGCCACATCACACGACGGCGAGCACGCTCGGGTGAGCTCCCATTCGCGAGAGAGAGACGAAGGGAGAGAATGAGAGGTTTGGGTTCGTCCACGGGGTCGGGGTGGGTCTTATCCTTGTCAGGGCATTGATGGACGAATGACACGAGTAGATCAGGCGCTTGGACGGCGCACGCGCGTGCTTGGCGCCATGGTGTCTACCTCTGTCCAGAGGTAAGGGAAAGGCCCTGCCAGGCTGGGCCACAGTGCACTGTTGCACTTAGGCCCAGTTGCATAGTAACATTTGGTTCTTTTTCATTGTCCTTTTCTATTTTATTTCTAGCTTCTGTTTTGCATTACTTTTCACACCATTTGACTTTTGTAAAATGTGGAACCTGGTCACATAATTAACTTGCAATATTTAGCACTGCCACAAAAAGTTTCAGGATTATTTGAATCCATTTGAATTTGGTTTAATTAGAAATGATTTAAAAGAGGCTATTTAGGCACTGTTTTTTGGATGATAGGTCCAAAAAGAGCAAACAAGTGATATTGTTTTCCCTAACCTTATTTACATATGGATTACTTACAAAGTTATGAACTATTTTGCTTGCAAGTTTGAAGATGTAATTATTTTCCTTGCATTTTACATTTGAATTTGAATGTTGGATTAATACCTAAATTCAATTTAATTAAAATGATCATGATGACATGGCACATTAGCATGTGGTCACTATAGCTAACCACTGGGGGTGTGATACGTCTCCATCGTATCTACTTTTCCAAACACTTCTTCTCTTGTTTTGGGCTCTGATTTGCATGATTTGAATGAAACTAACCCGGACTGACGTTGTTTCAGCAGAACTACCATCGTGTTGTTTTTGTGCCGACGAAGCTCCACTGACCCTAATCTCAAGCCTATAAATTCAGATTTTCTGAGAAAAAAATAAGGAGAGGAAATTTCATCGCGTTTCACGGTATGGAGCCGCCGCCACCTCCTGTTCTTCATCGGGAGGCCAGATCTGGAGTCCGTTCAGGGCTCCGGAGAGGGGGGTTCATCGCCATCGTCATCATCAACCATCCTCCATCACCAATTTCATGATGCTCACCACCGGGTGTGAGTAATTCCTTCGTAGGCTTGCTGGACAGTGATGGGTTGGATGAGATTTATCATGTAATCGAGTTAGTTTTTCTAGGGCTTGATCCCTAGTACCCACTATGATTGAGACTGATGTTGCTATGACTTTGCTATGCTTAATGCTTGTCACTAGGGCCCGAGTGCCATGATTTCAGATCTGAACCGTTTATGTTTTCACCAATATATTTGTGTTCTTGATCCTATCTTACAAGTTGTATGCACCTATTACGTGCTATGAACCACATACCCCAAGGGGAAAATAATTGGAATTCTTTCCGGTGATTACCATAGTTTGAGGAGTTCATGTATTCACTATGCGATAATGCTTTGTTCTGGTTCTCCATCAAAAGGAGGCCTTAATATCCATTAGTTTCCTTATGGGCCCCGCTGCCACGGGAGGATAGGACAGCAGATGTCATGCAAGTTATTATCATAAGCATGTATGTCTATATACGAAATACATGCCTACATTATATTGATGAATTGGAGCTAGTTCTGTGTCGCCCTAGCTTATAACTGTTGCATGATAAATGTTATCCAACATAATTATCCATCACCGATCCAATGCCTACGAGTTTTTCAAATACTTCCCTTGTTAAGTTACTACTGCTGCTGTTGCTAGTGTCACAAATGCTACAAAACTATTACTGCTACTGTTACCGTTACCGTTGTTACCACTACTACTGCTATCAAACTATCATATTACTGTGCTACTGATCACTCTACTGCAGATATTTAGTCTCCAGGTGTGGTTGAATTGACAACTCAACTGCTAATACTTGCAAATATTCTTTGGCTCCCCTTGGGTCGAATCAATAAATTTGTGTTGAATACTCTACCCTCAAAAACTGTTGCGATCCCCTATACTTGTGGGTTATCAAGACCTTTTTCTGGCGCCATCGCCGAGGAGCATAGCTCTATTTGCTGAGTCACTTGGGATTTATATCTATTGATCACTATGAAGAATCTGAAGGATGATAGAACCAAGACCGCTCCCTCTAAGATGAGGGGAGGTAAGGAACTGTTATCTAGCTCTACACTTGATTCACCTTCTGTTTTGAGTAAGCTTGCGATACCACCACCTGTTATTAATTCTGATATGTCACAAGTAATTGATGATGCTACTTCTGCTATGAATGATGCTATTGATGATGCTAGTACTTTGCTTGATGATACTGTGCCACTAGGTGAATTTCTTGATGAACAACTTGCTAAAGTTGAAGAATTTGAAAATGTTGAAACCGATAAAATTATTGAAACTGAAAATTATGAAACACCCATTCGACCAAGCTCTCCTAGATATGAATTGCATAAGATACCTGAGGGTTATGTTATGGAAGGAGAGGTAGCTAGGGAATTTCTTGCTTGTAATGATAGAGATGATCTTAAGAAATTACTATGCAAGCTGAAAGAGAAATCTTTGAATGCTAGAATGAAATGTGATCCTCTATTTGCTACTTCACCTATCTTTGTTATTAATAAGGATTATGAATTCTCTGTCGATCCGGAATTAATTACTGTGGTTGAATCTGATCCTTTCCATGGTAATGAAACTGAAACCATTGTGGCACATCTTACTAAATTAAATAATATAGCCACCCTATTTGCTCATGAGGGAAAAATTCGCTATTACTATATCCTCAAGTTATTTACTTTCTCGTTAAAGGGTGATGCTAAGATATGGTTTAATAATCTTGCTCCTGGTTGTGTGCGTAGTCCCTAGGATATGATATATTACTTCTCTAAAACATATTATCTTGCTCATAAGAAACAAGCTGCCTTACCGGAAATATTTAATTTTGTGCAAATTGAAGAAGAGAATCTCCCTCAAGCTTGGGGGAGGCTTCTCCAATTAATTAATGCATTGCCTGATCATCCTCTCAAGAAAAATGAAATACTTGATATCTCTTATAATGGACTAACGGATGCTTCTAGGGACTACCTAGATAGTTGTGCTGGTTGTGTTTTTAGGGAATGAACTGTTGAACAAGCTGAAGAATTATTGAATAATATGTTGAAGAATGATAATGATTGGACACTTCCTGAACCACCACCTAAACCAACTCCGAAGAAGAGACATATTCTATTTCTCGGCCCTTAAGATATGCAAGAGGCAAAGAAATCTATAAAAGAAAAATGTATTAAAGCTGAAGATGTTAAGAATTTACCAACCATTGAAGAAATACATGGTCTTGACATACCGACACAGGTAGTAGAGGTAAATTCTCTTATAAGATTTGATGAAGGAGATATTCCTTATAATAAACTTCCTAGTCAATGCATGTATTGTCGGGGTACACAAACAGGGGTGTATGTTTCCCCTGACTTGTGCACGGACGAAGGGCCTCCTCCCCGGCAACCAAGGCCAAGCCATAGAAGTAGCTCTCAGTGAGCAGATCAAGAAGACCAAGAATAAGCAAGACAGAAGAATATCACCTTGGGAAGGCCTCCCTTGCCAGGAAGGAGAGCCTGGCCGGGTCGAGGCCACCCCAGGGGCAAGTCCAAGATTTCCCCGGCAAGCTTGCCGGGTCCGCCAGGGGCGGGGGCCCCCGACAAGACACCACTGCTCCACCGCACAGCGACGCAAGTCACTTATCAGTGCGGTGTCGAGCCCCCAAGTGATTAAGTGGCCTCTGCTAAGTACGTGGCGGCCCGTCGGAAGACAAGACTTATCCAAGTGACACCCGTCCAGAGGCGTGTCAAGATGATAAGCAAGAGATGATTAAGCGGCTAGGCAAGCCTGCCGGGTTTCGCCCTCAGCGTGACACCTAGCAGTGCATTTAATGCACTTTGTCCTAACTGCCAGAGTTAGGTACGATAGCTCTGTGGGCTATCTAATCAGTAGATAAAGACTGTTTTGCCATTGTGGTTACCCCTTAAGCTATAAAAGGAGGTCCAAGGCGACCTAGCAAAGAATTCGGACCCTCACACACTTGTACACGCGTAGTTGCTCTCCCCGAGGCCACCTTGCCGGGCTTGAGCGCTCCACGTTCGTTGGGTTCCTCCATCAATTCCACCAAAGCAAGAGTAGGGTTTTACACCCACGACGGCCCGAATCTGGGTAAAAACCACCAGCATCACCGCCGTCGTGTTGTTTTCATGGCTTCTGCTCTTTGTGCAATGTGATCCCCCCTTGCCGAACCACAAAGGGGCTCGTGGCCCCATAGGTGATCGTGATCCCCCATGACATGTATGAATTTGACAATTACATTATTAAGCAAGATCATTTTAATGCATATGTTATGAAACAATTGAAACATAATGCCGACATGATTGATGGCTTGAGTGACTTGTTATTACGAATTGTTAATGATGTCAAAGGTGTAGGTAAACATGCTTCCATGGTCCAAACCCAACTAGAACAAGTTGCTAAATCTCAAAGTGATTTGCTCATTGAAATGAATAATAATATGAATGATCATGATGTTAGAGTAATGACTAGAGGAGGTAGAATGACTCAGGGGCCACTTTATCCTAAAGGCCACCCTAAAAGAATTGAACAAGACTCTCAAAGAATTAATGATGATGCACCTAGTCCATCTAAAAAGAAAAAGAAAAAGAAAAATGATAGGACTTTGCATACCTCTAGTGAACCCAAGGTAGAAAAACCTTCGGAAGATAGTAATGATGCTTCTATTTCTGATGATGACACACAATCTGGTAATGAACATTCACCTAGTGATAATGATAATGATAATAATGATGTACGTGTAGAGGCTCAACCAGACAACACTAAAGAACCTGATAATGATGTTGAAATAGAACCTGTTGTTGATCTTAATAACCCACCTCCTAAAAATAAATGTTATGATAGGAGAGATTTGATTGCTAGAAAACATGGTAAAGAAAGAGAACCATGGGTTCAGAAACCCATGCCCTTTCCTCCTAAACCATCTAAGAATAAGGATGAGGAAGAATTTGAATGCTTTGCTGAAATTCTTAGGCCAGTCTTTTTGCGTACTCGTTTAACTGATATTTTGAAGATGGCCCCATATGTTAAATATATGAAAGATATTGTCACAAATAAAAGAAAAATACCTAAAGCTAAAATCTCCACCATGATTTCTAATTATTCTTTTAAGTATGGAGTACCTAAGAAACTAGGAGATCTAGGAATACCAACTATACCATGCTCCATTAAAAGAGATTATGTCAAGACTTCTTTATGTGATTTGCGAGCTGGTGTTAGTGTTATGCATTTCTCTTTATATAAAAGACTTGATTTGAATAAACTCACACCTACTCAAATATCATTCCAAATGGCTGACAAATCAACTGGCATACCTATCGGTATTTATGAGAACGTGCCCATTGTAGATGCAAATGTTACTATCTTAACAGACTTTGTTATACTTGATATGCCCGAGGATGACAACATGTCAATTATCCTTGGTAGACCCTTTTTGAATACTGCAGGGGCTGTTATTGATTGCAACAACAGAAAGGTCACTTTTCATATCAATGGTAATGAGCATACGGTGCACTTCCCGAAGAAACAATTTCAAGTGAATGGTATTAATGTTTTTGAAAAGACTCCGACAATTACTATCGGAAGTTTTCAACTCCCTCTCCCTACTGTTAAAAAGAAATATGAAACTCTTATTATTGGGGAGATGCATATCCCCATTGAGGTAACCTAGTGTTATACGAAGATTCTTCGGTTTCATGTTACTCGGAAATAGTTTGTTAATAAGACTTGATCAACCTTATTAATGGATTCTTTTTTAGGGGCATGTGGTCGATGAATTTAGTAAGCACAACCTTATGTACTTACTTTTTTATCTCTATTATTTTTAGTTAAATGCAATAAAATGCCATGATTATCCTATTTTCCGAATTATCCATGCAACAGTGACGAAGTTCATCTGGTTGCTGACGAATTTGGTTAGGCTGAGGAGTTAGGAGTTTGCTAGTGCAATCGGCCTACCGTGAGGAAATTGAGTGCCTCGACGAATTTGAGAGTTCAAATTCCGACCGTTGCTGCGCCGCGGGCCAGCTGTCGGCTGGATCATTATCCTAATAACGATCAAATCAGAGAAGGGCATTTATGGCAATTCATGTCAGTTGCCTCTGGCTATAAATAGCCACCCCCCACAACCACTTGTTGGTTGGCTGCTTCGAGAGAACTTGACACTTTTCATTCGAGAGCAACCCATCCTCTAACGACTTTGACAGAATCCCAAGTGAGGAAACACCCAGAGCCAAAGTGATTGAGCATCACTAAAGAGATTGATCTGTTTGATCTGACGCCTGTTACCTTTGAAGACTGTCATTCTTCCATACGGTTAGGCGTCAAGTTCTGAGTACACCAAGAGTCATTGTTGTGTGCTGGTGAACAAGTCTGTGAAGGTTTTGGAAGTCTACCTTGAAGACTTACCATGAGTGAGTGGGCGAGACTAAGTGACCTTAGCTCAAGAGGAATATGGTGAGGACTATGTGTCCTCTGAGTTGCGACTCAGCCGCCTCAACCAGACGTACAGTTGATGCAGCAACTAGAACTGGTCTACCAAATTGATGTGTCTTCACCGAGCCAACCTGGTTTCAAATTCCTCACCCTCTCCTACATTATTCTGCTACTAAAGAATTTGTGATCTATCTTCTGATGAATTTGAACTAAAGAAGTTCATCATGCTATCTTTCATTTCCTCCGTTCATATTCTTCATGCTAGTATGATTGTATGGTTGCATGTTCTTCACTCTTACGTATCCTATGTGCTTGTACTCTGATTCTGTGATGACTTAGTTTCCTTTGCTTTTCTATTTCTTCACTCTGATCTTCGTCAAATTCTTCAGAGTTTGACAAATTTCTAAAAATCTCCCATTCACCCCCCCCCCCTCTGGGAGTTAACCTGCACTTTCACTCCTGAACATAGCATACAGTGGGTAAACAAATTACTGTTGGGCAATTGATAGAAAAACGCATAGTTATGACGATATCCAAGGCAATGATCATGTATATAGGCATCATGTTTGAGACAAGTAGACTGACTCCTGCCTGCATCTACTACTATTACTGCACACATTGACCGCTATCCAGCATGCATCTAGAGCATTAAGTTCATAAATAATGGAGTAACGCCTTAAGCAAGATGACATGATGTAGATAAAGTACACCCAATTAATATGAATAAACCCCATCTTTTTATCCTTAATTTCAACGATACAAGTACGTGTCATGTCCCTTTCTGTAACTAGGATTGAGCAGCGCAAGATCGAACCCATCACAAAGCACCTCTCCCATTGCAAGATAAATCAATCTAGTTGGCCAAACCAAATGGATAGATCGGAGAGAAATACAAAGCTATAATAATCATGCATAAAAGAGTTTAGAGAAGACTCAAATAATATTCATGGATAATCTGATCATAAACCCACAATTCATCGGATCCCAACAAACACACTGCAAAAAAGGATTACATGGAATAGGTCTCCAAGAACATTGAGGAGAACATTGTATTGAAGATCAAAGAGAGAGAAGAAGCCATCTAGCTACTAGCTATGGACTAGTAGGTCTATGGTAACCTACTCACACATCATTGGAGGGGCAGCAAGGTTGATGTAGAGGCCCTCTGTGATTGATTCCCCCTCCAGCAGAGTGCCGGAAAAGGTCTCCAGATGGGATCTGCGAAGAACAGAAACTTGCGGCGGCGGAAGAGGTGCTTTGTGATGGGTTCGATCTTGCGGTGCTTATTCTCAGTGACAGAAGGAGACATGACACACATGTATCGTTGCCTTTAAGGATAAAAAGATGGGGTCTATTCCTACATGAATAGATCTTGTCTACATCATGTCATCGTTCTTATTGCATTACTCCGTTTTTGCATGAACTTAATACACTAGATGCATGCTGGAAAGTGGTCGATGTGTGGAGTAATAGTAGTAGATGCAGGCAGGAGTCGGTCTACTAATCTTGGACGTGATGCCTATATACATGATCATTGCCTTGGATATCGTCACGATTATTTGCTTTTCTATCAATTGCCCAACAGTAATTTGTTTACCCATCGTATGCGATTTTATCGAGAGAAGCCACTAGTGAAATCTACGGCCCCCGCATCTATTTCCTATCATATTATTTTCAGATCTATTATTCCAAAAACCCAAAAATACCTTGCTGCACTTTTTCTTATTTATTTTATTTTGTGTTTTTGTCAGATCTATTTATCAAATCTCATACAATTTTATCTATCTCAATGCCGAGGAGGGATTGACAACCCATCTTACGCGTTGGGTTGCAAGTATTTTTTATTTGTATGCAGGTGATGTTTACATAGTGTTGCTTGGTTCTCCTACTGGATTCATAACCTTGGTTTCATAACTGAGGGAAATACTTACCGTTGATGTGCTACATCATCCTCTCCTCTTCGGGGAAATACCAACGCAGATACAAGCAATCAGGGGGCGCCCCCTCCTCTCCATATATAGGTGGAGGGGTGTGGTGACCATACCTCCAAGCCCTAGGGGTGCACCAAGGGGGAGGAGTTGGACTCCTAGTCCAATTCCCTCCTTTTCCATACACAGGTGGACTTTCCACCTCTCCCAAGCCACATGGGCCTTGAGGGACTTGTGCGCCTGGCCCAATAAGGCCAGGGCGCCTCCCCTCAGCCCATGCTGACCCTTGGGACGTGGTGTAACCCTTGGTGGATTTCCGGACTCCTCCGAAAGTTTCCGGAACCTTCTCGAAGCTTCCCGGTACAATACCGAAAAAAACTGAAACTTTTTCTGTAACCCTGAAAACAACTTTCCATATATAAATCTTTACCTCCGGATCATTTCGGAGCTCCTTGTAACGTCCTGGATCCCATTCGGGACTCCGAACAACATTCGGTCACCAACATGCATATCCCAATATTACTCTAGCATTACCGAACGTTAAGCGTGCAGACCCTATGGGTTCGAGAATCATGTAAACATGACCGAGACACCTCTCCGGTCAATAACCAATAGCAGAACCTGGATGCCCATATTGGTTCCTACATATTCCACGAAGATCTTTTATCGGTTGAACCACGATGTCAAGGATTCGGTTAATCCCGTATGCAATTCCCTTTGTCCGGTGATATGTTACTTGCCCGAGATTCGATCATCGATATCTCCATACCTAGTTCAATCTCATTACCGACAAGTCTTTACTCATTCCGTAATACAAGATCTCATGAGTAACTGATTAGCCACATTGCTTGCAAGCTCTTTACGATGTTGTATTACCGAGAGGGCCCAGAGATATCCCTTCGTCACACGGAGTGACAAATCCTAGTCTCGATCCATGCCAACCCACCAGACACCTTCAGAGATACCTGTAGAGCATCTTTATGATCACCCAGTTACGAAGTGACGTATGATAGCACACAAGGTATTCCTCCGGTATCTAGGCGTTGCATGATCTCATGGTCTTAGGAATAGATACTTGACATGAAGAACGCTATAACAATAAACTTATGTGATACGATCGAATGCTAAGCTTACGGTTTGGTCTTGTCCATCACATCATTCTCCTAATGATGTGATCCCGTTATCAAATGAAAACTCATGTCTATGGTTAGGAAACATTAACCATCTTTGATCAACAAGCTAGTCTAGTAGAGGCTCACTAGGGACATAGTATTTGTTTATGTATTCACACATGTATTTAAGTTCTCGATCAATACAATTCTAGCATGAATAATAAATCTTTATCGTGAACAAGGAAATAAGATAATAACCAATTTATTATTGCCTCTAGGGGATATTTCCAACAGTCTAGAACTTGCACTAGATTCAATAATATATTTTACATAGTAATAAATCTAACACCCATGGAGTCTTGGTGATGATCATGTTTTGCCCGTGGAAGAAGTTTAGATTCATACGGATCTGAATGAAACTCTTCTTGTCATTTTTCATACTAAACTGCTTTAGTATCTTGTAAATATGTATTTTGGATAATCCCGATTAGACACTACTATCTCCATTGATTATTATGCCTAATTCCAAGACTATATTGCCTAAGTACTTCACTGAAAAACTAGTTTTAATAAAGTCTTAATTTGTGTCAAGAAATTTATATAATTTCCAATCAACAATATGGCATGCACACACATTGTTTAGAAATATTATCATTATCCTACTTACTTTCTTGTAAATACAAGCATCTTTGCTTTCCTTGATGAAATCAAATTATTTGACCATTTCATCAGAACAAAGATTCCAACTCCATTATGCTTGCTTCAGTCCATTATAGGATCTCTTGAAGTTTGCACACTTACTAGCATCCTCTGGATTGGCAAAATTACCTTGGACATTATCACAGATACAACCTTGTTTCTATTCTCATCTCATGGAAATCATTTTGACATCCATCTATTATATCTCATAATTGAAATACTTAGTAATTGCTACTTTAACCCAAATTGGCTATAAGTATTCCTATTACGAGACAATCTCGTCATAGTCAATTCCTTGATCTTGTCATAAACTATTTGTAACAAGTCAAACATTATAAACATTTTTATCTTTGTCATTTTATAGATCCATCACTATATTTTAGAATTCAAGTCTTCCGGAGGGTCAGTCAAGTTCTAAACTTGAATTATGTATATGGATACTATCTTGGATTATTTTGGCATATAGCCAATTACGGAGTTAGGGCCCATCAACGCTTCTCTATGTATTATAGGTTCATTGTTTTTCCAACAATATATCGTCTGCACACCATGAAGGTTTGCACGAGTTTGCCCAACCTATATAGTTCAGTTGCAAGTTCGACCTATGTCTCTACATCTTATGTAGAGGCTTCCATATAAGTCGCAGTAGGAAATTTTAGAACCAATTCTAGCGTTTCTTTTCTTTGACCTGATTATGAAGATTTTGTAATCTCGTCGAGTTGCACTTCCTCCCACTCACTACTTTGTAGAAAACATTTTCTTCAAAATTTACCGCACAATGTGGCAAAATACTTTGCCTCAGTGTAGTGATAGAGAAATACCCAACTATTTGGGATAACCTAAAAAGTAGCACTTTATCTGACTTGGGACATAAAATCGTAAACACTTTTACTTATGCCTTATATTCCAAAATGTTAATAAAAGACCAAATGGTTTGTCCTGCCATACCATATCTTATATGGCATCATTTCTCTTGGGGAATGTTGCATGAAAATCAAAAAAAATCCTACGAACACCTAAGATCTATCTAGGGGAAGCATGGCAACGAGAGGGGAGAGTGTGTCTACGTACCCCCGTAGACCGTTAAGTGGAAGCATATATCACACGGTTGATGTGGTCGTACTCGTCACGATCCAATCGCGGTCCAAACCGATGAAGTACCGAATGGACGGCACCTTCGTGTTTAGCACACGTACAGCTCGATGACGTCTCCTCCTCCTTGATCCAGCAAGCGAGGGAGGAGAAGTAGATGGGATCGCCGGCAGCATGACAGCATGACGGTGATGGTGGTGGAGTGATTCCGGTAGGGCTATGTGGCGCCCCCGGCTCAATCGTACACTAATCATGCACGCAAACGTGTACGATCAAGATCAGGGACTCACGGGAAGATATCACAACACAACTCTAAAACATAAATAAGTCATCCAAGCATCATAATACAAGCCAGGGGCCACGAGGGCTCGAATACAAATGCTCGATCATAGACGAGTCAGCGGAAGCAACAATATCTGAGTACAGACATAGGTTAAACAAGGTGCCATAAGATGGCTAGCACAAACAGGGATACAACAGATCGAACAGGCGCAGGGCCTCCTGCCTGGGATCCTCCTAACTACTCCTGGTCGTCGGCGTCCTGGACGTAGTAGTAGGCTCCGCCCTGGTGGTAGTAGTCGTCGTAGGTGGCGTCTGGCTCCTGGGCTCCAACATCTGGTTGCGACAACCAGCAAGAAGGGAAAGGGGGAAAGGAGGGGGAAAGCAACCGTGAGTACTCATCCAAAGTACTCGCAAGCAAGGATCTATACTACATATGCATGGTATATGTGTAAAGAGGCAATATCGGTGGACTGAACTGCAGAATGCCAGAATAAGAGGGGGATAGCTAGTCCTGTCGAAGACTACGCTTCTGGCAGCCTTCGTCTTGAAGCAATAGAAGAGATTAGTTGGAGTTTAACCAAACAACAACGTAAAGCATAATCCTACCCGTCGATCCTCTCGTCGCCACCATGCGAGAGAGCGACCACTGGGTTATATCTGTCACTTGTAAGGGCGTGTTTTATTAAGTATCCATTTCTAGTTGTCATGAGGTCGGAATACAACTCCGGGTCGTCCTTTTACCGAGGGACACGGCTATTCGAATAGATAAACTTCCCTGCAGGGGTGCACCACATATTCCCCAACACGCTCGATCCCCTTTGGCCGGACACACTTTCCTGGGTCATGCCCGGCCTCGGAAGATCCACACGTCGCAGCCCCACCTAGGCTCAACAGAGAGGTCAGCACGCCGGACTAATCCTAGGCACTCTGGGGTCTGGGCCCATCGCCCAGTGCGCTCCTGCACGTTGCGTACGCGGCCGCGAGCAGACCTAGCAACCCACACGATCACGGCGGTTACGTTAACGCGGTCCAACACGGCGCGCGCCGCTCAGTCGCTGACGTCAAGAAGGCTTCAGCTGATACCACGACGCCGGGATACCCATAACTACTCCCGCGTAGTTGGTTAGTGCGTATAGGCCAGTGGCCAGACTCGGATCAAATATCCAATCTCGTTAAACGTGTTATTATGAGATCACCGCGGACGACGACCAGGGCCAGGCCCACCTCTCTCCTAGGTGGTCACAACCTGCCCTGCCGCTCCACAACAAAGAGTCACTTAGGGGGCCGTCGAGAAGGCCAATCCTTTCAGCCCCCGTTCGTGAATCACCTGCGGGTGCTCCACGAGCCGACCCGACTTTAGTATCCATCTGATGTCACATGTAATAAGTAGTATTCATATCCGCAATCGCCACCCGTGGCGAGCACGGCCCAATAATGTAGCATAGCAGACAGACGAGAATGTAGGGCCACTGATGACAAACTAGCATCCTACACTAGGCATTTAGGATTGCAGGTAAGGTATCAACAACAGTAGCAACAATGACAGGCTATGCAGCAGAATAGGATTAACCGAAAGCAGTAACAGGCTACACTACTCTAATGCAAGCAGTATAGAGAAGAATAGGCGATATCTGGTGATCAAGGGGGGGGCTTGCCTGGTTGCTCTGGCAAGTAGGGGTCGTCAACAACGTAGTCGGTCGGGGCACCAGCAGCTGCGTCGGTCTCGTAGTCTACCGAAGAGAAGAGGGGGAAGAAACAGTAAACACACGGCAATAATGCAACAGGGATGCATGACATGTCTAAACGCAGGGCCAGGGTGATATACAGCCTAACTAAGCGATTTAGTTAATTTAGGAATTTATTCGGATTTATTTAATTAGGGTTGGACACTATTCATTTATCGAAATCGGTCTAATTGTTCAACGTTCTCATAGCTGCGGGCATCTGACGGGAATACGGAGGATGTATTCGGGCTCGTATCGCCGTTCTGAGCAAGTTTCATGTATAAAATATTTTCATCGGAGTTACGGTTTAAAAGATATGATTTTCTAAAGTTTTTATTAATTTCTGAAATTTTAATTAATTATTTAATTCAACATTATCCGAAACAGTGATTGATGACGTCAGCATGACATCATGCTGACGTCAGCAGTTAATTAAGTTAATTACTAATTACTGTTTAATTAACACTAATTAGTTAATTAGATTAACCTAATCAGGATTAATTAACTAATTAATTAATTAATTATTTTAATTATTTATTTTTATTTCTTATTTTTATTTGGGTCATGGGCCCCACTGGTCAGTGGACCAGGGGCGGACACGTCCGGGGCGTGCCCCTTTTGGGACCGGACATGTCCGGTTGCCCAAAGGGGAGCACGGGCGGGCGGGGTAGCGAAGGGGGCGGCAAGGGGAGAAGGAGAGACGAAAGCGGAGGAGGAAGGAGGCGGTGCGCCGGTGGGTGCGAGTGACGAGAACAGGGAGGAAGAGCGGATGGCCTGAGCAGGCAGAGCGGCGGGTGACGCGGAGCGAAGAGGGGGCCGGAGCGGGTCGAGGCGAGCGGGACGGGCGCGGGAGAACGGCGTCAGGGGGGCGCGAGGACGGGGAGGCACGGGTGGTCGCGGCAGTGGCGGCGCGGATGCGTGCGCGGCGAGGTGCGGGAGCAGAGAGGGGGGAAGAGGCCCGAGGCTCACCGTGATCCATAGGGACGGGGCAGCGGGGGGTCGGGGCGATCGACGGGGACGACGGCGACGGAGACGAGGTGCAGGCCGGCGGGGAGGCGCGGGCTCCGGGCGGCGCGAGGTCGTCGCGGCGTCGGGCGACGGGATCGGGGGTTTGCCCCGATCCAGATCCAGTCGAGGGAGGGGCGACCGAGCGAGGCGGCTGGTGGGGAAGAGGAGAGGGACGGGGAACGTGGGGGGGGCGGGGTGGGTGGGAGGGGGGGGGGGGGGCGGGGAGCGGGTGGGGGATAGATAGGGGGGGGGGGAGGAGAAAGGAGGGGGGGATGCTAGGGTGCGGGGGTGGGGGGTGGCCGGCTATGTAGGCGCGGCTGGGCCGGCCTGGCGGCCCGGTGGCTTGCTGGGCGAGGCCCAGTTGGGGGGGGGGGGGTTCCTTTATCCTTTTCTGTTTCTTTTTCCTTTTCTTTATTCTCTTTTCTCTACTGTTAAATGTCTAGGCCCCAAATGGCTTTTGTAAAAATTGTGACTATTCATAAATACCAGTGCATTATTCCCTAACACCTAAAATTAGTTTGGACAAAACATAATTCCATACTTATTTCAGATTTAATAAATGGTTATTAAATATTATCTTTATCCACTGTTTGAGGTTGTTCGAGTCACTTATCCAATTCCAATGATGTTGGTTTCAATTTTAGAATAGCCTCTGGAATATTTGTTACTTATCTGACATTTTAGTTTCTATGTTGGACAACTTTTATATTCCACTTTCATTTAAATTTGAATTTGGCTTAGGAGTTGAAATGCAATATGATGCTAATGATGATTATGCACTATTAATCATGATGACATGGCCTCATCAAAAGGGTGATCACTGTAGCTTAATACAGGGGGTGTTACAGGCTACGCCGAGTGCTACCGAAATAATGAAGACGGAGGAGTTACAAAGTAACGGGAGAGAGAGGGGGGCCTAGGGCTTGTATGTCCTCTTGGGGGTGATACGTCTCCAACATATCTATAATTTTTTATTGTTCCATGTTGTTATATTATCAATCTTGGATATCTTACATTCATTTACTAGCAACTTTATATCATTTTTTGGGACTAACCTATTGACATAGTGCCTAGTGCCAGTTGTTGTTTTTTGCTTGTTTTTTACTTCGCAGAATATCCATATCAAACAAAGTCCAAATGCGATGAAACTTTTTGGAGATTTTTTTCTACCCAAAAGAGACCCAGGGAGCCCAGGAGGTGTACCAGAAGAGGCCCGTGGGGCCCACAAGACACCAAGGCGCGCTAGAGGCCCCAGGCGCGCCCTGGTGCCTTGTGGGGCCCATGGTGATTTTTTCCACCGCCTTGAAGCTCTATAAATACTTAGATATTCCAGAAACCCTAGGGGAGTCAACGAAACATAATTCCAGCCGCCGCAAGTTCCAGAACCACGAGATCCAATCCAGAGCCCTTTTCTAGCACCTTGCCAGAGGGGGAAACGATCACGAAGGGGTTCATCATCCTCATTGGTGCTCCTTCGATGATGCGTGAGTAGTTCATCACAGACCTACGGGTCCATAGGCAGTAGCTAGATGGCTTCTTCTCTCTCTTTGATCTTCAATACAATGTTCTCCTTGATGTTCTTGGAGATCTATTTGATGTAATGACTTTTTGTGGTGTGTTTGTTGGGATCCGATGAATTGCGAGTTTATGATCAGTTCTATCTATGAATATTTTTTGAGTCTTCTCTGAACTCTTTTATGCATGATCTTTATAGCCTCGTATTTCTTCTCTGAAACTTTGGTTTGGTTTGGTCGACTAGATTGATTTTTCTTGCAATGGGAAGAGGTGCTTTGTGATGGGTTCGATCTTGCGGTGCTTATTCTCAGTGATAGAAGGAGACATGACACGCATGTATCATTGCCATTAAGGATAAAAAGATGGGGTCTATTCCTACATGAATAGATCTTGTCTACATCATGTCATCGTTCTTATTGCATTACTCCGTTTTTCCATGAACTTAATACACTAGATGCATGCTGGAAAGTGGTCGATGTGTGGAGTAATAGTAGTAGATGCAGGCAGGAGTCGGTCTACTAATCTTGGATGTGATGCCTATATACATGATCATTGCCTGGGATATCGTCATGATTATTTTCTTTTCTATCAATTGCCCAACAGTAATTTATTTACCCATCGTATGCTATCTTCTCGAGAGAAGCCACTGGTGAAATCTATGGCCCCCGCATCTATTTCCTATCATATTATTTTCAGATCTATTATTCCAAAAACCCAAAAATACCTTGCTCCGATTTTTCTTTACTTATTTTATTTTGTGTTTTTTGTCAGATCTATTTATCAAATATCATACAACTTTATCTATCTCAATACCGAGGAGGGATTGACAACCCCTCTTACGTGTTGGGTTGCAAGTATTTGTTATTTGTGTGTAGCTGTTGTTTACATAGTGTTGCTTGGTTCTCCAACTGGATTGATAACCTTGGTTTCATAACTGAGAGAAATACTTACCATTGTTGTGCTGCATCATCCTCTCCTCTTCGGGGAAATACCAACGCAGATACAAGAAATCAAGGGGCGCCCCCTCCCCTCTATATATAGGTGGAGGGGCGCGGTGGCCAGACCTCCAAGCCCTAGGGGTGCACCAAGGGGGAGGAGTTGGACTCCTAGTCCAATTCCCTCCTTTTCCATACATAGGTGGACTTTCCACCTCTCCGAGGCCACATGGGCCTTGAGGGACTTGTGCGCCTGGCCCAATAAGGCCAGGGCGCCTCCCCTCAGCCCATGCTGACCCTTGGGACGTGGTGTAACCCTTGGTTGGCTTCCGGACTCCTCCAGAAGTTTTTGGAACCTTCTTGAAGCTTCCTGGTACAATACCAAAAAAACTAAAACTTTTTTTGGAACCCTGAAGACAACTTTCCATATATAAATCTTTACCTCCGGACCAATTCAGAGCTCCTTGTGATGTCCTGGATCCCATTCGGGACTCCGAATAACATTCGGCCACCAACATGCATATCCCAGTTGTAACACCCCTTATGTAAACTTCCATATTTGGCAATGTATTCAACCTTGTCATGATCAATCCCAAGTGGTTTCCTCCTTGTTGGTTTCATTTTGGGGTTTTGCTTTGTTTCATATTGCATTATATTGTCATTCTTGTCATATTTCATGTTTGCCATTAATTGTTGCATCATGGCCTCATCATATGTTGCATTGTGCTTGGTGTTATTTTGCATATTCTCATCATCATGTGCATCTTCATGGTATAGTTCATTGCATTGTGGCATGTTCTATGTAGATCCAAGCATCATCTTCCCCCTTCACTCATCACCACCTCTCCTTCTCTTTTCTTTCTTTTTTTGCAAGTGCCATCTTGCCCTCCTCCATAAATGTTCTTCTTCTCCCTATAAATCTTGCTACATGCCTACAACCTCTCTGCAAACTTTCATCTCTTTTGGACTTGGTTTGGTTGGGGTCAAAAATGCCTCAAGTTTGAATCTAACTCAAACTTGGAATATTTTCTTCCCCTAAAAGTTTCCAAACCATTTTTATAATTATGTGCATAAATTCTGGGTCATGGAGATATTTTCATATCTCTCACACCCCTCTCCAATCCCCCTGTGATTTTCATTCTTATTTTCTGCTTGAGGTAAAGTAAAATGGAAGAGCAGCAGCAGCAGGCGTGCAGCCCAGCAGCAGACCAGCAGCCACCTGGGCCTCGGCCTCCAGGCCGGCTCATCTAGCTCCGCCCGCAACCCATCTCAGCCCCGCGAGCTCGCCCCTCTTTCCTTTTCTCACCCACGCGCGCGCCAACCCCCGCTAGCCTCCAGCCACGTGGAGACTCTGACCCCGCTAGTCAGCGCCTCCCTGTAGCACCGCACCCACCTTTTCCCTCTCCTCTCGCCTTCGCCATGGGGACCGCGAGCACGAGCGCGACGGCGTGCTCCGCCAGCTCGCCCTCGCCCCTTTTAACCCCCCACTCCGTGTCCACCGAACCCCTAGGGTTTCCCTCTTTCCTCCTCTGCCGCCGCCAGGCCACCTAACCCACCAGATCCGCCAATTCCACCGCGTCCCGAGCGCATCCGAGCGCGCGGCCTCGTCGCCGGCGTGCTCACCGTCGACCTTCGCATCGCCAAGCCTGTCCAGCTTCTTCCCCGTCGTCGACTACGTCCCCGACGTCGACTACACGGAGCCGAGGACCCGCCGCTGCGTCGTCTTCTTCCTCGTCTTCGACTCCGGCCACCGCACGTGTTCGATCGCCGCCGTCGCCGTCTTCGTCCACTTCACGACAATCCGAGCACCCCATTGTGTTCGTGGTGAGCTTTCTCACCTCACCGACCCATTCTCCCTCTCATTAGCTCGCTCCGTCGTAGTTGCCATGGCTGCCCGAACTCATCGCCGTCAGGCCTCGTCTCCGGCGAGGACCCCGACCTTTCTCGTCGTGCCTGTATTGTCCGCCGAGTTCCCCTCCTCGCGTAGAGTTCCCTGTAGAAGCCGCGCTGCATTTCGCCCTCGGGGACGTCTTGGACGAGTCCGTCGCCGCCGGCTCTGTCACTCGTCGCCGGCGTCGCCTCCGTCGACGTCTGGTGCGACCAGTTGCTCCCGCGCGTGCGGGATCCTCCCGCGAACCTTATGCGCGTCTCCGCCGCTCCTTTTGGCCACCGGAGACCACTCCAGCGAGCTCCTCCGCCGCTCTGCGCCCGAGCCGGCCCACTCCTCTGCTTTCCTCTGTTTGGAGGCCAGCCACCCAGCCACTGCCACGTGGGACCCACGGGCCCCACTGCGCAGCCTTACACGTGGCCGACCCCCACCAGCCAGTCACACACGCCTCGGCGCGCCCTCACACAGGACACGTGGGACCCGCGGGCCCACTTGTCATCCTCTCGGGATCTGTCTCTAGCCAAATCAAGCATATCGTCCATTTTGGGCCTTTCCAATTCGGGCCTTTCCTTATCTGGCAAGTTCAGATCGGGACATATCCATTTAGGGTTTTTTTTCCTTTTTCGGTATATTCCATTTTGGGCAGTATTTTGTTTTGCAGAATTGTGGGGATTTTTCTACTACAACCTAGACATATTATATATGTTTTTGGGGTAGAAAAATCCCACCAATCTAGTGGTGGCATTATTTTCTGCATTTGAGCAAGTTTGGGCACATGTTATTTTACATCATGATGCTGTTATGTCTTTTACATGTATATTCATGCATATATGCTATGGGGTAGTTTTGCACATGAACATGCTCTTCATCATGCCTACTACATGCTAGAATTTGTTTCATGCCATGATATTCCTTGTATTGAGTTAAACATGCTTGCAAAGATGCTATCATGAATCTGTTTCTGCCATGCCATGAATTCTGCCAAGTCTGTAATACTGTGATCATTTGCATTTTGCCATGCTGTTTTAGTCATGATCCAGGGGTTACTAGCAGTAGCTCAGTGTTCATGATTTGTAGAGCTTCACCAGTACTTCACTGCCATGTCTTTTTTTTACATGTTTGGGTGCTCTAGCATATTTTTATGTTCCATCTCAAGTGCCATGTTGCTGTTAATCACAGTTTTGCATTGTATCTTGTTTTGCTCGTCATTTGCAAACCGTGCATCCATTTCCGGTGATCTTCATATCGATTTCATCCGAAATATCCTAATCTATCCAGTGGCATGCTTGGTTTGCCAAGATAGTGCCATGTCCATCTTTCCCCTCCGGAGCACCCATATGCATTGCACATCATATCTTGCATTCCATGCCATGTCTTGCATCATGTTGCTTGCGCATTGCACCGTGATTGATTATTGTTCCGTTGCTTGTGTTCTTGCTTTGGGTAGAGCCGGGAGACGAGTTTGAGAATGAGGATCCTGTCGAGTACGTTTCCGAGGAGCAAGGATTCGATACCTCTTAAAACATTGCAGGCAAGATGATCATTACCCCCGATATCACTTCTATCTTTGCTTGCTAGTTGTTCGTTCTATCGCTATATCGCGCTACCTACCACTTGTTATATAGCCTCCCAAATTTGCCATGTCAAGCCTCTAACCCACCTTCCTAGCAAACCGTTGTTTGGCTATGTTACCGCTCTTGCTCAGCCCCTCTTATAGCGTTGCTAGTTGCAGGTGCAGTGCAGGTTGTTCCATGTTGGAACATGGACATGTTGGGATATCACAATATCTATTATATTTAATTAATGCATCTATATATTTGGCAAAGGGTGGAAGGCTTGGCCTTTTGCTCGGTGTTTTGTTCCACTCTTGCCGCCTTAGTTTCCGTCATACCGGTGTTATGTTCCTTGAATTTTGCGTTCCTAACACGGTGGGGTGTTATGGGCCCCCCTTGTTTCTTCGTCTAAAGTCAAGCTTTCCCGAGGAGATCCAACTTTGGTTTTACCATTTGCCTAATAACAACTAAAACTTGCATAGGGAGTAATTAACCCGAGGATACTTAATCAACCCCCGGGCCAGTGCTCGACATGAGTGTTGGTCCACCTACCTAGCAGTCGGCGGTGCCGCCTCGGGGCATCTCGATGGTTTTCGGCTATCGTCCACTTCGCATAGACGGATGAGTCTGTAGATAGAGAGCACGCGGCTCTGGACATGGATCTGACTCACCGGGAGATCTCCTTGGGATAGTTTTCCTTTCTTCGAAGAGCTTGTGCACCGGGATTCCGAGGCTACTCGGGTTGTCCCACGATGGAGGATTGTCTCTGCGGATCGTGAGCTTGTCATGGGCTAAGTTGGGACACCCCTGCAGGGTTTAAACTTTCGAGAGCCGTGCCCGTGGTTATGTGGCGGACGGGAGCTTTTTAATATCCGGTTGTAGTGAACTTGAAACCAAACTCAATTAAAACACACCAACCGCGTGCGTAACCGTGATGGTCTCTTTTCGATGAGGTTCGGGAAGAGAACACGGTGGGGTTATGTTTGAACATAAGTAGTTCAGGATCACTTCTTGATCATTACTAGATTACGACCGTTTGCGTAGCTTCTCATCTTATTCTTACATTCATAAGTTAGCCACCATACAATGCTTAGTGCCTGCTGCAACTCCACCATATGTCCATACCTTACCTTAAGCTTTGTTAGTCTTGATACCGTGGGTGATATGATTGCTGAGTCCCCGTGGCTCACAAAATACTACAAACACAGTTGCAGGTACCGATAAGTCTGATGCAGGTGATGCCACTGAACTCAAGTGGGAGTTCGACGAAGACCGTGGCCGTTACTATGTTTCCTTTCCGGACGATCAGTAGTGGTGCCCAGTAGGGTCGATCGGGACTTAGCTTGGGTGGTTGTCTTTTATTCGCTTGATTTCGTTCGTAGCCGGACTCGGTGTTCATCTTGAATGATTGTATAACTTGATGATATTGTGTAACATTGTGGCGATTGTAAGCCAAAGCTCGTATTCTATCTATTCAGTACATGAGATGAGCAAAGATACAACCACTCTTGCGACCATGCCAATATGCGCTTATACCCCAAGTCGTGCCTCGACACGTATGTAGTATAGTCGCATATTGGGCGTTACACCAATATTACTCTAGCATCACCGAACGTTAAGCGTGCAGATCCTAAGGGTTCAAGAATCATGTAGACATGACCGAGACACCTCTCCGGTCAATAACGAATAGCGGAACCTGGATTCCCATATTGGTTCCTACATATTCCATGAAGTTCTTTTATCAGTTGAACCACGATGTCAAGGATTCGGTTAATCCCGTATGCAATTCCCTTTGTCCGGCGATATGTTACTTGCCTGAGATTCGATCGTTGGTATCTCCATACCTAGTTCAATCTCATTACCAACAAGTCTTTACTCATTCCGGAATACAAGATCTCATGAGTAACTCATTAGCCACATTGCCTACAAGCTCTTTACGATGTTGTATTACCAAGAGGGCCCGGAGACATCCCTTCGTCACACGGAGTGACAAATCCTAGTCTCGATCCATGCCAACCCTATAGACACCTTCAGAGATACCTGTAGACCATCTTTATGATCACCCAATTATGAAGTGATGTATGATAGCACACAAGGTATTCCTCTGGTATCCAGGAGTTGCATGATCTCATGGTCTTAGGAATAGATACTTGACATGAAGAAAGCTATAACAATAAACATAAGTGATACCATCGAATGCTAAGCTTACGGTTGGGTCTTGTCCATCACATCATTCTCATAATGATGTGATCCCATTATCAAATGAAAACTCATGTCTATGGATAGGAAACCTTAACCATCTTTGATCAACAAGCTAGTCTAGTAGAGGCTCACTAGGGACATAGTATTTGTTTATGTATTCACACATGTATTTAAGTTTTCAGTCAATACAATTCTAGCATGAATAATAAATCTTTATCTTGAAAAAGGAAATATGATAATAACCAATTTATTATTGCCTCTAGGGAATATTTCCAATAGTCACCAATTTGCACTAGATTCAATAATATATTTGTCGTGGAGGAACACGATCACCTATCGGGCCGTCGGCCCCTTTGCGGTTCGGCAAGGGGGAAGGTCACGTTGCACAAAGAGCGGAGGCCATGTGATGACCCACAAGTATAGGGGATCTATCGTAGTCCTTTCGATAAGTAAGAGTGTCGAGCCCAACGAGGAGCAGAAGGAAAAGACAAGCTGTTTTCAACAAGGTATTTTCTGCAAGCACTGAAATTATCGGTAACAGATAGTTTTGTGATAAGATAATTCGTAACGGGTAACAAGTAACAAGTGTAACAAAGGTGCAGCAAGGTGGCCCAATCCTTTTTATAGAGCAGGAAAAGATTGGACAAACTCTTATATAAAGCAAAGCGCTCCCGAGGACACATGGGAATTGTTGTCAAGTTAGTTTTCATCATGCTCATATGATTCGCGTTCATTACTTTGACAATTTGATATGTGGGTGGACCGGTGCTTGGGTGCTGTCCTTACTTGGACAATCCTCCCACTTATGATTAACCCCTCTCACAAGCATCCGCAACTATGAAAGAAGAATTAAGATAAATCTAACCATAGCATGAAACATGTGGATCCAAATCAGCCCCTTACGAAGCAACGCATAAACTAGGGTTTAAGCTTCTGTCACTCTAGCAACCCATCATCTACTTATTACTTCCCAATGCCTTCCCCTAGGCCCAAATCATGGTGAAGTGTCAAGTAGTCGACGTGCACATAACACCACTAGAGGAAAGACAACATACATCTCATCAAAATATCAAACGAATACCAAATTCACATGATTACTTATAACAAGACTTCTCCCGTGTCCTCAGGAACAAACGTAACTACTCACAAAGCATATTCATGTTCATAATCATAGGGGTAATAAATATCATTAAGGATCTGAACATATGATCTTCCACCGAATAAACCAACTAGCATCAACTACAAGGAGTAATCAACACTACTAGCAACCCAGAGGTACCAATCTGAGGTTTTGAGACAAAGATCGGCTTCAAGAGATGAACTAGGGTTTAGAGAGGAGATGGCTCTAGTGAAGATGTTGATGGAGATTGACCCCCTCTCGATGAGAGGATCATTGGTGATGACGATGGCTTCAATTTCCCCCTCCCGGAGGGAAGTTTCCCTGGCAGAACAGCTCCGCCGGAGCCCTAGATTGCTTCTGCCCAGGTTCCGCCTCGAGACAGCGGCGCTTCGTCCCGAAAGATTCCTTATGATTTTTTCCAGATCAAAACCCTCCTTATAGAAGAAGATGGGCACCGGAGACCTGCCATGGGACCCACAAGCCCTAGGGGCGCGCCCCCTAGGCTTGTGGCCACCTGGTGGGTCCCCTCTGGTATTTTCTTCGCCCAATATTTTTTATATATTCCAAAATAATTCTCCGTAAATTTTCAGGACTTTTGGAGTTGTGCGGAATAGGTCTCTCAGATTTGCTCCTTTCTGGTCTAGAATTCCAGTTGCCGGCATTCTCCCTCTTTGTGTAAACCTTGCAAAATAAGAGAGAAAAGGCATAAGTATTGTACCATAATGTGTAATAACATCCCATAATGCAATAAATATCAATATAAAAGCATGATGCAAAATGGACGTATCAACTCCCCCAAGCTTTGACCTCGCTTGTCCTCAAGCGAAAGCCAAAATCGATAATCATGTCCACGTGTTTAGAGATAGAGGTGTCGATAAAATAAAATATGGACATGAAGGCATCATGGTCATCTTTAGAACAGCAACATATATTGTCATATAATTTCTTATGCCAAAGTAACAATTCGTTCACAAGATGAAGTATGAATCAAGAACTTTATTGAAAACTAACAAATGATCTTGGTCATTGAAACAATTGCAATTTATCATAACATCGGAAAGAGTCAATGTAAGAGCTTTTGTTTAGCAAGTTTCACATACTCAACTATCATTTAGTCTTTCATAATTGCTAACACTCAAGCGATACTTATGAGATCAAAGTTTCAACCGGACACAGAGAAAGATAGGGGCTTATAACTTCGCCTCCCAACCTTTTACCTCAAGGGTAACGTCAACAATAATAGTTTATGAATACCTATATCCGAGTGGATATATATATATATCTGGATCTCCCCCCAACATATAGTGCTTGCCAAAAAGAAAAAGTGTAAAAAAAGAGGTGATGATCACCATGACTCTTGTATAAAGGTAGGAGATAAATAAAAGATAGGCCCTTCGCAGAGGGAATCAGAGGTTGTCATGCGCTTTTATGGTTGGATGCACAAAATCTTAATGCGAAAGAACGTCACTTTATATTGCCGCTTGTGATAAAGAACTTTATTATGCAGTCCGTCGCTTTTATTTCTTCCATATCACAAGTTCGTATAAAGCTTATTTTCCTCACACTAAAAGATCATACATATTTAGAGTGCATTTTTTATTGCTTGCACCGATGACAACTTACTTGAAGGATCTTACTGAATCCATAGGTAGGTATGGTGGACTCTCATGGCAAAACTGGACTTAGGGATTTTGGATGCACAAGTAGTATCTCTACTTGGTGCAAAAGATTTGGCTAGCATAGGATGAGAAGCAAGCTCAACATGTTGGAGGATCCATGACAATATAACTTCTATTCGGATATAAAGAAACATAACCCATTATGTTGTTTTCCTTGTCCAACATTAACCTTTTAGCATATAATATTTTAATGAGTGCTCACAATCACAAAAGATGTCCAAGATAGTATATTTATATGTGAGACCTCTCTTTCTTTATTACTTCCTATTAATTGCAACAATGACCAAAACTATGTTTGTCAACTCCCAACAAATTTCATGCGACATACTCCTTATATGTGAAGTCATCACTTCCCATAAGATCATTATATAATATTTTTATATCTTTTACTCAAGATCATAGCCAGAAAGCAAAGCCCTCAACTCAAAACTAATCTTTATTATATAACTCTCGGACTCGATTACATAGAGGGGACACAAAGCAAAACTCAAAGCTAGATCATACTAAAACTTTATTCTACTAAACCGAGATATAACCAAAACAGGATCGAACTAAGAAGAACGATAAAGGTAAAGGTGTGATGGTGATACGATACCGGGGCACCTCCCCCAAGCTTGGTAGTTGCCAAGGGGAGTGCCCATACCCATGTACTTAGGTCTCTTTCTTCGGAGGTGGTGATGATGGAGTTTCTATCAACTTGATTAAACTACCCATCAGGTCCTGCAATTCCCGGAGTACACGTTGAAGCATAATTGCATTCTTCTGAATCTCCTCTAAAATATGCTTGTTTTCAGGCCACCATGAGCTTTTCCCTGCACCACTTTTACTTGGACGGGATATATCCCAATTGGAGGGTATGGATGTATGAGGAGTATTCTCCACCCCATAATAATGAACCAGGTTATGAAAGTTGTTCCGATGTAACCTGTGTAAGGGCCTCCTAGGAGGAAGTCCTTCTTGTAACTATTGGCCTTCATGGTTGCTTGCAGTCCCTACTGCTTGATGGGGATTGGGAATAGTGGAGATGCCAGCCAGAGTGCCTCTCTCCGAAGCCGGAGGGTGGACCTCAAGCGAATCCCCTTGATCTTCGTCCATCGTGACTTCCTCAGCCTCCGCACTCCTGAGTTCCAGCTGAATCAACCAAGCATCATCATCCACATTGTTGGAGGAGGAAGAAGACATGATGCATGGCCTTGAAAACTCTGGTAGAAAACATCTCAAAACAAAAACAGGAGATATTGTCGTGGTATGGTGGTCCAAACCTTCGGGAGATTAGATAATGAATTTTTACCGACCAAAAGGAGTGTACTACAAGAAAACAGAGTCCAGGGGGCACACGAGGTGGCCACAAGCCTGGGAGGCACGCCCCCAGGGCTTGTAGCCTCCTCGTGCACTTCTCGGGCTACTTTTTATTTTCCTAATTTTTTAAATATTCCAAAATGGAGTAAAATTGCTTTTGGAAAAGTTTTGGAGTCGGTTTACTTACTGTACCACATACCTATTCCTTTTCGGAGTCTGGAGCATTCTGGTAGATATCCCTTATGTACTCCTTCGGTGTTATGGTATTAATAATATTGGTTTCAACATTTATGGGTGTACCTAAGATATAATGGTTGATTCTTTGTCCGTTTACCAACTTCGGATTATTGCCTTCGGCGTTGTTAATTTTGATGACACCGAAATGATAAACTTCCTCGATAATGTAAGGCCCTTCCCATTTAGAGAGAAGCTTTCCTGCAAAAATCTTAAACGAGAATTGTATAGCAAGACATGATCACCTACATTGAATTCGCACTTTTGTATCCTTTTACCATGCCATCTTTTAAATTTCTCTTTAAGCAATTTTGCATTATCATAGGCTTGGGCTCTCCATTCATCAAGTGAGCTAATGTCAAATAACCTCTTCTCACCGGTAAGTTTGAAATCATAGTTGAGCTCTTTAATTGCCCAATAAGCTTTATGTTCTACTTCAAGAGGTAAGTGACATGCTTTTCCGTAAACCATTTTATATGGGACATACCCATAGGGTTTTTATAAGCAGTTCTATAAGCCCATAATGCATCATCAAGTTTCTTAGACCAATTCTTTCTGGATCTATTAACAGTCTTTTGCAAGATCAACTTTATTTCTCGGTTACTTAATTCTACTTGACCACTAGACTGAGGGTGATATGGAGATGCAATTCTATGGTTAACATCATATTTAGCAAGCAATTTACGGAAAGCACCATGAATAAAGTGTGAACCACCATCAATCATTAAATATCTAGGGACTCCAAACCTCGGGAAAATAACCTCTTTAAGCATTTTAATGGAGGTGTTATGATCAGCACTACTAGTTGGAATAGCTTCTACCCACTTAGTAACATAATCAACAGCAACCAAAATATGTGTATACCCATTAGAGGAAGGAAAGGGTCCCATATAATCAAATCCCCAGACATCAAATGGTTCAATAACAAGTGAATAATTCATAGGCATTTCCTGACATCTACTAATATTACCAATTCTTTGGCATTCATCACAAGATAAGACAAACTTATGAGCATCCTTAAAAAGAGTAGGCCAATAAAAACCAGATTGTAATACCGTGTGTGCAGTTCTATCTCCAGCATGGTGTCCTTCGTAGGCCTTGGAGTGACACTTGCATAGGATCTGTTCCTGTTCATGCTCAGGTACACAACGTCTAATAACACCATCTACTCCTTTATAAAGGTGTGGGTCGTCCCAGAAGTAATGTCTTAAATAATAGAAGAACTTTTTCTTTTGCTGGTATGTGAAACTAGGTGGTATAAATTTAGCAACAATATAATTAGCATAGTCTGCATACCATGGAGTACTACGAGAAGTATTTATGACACCTAACTGTTCATCAGGGAAGCTATCATCAATAGGTAGTGGGTCATCAAGAATATTTTCTAACCTAGACAAGTTGTCTGCTACGGGGTTCTCAGCTCCCTTTCTATCAATAATATGTAAATCAAATTCTTGCAGCAAGAGAACCCATCTAATAAGTCTAGGTTTAGCATCTTTCTTTTCCATAAGATATTTAATAGCAGCATGATCAGTGTGAACAGTTACCTTGGAATCAACAATATAAGATATGAACTTATCACAAGCAAATACAACCGCTAAAAATTCTTTTTCAGTAGTGGCATAGTTTCTTTGAGCACTGTCTAGAGTTTTACTAGCATAATGGATAACATTTAATTTCTTATCAACTCTTTGTCCTAGAACAGCACCAACAGCATAATCACTAGCATCACACATAATTTCAAAGGGTAGGTTCCAATCAGGTGGTTGCAAAATAGGTGCAGAAATCAAGGCTTTCTTAAGTATTTCAAATGCTTCTACACAATCATCATCAAAAACAAATGGAACATCCTTTTGCAAGAGATTAGTAAGAGGCCTAGAAATTTTAGATAAGTCTTTAATAAACCTCCTATAGAAACCAGCATGACCAAGGAAACTTCTTATACCTTTGATATCTTTAGGACACGGCATCTTTTCAATAGCATCAACTTTAGCTTTATCAACTTCAATACCTCTTTCAGAAATTTTATGCCCCAAGACAATACCTTCATTAACCATAAAGTGGCACTTCTCCCAATTCAAGACAAGATTAGTTTCTTCACATCTCTGCAAATCTCGATCAAGGTTGCTTAAGCAATCATCAAAAGAAGTTTCGTAGACAGAGAAATCATCCATGAAAACCTCAACAATCTTTTCACAAAAGTCATAGAATATAGCAGTCATACATCTTTGAAAGGTAGCAAGTGCTTTGCATAAACCAAAAGCCATATGTCTATAAGCAAAGGTACCGAAAGGGCAAGTAAAAGTAGTTTTTTCTTGATCCTCTTGTGACACAGGTATTTGGAAAAACCAGAATAACCATCTAGAAAGCAGAAGTGTGTATGTTTTGATAGTCTTTCTAGCATTTGATCAATAAAAGGTAGAGGATAATGATCTTTCCTAGTAGCTTTATTTTACTTTCTAAAATCAATAACCATTCTATAACCTGTGACAATTCTTTGCGGAATCAATTCATTCTTATCATTAGGAACAACGGTAATACCTCCCTTCTTGGGGACACAATGAACAGGATTTACCCATCTACTATCAGCAACAGGGTAAATTATACCTGCTTCCAGAAGCTTTAATATTTCGTTTCTTACCACTTCCTTCATCTTAGGATTCAACCGTCGCTGGTGATCAACAATAGGTTTAGCATCAGGTTCCATATTAATTTTGTGCTGACATACAGTGGGACTAATGCCCTTAAGATCATCCAGAGTATATCCGATAGCTGCACGGTGCTTCTTCAGAGTTTTCAATAATTTCTTTTCTTCATGCTCTGAAAGGTTAGCACTAATAATAACAGGATATATTTTCTTTAAATCAAGATAAGCATATTTCAAAGTATCAGGTAATTGTGTAAGATCAAATACAGGATCACTCTTGGGTGGTAGAGGATCTCCAAGAGTCTCAAAAGGCAAATTGTGTTTCAAAATAGGCATTTGTTTAAAGAAAATCTCATCCAATTCCTTTCTTTCATTCATGAACATATCATTTTCGTGGTCTAGCAAATATTGTTCTAAAGGATCAGTAGGAGGCACAGCAATAGAAGCAAGACCAATAATTTCATCTTTACTAGGAAATTCCTTATCATGGGGTTGTCTACGAAATTTGGAGAAATTAAACTCATGAGACACATCCCCAAAACTCACACTAACAGTTTCTTTCTCACAATCTATTTTAGCATTAACAGTGTTCAAGAAAGGTCTACCAAATATAATGGGACAAAAATCATCTTGTGGGGAACCAAGGACTAGAAAATCAGTAGGGTATTTTATTTTCCCACACAAGACTTCAACATCTCTAACAATCCCAATTGGTGATATAGTATCTCTATTGGCAAGCTTAATAGTGACATCAATATCTTCTATTTCAGCAGGTGCAATATCATTCATAATTTCTTGATATAAAGTAAAGGGAATTGCACTCACACTAGCACCCAAATCACATAAGCCATGATAACAATGATCTCCTATTTTAACAGAAACAACAGGCATGCCAACAACAGGTCTATGTTTATCTTTATTATCGGGTCTAGCAATTCTAGCAGCTTCATCACAGAAATAAATAACATGCCCATCAATATTATCGACCAAGAGATCTTTAACCATAGCAATACTAGGTTTAACTTTAATTTGTTCAGGGGGTGTAGGTGTTCTAGTATAACTATTATGAACCACAGTTGAAGCTTTAGCATGTTCCTTTATCCTAATAGGAAAAGGTGGTTTCTCAATATAAGCAGTAGGAATAACAGGATCAACATTGTAGGTAATAGTTTCCTCTTCAGCTTTAATAGGTTCTACCATTTTTACTTCAATGGGAGGATGATATTTAAACCACTTCTCCTTAGGGAGATCAACATGAGTAGCAAATGATTCACAGAAGGAAGCTACTATCTTAGAGTCAAGTCCATATTTAGTGCTAAATTCACGAAAAGCATCGGTATCCATAAAAGATTTAACACAATCAAACTTAAGGTTTATAACTGACTCCTTACCTTCATCGAGTTCCCAATCTTCAGAGTTGCGTTTAATTCTTTCCAAGAGATCCCATTTGAATTCAATAGTCTTCTTCATAAAAGAACCAGTACAAGAAGTATCGAGCATGGATTGATCATTACGAGAAAGCCGAGCATAAAAGTTCTGAATAATAATTTCTCTTGAGAGCTCATGATTAGGGCATGAATATAACATTGACTTAAGCTTCCCCCAAGCTTGAGCAGTACTTTCTCCTTCATGAGGCCAAAAATTATATATATAATTCCGATCACGATGAACCAGATGCATAGGATAAAACTTCTGATGAAATTCCAATTTCAATCGGTTGTAATTCCAAGTCCCAATAGCATCGCATAGCCTATACCATGTCAATTGTAACACCCCAAAATATTTTCCCTGGATTTTCAAAATCTTTTCTTTAAAATAAAATTCTTTGAATCATTTTGGTATTATTTTCTTTCTTCTGTTTTGAAAACCATTTAAAATTTTAATTGGGTTTCAAATTTTCTTAAATGGTTCTATTTTGATTGATGGTTTTATTTGGGGACCTATTTTGGAGGATCAAAAATATTTTTATTTCAAAAAAGTTTTCAATGATTAAATCATTTCAATGAAATGATTCTTTTCACTTCTTTCAAACCCTTCTAAATCCTTCCAGTAATTTTTCTGTCACTTATAAATAATCCCACAAGTCATTCTCACATTCCAGGACAGTATCCAACACTTTCCCTCTCCACAAAAATATTTCTCATATTTTAAATAAACTCCAAAATTAGAATTTATATTTATCCTAGTTTCTCTGATTTACGAAGGAACCATGTCATCCTCAACTCTTCTGCTCCTACAAAAATTACCCCAACAACTAGGTAGTACCCATAACTCATTTCACCAAAAACTTTGGTTGCCACAGTTCAAAATTTTCAAATTCCATTCAATTCAAATTTGGACCAGATTCAGTTTTGTTGATCAAAACCTATTTTTAATTACTCCAAAAATTCTGAAACTTTGCAAATCTCTCTTAATTGCATCAACACTTCACCACAAAAGTTCCCAAAAAATCCTAAAATCCCTAGCACCCTCTGTCATTTCACCATACATGTGGTGAGCACACTATTCATCCTGTTGAAAGATTCAGTTAACTGAATCAAATTCAGACAGAGGGGGAGGCGTCGCCGTGCACTCCACTCCATCACCCTCCCCTTCTCCTCCACGCCTCCCCTGGCCTTTAATGGGTCGCCGTGACCCCTCTGGTCAGTTGCCCATCGCCGACACCACTGTAACCGGCCGGTGCAGCTACCCGCCCGAGCTCATCCACGGCGATCGGGCGGATCAGCACCACGCCTGCCTTCTTCATTGCTGCTGCTGCTCAGCTCACCTACTCTTCCTCCACGCGGCACCCTCTACGCTTCTTCTCCACGCTGACTGCGCCGCCCAGGACCCTCTTGGCAGTCGCCGGAGTCAAGCCAGCGCTGCCACACCCGTACGGTGGCCACACCATGGATAAGGCCGGAGAGCTCAAGCTCATCCACGCCGACCTCTCCGGAGCCCTCCACCGCACTCATAAATTCCTCACCGCCCCTAACCACCGCCCCTGACCCACCCTACCGACCGGAGTAACTCCGGCGTCCGCCGTAAGCCACGGCCACCGTCGGATCGCCTATAAAAGGGACCCCCGAGCCTCGGCGATCACTCACCTCACCCCCACGCCTTCTCAATCGACCCCCATGCCACTTCCCCGACCTCGGGGAGGTCTTCTTCCTCCTCTCCGACCACCGCCCCGCCGCCACTGTCCATGATCGGTTCATCGCCATTACCCCACCTCCGCCGCTCAAATATTTCCAGTAGCTTTCTCGTGCACCCACACATCGATCCCCGTCTCCAATTTGACGCAAGAAGCTCTCTCCGGCGAACTCCACCACCACCTGAAGCACCGTCCGCCACCGTCGACCTCGCCATCGATCCGGTGCTCGCCAGGGAGAACCACCACCACCCACCGACGCGGAATCCTACCCCGAGCACATCCCGACCATAGCCGCCTCCTGAAACGCCAGCGATCGCCGCCGGTGACCACCGCATCCTCTCTGTCTCCACGCGCGTTGGAGCCTAAGTTCAAACCTGACGGGTGGACCCCACCTGTCAGCTTTTTCTATGTTTTAGGCGAAGGCGTATTCTGCGCTTTACGTCTTCTCCACTGAAAAGCGTATTATATACCGAAATGTTTTCTTTTTTTCTTTTTAATAAAAACAGTTTTGACCAGAACATTGACTGCTTCTAACTTTTAAAGCACAAGTCCAAATGACTTGATTCTTTGTTGAAATTCTTATTTTTCTCTCTAGTTTTTTTAGTATTTATTTAAAAATATTTTGAGACAAGTTTTTGTACTGTGATGAGATTTTGATTTGAATTTAAAATTGGATTTTTTTTAGAAAAAGAAGAAGAAAACTTTGCTGGAAATTTGGAGGGGTTTTCTCCTGACTACTTTGGACAAGGCAAGCATTTTTGAACTTGGGATATGGTGATTGCATTTGCATTGCATGATTGCATAGGTTTGGAGTTGCACCATATATGTAGTATATCATAGGTGCATGCATGCATGGTCATATCATTTCTTGCTCATGGCTTGCACTTCACTCAAGTTCAAGAATCTTTATAACATGGTTAAAGGTTGTGAGAATTCAGGAGCGTGTCTCCTGCCTTAGACGTGCCGGTGGGCACGGGCCTTGTTTTGACACGGTGGTGTCCTGTTATACATATATCGATGATAATAAGCATGAGTCGACCTAGATCGAGTCTTGTTCCGTTATACCTAGCTGGATATCGTGCTGCCACGGGTCCTTCCGCAAGGAAGGTATGGCTTAGTAAGTTGTTAACCCCTGTCCGGGTACACACCACATAGAGGGCCACGATGAGGGTTTCCATGGCCATGGACTAAATCCTGTCAACGGGTCAGGGGGCATGGGTGTTTCCGGTTGTAGCCGAGAGGGGGTCCCCCCTTGTAATCCATGCGTATAAATAGTGATCCCATGCTAGTCGAGACGATGGTCTCCCCGACTTAGAGTTTTTCTGGAAAGATGCTTTGGGTGATTCCTGGCATCCGGATGGTTAATCTGGTGTGTGCTGGTTAGGTGTGTTTTCAAACGAAAGACCGTAATGGGGATTAGTCAGTGTCACGGTACTGACTAAAGAAACCTCATACACGTGGGTAAAGAGTACACCCTCTGCAGAGTATATCTATTCGAATAGCCGTTGTCCACAGTCAAGGGCGTTAGCTGGGTGGGTCAACTGTCGGTCCCAGTGTCGGTCTTTGGAGGAAACATTTAACATCAAGCATGAATATTTTTGCAGAATGAATTTTGTCACTACTAATATTATCATGAATTTATTATTGATGATATGAATATTATTGTGGACTAACATGTTTCTCTTATCTCATTTCCTGAGTGCCTCAGGGGCTGGCTAGACTACCCTGGACATTCAATTTTATTTTCAAGACCTTACGTGGCGTCCCTCGAGTTCTCAGGCAGTTTTATCTCGCCACTACTCTTGTGGATACCCGATTGGCATTTCTTTTCAAGACCTCTCGTGGCGTCCCTCGAGTTCTCAGGCGGTTTTATCTCGCCACTACTATTGTGGATACCCGATTGGCATTTCTTTTCAAGACCTCTCGTGGCATCCCTCGAGTTCTCAGGCGGTTTTATCTCGCCACTACTCTTGTGGATACCCGACTGGCATTTCTTTTCAAGACCTCTTGTGGCGTCCCTCGAGTTCTTAGGCGGTTCTGTCTCGCCACTACTCTTGTGGATACTCGATTGGCATTTCTTTTCAAGACCTACCATGGTGTCACTTGACATCTGACCGGCATTTCTTTTATTTATTTTCCTTGGTCAGTAACAAGTTATATACCCATTTTGCTGCTCATGCCCATTTTTATGCACATATCAATAATAGACATGTCATGTTAAAATTTTGATCAACACCTGCATATCACTTAGTCCAGCATGAGCATATGCATTCGGTATATCTTTTGTTCATTATGTTTGTGAGTACATTCCAACGTACTCACTGGCTTGTCCCTGGCTATTTACTTGGCCAGGTCAGGATTTCTACAAGGAGTGCCACAGTGACGTCCATGCGGAGCCTAGGATAGCAGCCACGCTGGATAGGAATTATCCAGGTCAGCCGTTCCTGTGGGAATGGAGCCCCATCGACGTTGGAGAACCACGAGTCGCTTTCGTCACCCGTCACCAGATACCATTGTTGTATCATTAGACCTTTATGGTCTTGTATCCAATTCTTGTAATAGCTTGGTAATCTGTAACAAGGACATGTCCACCAGTAATAGAAATCCTGGGGCTGGTGATGACACAAGGGGTTAATTTCTGGGATGTTGTGTCCTCAAAATCCAGCCCCGACAGCCTTGGTATCAGAGCCAGGCTGACCATTGGCTAATCCTATCTTAGCCTAGTTGCTATCTCTAGGTTTTCACACCGTTGACCTCCTTCCCTGTCCACAGTTAGGCCCATCCTATCCAATAGTCTGCATAGTGGCCAACCGACATCTTTTTGACAGTCGGTGCCCAACCTATCAACCTAGCCCACAGGCTGTGTGCCTGTGGCCGACACCTAAGTTGTCCCATCCACAAGCATGCGATGGAAGACTCTGCTGGCTTATAAAAGAAGCCTTGCCTCGACACAGCACATCACTGCCTTCACTCGCAGCCTGATATCCAACACCCAAGATGCCCGGGCCCATCATGCACAACGAGACCACCGCAGTCAAGCTTGAAGGCTTTGTAGCCATCCTCGCCAATTTCACTCGGCGAGCTTTTGGCATGGAAGAGCCGCCGGAGTATGTCGTGTACCAAGAGCACACGAGTGATTCCATCCATCACTTCTGGGCCACGGTGCACATCTACGGGAGGAGCATCACATCGGAGCGCCCTTACCGGTTCACCGGGAGGACGACCTCCGACGAGCCCCAAGCCATCCAACTTGTAGCCCGAGAGGTTGTAGTTCATCTTCGGCATATGTCACCGAGGGTTAACTGCCGCTCTTTCTACTACTACCCTAGTCGTGAAAGCTATGGTAGCCCGACCCAAGTCGCCAACGGAGACCACGAGACAGATCTTGCCCTAGTGCATCTAGTGCGCTACCTGAGAGCGCAAGAGGCACTCTTCGATCAGATCACCCTTGATCTAATTGCCACCCGCAGGGCGCTTGCTCTCCTGACCCCGGTGGGAAGTGAAGCTGCACCCGCCACCGACAACCTGATAGTGCTGCTTGGGAGGCTAGTTGAGCCCCAAAGGTCTGCCCCCGTTGCCCACCCGAGCAATGCATTCGTTTCCCTGGATGAACTCCGTCGTCTCTTGGAGATTTTCTCCAACGGGACTGTAGCCACTACACCCCGCGTGGGTCATCATCACTATCCCAGCCCTGTAGCTCCTCATTCTACTCCAGCCAACTCTGACATTGAAGCCCACGAAGAAGCTTCGACATCTACGAGACACGCCCGTCTGGATGTTGACGAAGTGGACTGAGCCCGCCAGAGTAGTTGTCAAGTCCTTAGTAACCATGTTGCCCTATAGATTCCACCGTTGTGTCATAGACGATCATGTGTATGTTTGTAGTGCTTGATTGAATGATATGCCTTTTGTGTTGTTGCCTTATGTAGGATTCCTTATTAGTTGTGATATGCATTTAATTCTTCCGCCCTTAAAAAATCTCAAGGACGAGATTTCCTTAAGGGGGGTAGTGTTTGTAACACCCCAAAATATTTTCCCTGGATTTTCAAAATCTTTTCTTTAAAATAAAATTCTTTGAATCATTTTGGTATTATTTTCTTTCTTCTATTTTGAAAACCATTTCAAATTTTAATTGGGTTTCAAACTTTCTTAAATGGTTCTGTTTTGATTGATGGTTTTATTTGGGGATCTATTTTGGAGGCTCAAAAATATTTTTATTTCAGAAAAGTTTTCAATGATTAAATCATTTCAATGAAATGATTCTTTTCACTTCATTCAAACCCTTCTAAATCTTTCCAGCAATTTTTCTGTCACTTATAAATAATCCCACATGTCATTCTCACATTCCAGGACAGTATCCAACACTTCCCCTCTCCACAAAAATAGTTCTCATATTTTAAATAAATTCCAAAATTGGAATTTATATTTATCCTAGTTTCTCTGATTTACAAAGGAACCATGTCATCCTCAACTCTTCTGCTCCTACAAAAATTACCCCAACAACTAGGTAGTACCCACAACTCATTTCACCAAAAACTTTGGTTGCCACAGTTCAAAATTTTCAAATTCCATTCAATTCAAATTTGGACCAGATTCAGTTTTTTTTATCAAAACCTATTTTTAATTACTCCAAAAAATTCTGAAACTTTGCAAATCTCTCTTAATTGCATCAACTCTTCACCACAAAAAATCCCAAAAATTCCTAAAATCCCTAGCACCCTCTGTCATTTCACCATACATGTGGTGAGCACAATGTTCACCCTGTCGAAAGATTCAGTTAACTGAATCAAATTCAGACCGAGGGGGAGGCATCGCCGTGCACTCCACTCAATCACCCTCCCCTTCTCCTCCACGCCTCCCGTGGCCTTTAATGGGTCGGCGTGACCCCTCTGGTTAGTTGCCCATCACCGACGCCGCAGTAACCGGCCAGTGCAGCTACCCGCCCGAGCTCATCCCCGGCGATCGGGCGGATCAGCACCACGCCCGCCTTCTTCATTGCTGCTACTGCTCAGGTCACCTAATCTCCGTCCATGCGGCACCCTCTCCGCCTCTTCTCCGCACTGACCGCGCCGCCCAGGACCCTCCTGGCAGTCGCCAGAGTCAAGCAAGTGCTGCCACACCCGTACGGTGGCCACACCGTGGATAAGGTCGGGGAGCTTGAGCTCATCCACGCCGACCTCTCCGGAGCCCTCCACCGCACTCATAAATTCCTCACTGCCCCTGACCACCGCCCCTAACTACTACTTCTTGAGCTTGCATTGGTTTTTCCCTTGAAGAGGAAAGGGTGATGCAGCAAAGTAGAGTAAGTATTTCCCTCAGTTTTGAGAACCAAGGTATCAATCCAGTAGGAGACAACACGCAAGTCACCAAAAACCTACATAAACAAACACCAAACTTGCACCCAATGCTATAAAGGGGTTGTCAATCCCTTCACGGTTATTTGCAAAAGTGAGATCTGATAGAGATAGGTAAAACTAAACAAAAGATAAAGTAAATATTTTTGGGTTTTTTTGGTTTATAGATCTGAAAATAAAAGATTGCAAAATAGTAGATCAGAATGTAATATGATGGAAAATAGACCCGGGGGCCATAGGTTTCACTAGAGGCTTCTCTCAAGATAGAAAATAATACAGTGGGTGAACAAATTACTGTCGAGCAATTGATAGAAAAGCGCAAAGTTATGATGATATCTAAGGCAATGATCATGAATATAGGCATCACGTCCGTGTCAAGTAGACCGAAACGATTATGCATCTACTACTATTACTCCACACATCGACCGACTCCTGCCTGCATCTAGAGTATTAAGTTCATGAAGAACAGAGTAACGCATTAAGAAAGATGACATGATGTAGAGGAATTAACTCAAGCAATATGATGAAAACCCCATCTTTTTATCCTCGATGGCAACAATACAATACGTGCCTTGCTGCCCCTACTGTCACTGGGAAAGGACACCGCAAGATTGAACCCAAAGCTAAGAACTTCTCCCACTGCAAGAAAAACCAATCTAGTTGGCCAAACCAAATTGATAGTTCGAAGAGACTTGCAAAGATATCAAATCATGCATAAAAGAATTCAGAGAAGATTCAAATAATATTCATAGATAAGCTGATCATAAATCCGCAATTCATCGGATCTCGGCAAACACACCGCAAAAAAGTATTACATCGAATAGATCTCCAAGAACATCGAGGAGAACGTGGTATTGAGAATCAAAGAGAGAGAAGAAGCCATCTAGCTACTAGCTATGGACCCGTAGGTCTGAAGTAAACTACTCATGCTTCATCGGAAGGGCAATGGTGTTGATGTAGAAGCCCTCCATGATCGAATCCCCCTCCGGCAGGACGCTGGAAAAGGCCCCTAGATGGGATCTCATGGGTACAGAAGGTTGCGGTGGTGGAAAAGTGTTTTCGTGGATGCTTCTGGTGTTTTGGGCATATAAGAGTATATATAGGCGAAAGAATTAGGTCAGGAAGTGCACGAGGGGCCCACAAGGGTGGGGGGCGCGCCCTACCCCTTGTGGCTGCCTTGTGGCTTCCCTGACTTGCACTCCAAGTCCTCTGGTTTCCTTTTGGTCCAAGAAAGATCATCGCGAAAGTTTTATTCTGTTTGCACTCCGTTTGGTATTCCTTTTCTGCGAAACTCAAAAACAGGGAAAAAACAGGAACTGGCACTGGGCTCTAGGTTAATAGGTTAGTCCCAAAAATAATATAAAATAGCATATTAATGCATATAAAACATCCAAAACAAATAATATAATAGCATGGAACAATCAAAAATTATAGATACGTTGGAGACGTATCAAGCATCCCCAAGCTTAATTCCTGCTCGTCCTCGAGTAGGTAAATGATAAAAACAGAATTATTGATGTGGAATGCTACCTAACATATTTAACCGTGTAATTTCTTTATTGTGGCATGAATGTTCAGATCCGTATGATTCAAAATAAAAGTTTAATAATGACATAAAAACAATAATACTTCAAGCATACTAACAAGATAATTATGTCTTCTCAAAATAACATGGCCAAAGAAAGCTTATCCCTACAAAATCATATAGTCTGGCTATGCTCTATCTTCATCACACAAAATACTCAAATCATGCACAACCCCGGTTTTAGCCAAGGAATTCTTTCATACTTTAGTATTCTCAAACTTTTTCAACTTTCACGCAATACATGAGCGTGAGCCATGGACATAGCACTATAGGTGGAATAGAAGGTGGTTGTGGAGAAGACAAAAGGAGGGAGATAGTCTCACATCAACTAGGCGTATCAACGGGCTATGGAGATGCCCATCAATAGATATCAATGTGAGTGAGTAGGGATTGCCATGCAACGGATGCACTAGAGCTATAAGTTTATGAAAGCTCAAAAAGAAAACTAAGTGGGTGTCCATCCAACTTGCTTGCTCATGAAGACCTAGGGCAATTTGAGGAAGCCCATCGTTGGAATATACAAGCCAAGTTCTATAATGAAACTTTTCCACTAGTATATGGAAGTGACAACATAGGAGACTCTCTATCATGAAGATCATGGTACTACTTTGAAGCACAAGTATGGAAAAAGGATAGTAACATTGCCCCTTCTCTCTTTTTCTCTCATTTCTTTTTCTTTTTTTTCTTTCTTCTTTTTTTTCTTTCTTTCTTATTTTTATTTTTTTTCTCACATGGGACAATGCTCTAATAATGAAAATCATCATACTTCTATTTACTTACAACTCCAAAATTACAACTCGATACTAGAACAAAATATGACTCCATATGAATGCCTTCGGCGGTGTACCGGGATGTGTAATGAATCAAGTGTGACATGTATGAAAAAATTATGAACGGTGGCTTTGCCACAAATACGATGTCAACTACATGATCATGCAAATCAATATGACAATGATGATGCGTGTCATAATAAACGGAACGGTGGAAAGTTGCATGGCAATATATCTCGGAATTGCTATGGAAATGCCATAATAGGTAGGTATGGTGGCTGTTTTGAGGAAGGTATATCGTGGGTTTATGGTACCGGCGAAAATTGTGCGGCACTAGAGAGGCTAGCAAAGGTGGAAGGGTGAGAGTGCGTATAATCCATGGACTCAACATTAGTCATAAAGAACTCACATACTTATTGCAAAAATCTATTAGTCATCGAAACAAAGTACTAGACGCATGCTCCTAGGGGAAGGGTTGGTAGGAGTTAACCATCGCGCGATCCCGACCTCCACACAAAGGATGACAATCAAAAAATATCTCATGCTCCGACTTTGTTACATAACGGTTCACCATACGTGCATGCTATGGGACTCACAAACCTTAACACAAGTATTTATCAAATTCACAACTACTCACTAGCATGACTCTAATATCACCATCTTCATATATCAAAACAATCATAAGGAATCAAACTTCTCATAGTATTCAATGCACTTTATATGAAAGTTTTTATTATATTCCTCTTGGATGCCTATCATATTAGGACTAAATTTATAACCAAAGCAAATTACCATGCTGTTTTAAAGACTCTAAAAATAATATAGGTGAAGCATGAGAGTTCATCAATTTCTATAAAATAAAGCCACCGCCGTGCTCTAAAAAGATGTAAGTGAAGCACTAGAGCAAAATTGCCTAGCTCAAAAGATATAAGTGAAGCACAAAGAGTATTCTAATAAATCATGATTCATGCGTGTCTCTCTCAAAAGGTGTGTACAGCAAGTATGATTGTGGCAAACTAAAAATCAAGGACTCAAATCATACAAGACGCTCCAAGCAAAACACATATCATGTGGTGAATAAAAATATAGCCTCAAGTAAAGTTACCGATAGACGAAGACGAAAGAGGGGATGCCTTCCGGGGCATCCCCAAGCTTAGGCTCTTGGTTGTCCTTGAATATTACCTTGGGGTGCCTTGGGCATCCCCAAGCTTAGGCTCTTGCCACTCTTTATTCCATAGTCAATCAAATCCTTACCCAAAACTTGAAAACTTCACAACACAAAACTCAACAGAAAATCTCATAAGCTCCGTTAGTATAAGAAAATAAATCACCACTTTTGGTACTGTTGTGAACTCATTATTTATTTATATTGGTGTAATATATACTGTATTCCAACTTTTCCATGGTTCATACCCCCCAAAATTACCCATAGATTCATCAAAATAAGCAAACAACACATAGAAAACAGAATCTGTCAAAAAAAAGAACAGTCTGTAGCCATCTGGAAATCTCGAGTACTTCTGTAACTCCAAAAATTCTGAAAAATTAGAAAGACCTAAGAAATTTGTTTATTAATCTTCTGCAAAAATAATCAACTCAAAAGCACTTTTCTGTGAATTATAGAAATTATTTTCCTGGGCGCAAAAGTTTCTGTTTTCAGCAAGATCAAATCAACTATCACCGTAAGCTATCCCAAAGGTCTTACTTGGCACAAACACTAATTAAAAAACACATCTAACCAGAGGATATATGAATTATTTATTGCAAAACAGAACCTAAAAAGAAAAAACAAAAATAAAATTGGGTTGCCTCCCAACAAGCGCTATTGTTTAAAGCCCTTGGCTAGGCATAAAAACAAGAATAGATCTAAGTATTGTCATCTTTGGTATGCAATCCATAAGTGGCTCTCATAATAGATTCATAAGGCAATTTAATTTTATTTCTTGGAAAGTTTTCCATGCCCTTCCTTAATGGAAATTGAAATATAATGTTTCCTTCTTTCATATCAATAATTGCACCAATCGGTCTAAGGAAAGGTCTACCAAGAATAATAGGACATGTAGGATTGCAATCTATATCAAGAACAATGAAATCTACGGGCACATAATTCCTATTTGCAACAATAAGAACATCATTAATCCTTCCCATAGGTTTCTTAATAGTGGAATCCGCAAGATGCAAATTTAAAGAACAATCATCAAATTCACGGAAACCTAATACATCACACAAAGTTTTTGGAATCGTGGAAACACTAGCACCCAAATCACACAAAGCATGGCATTCATAATCTTTAATCTTAATCTTAATAGTAGGTTCCCACTCATCATAAAGTTTTCTAGGGATAGAAACTTCCAATTCAAGCTTTTCTTCAAAAGATTGCATCATAGCATCAACGATATGTTTAGTAAAAGCTTTGTTTTGATTATAAGCATGAGGAGAATTCAACACGGATTGCAACAAGGAAATACAATCTATTAAAGAACAATTATCATGATTAAATTCCTTGAAATCCAAAAGAGTGGGTTCATTGCTACTTAAAGTTTTGACCTCTCCAATCCCACTTTTATCAATTTTTGCATCAAGATCTAAAAACTCCGAATCATTGGGACGCCTTCTAACTAAAGTTGATTCATCTCCAGTCCCATCTTTATCAAGATTTATATTGGAAAACAAAGATTCAATAGGAGTCACATCAATCACTTTAAGATCTTCATCATTATTTTCACAGAAACTAGAAGAACACGTTTTAACAAACCAATCTTTTTTAGCACTCATCTTAGCGGTTCTTTCTTTGCACTCATCAATGGAAATTCTCATAGCCTTGAGAGACTCATTGATATCATGCTTGGGTGGGATAGATCTAAGTTTTAAAGAATCAACATCAAGAGAAATTCTATCGATGTTCCTAGCCAAATCATCAATCTTAAGCAATTTTTCTTCAATCAAAGCATTGAAATTCTTTTGCGAACTCATAGATTCTTTAACACTATTCTCAAATTCAGAGGGCATCATATTATAATTTCCATAAGAATTGTTGTAGGAATTTCCATAATTATTAGAGGAATTACTAGGAAACGGCCTAGGATTAAAATTGCCTCTATATGCGTTATTACCAAAATTGTTCCTACCAACAAAATTCACATCCATAGATTCATTATTGTTTTCAATCAAAGTGGATAAAGGCATATCATTGGGATCCAAAGAAACACTCTTGCTAGCAAACAATTTCATAAGTTCATCCATCTTTCCACTCAAAACATTAATTTCTTCAATTGCATGCACTTTTTTACTAGTGGAAGATCTTTCGGTATGCCATTGAGAATAATTAACCATAATATTATCTAGAAGTTTAGTAGCTTCTCCTAGAGTAATTTCCATAAAAGTGCCTCCCGCGGCCGAATCTAAAAGATTTCTAGAAGCAAAATTCAATCCGGCATAAAAAACTTGTATAATCATCCACAAATTCAAACCATGAGTAGGGCAATTTCGTATCATCAATTTCATTCTCTCCCAAGATTGTGCAACATGCTCATGATCAAGTTGTTTAAAATTCATAATATCATTCCTAAGGGAGATGATCTTAGCGGGAGGAAAATACTTGGAAATAAAAGCATCTTTACACTTATTCTATGAATCAATACTATTTTTAGGCAAAGATGAAAACCAAGTTTTAGCATGGTCTCATAGTGAGAACGGAAATAGCTTCAATTTAACAATATCATTATCCACATCTTTCTTCTTTTGCATATCACACAAATCAACGAAATTGTTTAGATGGGATGTGGCATCTTCACTAGGAAGGCCATAAAATTGATCTTTCATAAGAAGATTCAGCAAAGCGCCATTAATTTCACAAGATTCCGCATTAGTAGCGGGAGCAATCGGAGTACTAATAAAATCATTATTATTGGTGTTGGAAAAATCACACAGTTTGGTATTCTCTTGAGTCATCGTGACAAAGCAAGCAATCCAACACACAAGCACACAAAAAGCAAACGAAGAAGATGAACAGAAGAAGGGCGAAGAAAGGCAAAGAGAGAGGGGCGAATAAAAGGCAAACTTTTCGAAAATCATTTTAGAAGTGGGGGAGAGGAAAACGAGAGGTGAATGGCAAATAATGTAATGCAAGAGATGAGAGTTTATGATGGGTACTTGGTATGTCTTGACTTGGTGTAGATCTCCCCGGCAACGGCGCCAGAAATTCTTCCTGCTACTTCTTGAGCTTGCGTTGGTTTTTCCCTTGAATAGGAAAGGGTGATGCAGCAAAGTAGAGTAAGTATTTCCCTCAGTTTTGAGAACCAAGGTATCAATCCAGTAGGAGACAACACGCAAGTCACCGAATACCTGCACAAACAAACACCAAACTTGCACCCAACGCGATAAAGGGGTTGTCAATCCCTTCATGGTTATTTGCAAAAGTGAGATCTGATAGAGATAGGTAAAACTAAACAAAAGATAAAGTAAATATTTTTGGGTTTTTTTGGTTTATAGATCTGAAAATAAAAGATTGCAACATAGTAGATCGGAAAGTAATATGATGGAAAATAGACCCGGGGGCCATAGGTTTCACTAGAGGCTTCTCTCAAGATAGAAAATAATACGGTGGGTGAACAAATTACTGCCGAGCAATTGATAGAAAAGCGCAAAGTTATGACGATATCTAAGGCAATAATCATGAATATAGGCATCACGTCTGTGTCAAGTAGACCGAAATGATTCTGCATCTACTACTATTACTCCACACATCGACCGACTCCTGCCTGCATCTAGAGTATTAAGTTCATGAAGAACAGAGTAACGCATTAAGAAAGATGACATGATGTAGAGGAATTAACTCAAGCAATATGATGAAAACCCCATCTTTTTATCCTTGATGGCAACAATACAATACGTGCCTTGCTGCCCCTACTATCACTGGGAAAGGACACCACAAGATTGAACCCAAAGCTAAGCACTTCTCCCATTGCAAGAAAAACCAATCTAGTTGGCCAAACCAAATCGATAGTTTGAAGAGACTTGCAAAGATATCAAATCATGCATAAAAGAATTCAGAGAAGATTCAAATAATATTCATAGATAAGCTGATCATAAATCCACAATTCATCGGATCTCGGCAAACACACCGCAAAAAAGTATTACATCGAATAGATCTCCAAGAACATCAAGGAGAACATGGTATTGAGAATCAAAGAGAGAGAAGAAGCCATCTAGCTACTAGCTATGGACCCGTAGGTCTGAGGTAAACTACTCACGCTTCATCGGAAGGGCAATGGTGTTGATGTAGAAGCCCTCCATGGTCGAATCCCCCTCCGACAGGACGCCGAAAAAGGCCCCTAGATGGGATCTCACGGGTACAGAAGGTTGCGGCGGTGGAAAATTCTTTTCGTGGATGCCTCTGGTGGTTTGGGCATATAAGAGTATATATAGGTGAAAGAATTAGGTCTGGAAGTGCATGAGGGGCCCACAAGGGTGGGGGGCGCGCCCTACCCACCTGGGTGCACCCTCCGTCCTTGTGGCCGCCTCGTGGCTTCCCTGACTTGCACTCCAAGTCCTCTGGTTTCCTTTTGGTCCAAGAAAGATCATCGCAAAAGTTTTATTCCGTTTGGACTCCGTTTGGTATTCCTTTTCTGCGAAACTCAAAAACAGGGAAAAAACAGGAACTGGCACTAGGCTCTAGGTTAGTAGGTTAGTCCCAAAAATAATATAAAATAGCATATTAATGCATATAAAACATCCAAAACAGATAATATAATACCATGGAACAATCAAAAATTATAGATACGTTGGAGACGTATCACTAACCCACCCTACCGGCCGAAGTAACTCCGGCGTCCACCGTAAGCCACGGCCACGCTCGGATCGCCTATAAAAGGGCCCTCGAGCCTCGGCGATCACTCACCTCACACCCACGCCTTCTCAATCGACCCCCACGCCACTTCCCTGACCTCGGGGAGGTCTTCTTCCTCCTCTCCGACCACCGCCACGCCGCCATTGTCCACGATCGGTTCATCGCCATTACCCCACCTCCGCCGCTCAAATATTTCCAGTAGCTTTCTCGTGCACCCACTCATCGATCCCCGTCTCCAATTTGTCGCAAGAAGCTCTCTCCGGCGAACTCCACCACCACCCGAAGCACCGTCCGCCGCTGTCGACCTCGCCGTCGCTCCGGTGCTCGCTGGGAACCACCACCACCCACCGACGCGGAATCCTACCCCGAACACATCCCGATCATAGCCGCCTCCTGAAACGTCGGCGATCGCCGCCGGTGACCACCGCATCCTCTCTGTCTCCGCGCGTGTTGGCGCCTAAGTCCAAACCTGACAGGTGGACCAAACCCCTCAGCTATTTTTTTGTGTTTTAGACGAAGGCGTATTCTGCACTTTATGTCTTCTCCACCGAAAGGCGTATTATATACCGAAACGTTTTCTTTTCTGTTTTTAATAAAAACAGTTTTGACCAGAACTTTGACTGCTTCTAACTTTTAAACCACAAGTCCAAATGACTTGATTCTTTTTTTGAAATTCTTATTTTTCTCTCTAGTTTTTTTAGTATTTATTTAAAAATATTTTGAGACAAGTTTTTGTACTGTGATGAGATTTTGATTTGAATCTAAAATTGGATTTTTTCAGAAAAAGAAGAAGAAAACTTTGCTGGAAATTTGGAGGGGTTTTCTCCTGACTACTTTGGACAAGGCAAGCCTTTTTTAACTTGGGATATGGTGATTGCATTTGCATTGCATGATTGCATAGGTTTGGAGTTGCACCATATATGTAGTATATCACAGGTGCATGCAAGCATGGTCATATCATTTCTTGCTCATGGCTTGCACTTCACTCAAGTTCAAGAACCTTTCTAACATGGTTAAAGGTTTTCAGAATTCAGGAGCGTGTCTCCTGCCATAGACGTGCCGGTGGGCACGGGCCTTGTTTTGACACGGTGGTGTCCTGTTATACATATACTGATGATAATAAGCAACACCTCCTGAGTCGACCTAGATCGAGTCTTGTTCCGTTACACCTAGCTGGATACCGTGCTGCCACGGGTCCTTCCACAAGGAAGGTACGGCTTAGTAAGTTGTTAACCCCTGTCAGGGTACACACCACATAGAGGGCCACGATGAGGGTTTCCATGGCCATGGACTAAATCCTGTCATCGGGTCAGGGGCATGGGTGTTTCCGGTCATAGCCGAGAGGGGATCTCCCCTTGTAATCCGCGTGTATAAATAGTGATCCCATGCTAGTCGAGACGATGGTCTCCCCGGCTTAGAGTTTTTCTAGAAAGATGCTTTGGGTGATTCCTGGCATCCGGACGGTTAATCTGGTGTGTGCTGGTCAGGCATGTTTTCAACCGGAAGACCGTAATGGGGATTAGTCAATGTCACGGTGCTGACTAAAGAAACCTCATACACATGGGTAAAGAGTACACCCTCTGCAGAGTATATCTATCGAATAGCCGTTGTCCACGGTCAAGGGCATTAGCTGGGTGGGTCAAGTGTCGGTCCCAATGTCGGTCTTTGGAGGAAACATTTAACATCAAGCATGAATATTTTTGCAGAATGAATTTTGTCACTACTAATATTATCATGAATTTATTATTGATGATATGAATATTATTGTGGACTAACCTGTTTCTCTTATCTCATTTCCTGAGTGCCTCAGGGCCTGGCTAGACTACCCCGGACATTCAATTTTATTTTCAAGACCTTTCATGGCGTCCCTCGAGTTCTCAGGCAGTTTTATCTCGCCACTACTCTTGTGGATACCCGATTGGCATTTCTTTTCAAGACCTCTCGTGGCGTCCCTCGAGTTCTCAGGTGGTTTTATCTCGCCACTACTCTTGTGGATACCCGATTGGCATGTATTTTCAAGACCTCTCGTTGTGTCCCTCGAGTTCTCAGACGGTTTTATCTCGCCACTAATCTTGTGGATACCCGACTGGCATTTCTTTTCAAGACCTCTCGTGGCATCCCTCGAGTTCTCAGTTGGTTCTATCTCGCCACTACTCTTGTGGATACCCGATTGGCATTTCTTTTCAAGACCTACCGTGGTGTCACTTGACATCCGACCGGCATTTCTTTTATTTATTTTCCTTGGTCACTAACAAGTTATATACCCATTTTGCTGCTCATGCCCATTTTATGCACATATCAATAATAGACATGTCATGCTAAAATTTTGAGCAACACATGCATATCACTTAGTCCAGCATGAGCATATGCATTCGGTATATCTTTTGTTCATTATGTTTGCGAGTACATTCCAACGTACTCACTGGCTTGTCCCTGGCTATTTACTTGGCTAGGTCAGGATTTCTACAAGGAGTGCCACAGTGACATCTGTGCGGAGCCTAGGATAGCAGCCACGCGGGATAGGAATTATCCAGGTCAGTAGTTCCTGTGGAAATGGAGCCCCATCGACGTTGGAGAACCACGAGTCGCTTTCGTCACCCGTCACCAGATATCATTGTTGTATCATTAGACCTTTATGGTCTTGTATCCCATTCTTGTAATAGCTTGGTAATCTGTAACAAGCACGCGTCCACCAGTAATAGAAATCCTGGGGCTGGTGATGACACGAGGGGTTAATTTCTGGGATGTTGTGTCCTCGAAATCCGGCCGCGACATCAATGCCTTCTCCTTCAAAGATAAAGGGGAGAACTTCTTCTTGACTTCATCCTCAGGCAAACCTGCAAGCTTAAATAATCCACAAACTTTATCCACATAGATTAGATGCATATCAGGATGTAATGTTCCATCTCCTGCATAAGGATTAGCTAGCAGTTTCTCTATCATACCCGAAGGAATTTCATATTAAATATTTTCAGTAGGTTCAGTAGGTTGAGGGGAAACTCTTTGCTCTTCCGGTTGGGGTGAAGATACCCCGAACAAACTCCTCAAAGGATGATGTTCCATAGTAACAAGTGACAGTAAATTTCAGCACGTAATATAAATGTTTCCTTACCAAATTTGCTTCACTCCCCGGCAACGGCGCCAGAAAAGAGTCTTGATGACCCACAAGTATAGGGGATCTATCATAGTCCTTTCGATAAGTAAGAGTGTCAAACCCAACGAGGAGCACAAGGAAATGACAAGCGGTTTTCAGCAAGGTATTTTCTGCAAGCACTGAAATTATCAGTAACAGATAGTTTTGTGATAAGATAATTTGTAACGGGTAACAAGTAACAAGTGTAACAAAGGTGCAGCAAGGTGGCCCAATACTTTTTATAGAAAAGGACAAGCCTGGACAAACTCTTATATAAAGCAAAGCGCTCCCGAGGACACATGGGAATTGTTGTGAAGTTAGTTTTCATCATGCTCATATGATTCGCGTTCATGACTTTGATAATTTGATATGTGGGTGGACCAGTGCTTGTACTTGGACAAGCCTCCCACTTATGATTAACCCCTCTCGCAAGCATCCGCAACTATGAAAGAAGAATTAAGATAAATCTAACCATAGCATGAAACATGTGGATCCAAATCAGCCCCTTACGAAGCAACGCATAAACTAGGGTTTAAGCTTCTGTCACTCTAGCAACCCATCGTCTACTTATTATTTCCCAATGCCTTCCCCTGGGCCCAAATCATGGTGAAGTGTCATGTAGTCGATGTTCACATAACACCACTGGAGGAAAGACAACATACATCTCATCAAAATATTGAACGAATACCAAATTCACATGATTACTTATAACAAGACTTCTCCCATGTCCTCAGGAACAAACGTAACTACTCACAAAGCATATTCATGTTCATAATCATAGGGGTAATAAATATCATTAAGGATCTGAACATATGATCTTCCACCGAATAAAGCAACTAGCATCAACTACAAGGAGTAATCCACACTACTAGCAACCCACAGGTACCAATCTGAGGTTTTGAGACAAAGATTGGATACAAGAGATGAACTATGGTTTGGAGAGGAGATGGTGCTGGTGAAGATGTTGATGGAGACTGACCCCCTCTCGATGAGAGGATCATTGGTGATGACGATGGCTTTGATTTTCCCCTCCCGGAGGGAAGTTTCCTCGGCAGAACAGCTCCACCGGAGCCCTAGATTGCTTCTGCTCAGGTTCCGCCTCGAGACGGCGGTGCTTCATCCCGAAAGCTTCCTTATGATTTTTTCCATGTCAAAACCCTCCATATAGAAGAAGATGGGCACCGGAGACCTGCCAGGGGGCCCACAAGCCCTAGGGGTGCGCCTAGGGGGTAGGGCGCGCCCCCCAGGCTTGTGGCCACCTGGTGGGTCCTCTCTGGTATTTTCTTCGCCCAGTATTTTTTTTTATTCCAAAATAATTCTCCGTAAATTTTTAGGACCTTTGGAGTTGTGCAGAATAGGTCTCTCAGATTTGCTCCTTTTCGGTCCAGAATTCCAGCTGCTGGCATTCTCCCTCTTTGTGTAAACCTTGTAAAATAAGAGAGAAAAGGCATAAGTATTGTACCCATAATGTGTAATAACAGCCCATAATGTAATAAATATCAATATAAAAGCATGATGCAAAATGGACGTATCACCATGAAACAGCACGACGGTGGTGACACTGGTGGTGTTTACCCAGGTTCGGGCCGCTAGGAAGCATAAAACCCTACTCCTGCTTTCGTGGATTAGATGGGAGCACATGATGAACACGCAGCGGTCAAGCCCAGCAAGGTGGCCTCGGGGAGAGCAGCTACGCGCGTACAAGTGTGCAAGGGTCCGAATCCTTTGCTAGTTTGCCTTGGACCTCCTTTTATAGCTCAAGGGGTGACCACAGTGGCAAAACAGTCTTTATCTAGTGATTAGATAGCTAACAGTGCTATCATACCTAACACTGGCAGTTAGGACAAAGTGCATTAAATGCACTGCTAGGTGTCGTGCTGAGGGTGAAGCCCGGCAAGCCTGCCGGGCCGCTTAATCATCTTCTGCTTATCTGTTCGACATGCCTCCGGACGGGTGTCACATGAGAGTAATCTGTCTTCTAATGGGCTGCCACGTGCTTGGTGGTATCCAATTAATCACCTGGAGGCTTGACACCGCATTGATAGGTGATTTGCGTTGTGGTGCAGTGGAGCGGTGGAGCGGTGGAGCGGCGGAGCCTTGGTGGGAGTCCTCGCCCTTGGCGGACCCGGCAAGCCTGTCGGGGAAATCTTGGACTTGTTTCTGGGGCAGCCTCGACCCGGCCAGGCTCTCCTACCCGGCAAGGGAGGTTTCCCCAAGGTGGGGCTCTGTTGTCTTGTCTGACTTGGTCTTCTTGATTCGCACCTTGATCTCATGAAGAGCGGTTCCTCTGGCTTGGTCTTGCTTTGTAGTTTGGTGCAGGACATGCGATGCCAGCACGCCTGTGTATAAGTCCGGGCAATCAAACATGAAAGTTTGTTGCACCGACAAGAGCCCCCGGGCCTGGCCCATACGTGCCGCCTGGCATCATTGGGGTAGGCCCCAACAAATACACAGGTGCACACTTTGGCCAAACCGCAATGGGATTCATGTCTTTCTTGATATCTTCCTTGCTTCTTCATTAACCTGTGATTGAATCAGTTTTCGGTTTTCCCGCGAGTCATGCAGAACGACGCGGGGTTACCCACGTAATGGCTCACGGGCTGCCCACGTTCATGGGGAGGTAACTGCCATTTTACTCATTCCACTACGCCTGTCATTTCCACCACGTACACTGCATGCATTGCATAGGGTTGGTGGCGTACGTGTAGAGCGCGGGAATGAGTGCCATGGCAGAAAGCTTGGCGTCGTGGATAGGCGCAGTAGGGCGGTCGCCGATCCTGGACGTCGTCAGTGACGCAGAGGGACAGTATTGGTGGAGTTGGACGGTTGCCTTCTGGGTGGTGAGGAGCCAGCCCCCGGCCATGCTCTCCTACAAAAGAAGGCGCGGGCGAAGGGCTCACCCACACACATCTCCTCCTTCTTCTTCTTGTGCTTTCTTCCACCATGGCGAGGGGAAGAGGACGCGGTCGTGCTCTAGCGTTGGCGACGAGGGTCTCTTCTCTGCAGCGCCTCCATCCCCCTGCTGGGGATGCAGGGGCAGAATCTAGTGCACAAGATAGTGTTGCAGGGCATGGGTGTGGCTGTCGTGGTGCTCGAGGCCGAGGAGGACGTGGTGGTACCCTGGTCGCTCCTCTCCCAGCCGCCTTGGCCCCAATGGAAGGCCACGTCGGGGACCAACTGTTGGAGTTCATCGTCAAACTTCCCGGGCCACGGTGCAGCCGTCTTCGGCTTCCTACCCCTTTCGCAAGGGTGATGGAGGTAGAACAGCAGCCAGGATTGAAGTTGCACATGAGGGGCTGCTGTAACGGTAGCATGCGGGCGGACGTAGAGTCCCCCATACCTCATGTCATGCTTCTTCGGTGTGGCTGGAAAACTTTTGCTCGTGCCCACAGCTTGGCGGCGGGGCATGTTCTCCATTTCAAGTTAATGGAGGCCAACCCGCTCTCCATCAAGGTCTTCGGGCGTTCAGGTGCTCTCTTAGGGTGCTGCGCGGAGAGCTCGACCGATGACGAAAGCTCCTCCTCGAGCGACAGCGACGAAGAGGACAGTGATGGTGATGACGACGGCACCGAGCGGGAGGACGGCGGCTCGGACTCCAGCCGAGGGCCGGACGCACCATCATCAGCAGCAAAGTGCTGGCGGCACCATCATCTGCACCTGGGTCTTCTTCCCTCCCCGGCAGAGTGATTTGCCGGGGTGTTGGGTGTGGATGTCTCCGCCTCCTCCAGCTGGACCCCGACAGGCTTCCTTGTGGGCTCTGGCTTCATCTTCCCTGCCAGTGACCCTCCTGTCGTGTTTCGCTGGTCCTGATGCTAGTGACCAGGGCATCGCCTAGCCGCTCTCTCCGTCTGTCGTCTTCGCCCCCGCCCCTCCCGATCTTGTCAGACTGCATCCTGCGGGCCCTGACGGAGTCAGGCTGGGCTTCTGCCCAGGCACTCCTTTTGCCCTCTTCACCTCCTACTGTAGCTCCTAGGAGGAGAGGGACAAGAAAGGCATTACGGGGCACTTATCCTTTTTCAATCTATAACATGTATTCACTTGCCAAACTTTATCTTAAATTATGTAATCTTTTCAGCCACATTTGTACCCTGTAAGGTTTTGTACTTGTTTATCCGCGTATTAATGAAGAAAGATATGCTTGCCGGGAACTTGTGCATGTATCATACCCATGCAGAGGAATGACTCCTCTATACTTCCAAGTGAACAAGGCTTTCCGGCAAGACATCTTGCCGGTCCCTTCCATTGCTGCCACGAGGCTCGGCCTTGCGGGTTTTAGGAGCGTGGAAGAGAACTGGCCCCTTGTCAACCCTTTTTCTCAAATGCTACTGCAACTAGTTTGACTGAAGTAATCTTCGAATCAAAAGATGGGAGCACAAATATTTAAAGGTGACAAGGTTTTTCTACGCACAAGTTTTCCTCACAGAGGTACACTATGGATGTCTTAAAGGGAACTTATCTGCTTTGGGTTGTCGGGGGCCGATATGCAAGCTTGTTCTCTCTTCTCCTTCTTGGGATTTTATCCACGGCAGGGGGGCCCTGTAGTTAGCGCAGGGGAAAAATAGCAGCATATGCCCCTTCTAAATGGCCATGGCAGAATCGTGCTAAAATAAACATGCATGCAAGTTTTAGGCGCCAGCGCTTCATTTTATTATCTTTGCACAGGGTGTGCGCCTGGCTTTGTACAAAGGGTTACATGCACATCGGCAAGGCTTGTACAAAAGGTGGTTCCCGGGGCTGAGCCCGGCAACCGTGCCTTACGGGTAGAACTTGCGAAGATGCTCAATATTCCATGAGTTTTGCACCTTAATGCCATCTTCGGTCTCCAGACGGACTGTGCCAGGTCTGGTGACTCGTACTACCCGGTAAGGGCCTTCCCACTTCAGCATCAACTTGTTGGAACCCTTGGCGGATTGAAGACGCCTAAGGACAAGGTCGCCTTCCTCAAGGCTCCGGGCATGAATCCCGTAGCTACGATAGCGGCGCAAGGCTTGCTAGTAGCATGCAGCACGCACAGCGGCTGTCATGGGAAATCACGGCCACCTATGGGGCCATTGGCCCCTTTTGGTTTGGCAGGGGGGCTGAGCACATTGCACAAAGAGCGGAGGACCGTAGCGCAGCACGGCAAAGATCACACGGGCAGTTTTACCCAGGTTCGGGCCGCCGTGAGGCATAAAACCCTACTCCTGCTTTAGTGGATTGATGGTCGATTGGGGTGGAAATGCAGCGCTCTTGCCCGGCAGGGTTGCCTCCGGGTGAGAGCAGCTACGCGGGTACGAGTGTACAAGATTCCGAACCCTTTCTCTAGTTGCCATGGCCCTCCTTTTATAGATCAAGGGGGGTACCACAGTGGCAAATCAGTCATTGTGTACAGATTAGATAGCAAACAGTGCTATCATACCTAACTCTGGAGGCAGAGCAGAGCGCATTAAATGCGCCGCTCAGTGTCACATCGTAGCCTGCCCGACAAGCCTTGCCGGGCCGCTCGGCCACCTTTTTGCCTGTCTGCTTGACACATCTCTGGACGGGTGTCATCTGGAGATGGTTTCCTCTAGAAATGGCTGCCATGTGTCGAATAACTGCCACTTAGTCACTTGGGGGCTTGACACCGCACCGATCAATGACTTGCATCGCTGTGAGGTAGAGCGGTGAAGCCTTGGCGGGGTAGTTTACTTTAGTAGTGCCCGACAAGCCTGCCGGGGCGGTCTTGAGGCTTGTCTTCGGGGCCACCTTGTCCTTGCCAGGCTCGCCTGCCCGGCAAGGGAGGCTTTTCCTTAGCAGTGTCTTGGTCTTCTTGTCCTGCCCTTTGATTCTTCAAAGAGCCAACTCTCCTAGCTTGATCTGGTCTTGGATGTTGCAACTATGCTCTTTTAGGCCTGTGCATGGTCTGGGCAACAGACCCAGGGTTTGTTGCACCGACAGCGGCCCGGAGACGATCTTCCTCGAGGAGCATGGTATCATCATGCCGAAGCTGCTCTTGCTCTACTTCAATGTAGGCAAGTACTCGAGGTGACCCGTATATGAGTTCCGTGGGGAGCACTGCTTCTGCCCCATAGACTAGGGAGAAGGGAGTCTGGCCGGTGGCTCAATTCGGTGTCGTACTGAGGGACCAAAGAACCACCAGTAGCTCATCGATCCAATGTCTGCCGCACTTCTGCAACTTATCAAAAGTTCTTGTCTTGAGCCAACGCAGCACTTCAGCATTCATCCTTTCAGCTTGTCCATTGCTCCGGGGATGAGCAACAGAGGCAAGTGACCTTGCTCCCAAGGTTTTGTATGTACTGCATGAAGGCACGGCTCATGAATTGGGTGCCATTATCGGTGATCACTCTGGCGGGTACTCCAAAATGGCACACCAACCCTTTCAAGAACTTGATAGCTGACTGCGCGGTCACCTTCCTCACTGGCTCCACTTCCGGCCACTTTGTAAACTTGTCGATTGCAACATACAAGAATTCAAAGCCCCTGGTAGCACGGGGGAAGGGGCCCAAGATGTCGAGCCCCCAGACCGAAAATGGCTAGGATAAAGGGATCGTCTGGAGAGCTTGAGCTGGTTGATGAATGTTCTTGGAGTGGAACTGGCAGGCTTCACATTTGGTGACTAGCTCAGTTGCATCCTGGAGGGTTGTGGGCTAGTAGAAACCCTGCCAGAAGGCTTTTCCAACCAGGGCTCTTGATCCAATATGAGAGCCACACATACCCCCATGTATTTCTGCTAGCAGCTTCTGCCCATCTTCCCGGCAAATGCACTTCAATTTCACACCATTCGGCCTTTTCCTGTACAATGTATCATCGATAAACTGGTACATATTTGACTTTCGGGCTACTCTTTCAGCTTCTTCTTGCTCTTCGGGAAGTTCTCCTGTTTGAAGGAAATGGACTATGTATGCGCCCAAGTTGGAGCCTGAGGCTCAACAACAAGGACTAATGGCACCTCCTCATTCGTGGGAGCGCTCACCTCGACCGCAAGAACTTGGGATTCCGCGGGAGGGTGCAGCTCACCAACTGAAGCAGAGTTGTTCCCGGCAGCCTCTCTACCAGCGGCTTTGGAAAGCCCTGCTGGGAGATACTTGCCGGAGTCCAACTTCCTCCTTTTTCTGGCCATCATTGAAGGGGACCACTGATGGTTGAGTTAGGTGGAGGACAAAAGTTCCTGGTTCCACAGGGAGCTTTTGTGCAGTGCACTTTGATAAATGATCAGCAATGCTGTTCTCCGCACGTGGCACGTGCTCTATTTGTAATCCATCAAAGTGCTCCTCCAACTTTCTCACTTCCTCTACATATGCCTCCATCAACGGACTCTGGTAATCCTTATTAACTTGTCTCACTACAAGCTGCGAGTCTCCACGGATGATCAGTTTCTTGATTCCTAACTCCATCGCAATTATCAGCCCGGGAAGGAGCCCCTCATACTCAGCAGTGTTGTTGGTGGCCTTCTCCCGGGGAAAGTGCATTTGAACTACATACTTGAGATGCTCTCCGGTGGGCGCAACAAGAAGCACGTCAGCTCCGGCGCCCTGCAACGAGAAAGCACCATCAAAGTACATGGTCCACTCCTGAGGCACCTCCTTGCCGGGGATAACTGTCTCTGGTATTTCTTCATCTGGAGTGGACGTCCATTCTGCAATGAACTCTGCTAATGCTCTACTCTGAATAGTTGAGGTACTTTCGTACTTCAGGCCAAAGCTTGATAGCTCTAGTGCCCATTCAACTATCCTGTCGGTAGCTTCGGGGTTCCTCAGTATGCGTTGCAGTGGGAAACAAGTGACAACTGTGATCTCGTGGGCTTGGAAGTAGTGGCGTAGTTTCCTCGAGGCCATGATGAGGCAGACGATCAGCTTTTGCATGCCAGAGTACCTTAACCTAGCCCCCTGTAACAGGGAGCTGACAAAGTACACTGGTCGCAGCACCACTTTCTTCTTTGTTGCGGTCTTGGGATTGCCTTCGCTAACTTGCTCTGCTTCCCTTTGATTTGTGTCTAACCCTGTCGTGACTGGTTCAGTTTCGTCTCCGGAGGGGACAGTTGTGGCAGCTGGTTCCTCATCTACTTCCCGTTGCGCCACCAGCACTGCACTAACCACTTGGTTCGTTGCTGCTAAGTATAGCAGGAAGGGCTCTTGTGGTTTAGGAGCGAAGAAGGTAGGAGTGGAGGAAAGGTAGGCTTTCAGGTCTTGCAGTGCCGCTTTTGCCTCCGGGGTCCACTTCATCGGACCTGCCTTCTTCAAAATTTTGAAGAAAGGCAAGGCACGCTCGGCAAACATGGAAATGAACCTACTCAGCACGGCAATGCATCCAGTTAAGTGCCTCACATCCTTGACAGTCTTGGGTGCTTGTATCTGCTCGATCGCTCTGATCTTGTCAGGTTGGCCTCTATCCCTCACTGAGACACAAAGAAACCAAGTAGCTTGCTGGAGGGAACACCAAACACACACTTCTCAGGGTTTAACTTCAAATTGATCTTGCGTAAGTTTACAAAGGTCTCTTCCAAATCTTGAATGAGTGTTGATTTGTCCTTGGTTTTGACCACTATATCATTGATGTAAGCTTCTACGTTTCTGTGCAGCTGTGGTTCAAAACCAATCTGTACTGCTCTCACAAAAGTGGATCTAGTGCTCTTTAACCCGAAAGGCATGCGTACAAAGCAGTACGTGCCACATGGAGTTATGAACGCGGTTTTCTCTTCGTCTTCCTTGGACATGAATATTTGATGGTACCCGGAGTACGCATCCAAAAAGGAAAGCAGGTCACACCCGGAAGTGGAGTCCACAATCTGATCGATGCACGGCAAGGGGAAAGGGTCCTTCGGGCATGCTTTGTTCAAGTTTGTGAGGTAAATGCAGAGCCTCCATTTCCCATTTGCCTTGCGCACTACCACTGGGTTCGCTAACCATGTTGGATCCAGCACCCCTCTTACCAAACCAGCTGCTTCAAGTTTCTTAATTTCCTCGGCAATGAACTGCTGCCGCTCTAAAGCTTGCTTCCTAAACTTCTACTTGACGGGCCGAGCTTGAGGGCAGACAGCAAGGTGGTGCTCGATTACCTCCCTGGGAACACCGGGGATGTCAGATGGTTGCCAAGCAAACACATCGACATTCGCCCGCAGGAAGGCAACGAGCGAGCTTTCCTATTTGTCATCAAGGGTGGCATCGATGGTGAACGTACCATCAGCGCCATCCTACCTCGCCGGGACCTTTTTCACAGCAGGTGGAGTAGCTTTGGGCCTCTTGCTAGTGGAACTCTCCGGCAGATCCTCAACAGGTGCGGTGCACTCCGAAGAGGCGCGCTTCTCGGAGTCTTTGCCGACATCTCTGCTAGCTTTCTTTCCCTTCTTCGCCTCCTTGGTGGGAGCCATGGCTTCTGCAGCTTCAGCTGCTACCGCGTCCCGGTACATCTGATCCACACATATAATTGCATATCTTTTATCTGATGGAATGGAAATGACACCCAACGGCCCTGGCATCCTCAAGGTGTTGTAAGCATAGTGGGATGCTGCCATGAATTTCGCCAGAGCTGGACAACCAAGAATTCCATTGTACGGCAAGGGAAGTTCAACAACGTCAAACACGACCCTCTCGGTCCAGTAGTTCATTTCCCCGCCAAATGTTACTGGCAGCGTAATCTTTCCCTTAGGACGGCTCCTGCGGGGGTTGATTCCTTGGAACGTGCCAGTAACCTTGAACTCTTCATCAGGGATCTGTAGCTTGCTGACCACTTTGGGGGAGATCAGATTCAACCCAGCCCCGCTGTCTACTAGCATCTTTGTGACTTTAAGGTTGCGGATTTTCGGTGAGACCAACAATGGAAAACACCCTATCGCAGTAGTGCGGTCGGGGTGATCCTCTTCATCAAAGATGATAGGCGTGCGGGACCACTTGAGCGGCTTCCAAGAGTCTAGCTAGCTCCACGGCATTGACCTCTCGTGCCCACTGCTTTAGCTGGCGGTGAGAGGAGTGTAAAGATGCACCTCCGTCAATACACATGGCTTTAGTTGCTTTTTGGAATTCTTGCTCGCTGGTTTCTTCTTCATCCCCTTCATCACTCTCACCATCTCCTTCTTTCTTCTCACGACCTCTAGCAGGTTTCTCCTTTTGCTGTGGGGCCTTGCCGCGGCGGCCCCCTCTACTGCCACGGCCTTTTCTGCCAGCACCCTCTTGGTCTTTCTCCCTATCTCGCTTCTCATATTCTGCCTTCTGCTTCTTGACAAGCTGCTCGACTTGGTGGCATTCTTGGAGATCATGACCTTTAGTGCGGTGGAGCTTGTAGTATGTCCCATCGGACTTCCCAACTTTCTCTGCTGCCACAGCCTCCCGGCAATCAGCACAAGCGGTAGCTTCCTTGCCAGGAGCTTCGGTTTTGGCCTTCTTGCCGGTGCTGAGATCGCCAGGGCTCTCAACGGCCAATACTGACTTATCTTTGCGCTTCTTGTTGCGTCTCCGGCTCCTCCTCTTCAAGTTAGTGGTCTTGTCGTCGTCCTTCGAATCAACTTCAACACCATCCTCCTCCCCAGGGAATCGCCTTCCTTCTTCAGCCTGAGCACATTTATCAGCCAATGTGCACAACTCATTGACGGTCTTGGGCAGCCGGACATTCATTTTGGACCGTATCCTTCTCTTGCGCACGTTTGAATGGAATGCGGCAATCACAGCTGCTGGATGTATCTCTGGAATGTTTCGGTGCACATGACTGAACCTTTGCATATACTTCCGGAATCTCTCCCCTTCCTTCTGTGGAAGGACTTGTAGGTTACTAGGCCGCCCGGCCTCTTGGTGGCCACCCGTGAAGGCGCCAACAAATTCATTGCACAAGTCAGCCCATGACGAAATGGAATTCTCTGACAGGTGCATCAGCCACAACCTCACGTTTGGCTTGAGTGCCAAAGGGAAGTAGTTGGCGAACACCTTCCCGTCCCTGCCCCCGACGGCTTTAACGGCAATTGTGTAAATGATCAAGAACTCTGCCAGGTTTAACTTTCCATCATATTTTTCTGGTAACTCAGGCTTGAAGACGCGGGCCGAAGGCCAGTGGACTTGCCGCAGCTCACGAGTGAAGGTGGGGCACCCAACCTCATAAGGCAAGTACTCGCCATCACTGGGCGCGGGTTCATCAACGTCTGGGCCATTTCGCCTGTCAGATTGACGGCGGGTCTCCCGGCATCGCTCTATAGTGACACGTGCATCTTCCCTCCACCGATCCTCCAGGACTTGTCGCTGATCCCGGTGGGCTCGTGGATCAGAAGAGGCCATCGATGCTTCATCGGGTTCAAGGACATGCTGTTATTGCGTTGTCGCCTCTAGGTCTTCTGTCACGGAGGAGACTGCACCGTTGGTGCGGCCTCCTCGACACGGCCATCAGCCCGGGCTACTATTGTTGTTCGTGGGTGCCGCGATGGCTCTACCTGCTGTGATTTTCCAGCTTCAGCGAAGCCGATCAAACTCTGGATGGTGGCCCTCCACTCATCCATTTGATCAGCCATCGACGGGAATCTCAGTAGGAGTTGGGCCCGTGCCATGGCTTCCGTAGCTGTGCTCGGCATAGCTGATGAGGCAGACCGCGACGTTGCTCGACTCTTGGTAGTACCAGCAGAGGTGCAGCCGTGTTCATGCCATCATGAACCGGTCGCCAAGGCAGTCTGGTGTGAGTGGGTTGCGCTCGGAGATCGGCAACCCCGCTCGGCACTCCGCCTTGTTCGCCCCGCTCTGGGCAAGGTGCGTGCTCAGTAGCCGCGCCCATGGCAGGCATGGATAGAGGGTCATGACTGGCACCAGAGCGGGCGTCGTTGCTGCGGATGCGCCCGCTAGTGCGGCGGGGTGGTGGAGACTGAACGTTCCCTCCACCTGTAGCTTGTGGTTCATGCCCGTTGGGATGCGGCTGACGCGGCCTTCCCCCGGTGCCTCCTGCTCCAGCTTCGTCCACGGGGGACACAACGACGGCGCCGCCTGCGTCGGTCGCGTCTCCTATGATACCCGCTCCATCCAACGCCGCTGTGGTGCCTACGGCATCCGTGGTTACGTGCGAGAGGGGCTTCGAAGTGGAAGGGTGCGCGGTAGCGCCGGGTTTCTTCTTGGGCGCCATGGATGAAGACGATGATGATGATGATGATGATGATGGACGCGCTGCTCACAACCTCGGGTTCGCGCAAGCGTCTTTCCCCCGAACCGGCGCGAAGATGTCGTGGAGGAAAACGATCACCTATGGGGCCATCGGCCCCTTTGTGGTTCGGCAAGGGGGAAGGTCACATTGCACAAAGAGCGGAGGCCATGAAACAGCACGACGGTGGTGACACTGGTGGTTTTTACCCAGGTTCGGGCTGCTGGGAAGCGTAAAACCCTACTCCTACTTTGGTGGATTAGATGGGAGCACACAATGAACAAGCAGTGCTCAAGCCCGGCAAGGTGGCCTCGGGGAGAGCAGCTACGCGCGTACAAGTGTGCAAGGGTCCGAATCCTTTGCTAGTTTGCCTTGGACCTCCTTTTATAGCTCAAGGGGTGACCACAGTGGCAAAACAGTCTTTATCTAGTGATTAGATAGCTAACAGTGCTATCATACCTAACTCTGGCAGTTAGGACAAAGTGCATTAAATGCACTGCTAGATGTCGTGCTGAGGGTGAAGCCCGGTAAGCCTGCCGTGCCGCTTAATCATCTTCTGCTTATCTGTTCGACATGCCTCTAGACGGGTGTCGCATGAGAGTAATCTGTCTTCTAATGGGCTGCCACGTGCTTGGTGGTAGCCACTTAGTCACTTGGAGGCTTGACACCGCATTCATAGGTGATTTGCGTTGTGGTGCGGTGGAGCGGTGGAGCGGCGAACCCTTGGCGGACCCGGCAAGCCTGCCGGGGAAATCTTGGACTTGTTTCTGGGGCAGCCTCGACCTGGCCAGGCTCTCCTACCCGGCAAGGGAGGCTTTCCCAAGGTGGGGCTCTGCTGTCTTCTCTGACTTGGTCTTCTTGATTCGCTCCTTGATCTCACGAAGAGCGGTTCCTCTGGCTTGGTCTTGCTTTGTAGTTTGGTGCAGGGCATGTGATGCCAGCACGCCTATGTATAAGTCCGGGCAATCAAACATGAAAGTTTGTTGCACCGACAATATTTTACATAGTAATGAATCTAACACCCATGGAGTCTTGTTGTTGATCATGTTTTGCTCGTGGAAGAGGTTTAGTCAACGGGTCTACCACATGGAATCTGGTTTGAGACTTAGATTCGTCTGGATCTGTGTCGAAGCTAGCATTGATGTAACCCTTTACGACGAGCTCTTCGTCACCTCCATAAACGAGAAACATGTCCTTAGTCCTTTTCAGGTACCTCAGGATGTTCTTGACCACTGTCCAGTGATCTACTCATGGTTCACTTTGGTACCTCCCTGCTAGACTTATGGCAAGGCACACGTCGGGTCTGGTACACAGCATGGCATACATTATAGAGCCAATGGCTGAGGCATAGGGAATGACTTTCATCCTTTGTCTTTCTTATGCCGTGGTCGGGCTTTGAGTCTTACTCAACTTCACACCTTGCAATACATGCAAGAACCCTTTCTTTGACTGATCCATTTTGAACTTCTTCAAAACTTTGTCAAAGTATGTGCTTTGTGAAAGTCCTATTAAGCGTCTTGATCTATCTCTATAGATTTTGATGCCCAATATGTAAGCAGCTTCACCGAGGTCTTTCATTGAAAAACTATTGTTCAAATATCCTTTTATGATTTCCAGAAATTCTATATCATTTCCAATCAACAATATGTCATCCACATATAATATTATAAATGCTATAGTGCTCCCACTCACTTTCTTGTAAATACAAGCTTCTCCGTAAGTTTTTATAAAACCAAAAGCTTTGACACCTCATCAAAGCGAATATTCCAACTCCGAGATGCTTGCACCAGTCCATAGATGGATCGTTGGAGCTTGCATACTTTGTTAACATCCTTAGGATCGACAAAACCTTCTGGTTGCATCATATAAACCTCTTCCTTAAGAAACCCGTTAAGGAATGACGTTTTGACGTCCATTTGCCAGATCTCATTATCATAAAATGCGGCAATAGCTAACACAATTCTAACAGACTTAAGCATCGCTACGGGTGAGAAAGTCTCATCGTAGTCAACCCCTTGAACTTGTCGGAAACCCTTTGCGACAAGTCAAGCTTTATAGACGATGACATTACCATCAGCGTCTATCTTCTTCTTAAAGATCCATTTATTCTCAATGGCATGCCGATCATCGGGCAAGTCCACCAAAGTCCATACTTTGTTCTCATATATTGATCCTATCTCGGATTTCATGGCCTGAAGCCATTTATCGGAATCCAGGCTCATCATAGCTTCTTCATAGTTTGTAGGTTCGCCATTGTCTAACAACATGATTTCCAGGACTGGATTACCGTACCACTCTAGTGTGGAACGTACCCTGGTCGACCTACGAAGTTCAGTAGTAACTTGATCCGAAGTTTCATGATCATCATCATTAGCTTCCTCTTCGGTTGGTGTAGGCATCACGGGAACTGCTTTCTGTGATGTCCTACCTTCCAATTCGAGAGAAGGTACAATTACCTCATCAAGTTCTACTTTCCTCCCACTCACTTCTTTCGAGAGAATCTCCTTCTTAGAAAGGACCTGAGGGAGTCATGGACTAAGGGGTCCTCGGGGCGACGGCCCATTGTACATGGGCCGGACTGGTGGAGCTGTATAATGATAGGAGATCTACGAAGCTGTGGTGTACCCTCCAAGTCAAGAAGGCACACGATCTCTTTAAATTCCTTATTGTAATCTATCTTCGGTAACCCTAACCCTACCGGTGTCTATATAAACCGAGGGTTTTTAGTCTTTAGGGCTAGAGCAACATTCATCACCTCATCTCCTTAGGATTTAGCTCATGCTGATCTCGAGGTAGATCTACTCTGTAAACCACATTATACATCCAATACAATCAAGCAGGACGTAGGGTATTACCTCTTCGAGAGGGCCTGAACCTGGGTAAACACTGTGTTCATTATCCCTTGTTCCCCATCGATCCTAGATCCACAGCTCAGGACCCCCTACCCTGAGGTCAGTCGGTTTTGACATCGACATTGGTGCTTTCATTGAGAGTTCCGCTGTGGGATCGTCATAGGAATCGATGGCTCAACCGGTTGTTGGAGACCACACCCGTGCCGAGGGCGTCCCCGCCCCGGGTCATCTCTTCGTCTTCAGCGGCATATTAGTGCGCACCCATCCCACTAGTCACCTCCACCAGATCGAAGGCTTCACCCCCGGTGAAGGGTTCATTGGTTCAGGGGCATCGACCCCAGGATCAGCAGACTCACAAAAATCTAGTATCTCTCAGAGTCCGGCCCTGAAGCCCGACCCCGACAGACCGCCCACAAGATCTCCCGCCGAATCACCGGAGTGTCTGGCACCCCCATGTGGCCAGCCGGCAGACCACTTGGCGAGTCTTTTCCGTGCAATGGGAATCTCTGTTATCAGGCCTACAGCCTACGATCGGATCGGGCTTAAACCCGATGACCGAGAAATCAACACCCCTCCGGTCACGGACCTCGTCTCCACGGTCAAAGAGGCCCAGGAGGGGCCATAGCCCTGCAAGCTAAGAACAGTGTACACTCGAATCTCCAGCTCAAAGTCAGACACCAGCTCAGATGTACATCCGAACTCGAGCCCCAACACTAGATCCATCCTCGAGCTGATCCAGCCGCACACTAGTCCGGATCCGAGCCCTGCACAACCAGAACCGGACATGACTCAACAACCAATCAAGGATAGTCCGGGACCGCGGCAGGAGGTAATTCTCGAAATTTTCCCACCCACCCACCACACGGAATACTCTCTGGATTTGGGAAACCCAGACATATGGGACCACATGTATGTCAAACAGCTACCAAACGAGACAGTCCACCATTATTGGGCTAGATTTCTCCTGGTAAAGAACAGGATGGCACCTTGATGGGACAAAGAAATAATTAAAGCCTTCCAGTTTAACTGCAGGGACGAGGGCCTCTTAAACGCCCTCGCGCGTCACCGAATTCAAAACTTCACCGAACTATCAGACATGGTACACAAATATTGCGCCATGGAGGACAAGTGGAGGGCGCAACAGATGAACATGGGGCCACAGCCCGCCGCGCATCACGGAAAGCCTCGCTTTAAACGAGCTTACACAAATCGGTCACCGGAGCGCGAGCCTAATGAAAAGAAAAACTAGCCCCGGATCGGTGTTAGACGAGTTGCTGGATAAACCATGCCCAATACACTCGGTCTTGCTAGACGCAAACCCAACCCACAGACTTCGGGCCTGTTGGGTGGTAAGACAAGTGGCTAAATATGGCGAGCCAATCTTGGGCCTTACACCCCCAGATAAACAGTCCTCGGCTTCACCATAGGACCACAATGTCCTTACGGTATACGAGACGTTCGCTTCAAACAATAAAAGGAAAAAGGATCTTCGAGAGCTCAATCAAATATATCAAGTGACGGCCGCACAGCCATGTGCAGCCACGCCTATCACCTTCAACGAGAAGGACGAGCCAAGCCCCTGTAACAACCATGCACCGGCCGGACTGGTCCTCGACCCCATCATCGATGGTTTCCGGCTGACTAAAGTGCTGATGGACGGCGGCTGCAGCCTCAACCTCATTTATGAGGATACTCTACACAAGATGCAGTTCAACAGGTCTCGCATCGAACACAGTCATACCACATTCCGAGGTATAATACCTAGTAGGGAGGCACACTGCTCGGGACGCGTAACCTTGGATGTTGTGTTCGGCACACCCGATAACTACAGATCCGAACCCTTACTATTTCACATTGTGCCCTTCCGTAGCGGATACCATGCCCTTCTAGGACGTGAGGTATTCTCAAGATTTCAGGCCATACCACATTACGGGTATATGAAACTCAAGATGCCAGGGCCCAACGGGGTGATCTCTCTTAAAAGCGAGCAATGTGAAATAGTAAGGGTTCGGACCTCTAGGGGTGATACCACAAAACGGGGTGATCCGAACCTCAACATTTTAAAATGCTTCAAGCCAGTGAAACAAACCCTACGCCGATTTTCTGAACCCAAACGGCATGCCATGGGCGAAGAACTTGCAAAACTACTAGAGGCCGGATTCATCCGCGAGATCAAGCACCCCGAGTGGTTAGCAAATCTGGTTATGGTACCCAAGAAGGATAAGTCCTGGTGGCTCTGTGTCGACTTTAAAGACCTCAACAAGGCCTGCCCTAAGGATTCATTCCCCCTACCAAGGATAGACCAGATCATCGACGCCACCGCCAGACACGACTCGTTATGCTTCCTCGACGCATACTCCGGATACCATCAGATTAAGATGAAGGAGTCCAATCAAGCAGCAACCGCATTCATCACCCCTTACGGGCCTTTCTGCTTCAACACCATGCCGTTCGAACTAAAAAATGCGGGAGCCACATACCAGTGCATGATTCAAACATGCCTCGAAAACCAAATTGGCAGAACAGTTGAGGCATACGTGGATGACGTGGTTGTCAAAACCAAACACATCGACCAACTGATAGACGACCTACGCCAAACCTTCAACAACCTGCGGGCCTACGACATATGGCTCAACCCAGAGAAATGCGTCTTCGGGGTCCCTCCCAGAAAGCTACTTGGATTCATAGTTTCCCATAAAGGAATCGAACCAATCCGGCCAAAATTAGAGCGCTGTCTCAGCTCGCAATACTAACAGAGCTTAAGCATGTCCAGAAGCTAGCGGGATGCATGGCCGCCTTGAGCTGCTTCATATCTTGCCTCGGAGGAAAGGCATTGCCACTCTACAAACTACTCAAAAATACCAAGAACTTCCAGTGGACAGATGAAGCAACCATGGCACTCGAGGAGATTAAAACACTCCTCGGCGGCAACCCTATCCTGGCCGCACCCGGTGTCGGCGAACCCATGCGACTATACATTTCAGCCACCAATCAGGTGGTCAGCATGGTGCTCGTCATGGAGCGGGAATCCGAGGGCCACAAGTTCCAACTCCAGAAGCCAGTCTACTACGTGTCCGAGGTGCTTACGCCATGCAAATCACGATACCCGCCTTATCAAAAGAGAGCCTACACGGTTTTCATGGCATCTCGAAAGCTACATCACTACTTTCAAGAATGTTCGATCACAGTGGCATCAGAAGTCCCCTTGAATGACATAATCAATAACAGGGACGCCACAGGCCGCATCGCCAAATGGGCCATTGAGCTTCTCCCCTTCGAGATAACATACAAGCCACGCCGAGCCTTTAAATCTCAGGTGCTGGCAGATTTCATAGCCAAATGGACCGAGGCCGAACTACCCCGGGAGTATTCTACATAATTGCACTGGACAATGTACTTCGACGACTCAAAGATGTTAGCCGGACTGGGGGTTGGGGTCATCCTAATCTCCCCCACCGGCGACACTGTTCGGTATGTCCTCCAAATAATGTACACGGACTCCAACAACGCAGCCGAGTATGAAGCACTACTACATGGTCTTCGTATGGCCACATCAATGGGCGTGCAGCGCCTCGAGGTAAGAGGAGATTCAAACTTGGTGATCTCTCAAGTCAACGATGAATTCGACGCCAAAGACCCCAAGATGGTGGCGTATAGAAACGTGATCCTCCGAATATCAGCCCGATTTGAGGGCCTAGAATTTCACCATGTCGCTAGAGACAGCAATCAAGCAGCCGACGTCCTCGCCCGCACGGGCGCCAAGCATGATACGGTTCCCAAAAACACCTTCCTCGAGCGGCTCTTTAAGCCCTCCGTGGTGTGGCAGGACGACGTCATCGGTGCACTATCCAATGAGGCCGCCCACAATGCTTCGCCCAAAAATGAACAAGACGATCACATCATCGGCGGCTCCGCACTCGAGGAAACACCTTCCGCACCCAAAGTAATGGTCGTAATCCCACCCTGGACAGAGCCCCTGCTAGCCTACCTCACACAACATCCACTTCCGGAGGATCAAACCGAAGCACGACGCATAGTTCGGTGCTCTAAAGCATACAAGGTCCATGATGGTGAACTCTATAAGAAGAGTACCACAGGAGTTTTACAAAGGTGCATCTCCGAAGAAGAGGGGCGGTAGCTCTTGGTAGAGATGCACGCGGGCATGGGCGGACACCACGTGGCAGCTCGGGCTTTGGTCAGCAAGGCTTTCCGAGCAAGTTTTTTCTGGCGTACCGCCCATGAAGATGCCTGGACATTAGTCCAACATTGCGTCGGATGCCAGTTGTTCGCAAATCAAAGCCACATGCCCCCCACAGCTCTTCGGACGATACCAACCACATGGCCTTTTGCGGTCTAGGGTGTCGACATGGTCGGGCCACTCAAAGGAGGATAAACAAAAAGAAGTACCTATTGGTCATGGTCGATAAATTCACCAAGTGGATCGAAGCAAGACCCGTCACTTTGGCAGAATCCGTACCAGTCGTCGACTTCTTATCCGATGTCATACACCGTTATGGTGTCCCCCACAGCATAATCACCGATAATGGTACCAACTTCACCGCCCAGAAGTTAAAGACTGGTGCGGTAAAATGGGCATTAAGCTCAATTACGCCTCGGTGTACCACCCACAGACCAACGGACAAGTCGAACGAGCCGGCGTACTCATTATGAGCGGCATTAAGCCTCGCCTAGTTCGATCTCTTGAACAATCAGACTGCCATTGGGTCAAGGAACTCGATTCCGTACTATGGGGCTGCGCTCTACTCCTAATCGGTCAACCGGATACACACCATTTTTTATGGTATACGGTGCGGAAGCAGTTCTCCCATGCGACCTTATCCATGACGCGCCTAGAGTGCGCATGTACGAAGAAAAGGAAGCTGAGCTCGATCAGCAGGACGATCTGGATGCTCTGGAAGAAGAATGGGACATAGCTCGGGCTCGGTCCACGTTCTATCAGCAGCAAGCATGACGTTACCACAACCGTGAAGTCCAGGCAAAGACATATAATGTGGGAGACCTCGTCCTCCGACTCCCGGAGAAGCAGAAGAATAAACAATCACCCAAAAGGGAGGGACCATACATCATCGATGAAGTACTCATTGGAGGAGCATATCGTCTTCGTCGCCCGTCCGATGACTGCCTCGAGCCGAACCCGTGGAACACAGCCCGGCTACGGCGTTTTTATGCCTGAGCTTGACATATATCTCCACCTTTTCCTTCTTTTATTTTCCCTTCTTCTCTCTTTTCGACATGGTGCTAGTTCGGCTAAACCGAACCATACCAATCTCGTTTTATATACATCGCTGAATGTAGCACCCAGCTGTGCATGGGGGTTCCCTTAGAAGAGCCAAATAAATGTATAAATCGCATTCGTACGGATTGTGCCCTTCTCACACATGTTAAGCCAACATATGCACTTGTTCGACTTAAGATCTTTGTCAAGCTGGGTTGCCTGGCTCCTGTGCTTACCCCTATGTTCCCGATTGTTCGGCTAGGGCATAAAGGGAGCACCTCTGCGATTGTTACGACCGGGTCATCCGGGGCCGTACCTCAGACGGGTGAAGCCGAAAGCTAGCGTTCTTACAGAATACAACAAGTCGGCCTAAGGGAAGTGAATATAGCCTCGATCTTACTACCAAGGTTCTTTTTCAAAGCCATTGGTGTCCGTTGATCCTACGTATCCGGACTATAATTTTACCCGATGAAAGGAACCCTTGGAGGAACTATTTTCATCAAAAGATGTTTCTTACGTTAAACAATAATATAACATAGCTCTCCGCATATGTTTCGTTTGTTTAAACCAGAGGGCCGGATTGCCTGGTTCCCAAATTGTTGCCTTGTTTCCCATGGCACATAGTACGGAACACTCCTCGATCTCTGATCGGGGAGGCAGAAGCCGATGGCTGGTTAAGACAACATTCTTTCAAAAAATAACAATAAGAACATGGATTGAGCATGGTCAACGTAAAGTACATAGATACATAGAATTGACAAGATTACTCATTCTCGACATTTTCTATCAATTGTTCTAAAGCACAATCCTTTTGAGAATAGCGAGCGGCTGGCATCACCTCATCGTACACCAAGCTCAGTGGTATCTCTCGACCGTCAGGACCCACGGGACCAACCCAGGCCATATGCACCGGGTCTAGCTTGGTGAAACGGGTCTTTACCATAGCCCACGCCTCGCGTGCTCCTTCTCGACAGGCCAAGATCTTCCATAATTCGAACCTTCGCCGAGCCCCTTTAAAGCGACTGGCTAGTTCAGCCATACTCTCTGGCGGCACATCTGACGGCCATAATGCCTTCGCCATGCTCTTCATGGCTTTCCGGGCCCTTTCATAGGTCTTCGACAGCTCCTTTACAAGATTCCCGTCATAGGCACTGACTTCTTCCTCGGGCCGCCCAGTCAGGAGACCTATCAAGCAGGTGTTGCATATCGTCATTACAACGCCAATGACACTGGACAACCATACCGGTCAGAGCAGTACTTACCAAATATGCCACCTTTTAGCTTCTGGTTCTCCTCCAAGGCTTGCACCAGCTGGGTTCTTAAGCTTTCAATTTCCTCGGTTTTTCGCCGGTTCTCTTCCTTGAGCTCATTTTTCTCCTCCTGACTTCGCGTCAGCACCCGTTTGCCAGCCTCTAGCTCCCTCCACAGCTCGCTTGCAGCTCCCACGACTATACGGAGAATACAGTGTTAATGCATACAATACAATGTATACCTACGCAACAAGTCTTTTCTACTTACCGGACAACTCGCTGCTGGCTTTTCGAGCCGCATCTAGTTCGGCTTTGGTTTCGACCAACTGTGTCCGACTCACTTTAAGGTCCTCAGACAACTTTTCGTTCTGCTCTCTTGCGGCCTACAAAAATAATATCATTAGACACCCTTAACTCAGTTGTCCCGCCCAAATTAAGGCTTGAAGGCTAGGTGGTTAGGGAACATGATCTGCTTTCAAGTTGTATACCTACACCTTGGCGGCAAAAAGACCGGCGATCCCTTCAAGACCTGTCCGGGACGCTCCAAGGTACTCATCCATCGAACTAAAAGCACTAAATTCCTGTTCGGCAAAGGCAGTATGACGTAATGTCTCCCTTCGGCGGCGATGGTTCATTACACTCTCGACTTCGGAGTTGGTGACTGAAATATCGTCGGAGTCCGCCGGAGGCGCGCCGGCCGCCGTGTGTTCAGGGGAGGCTCTGGCTTCTGCCGAAGACTTGGGACCGGAGTTGTGATTCGGTGCACCCGGGAAATCTTCGGATTGGTGCAGAGGCATACGCCTTCTGCGAAAGTTGAGCAATTTTTAATAAAAGAGTGCTAAAATCAACCCTCGCTGCAATTCCGAAATACGTTACCGCTGGGCCGAGGGGGCAGGTGCTTCCGCTTTGGCGGAGGCTTTCCACTTTGATCTCCCATTAGGGGCCGAAGTTGTCACGGTCCGCACTCCTCCCAAAACGGTCTTACGCGTAGTGCGGCGACCCTTGGGAGCAGAAGTCAGCACATGGGGAATAGCGCGAGATGAGCGCCCTGTTCGGGTAAAGGTCTTCTTTTCACTTACTGTGGAGGAGGGAAGAGCCCCAGGGTGATCGGCTGTCACAGCAACCTTGACACCATCAAGGCTCTCCTGGTAGAACACCCCGTCTTGAAAATCAATCGACGTCTCCGGGTAGTCATGATACCCTGGATCGTCATCACGGGAATGATCCTCTGGTTGAGGAGGAGGGCAATTAATGGACGCAACCTGACGCCTCCATCCCTGTTCAGTTACAATCAGTTAGAATTTGAGCATAATCTGTGAGTTCAAAATAACGGACTGTGGCTTACCCAGTCCGCCGGATTGTATCCAGAGCAGCCTTCCCGAATACTCATACGAGCGAATTCCGCTTCGTCTCCCTTGAAGAGATCGGCCAATATTTTGGCCAGAGCTGCTTTGTTGTCTGGCCCTTGTCGTTAGTAACGGGTTATGTCGTTGGTCCCGTTGTAGCACCATAAAGGATGACCCCGCTGCTGGAGCGGTTGCATGCATCGGGTAATAGCAATGGCCATTACTTCAACCATGGTCAGCTTGCTGCTGGTTAACAGCTTGATCTTGGCCGCCAGCGCACGCACCTCCTCGCTATCCTGTTGGGAAGGGCCTCAGGGCTGCCAGTTGAACCGCTTTATAGGCGGGTCGTTTGAGTATTCGGGCAACCCTTGCCGAATTGGATCAGCGAGGGGAACGTCGTCGATATAGAACCACTCTGAAGTCCATCCTTCAAGATCCTTCTGAGGGGTCCCAATTGGGTACCCTGTCCCAGTTATCCGCCATACCTCGGCGCCGCCCACCTCGAATATAGATCCCTCCCGGAGGCGAGGGATAAGGCAGAAATACTTCTTCCACAAGTCAAAGTGGGCCTCGCAACTTGAAAATATCTCGCACAAGGCTACAAAGCCGGAGATGTGCAAGATGGACCCTGAGGTGAGGTTGTGAAGCTGAATCCCGTAGAACTCCAACAGACCCCACAGAAAGGGATGAATAGGGAAGCCCAAGCCTCTTACAAGGGCATGAGACATACCCTCTCCTCCTTACTTGGGGCGGAAGAGTTCTCAGCAAGGGCGCAGCCATCGACGGAGATGAGTCCGGCGCGGACGGAGACCAGATCATCCGGAGGGAGGAAGCACTGTGTCTGCAAGCACCTCAGATGGAGGTGCGAAACTGAGCAGCTCCACCAAGCACCTAGGAGTGGGCCGTGGGGGCGCGAGGATGAACCTAGAAGGTCAGCCATGGCGTTGGAGAATTTTTTCGGTGTTATTTTTTGCGAAGCGGGGAGGTAACTATTCCCAGCACTTTTGGATCTATAAATAAGAGTCCCAGCGTGAAGTCGGAAGGACGGGTTCATGGAAAGATAGTGTTGGGCCGCACGCCCTCTGAAAAAGTGTGCGAAGCCCTTGCCCTGAGGAACAGCATTAAACTCTGATGGACCCACCTTGGCCTCGAGATGTCTTTGGAGCCCGGAGTCTTAAAACTGTCCGGGCCTGAAGCACATTAGTCTGGGTTCCGAATAGGATTCGGCGAAAGTAATTTCGCTCCCAACCGAATAGAGGAATGGAAGAACTCGTCTCGCAAGCAGACGATCTGAAGATTCCAGAGGATAATCCCCAGTGTTGGAGGCAAGTTCGGGGGCTACTGAGGGAGTCATGGACTAAGGGGTCCTCGGGGCGACGACCCATTGTACATGGGCCGGACTGGTGGAGCCGTATAATGATAGCAGATCTACGAAGCCGTGGTGTACCCTCCAAGTCAAGAAGGCACAGGATCTCTTTAAATTCCTTATTGTAATCTATCTTCGGTAACCCTAACCCTACCGGTGTCTATATAAACTGAGGGTTTTTAGTCTTTAGGGCTAGAGCAACATTCATCACCTCATCTCCTTAGGGTTTAGCTCATGTTGATCTCGAGGTAGATCTACTCTGTAAACCACATTATACATCCAATACAATCAAGCAGGACGTAGGGTATTACCTCTTCGAGAGGGCCTAAACCTGGGTAAACGCTGTGTTCGTCATCCCTTATTCCCCATCGATCCTAGATCCACAGCTCGGGACCCCCTACCCTAAGGTCAGCCGGTTTTGACACCGACAGGACCCATTCTTGGCAGCAAAGATGTTGCCCTGAGATCTGTGGTAGAAGGTAAACCCAATGGTCTCTTTAGGGTATCCTATGAAGACACACTTCTCCACTTTTGGTTCAAGCTTATCAGGTTGAAGCCTCTTGACATAAGTGTCGCATCCTCGAACTTTAAGAAACGACAGCTTAGGTTTCTTGCCAAACCACAACTCATACATTGTCATCTCAACGGATTTAGGGCGGTGCCCTATTTAAAGTGAATGCGGCTGTCTCTAATGCATAACCCCAAAATGATAGTGGCAAATCGGTAAGAGACATCATAGAACGCACCATATCCAATAGAGTACGATTACGACGTTCGGATACACCATTACCTATGGTGTCCCAGGTGGCGTGAGCTATGAAACAATTCCACGTTGTCTTAAATGCATACCAAACTCGTAAATCAAATATTCACCTCCATGATCAGATCGTAGAAACTTTATTTTCTTGTTACAATAATTCTTCACTTCACTCTGAAATTCCTTGAACTTTTCAAATGTTTCAGACTTGTGTTTCATTAAGTAAATATACCCATATCTACTCAAATCATATGTGAAGGTAAGAAAATAATGATATCCACCGCATGCTTCAACACTCATCGGACCGCATACATCGGTATGTATTATTTCCAATAAGTCACTAGCTCGCTCCATTGTTCTAGAGAACGGAGTTTTAGTCATCTTGCCCATGAGGCATGGTTCACATGTCTCAAATGATTCATAATCAAGAAATTCCAAAAGTCCATCAGCATGGGGTTTCTTCATGCGCTTTATACCAATATGACCTAAGCGGCAGTGCCACAAATATGTGGTACTATCATTATTAATTTGCATCTTTTGGCGTCAATATTATGAATATGTGTATCACTATGATCGAGATTCAACAAGAATAAACCATTCATAAGGGGTGCATGACCATAAAAGATATTACTCATATAAATAGAACAACCATTATTCTTTGACTTAAATGAATAACCGTCTCACAATAAACAAGATCCAAATATAATGTTCATGCTCAACACAGGCACCAAATAACAATTATTTAGGTTTAAAACTAATCTCGAAGGTAGATGTATAGGTAGAGTGCCGACAGCGATCACATCAACCTTGGAACCATTTCCGAGGCGCATCGTCACCTCGTCCTTAGCCAGTCTTCGTTTATTTCGTAGCTCATGTTTCAAGTTACAAATATTAGCAACCAAACCAGTATCAAATACCCAGGCGCTACTACGAGCACTAGTAAGGTACACATCAATAACATGTATATCAAATATACCTTTGTTGATGTTGCCAGCCTTCTTATCTGCCAAGTACTTGGGGCGGTTCCGCTTCCAGTGACCATTCCCCTTGCAGTAGAAGCACTCAGTCTCAGGTTTGGGTCCAGCCTTGGGTTTCTTCATGGTAGTGGCAATTGTCTTGCCATTCTTCTTGAAGTTCCCTTTCTTTCCCTTGCCTTTCTTGAAACTAGTGGTTTTTCTAACCATCAACACTTGATGCTCCTTCTTGATTTCTGCCTCTGCGGCCTTAAGCATCGCGAAGAGCTCGGGAATCGTTTTCTCCATCCCTTGCATGCTATAGTTCATCACAAAGCCCTTATAGCTTGGTGGCAGTGACTGGATAACTCTGTCAATGAATGTGTCATCTGGAAGATTAACTCCCAACTGAGTCAAGCGGTTGTGAAAACCAGACATTCTGAGTATATGCTCACTAACAAAACTGTTCTCCTCCATCTTGCAGCTAAAGAACTTGTCGGAGGTGTCATACCTCTCAACCCGGGCATGAGCTTGAAATACCAATTTCAGGTCCTGGAACATCTCATATGCTCCATGGTGCTCAAAACGTCTTTGGAGCCCCGGTTCTAAGTCATAAAGCATGGCGCACTGAACTATCGAGTAGTCATCAGAATGTGCCTGCCAGATGTTCACAATATCCACAGACGACACTGGAGGTGGTGCGGCACCTAGCAGTGCATCAAAGACATAAGCCTTCTATCCAGCAACGAGGATAATCCTCAAGTTATGGACCCAGTCTGCATAGTTGCTTCCATCATCTTTCAACTTAGCTTTCTCTAGGAACGCATTAAAATTCAGGGGAACTACAGCGCGGGCCATTGATCTACAATACAATTTTTGCAAAGAAAATTAAGACTAAGTTCATGATAATTAGTTCAGTTAATCAAATTACTAAGGAACTCCCACTTAAATCAACATCCCTAAAGTTGTCTAAGTGATACATGATCCAAATAAACTAACCCATGTTCGATCATCACGTGAGATATGGTAGTCATCAATGGTGAACATCTCCATGTTGATCATATCTACTATATGACTCATGTTCAACCTTTCAGTCTCCTATGTTCTGAGGTCATGTCTGTACATGCTAGGCTCGTCAAGTTTAACCCAAGTATTCTGCATGTGTAAAACTGGCTTACACCCATGGTATGCAAACATAGAGTCTATCACACCCGATCATCATGAGGTGCTTCGAAATGATGAACTTTTGCAATGGTGCATACTTAGGGAGAACACAATTTCTTGAAATTAAGTGAAGGGATCATCTTATAATGCTACTGTCATCCTAAGAAAAATAAGATGCATAAAAAGATAAACATCACATGCAATCAATATGTGACATGATATGGCCATTATCATCTTGTGCCTTTGATCTCTATCTCCAAAGCACCGGCATGATCTCCCTCGTCACCGGCATGACACCATGATCTCCATCATCATGATCTCCATCATCGTGTCGTCATGCGGTCATCTCGCCAACTATTTCTTCTACAACTATTGCTAACGCATGGCGATAAAGTAAAGCAATTACATGGCGATTAATAAATTACAGACAACCCTATGGCTCCTGCCGGTTGCCGAACTCATCGACATGCAAGTGTTTAACCTATTACAAAACATGATCATCTCATACATCAACATATATCACATCACATTTTTGGCCATACCACATCACAACATGCCCTGCAAAAACAAGTTAGACGTCCTCTACTTTGTTGTTGCAAATTTTACGTGGCTGCTATGGGCAACTAGCAAGAACCGTTCTTACCTATGCAAAGACACAATGGTGATAATGAAGTTGACTTTTAACCTTCTACAAGGGCCACCTTCGTCAAATTAGATTCAACTAAAGTAGGAGAGACCGACACCCACTAGCCACCTTATGCAAAACAAGTTGCATGTCAGTCGGTGGAACCGGTCTCATGTGCGAGGACATGTAAAGTCGGTCCGAGCCGCTTCATCCCACAATACCGCCGAATCCAAATAAGACAAGAGAGGTAAGAAATTTGAGCATCAACACCCAAAACTCTTTGTGTTCTACTCGTGCATATACATCTACGCATAGACCTAGCTCATGATGCCACTGTTAGGGAACATTGCATGAAAATCAAAATATTTCCTACGAACACCCAATACCTATCTAGGAGAAGCATAGAAATGAGAGGGGAGAGTGTTTCTACATACCCTTGTAGACCGTTAAGCAGAAGCGTATATCACGCGGTTGATGTAGTCATACTCGTCACGATCCAATCGCTATCCAAACCGATGAAGTACCGAATAGACGGCACCTCCGTGTTTAGCACATGTACGGCTCGATGATGTATCCTCCTCCTTGATCTAGCAAGCGAGGGAGGAGAAGTAGATGGGATCTCCGGCAGCCCAATGGCATGACGATGATGGTGGTGGATTGATTCTGGCAGGGCTACGCCGAGTGCTACCGAAACAACGAAGACGAAGGAGTTACGAAGTAATAGCAGAGAGAGGGGGGCCTAGGGCTTCTATGTCCTCTTGGGGGAGCCCCCTCCCCTCTATGTATAGGTGGAGGGGCGTGGTGGTTAGCCCTCCAAGCCCTAGTGGCGCACCAAGCGGGAGGAGTTGGACTCCTAGTCCAATTCCCTCCTTTTCCATAAACAGGTAGACTTTCCACCTCTCCCAAGCCACATGGGCCTTGAGGGACTTGTGCGCCTGGCCCAATAAGGCAAGGGTGCCTCTCCTCAGCCCATGCCGACCCTTGGGCCGTGGTGCAACCCTTGGTGGACTTCCAGACTCCTCCGGAAGTTTCCGAAACCTTCTGGAAGCTTCTCGATACAATACCGAAAAAACTGAAACTTATTCCGGAACCCTAAAAACAACTTTCCATATATAAATATTTACCTCCGGACCATTTCGGAGCTCCTCGTGACATCCCGGATCCCATCCGGGACTCTGAACAACATTCGGTCACCAACATGCATATTCCAATATTACTCTAACGTCACCGAACGTTAAGCGTGCGGACCCTACAGGTTCGAGAATCATGTAGACATGACCAAGACACCTCTCCGGTCAATAACCAATAGAGGAATCTGGATGCCCATATTGGTTCCTACATATTCCATGAAGATCTTTTATCGGTTGAACCACGATGTCAAGGATTCGGTTAATCCTGTATGCAATTCCCTTTGTCCGGCGATATGTTACTTGCCCGAGATTCAATCGTCGGTATCTTCATACCTAGTTCAATCTTGTTACCGACAAGTCTCTTTACTAGTTCTGTAATACAAGATCTCATGACTAACTCATTAGCCACATTGCTTGCAAGCTCTTTACGATGTTGCATTACCGAGAGGGCCCAGAGATATCTCTCCGTCACACGGAGTGACAAATCCCAGTCTCGATCCATGCCAACCCAACAGACACCTTCGAAGATACCTGTAGAGCATCTTTATGATCACCCAGTTATGAAGTGACATATGATAGCACACAAGGAATTCCTCCGGTACCTAGGAGTTGCATGATCTCATGGTCTTAGGAATAGATACTTGACATGAAGAAAGCTATAGCAATAAACTTAAGTGATACGATCGAATGCTAAGCTTACGGTTGGGTCTTGTCCATCACATCATTCTCCTAATGATGTGATCCCGTTATCAAATGACAACTCTTGTCTATGGTTAGGAAACCTTAACCATCTTTGATCAATGAGCTAGTCCAGTAGAGGCTCACTAGGGACATAGTATTTGTTTATGTATTCACACATGTATTTAAGTTTCCGGTCAATACAATTCTAGCATGAATAATAAACCTTTATCATGAACAAGGAAATATGATAATAACCAATTTATTATTGCCTCTAGGGCATATTTCCAACAATTTCAACAGATTTGATGGCATTCTTTTCAGTGTAAAAGTCGTAGTCTCTAAAGCATCATATTAAAAGTATAATGGCAAATTGATTAATGTCTTCTTTGATCTCACCATGTCATACATAGTTTGAATGCATCTACTCAAACCATTCTACTCTTAGCAACGCTTTTGGGACGTGCAAGCTATAAAAATTCTTCTCACATCATCGGACATTTGCTAAATTTGTAACTCAAATATTCCTTTCTGCAATCCAATTGTAGAAACATAATTTCCTTGTTATAATAATTTCTACTTCATTATGAAAACCTTTTGAAACATTTCAAATGATCCAGATTTATGTCTCAAAATAATTAAATATAAATATCTACTTGAGTCATCCTTGAAGATAGATAAATCCACTACTTGCAACAACACTTATTAGACTACACACATCAATATGCATATTTGCAATTATTATTTTTTGCTCGTTCTTTTATGGCCTATGAACAGAATTTTAGTTTACTTCACTATTTGGAATAAATTTGCAAGTGTCAGATGATTCATAATCAAATGACTTCAAAATCCATCACTATGGAATTTCTCGATGCGGGTTTCTCCAATGTGACTAAATGTAGTACCACACATATGTGGTATTCTTTTAGTCTTGCGACATTTAGCGTCAGTGTTATGGATGTTCTATTTTATATCAGTATTCATAACATACATCCTATTCATAATAGGAGTATGTCCTTTTGTTCATAACATTGAATAACTAGTGTTCTCTCATGAACAACCTCCTTGCAACTTCTATGCAATGGGCTAGAGTGTACAAAACTCTAAAATGAATTATGACAATAAATACAGAGGTAATATGTTGAAAAAGAATTATAACGTCTATAAAGTTTCTATCCCATATTTTAACCTCATTTTGTTGGTCATTTAAGTCATAGTAGTTCTTGCATCGATTTGCAACAACATGCAATTGAGTCGGTATCCTTGTGATCAATTTTTAACCACAATCTGATGAATTAGTGTTTAACTTCCCAAGAATAACATTTACTTGACCAACTTTATCTACATCTTATAACTTGTATGACATTCATACCCGAGCTGGACATTCTTGTCTTCTTTTCTTTCTAGTTTTTTTACTTTTTATAGTTTTGCTTCCAATATTTCTCCTACTCACAGAAGAAGCATCCAACTTTAAGAGTGGCGTGAGCCCTGAACTTCCTAGGCATGTAAGTCTCATTACATCCTTCAAATTTGTTCTTTCTATTTAAGTTCTCACCATAAACACATGATTGGTGTTTTTTCGGATCCTATGCATTTTAGTTTTAAACATAGTTGAATGCTTCACTAGAACTTGCAAGCAAACTCTTCTTTAGATATCACATATCTTTTAGCATTTGTTTGTTTCTGAAAAACAATTTCAGTTCCCATAATATCAGATGACTATGCCAAACACTTTAAAGATTGGGTTTCTTGGAAGCAAGTAGACCGTAATAGGATTCCAGCATTTTGGATTGAAGGATGCTAGTCTCATCATCCCCAGCATCTGCGGGAGAGTATTGTAAGCATGCAATAGGACAAAATCCTTCTCGAAACTCTATAGGATGATCCTCTCGTTAAGTTTACCAATTATAAAGATACAACCGGATAATAAAAACTGCTAATCAATTTCAACAGAAAAGGTGGAACCGTGAGCCATAATTCTACAACTATAATGCAAACTACACATAGACATTGTTCATAATTAATTTGCATTAGTGATTAAACTAAATTAACTCATAATCATGCTCCCACTCAAATCAATATCTCTCATAATTGATTTTAAGTGATTCAAGATCCTGATTTTATTCACAGCCATTGATGTTGGCATCACTGATGACATGAACTTCAACCGGTAGGCAAACTTGCCGACTATATTTCCATATGACTCTTGTTCATCTTTCGATGCTTTGTGCTCCAACCTCAGAATGATTCTACTAGAACTTTAAGATAACCGAGTGTTTTTGTTGTGAGGTCTGACCTTCACCTGCCTTACACTCCACCCTTTGTTTGTACTCATGTTGTCATGACGCGCTCTGAAAAGCTATGTGTTGTAGACGGTTGCTACACTAGGAAGAGCACTAACTACTTGATATTTTCTGTGAGAGATTGATACGTCCATTTTGCATCATGTTTTATTACTATTATTTATAATGTTTTTAATCAAACACTTTGTGAAGCAATTCTAATGCTTTTTCTCTCTTAATATGCAAGGTTTACACAAAGAGGGAGACTATCGGCAGCTGGAATTCTAGACCTTAAAAAGCTACGTCAGAGATATCTATTCTGCACATCTCCAAATGAGCTGAAATTTTACCGAGATTTATTTTGGAATATATAAAAATTATTAGAGAAAATAAATACCAGAGGGGGCACCCAGGGGCCCACTAGGCACCAGGGCACGCTTACCCCCTTTCCCTGGCGCGCCTGGTGGGTAGTGGGGGCCGTGGCCAGCCTCTGGTGCCCATCTACTGGTATATAAGACCATTTTCCCTAGAAAAAATAAGGAGAGGACTTAAGGGACGAAGAGCCGCTGTCTCGAGGCGAAACTTGGGCAGGAGCACTTTTGCTCTCCGGCGGAGCGATTCCGCCGGGGATACTTCCCTCCAGGAGGGGGAAATCGAAGCCATCGTCATCACCAACAACCCTCTCATCATGGGAGGATCGTCTTCATCAACATCTTCACCAGCACCACCTCAAATCAAATCCTAGTTCATCTCTTATATTCAATCTTTCTATCAAAACCTCAGATTGGTACATGTGGGTTGCTATTAGTGTTGATTACATCTTGTAGTTGATGCTAGTTGGTTTATTTGGTGGAAGATTATATGTTCAGATCCAATATGCTATTTATCATCCCTCTGATCTTGAGCACGAATATGATTTGTGAGTAGTTAATTTTGTTCTTGAGTACATGGGAGAAGTCTTGTCATAAGTAATCATGTGAATTTGGTATTCGTTCGATATTTTGATGATATGTATGTTGTTGATTCCCTTAGTGGTGTTATGTGAACATCGACTACATGACACTTCACCATATTTGGGCCTAAGGGAATGCATTGTGGAGTAGTTATTAGATGATGGGTTGCTAGAGTGACAGAAGCTTAAACCCTAGTTTATGTGCTATTCCGTAAGGGGCTGATTTGGATCCATATGTTTAATGTTATGGTTAGATTTTATCTTAATTCATCTTTCGTAGTAGCGGATGCTTGCGAGAGGGGTTAATCATAAGTGGGAGGCTTGTTCAAGTAAGAACAGCACCCAAGCACCAGTCCACCCACATATCAAATTATCAAAGTAGCGAATGCGAATCAAACAAACATGACGAAAGTGACTAGATGAAATTCCCGTGTGTCCTCAAGAATGTTTTACTTATTATAAGAGACTGTTTCGGCCTGTCCTTTCTTACAAAAAGGATTGGGATACCTTGCTGCACTTTTCTTACAGTTACTATTACTTGCTTGTTACAAATTACCTTGCTATCAAACTATCTGTTACCGACAATTCCAGTGCCTGCAGAACATACCTTGCTGAAAACTGCTTGTCATTTCCATCTGCTCCTCGTTGGGTTCGACACTCTTACTTATCGAAAGGACTATGATAGAGCCCCTATACTTGTGGGTCATCAAGGCTATTTTCCGGCACCGTTGTTGGGGAGTGAAGCGCTTTTGGTGAGTGGAATTTGGTAAGGAAAAAAATTATATTACGTGCTGAAATTTATTGTTACTTGTTACTATGGAAAACATTCCTTTGAGGGGTTTGTTAGGGGTATTTTCACCTCGACTGGAAGCACAAAGAGTTGCTCCTCAACCTACTACACCTACTAAAAATATTTATTATGAGATTCCTTCGGGTATGACAGATAAACTGCTAGCTAATCCTTATGCAGGAGATGGAACACTACATCCTGATACGCACCTAATCTATGTGGATGAAGTTTGAGGATTATTTAAGCTTGCAGGTTTACCCGGAGATGAAGTTAAGAAGAAGGTCTTCCCTTTATCTTTGGGGGGAAGGCATTGACATGGTATAGGCTATGTGATGATACTGGAGCTTCGGATTGGAATCGATTGAAATTGGAATTTCATCAAAAGTTTTATCGTATGCATCTAGTTCATCGTGATCGGAATTATATATATAATTTTTGGCCTCGTGAAGGAGAAAGTATTGCTCAAGCTTTGGGGAGTCTTAAGTATATGATGTATACATGCCCCAAACATGAGCTCTCAAAAGAAATTATCTTACAGAATTATTATGCTCGGCTTTCTCATGATGATCAAACCATGCTCGATGCTTCTTCGACTGGCTCTTTTATGAAGAAAACTATTGAATTCAGATGGGATCTTCTGTAAAGAATTGAATGCAATTCTAAAGATTCAGAACTCGACAAAGGTAATGAGTCAGGTATAACACTTATGTTCGATTGTGTTAAATCTTTTATAGATACCAATGCTTTTCACAAGTTTAGCACAAAATATGGACTTGAATCTGAGATAGTAGCCTCTTTTTGTGAATCATTTGCTACTCATGTTGATCTCCCTAAGGAGAAATGGTTTAAATATCATCCCCCTATTAAATAAAAGATTGAGGATCCCGTTCTAGTTCAAGATGAAACTATCATTTATAATGTTGACCCAGTTGTGCCTACTGCTTACATTGAAAAAACACCTTTCCCTTTTAGGATAAAGGAACACGCTAAAGTTTCAACCGTGGTTAACAAAAGTAATATTAGAGCACCTAAACCCTCTGAACAAATTAAAGTTGAACCTAATATTGCTATGGTTAAAGATCTCTTGGCTGATAATATTGATGGACATATTATTTATTTCTGTGATGAAGCCACTAGAATTGCTAAACCCGATGAAAAAGATAAGAATAAGCCTGTTGTTGGCATGCCTGTTGTCTCTGTTAAAATAGGAGATCATTGTTATCATGGCTTATGTGATTTGGGTGCTAGTGTTAGTTCTATCCCATTTACCTTATATCAAGAAATTATGAATGATATTGCACCTGCTGAAATAGAAGATATTGATGTTACTATTAAGCTTGCCAATAGAGATACTATTTCCCCGCTTGGGATTGTTAGAGATGTTGAAGTCTTGTGTGGGAAAATAAAATACTCTATTGATTTTCTAGTTCTTGGTTCTCCACAAGATGATTTTTGTCCCATAATATTTGGTAGACCTTTCTTGAACACTGTTAATGCTAAGATTGATTGCGCTAAAGAAACTATCAGTGTTAACTTTGGTGATGTGTCTCATGAGTTTAATTTCTCTAAGTTTCATAGACAACCTCATGATAAATAATTTCCTAGTAAGGATGAAATAATTGGTCTTGCTTCTATTGCCTTACCTCCTACTGATCCTTTAGAACAATATTTGCTGGATCATGAAAATGATATGCACTTGCATGAAACAAATGAAATAGATAAGATGTTCTTTGATCAACCACCTATTCTTAAACACAATTTGCATGTTGAAACTCTAGAAGGTCCTCCTCCACCTAAAGGTGATCCTGTGTTTGAATTAAAACAATTGCCTGATACATTGAAATATGTTTATCTTGATGAAAAGAAGATATATCATGTTATTATTAGTGCTAACCTTTCAGAGCATGAAGAAAAGAGATTACTTAAAACTCTGAGGAAGCACCGTGCTGCTATTGGATATACTCTTGATGATCTTAAGGGCATTAGTCCCACTCTATGTCAGCACAAGATTAATATGGAACCTGATGCTAAACCAGTTGTTGATCATCAACGACGATTAAATCTGAAGATGTAGGAAGTGGTAAGAATGGAAATATTAAAGCTTCTGGAAGCAGGTATAATTTATCCTATAGCTGATAGTAGATGGGTAAGTCCTGTTCATTGTGTCCCTAAGAAAGGAGGCATCACTGTTGTTCCTAATGATAAAAATGAGCTTATTCCACAAAGAATTATAACCGGTTATAGGATGGTAATTGATTTTAGATAACTAAATAAAGCCACTAGAAAAGATCATTACCCCTTACCTTTTATTAATCAAATGTTAGAAAGATTATCTAAGCACGCACACTTTTGCTTCCTTGATGGATATTCGGGTTTCTCTCAAATACCTGTATCACAACCCGACCAAGAGAAAATGACTTTTACTTGCCCTTTTGGAACTTATGCTTATAGACGTATGCCTTTTGATTTATGCAATGCACCTGCTACCTTTCAAAGATGTATGACTGCTATATTCTCTGATTTTTGTGAAAAGATTGTTGAGATTTTTATGGATGATTTTTCTGTTTACGGAACTTCTTTTGATGATTGCTTAAGCAACCTTGATCGAGTTTTGCAAAGATGTGAACAAACTAATCTTGTCTTGAATTGGGAGAAGTGACACTTTATGGTAAATTATGGTATTGTCTTACGGCATAAAATTTCTGAACGAGGTATTGAAGTAGACAAATCTAAAGTTGATGCAATTGAGAAAATGCCATGTCCTAAAGATATCAAAGGTATAAGAAGTTTCCTTGGTCATGTTGGTTTCTATAGGAGGTTCATTAAAGACTTCTCTAAAATTTCTAGGCCTCTTACTAATCTCTTGCAAAAAGATGTTCCATTTTTTTATGATGATTATGTAGAATCCTTTGAAACACTTAAGAAAGCCTTGACCTCTGCACCTATTGTTCAACCACCTAATTGGAACTTGCCTTTTGAAATTATGTGTGATGCTAGTGATTATGCTGTTGGTGCTATTTTAGGACAAAGAGTTGATAAGAAATTAAATGTTATCCACTATGCTAGTAAAACTCTAGACAGTGCTCAAAGAAATTATGCTACTACTGAGAAAGAATTTCTAGCAGTTGTGTTTGCTTGTGATAAATTCAGATCTTACATAGTTGATTCTAAAGTAATTGTTCACACCAATCATGCTGCTATTAAATACCTTAGAAAAGAAAGATGCTAAACCTAGACTCATTAGGTGGGTTCTTTTGCTACAAGAATTTGACTTGCATATTACTAATAGGAAGGGAGCTGACAATCTGATAGCTGATAACTTGTCTAGGTTAGAAAATATCCTTGATGACCCATTACCTATTAATGATAGTTTTCCTGATGAACAACTAGCTATCATAAATGCTTCTCACAATACTCATTGGTATGCAGACTATGCTAATTACATTGTTGCTAAATTTATACCACCTAGTTTCACATACCAACGAAAGAAAAAGTTCTTCTATTATTTAAGACATTACTTTTGGGATGACCCATGCCTTTATAAAGGAGTAGATGGTATTATTAGGCGTTGTATACCTGGGCATGAACAGGAATAAATCCTACGGAAGTGTCACTCCGAGGCTTATGGAGGACACCATGCGGGAGACAGAAATGCACACAAGCTATTACAATCTGGCTTTTATTGGCCTACTCTTTTCAAGGATGCTCGTAAGTTCATCTTATCTTGTGATGAATGTCAAAGAATTGGTAATATTGGCAGACGTCAGGAAATGCCTATGAATTATTAACTTGTTATTGAACCATTTGATGTTTGGGGATTTGAATATATGGGGCCTTTTCCTTCCTCTAATGGGTATACACATATTTTGGTTGCAGTTGATTATGTCACTAAGTGGGTAGAAGCTATTCCAACTAGTAGTGCTGATCACAACACTTCTATTAAAATGCTTAAAGAAGTTATTTTCCCGAGGTTTGGAGTCCCTAGATATTTAATGACTGATGATGGTTCACACTTTATCCATGGTGCTTTCCGTAAACTGCTTGCTAAATATGATGTCAACCGTAGAATTGCATCTCCCTATCACCCTCGGTCTAGTGGCCAAGTTGAATTGAGAAATAGAGGAATAAAGTTAATTTTGCAAAAGACCGTCAATAGGTCTTGTAAGAATTGGTCTAAGAAATTAGATGATGCATTATGGGCTTATAGAACTGCTTATAAAAATCCTATGGGCATGTCTCCATATAAAATGGTTGATGGAAAAGCATGTCATTTACCTCTTGAGTTAGAACATAAAGCATATTGGGCAATTAAAGAACTCAACTATGATTTCAAACTTGCTGAAGAAAAGAGGTTATTTGATATTAGTTCTCTAGATGAATGGAGAACCCAAGCTTATGAAAATGCCAAATTGTTTAAAGAAAAAGTTAAAAGATGGCATGACAAAAGAATCCAAAAGCAAGAATTCAAAGTAGGTGAGTATGTTCTATTGTACAATTCATGTTTTAGATTTTTTTGCAGGAAAACTTCCCTCTAAATGGGAAGGACCATATATCATTGAAGAAGTTTATCGCTCTGTAGCTATTAAGATTAATAATGCCGAAGGCACTAATCTGAAGGTTGTCAATGGCCAAAGAATTAAGCATTATATCTCAGGTACACCTATTAATGATGAAACTAACATTATTCAAACTATGACACCGGAGGAATACATAAAAGAGACCTTCCAGAACACTCCAGGACCCTGAAAAGGAAGAGGTACGTGATACGGTAAGTAAACCGACTCCAAAAATTCCATAAAAATATTTTCTGTCAGTTTTGGAATATTAGAAAAATTACAAAAATAAGAATCACCGGAGGGGGCCACCCAGGTGCCCACTAGGCACCAGGGCGCGCCTGCCCCTCCTCCGCGCCCTAGTGGGTAGTGGGCCCCTTGTGAGCCTTCCCGACTCCATTTTCTTCTGGAATACTTGTTTCACAAGATAAAAATTCTTTATATATACTCCCGGATGTTTTGACCACCGTATCACAGAAATATCCTCTGTTCTTGTTTCGTGCTATTTTTCTGTCAGATCTAGATCGCCATGGCTCCACCAAGCTCTTCCAAGGACAAGTTCTACGAGAAGGTCATCAACCCCTACCTACCGGAGGTGATGAAGCACCCTCAAGCCATTGAGATGCGTGAGGGGGTGCTCCACATCTGGGATGTTCAAGGGCCCAAGAAGACGGGAAGCGTGGAGGCCAGGCTCAAGGCGGTGGAGCAGGAGATCTTCAAGTTCCAAGGGATGGTGGAACGTGGACTTAGTGCCAACCACTCCATGATCACAGAATTCACCCGCGACCACAAGGTGGATGGCCAGTCTATGAAGGACATCGTCTTCAACTTCAATGAATGAATCGATTATCTCCAAGGCCAAATTTATGATCTTTAAAATCAAAATTTTGAGTATGAGGCAAGATTCAAAGGTATGTGTTTAGCTGCAAGTTTCAGGACTCCGGAGACTTGTGCATCCTTTTATGATGGTGAACCTATGCCATGGAAGCCGGAGGACAAGCCCACCACTTCATCATCACCACCATCACCGAACAAGGAAACTTGAGTACATGGGTATGGACACTCCCCTTGGCTTGTGCCAAGCTTGGGGGAGGTTCCCCGGTATCGTATCACCATCATTTTTATTATCTTTACTAGTTTTTAGTTTGATCCTTAGCTATTTCGTGATTTAGTAGAATAAAAGTTTAGTATGATCTATTTTTGAGTGCTAGTTTTGTGATCTATCTATGCAATTGAGTGAGAGTTATATAATAAAGATTAGTTTGAGTTTTTGCTTCTTTACTTTTATGTTTCAATCAAAATAATGAAAAATATCATATGCTAATCTTATGGAAAGTAATGACATTACATAAGGAAGAGTATAAGTGGTAAAATTTATTGAAAGTTGACAAAAACAGCATTGGTCAATGATGCAATTCATGAAAAAATAATAAGGGGAGAGAAGATTCACATGCAAATATACTATCTTGGACATCTTTTGTGATTGTGAGCCCCCATTAAGTATTTTATGCCAAATTGTTGACGTTGGACAAGGAAGACAACATAATGATTTATGTTTGTTCTTATTCACATATAAGTTATATTGTCATAGATCCTCTAACATGTGGTGCTTTCCCAAAATCTTTGCTAGCCAAAAATCCGCACCAAGTAGAGATACTACATGTGCATCCAAAAACCTTAAACCCAATTTCATGTTATGAGAGTCCACTATACCTACCTATGGATTGAATAAGATCCTTCAAGTAAGTTGTCATCGGTGCATCAAGCAATAAAAATTGCTTCTAAATATGTTTGATCTTTTATTGTAAGGGAAAATAAGCATTGTACAAACTTGTGATGGCAAAGTAATAAAAGCGATGGACTGCATAATAAAGGTTGCTAGCATAAGGGGAAATATAATGTGACGTTCCTTTGCATTAAGAGCTTGCGCATCCAAAAATAAAAAGCGCATGACAACCTCTTCTTCCCTCTGTGAAGGGCCTATCCTTTACTTTTATGTATTTACTTTTCATGCAAGATTCAATAGTGTTCTCCTCTATTCCTTTTTATTTTTCTCTTTTGCAAGCATCATGTGGTGGGGAAAGATCTAGGCACATATATCCAGCAGGATATGAGTGATCATGAGTTATTATTGTTGACATCACCCTTCAGGTGAATAGGTTGGGAGGCAAAGTTATAAGCCCCTATCTTTCTATGTGTCTGGCTGAAACTTTTTGCTCCATATGTATGGTGTGAGTGTTAGCAACCATAGAAGACTAAATGATGGTTGAGTATGTGGACTTGCTAAAAAGCTCCGACATGAGACCCTTCCTGAAAATATGATTTATTGCAATTGCATTGTTGACTGATAACATAGTTTTCTAGTTTTCAAGAAAGTATATGCCTTATACTTCGATGTTGTGATTAATTATTACTTGCTCATGAGAAGTTATATGATAATGAATATTGTTGTCATAATGATGTTCATGATGCTACTATGTTCGTATTTTGTTTTTATCAACACCTCTCTCTCTAAACATGTGGACATGATTATCGATATCGGCTTTCGCTTAAGGGCAAGCGAGGTCTAAGCTTGGGGAGTGATACGTCTCCAACGTATCTATAATTTTTTATTGTTCTATGCTATTATATTATATGTTTTGGATGTTTTATATGCATTAATATGCTATTTTATATTATTTTTGGGACTAACCTATTAACCTAGAGCCCAATGCCAATTTCTATTTTTTCCTTGTTTTTGAGTTTCGCAGAAAAGGAATACCAAACGGAGTCCAAACGAAATAAAACTTTTGCAGTGATTTTTCTTGGACCAGAAGGAAACCAAGAGACTTGGAGATGAAGTCGAAGGAGCCACGAGGCGGCCACAAGGACGGAGGGCACGCCCCCCACCCTTGTGGGCCCCTTGTGCACTTCCTGACCTAATTATTTCGCCTATATATACCCATATATCCCCAAACCAACAGGGGCATCCACGAAAAGACTTTTTCACCGCCGCAACCTTCTGTACCCGTGAGATCCCATCTAGGGACCTTTTCCGGCACCCTGCCGGAGGGGGATTCGATCACGGAGGGCTTCTACATCAACACCATTGCCCTTCCGATGAAGCGTGAGTAGTTTACCACAGACCTACGGGTCCATAGCTAGTAGCTAGATGGCTTCTTCTCTCTCTTTGATTCTCAATACCATGTTCTCCTCGATGTTCTTGGAGATCTATTTGATGTAATACTTTTTTGCGGTGTGTTTGCCGAGATTCGATGAATTGTGGATTTATGATCAGCTTATCTATGAATATTATTTGAATCTTCTCTGAATTCTTATATGCATGATTTGATATCTTTGTAATTCTCTTCGAACTATCGGTTTGGTTTGGCCAACTAGATTGGTTTTTCTTGCAATGGGAGAAGTGCTTAGCTTTGGGTTCAATCTTGCGGTGTCCTTTCCCAGTGGCAGTAGGGGCAGCAAGGCACGTATTGTATTGTTGCCATCGAGGATAAAAAGATGGGGTTTTCATCATATTGCTTGAGTTAATTCCTCTACATCATGTCATCTTACTTAATGCATTACTCTGTTCTTTATGAACTTAATACTCTAGATGCAAGCTGGATAGCGGTCAATGTGTGGAGTAATAGTAGTAGATGCAGAATCGTTTCGGTCTACTTGACACGGACGTGATGCCTATATTCATGATCATTGCCTTAGATATCGTCATAACTTTGCGCTTTTCTATCAATTGCTCGGCAGTAATTTGTTCACCCACCGTATTATTTTCTATCTTGAGAGAAGCCTCTAGTGAAACCTATGGCCCCCGGGTCTATTTTCCATCATATAACTTTCTACTTTTCATCATACAAGTTTTTGATCTACTATTTTGCAATCTTTTACTTTTCAATCTATTAAACAAAAATACCAAAAATATTTACTTTATCGTTTATCTATCTCTATCAGATCTCACTTTTGCAAATAATCGTGAAGGGATTGACAACCCCTTTATCGCATTGGGTGCAAGTTGTTTGATTGTTTGTGCAGGTATTCAGTGATTTGTGCGTTATCTCCTACTGGATTGATACCTTGGTTCTCAAACTGAGGGAAATACTTATCTCTACTTTGCTGCATCACCCTTTCCTCTTCAACGGAAAAAACAATGCAAGCTCAAGAAGTAGCAGGAAGAATTTCTGGCGCCGTTGCCGGGGAGATCTACGCCAAGTCAAGACATACCAAGTACCCATCATAAACTCTCATCTCTTGCATTACATTATTCGCCATTCGCCTCTCGTTTTACTCTCCCCCACTTCTAAAATGATTTTCAAAAAAAGATTTGCCTTTTTCTTCACCCCTCTCTTTGCCTTTTCTTCGTCCCTCTTCTGTTCGTCTTCTTCGTTTGCTTTTTGTGTGCTTGTGTGTTGGATTTCTTGCTTTGTCATGATGGCTCAAGAGAATACCAAATTGTGTGACTTTTCCAACACCAATAACAATGATTTTATTAGTACTCCGATTGCTCCTGCCACTAGTGCGGAATCTTGTGAAATTAATGCCGCTTTGCTGAATCTTGTTATGAAAGATCAATTTTCTGGCCTTCCTAGTGAAGATGCCGCATCCCATCTAAACAATTTCGTTGATTTGTGTGATATGCAAAAGAAAAAAGATGTGGATAATGATATTGTTAAATTGAAGCTATTTCCGTTCTCACTTCGAGATCGTGCTAAAACTTGGTTTTCATCTTTGCCTAAAAATAGTATTGATTCATGGAATAAGTGTAAAGATGCTTTTATTTCCAAGTATTTTGCTCCCACTAAGATCATCTCCCTTAGGAACGAGATTATGAATTTTAAGCAACTTGATCATGAACATGTTGCACAATCTTGGGAGAGGATGAAATTGATGATACGAAATTGCCCTACTCATGGTTTGAATTTGTGGATGATTATACAAAAAAATTATGTCGGATTGAATTTTGCTTCTAGAAATCTTTTAGATTCGGCCGCGGGAGGCACTTTTATGGAAATTACTCTAGGAGAAGCTACTAAACTTCTAGATAGTATTATGGTTAATTATTCTCAATGGCATACCGAAAGATCTTCCACTAATAAAAAAGTGCATGCGATTGAAGAGATTAATGTTTTGAGTGGAAAGATGGATGAACTTATGAAATTATTTGCTAGCAAGAGTGCTTCTTTGGATCCTAATGATATGCCTTTGTCCACTTTGATTGAAAATAATAATGAATCTATGGATGTGAATTTTGTTGGTAGGAACAATTTTAGTAATAACGCGTATAGAGGCAATTTCAATCCTAGGCCGTTTCCTAGTAATTCCTCTAATAATTATGGTAATTCCTACAACAATTATTATGGAAATTATAATAAGATGCCCTGTGATTTTGAAAATAGTGTTAAGGAATTTATGAGTTCGCAAAAGAATTTCAATGCTTTGATTGAAGAAAAATAGCTTAAGATTGATGATTTGGCTAGGAGCGTGGATAGAATTTCTCTTGATGTTGACTCTTTGAAACTTAGATCTATTCCACCCAAGCATGGTATCAATGATTCTCTCAAAGCTATGAGAATTTCCATTGATGAGTGCAAAGAAAGAACCGCTAAGATGCGTGCTAAAAAAGATTGGTTTGTAAAAACGTGTTCTTCTAGTTTTCGTGAAAATAATGATGAAGATCTTAAAGTGATTGATGTGACTCCTATTGAATCTTTGTTTTCCAATATAAATCTTGATAAAGATGGGACTGGAGATGAGTCAACTTTAGTTAAAAGGCGTCCCAATGATTCGGAGTTTTTAGATCTTGATGCAAAAATTGATAAAAGTGGGATTGGAGAGGTCAAAACTTTAAGTAGCAATGAACCCACTCTTTTGGATTTCAAGGAATTTAATTATGATAATTGTTATTTAATAGATTGTATTTCCTTGTTGCAATCCATGTTGAATTCTCCTCATGCTTGCAATCAAAACAAAGCTTTTACTAAACATATCGTTGATGCTATGATGCAATCTTTTGAAGAAAAGCTTGAATTGGAAGTTTCTATCCCTAGAAAACTTTATGATGAGTGGGAACCTACTATTAAGATTACTATTAAATATTATGAGTGTTATGCTTTGTGTGATTTGGGTGCTAGTGTTTCCACGATTCCAAAAACTTTATGTGATGTGTTATGTTTCCGTGAATTTGATGATTGTTCTTTAAATTTGCATCTCGCGGATTCCACTATTAAGAAACCTATGGGAAGGATTAATGATGTTCTTATTGTTGCAAATAGGAATTATGTGCCCGTAGATTTCATTGTTCTTGATATAGATTGCAATCCTACACGTTCTATTATTCTTGGTAGACCTTTCCTTAGAACGATTGGTGCAATTATTGATATGAAAGAAGGAAACATTAGATTTAAATTTCTGTTAAGGATGGGCATGGAGCACTTTCCTAGAAAGAAAATTAAATTGTCATATGAATCTATTATGAGAGCTACTTATGGATTGCATACCAAAGATGACAATACCTAGATCTATTTGTGTTTTTTATGCCTAGCTAAGGGCGTTAAACAATAGCGCTTGTTAGGAGGCAACCCAATTTTATTTTTGTTTTTGTTTTTTTTGTTCTGTTTTGCAATAAATAATTCATCTAGCCTCTGGTTAGATGTGGTTTTATGATTTAATTAGTGTTTGTTCCAAGTAAGACCTTTGGGATGGCTTACGGTGATAGTTGATTTGATCTTGCTAAAAAACAGAAACTTTTGTGTCCAGACTCAGAATTTTAATAATTCACTGGATCGTTGAAAAATCCTGAATTTTTTATAAGAGATTTATATACAAATTGCCTAGGTTTTCCTAATTTTTCAAAAAAATTGGAGTTACATAAGTATTAGAACAATTTGTATCTTCGCAGACTGTTCTGTTTATTGACAGATTCTGTTTTCTTTGTGTTGTTTGCGTATTTTGATGAATCTATGGGTAGTATCGGGGGGTATGAACCATGGAAAAGTTGGAATACATTATATATTACACCAATATAAATAAATAATGAGTTAACAACAGTACCAAAGTGGTGATTTATTTTCTTATACTAACGGAGCTTATGAGATTTTCTGTTGAGTTTTGTGTTGTGAAGTTTTCAAGTTTTTTGGTAAGGATTTGATGGACTGTGGAATAAGGAGTGGCAAGAGCCTAAGCTTGGGGATGCCCAAGGAACCCCAATGTAATATTCAAGGACAACCAAGAGCCTAAGCTTGGGGATGCATCGGAAGGCATCCCCTCTTTCGTCTTCGTCTATCGGTTACTTTACTTGAGGCTATATTTTTATTCACCACATGATATGTGTTTTGCTTGGAGCGTCTTGTATAATTTGAGTCTTTGCTTTTTAGTTTTCCACAATCATCCTTTCTGTACACACCTTTTGAGAGGGACACGCATGAATCGTGATTTATTAGAATACTCTATGTGCTTCACTTATATCTTTTGAGCTAGGCAATTTTGCTCTAGTGCTTCACTTATATCTTTTTAGAGCACGGTGGTGGCTTTATTTTATAGAAATTATTGAACTCTCATGCTTCACTTATATTATTTTGAGAGTCTTTAAACAGCATGGTAATTTGCTTTGGTTATAAATTTAGTCCTAATATGATAGGCATCCAAGAGGGATATAATAAAAACTTTCATATAAAGTGCATTAAATACTATGAGAAGTTTGATTCCTTATAATTGTTTTGAGATATAAAGATGGTGATATTAGAGTCATGCTAGTGAGTAATTGTGAATTTGAGAAATACTTGTGTTGAGGTTTGTGATTCCCGTAGCATGCACGTATGGTGAACCGTTATGTGATGAAGTCAGAGCATGATTTATTTATTTATTGTCTTCCTTATGAGTGGCGGTCGGGGATGAGCGATGGTCTTTCCCTACCAATCTATCCCCCTAGGAGCATGCACGTAGTACTTTGTTTCGATAACTAATAGATTTTTGCAATAAGTATGTGAGTTCTTTATGACTAATGTTGAGTCCATGGATTATACGCACTCTCACCCTTCCACCATTGCTAGCCTCTCTAGTGCCGCGCAACTTTCGTCGGTACCATACACCCACCATATACCTTCCTCAAAACAGCCACCATACCTACCTATTATGGCATTTCCATAGCCATTCCGAGATATATTGCCATGCAACTTTCCACCGTTCCGATTACTATGACACGCTTCATCATTGTCATATTGCTTTGCATGATCATGTAGTTGACATCGTATTTGTGGCAAAGCCACCGTTCATAATTCTTTCATACATGTCACTCTTGATTCATTGCACATCCCGGTACACCGCCGGAGGCATTCATATAGAGTCATATTTTGTTCTAAGAATCGAGTTGTAATTCTTGAGTTGTAAGTAAATAAAAGTGTGATGATCTTCATTATTAGAGCATTGTCCCATGTGAGGAAAGGATGATGGAGACTATGATTCCCCCACAAGTCGGGATGAGACTCCGGATGAAAAAAAAGAGGCCAAAAAAAATGAGAGAAGGCCCAAATAAAAAAAATGAGAGAAAAGAGAGAAGGGGCAATGTTACTATCCTTTTACCACACTTGTGCTTCAAAGTAGCACCGTGATCTTCATGATAGAGAGTCTCCTATGTTGTCACTTTCATTTACTAGTGGAAATTTTTCATTATAGAACTTGGCTTGTATATTCCAATGATGGGCTTCCTCAAATTGCCCTAGGTCTTCGTAAGCAAGCGAGTTGGATGCACACCCACTTAGTTTCTTTTTAAGCTTTCACAAACTTATAGCTCTAGTTCATCCATTGCATGGCAATCCCTACTCACTCACATTGATATCTATTTATGGGCATCTCCATAGCCCATTGATACGCCTAGTTGATGTGAGACTATCTCCCTCTTTTTGTCTTCTCCATAACCACCTTCTATTCCACCTATAGTGCTATGTCCATGGCTCACGCTCATGTATTGCGTGAAAGTTGAAAAAGTTTGAGAACATCAAAGTATGAAACAATTGCTTGGCTTGTCATCGGGGTTGTGCATGATTTGAATATTTTGTGTGATGAAGATGGAGCATAGCCATACTATATAATTTTGTAGGGATAAGCTTTCTTTGGCCATGTTATTTTGACAAGACATAATTGCCTTGTTAGTATGCTTGAAGTATTATAGTTTCTATGTCAATATTAAACTTTTGTTTTGAATCTTACGGATCTGAACATTCATGCCACAATAAAGAAAATTACATGGATAAATATGTTAGGTAGCATTCCACATCAAAAAAATTGTTTTTATCACTTACCTACTCGAGGACGAGCAGGAATTAAGCTTGGGGATGCTTGATACGTCTCCAACGTATCTATAATTTTTTTATTGTTCCATGCTATTATATTATATGTTTTGGATGTTTTATATGTATTAATATGCTATTTTATATTATTTTTGGAACTAACCTATTAACCTAGAGCCCAGTGCCAGTTTCTATTTTTTCCTTGTTTTTGAGTTTCGCAGAAAAGGAACACCAAACGGAGTCCAAACGGAATAAAACTTTCGCGATGATTTTTCTTGGACCAGAAGGAAACCAGGAGACTTGGAGATGAAGTCGGAGGAGACACGAGGCGGCCACAAGGACGGAGGGCGCGCCCAGGGGGGTAGGGCGCGCCCCCCACCCTTGTGGGCCCCTCGTGCACTTCCTGACCTAATTCTTTCGCCTATATATACCCATATATCCCCAAACCAACAGCGGCATCCACGAAAAGACTTTTCCACCGCCGCAACCTTCTGTACCCGTGAGATCCCATCTAGGGACCTTTTCCGGCACCCTGTCGGAGGGGGATTCGATCACGAAGGGCTTCTACATCAACACCATTGCCCTTCCGATGAAGCGTGAGTAGTTTACCACAGACCTACGGGTCCATAGCTAGTAGCTAGATGGCTTCTTCTCTCTCTTTGATTCTCAATACCATGTCCTCGATGTTCTTGGAGATCTATTTGATGTAATACTTTTTTGCGGTTTGTTTGCCGAGATCCGATGAATTGTGGATTTATGATCAGCTTATCTATGAATATTATTTGAATCTTCTCTGAATTCTTATATGCATGATTTGATATCTTTGTAATTCTCTTTGAACTATCGGTTTGGTTTGGCCAACTAGATTGGTTTTTCTTGCAATGGGAGAAGTGCTTAGCTTTGGGTTCAATCTTGTGGTGTCCTTTCCAAGTGACAGTAGGGGTAGCAAGGCACGTATTGTATTGTTGCCATCGAGGATAAAAAGATGGGGTTTTCATCATATTGCTTGAGTTAATTCCTCTACATCATGTCATCTAACTTAATGCATTACTCCGTTCTTTATGAACTTAATACTCTAGATGCATGCTGGATAGCGGTCGATGTGTGGAGTAATAGTAGTAGATGCAGAATCATTTCGGTCTACTTGACACGGACGTGATGCCTATATTCATGATCATTGCCTTAGATATCGTCATAACTTTGCGCTTTTCTATCAATTGCTCGGCAGTAATTTGTTCACCCAGCGTATTATTTTCTATCTTGAGAGAAGCCTCTAGTGAAACCTATGGCCCCCGGGTCTATTTTCCATCATATAACTTTCTACTTTTCATCATACAAGTTTTCGATCTACTATTTTGCAATCTTTTACTTTCCAATCTATTAAACAAAAATACCAAAAATATTTACTTTATCATTTATCTATCTCTATCAGATCTCACTTTTGCAAATAAAGGGATTGACAACCCCTTTATCACGTTGGGTGCAAGTTGTTTGATTGTTTGTGCAGGTATTCGGTGATTTGTGCGTTTTCTCCTACTGGATTGATACCTTGGTTCTCAAACTGAGGGAAATACTTATCTCTACTTTGCTGCATCACCCTTTCCTCTTCAAGGGAAAAACCAACGCAAGGTCAAGAAGTAGCAGGGAGTTGATACGTCCATTTTGCATCATGTTGTCTTAGTGTTATTTATAGTGTTTTTAATCATTATAACACTTTGTGAAGCTATTCTAATGTATTTTCTCTCTTAATATGCAAGGTTTACACAAAGAGGGAGATTATCGGCAGTTGGAATTCTGGACCTGAAAAAGCTACGTCAGAGATACCTATTATGCACAACTCCAAATGAGCTGAAATTTTACGGAGATTTATTTTAGAATATATAAAAATTATTGGAGAAAAGAAATACCAGAGGGGCCACCCAAGGGCCCACTAGGCACTAGGGCACGCCTACCCCCCCCCCCCCCCCCGTCCCCTTGGCACGCCCTGTTGGGTAGTGGGGCCCCTGGCCAATCTCCGGTGCCCATCTTATGGTATATAAGCCCATTTGCCCTAGAAAAAATAAGGAGAGGACTTTCGGGACAGAGAGCCGCCATCTCGAGGCGGAACTTGGGCAGGAGCGCTTTTGCTCTCCGACGGAGCGATTCCGTCGGGGGTACTTCCCTCTCATCATGGGAGGATAAATCTTCATCAACATCTTCACCAGCACCATCTCATCTCAAACCCTAGTTCATCTCTTGTATTCAATCTTTGTATCAAAACCTCAGATTGGTACCTGTGGGTTGCTAGTAGTGTTGATTACATCTTGTAGTTGATGCTAGTTGGTTTATTTGGTGGAAGATTATATGTTCAGATCCATTATGCTATTTATCATCCCTCTGATCTTGAGCATGAATATGATTTGTGAGTAGTTGCTTTTGTTCTTGAGGACATGGGAGAAGTCTTGTCATAAGTAATCATGTGAATTTGGTATTCGTTTGATATTTTGATGATATGTATGTTGTTGATTCCCTTAGTGGTGTTATGTGAAAGTCGACTACATGACACTTCACCATCTTTGGGCCTAAGGGAATGCATTGTGGATTAGTTATTAGATGATGGGTTGCTAGAGTGACAGAAGCTTAAACCCTAGTTATGCGCTATTCCGTAAGGGGATGATTTGGATCCATATGTTTAATTCTATGGTTAGATTTTATCTTAATTCTTCTTTCGTAGTGGCGGATGCTTGCGAGAGGCGTTAATCATAAGTGGGAGGCTTGTTCAAGTAAGAACAGCACCCAAGCATCGGTCCACCCACATATCAAATTATCAAAGTAGCGAACGTGAATCAAACAAACATGATGAAAGTGACTAGATGAAATTCCCGTGTGTCCTCAAGAACGTTTTACTTATTATAAGAGACCATTTCGGCATGTCCTTTTCTACAAAAAGGATTGGGCTACCTTGCTACACTTTTGTTACAGTTACTATTACTTGCTTGTTACAAATTACCTTGCTATCAAACTATCTGTTACCGACAATTTCAGTGCCTGCAGAAAATACCTTGCTGAAAACTGCTTGTCATTTCCTTCTGCTCCTTGTTGGGTTCGACACTCTTACTTATCAAGAGGACTACAATAGATCCCCTATACTTGTGGGTCATCAGAGATCACCCTAATAATTGACTACTACGCAATCAAAGGGTGCAAACAACAAAGGGATAAACATCTCACGCAATTCATAATAGCATGATATGGTATAGCCCTGGGCGCGGGAGAAGTCTTCGTGATCCTCCAAGGTCTTCACAAAAATTTCTGAAAAACGTTGTCATGGCACCAATTTGAAAACTGCTGTTGTGGCAACACTTTTGGTCTACTGTGCCCGGTGAAGTTCGGGGGTCCTCCGTGTTACTTCTGTCAGATAAATAATGAGGTTGACATGCAGGTCATTAAAATGAAAATCCCTTGGCTCCATCCATCATGTCGTACTGTGATGCAGGCCACTTAACATCACAACATATAACCATCTCATACATAAACTCATTATCATGACGAAGGCTATACTACATCACATGCATCCTGCAAACCAAGTTAGACATCCTCTAATCGATTTGGCAAATTTTAATTACGTGGCTTCTAGGGTTTCTGGATAACTCTAGCTACCTATGTCCACCATTAAGGTGATAATTCTTGTTGCTAGATTAACTTTAGGGGTGTGTGAGGGAACACAATTAATTGAAAATCTCTATACCCACGCTAAAATTCGTTAATACGCATGACGCCCAAGAAGATCGAACATCTTCATCGCCCTTTTGTGTTTGCGACAGTTCACTATTCTTTACTATGATGAAGCCCAAAGAACTATTAGCATATCGCCGACAGTCAGAGCCGATCGGTTGTCAGAATATTGTACAAAGCTACGTCATGCCGTCAATGAACTGAACCGGAGCAACACTCAAGGGAAGCAAGCAAGAACATCAAACCCTCACATCCACATGTGATCTAGATCGAAACCTCCATCTACTCATAGAACCGCTCCTGATGCCATTGTTGGGAAACGTAGTAGAAAACAAAAAAATCGCCCTAGGATCAACCTGGAACACTATGAAGATGTGGTTTGAATTGGATCATTACCGACTCTGAGTTGCAGCGGAAGAAGAGTCGATGTAGATCGTACTTGAAGTCCCTCGAACGGAAGACCGAAAGCACGGCCTCTCCACGGTTTACAAGTGTACGGTCGTCACGATCTGGCAGCACTTCACCATCTAGAGTTAATCGTTGCCGGATAATTAGAGGGAGGAGATTAGAAACACATTGGGATTCTAATTATGAGGATTTTAGAGGATCTAGATCTATCTCCATTTGAACCAACTAGAACTAGAACTAGAGAGCTAGAGGAGGATCCAAAAACTTGTGTGTCTAAAAGTTCCAAAACCTCAAGTATATATAGGTTGGAGGGAGGGAAGGAGGTGCCACACAAGGGGGAAGGTTTCCCACTTTGGCTGGCCAAGAGCAGAGGGATTCCCCCTCCAATTCGGCCTCCCGTTTCCTTCCAGAAGAGGGAAGGGAGCACCACCTCCTATTCGGCCCAAGTGGCCCAATATGCTTTCCACCACTTGGCATTTTAAGGCCTGTTGATATTTAAATAAATATAAAAGCCTCCTAATCTATTTACAGCCTTTTAATATTAATTTAACATCACCGAAAACTATGTCCACCTATATATAATTATCGGTATTACCCGGTAAACCCCGAAACCCTTCCGGCGACCCCGAAACGCTTTCGGTTCCTCATGAAACTATTTCGAATATTAATGAAACTATTTCATAAATATTTCCTCTTTACTCCTGTCGTACTAACACTCAGCAGATCGATTACCTTAAGCTTGTGACCCTGTAGGTTCGGTAAAACATAGACATGAACAAAACCCCTTTCATTCAATGACCGATAGCGGAACCATGGACATCCATATCGATCCCTATGAGTACACGAATGAAATTTGAGTGAACCTTTGGTTATCATGTGCTATTCCCTTTGCTTCGTGATACTTTACAAAACCCAAGGTATCCTCTTGAGTCATTCTCATGCCCACTATACCGGTCTCCTCGTTACTGGATTTTTTCTTCTTTCTCGTTGACATGTTCCGGCATCCCTGTGACCTAGCCACCTATGTTTGGAAAAACGATGATGATTTCCATCACACCGAGAGGGCCCTAAGAATATCTCTCCATCGTTGGAGGAGAAAATCCCACTCTTGAGCTATCTAGTCCCTTGGCAAACTTTTTGATGAACATGTAAGTTGTCGTTATGATCACCGTGTTACAGATGACGTTTGAGCAACCCCAAAGTCCATCGTATGGTAAGAAGTGACTGCGATACTGTCATGTTCAAAGGAACTAAATCACATGTTAACTCTTCATGTTATAACAACTGACTTGTGACGATTGTATCTCAAAGTACAACATACAAGTTTGGGTCGATTCAATATGATCGTTCTTCCAACGTCATATTCTCAAAGTTGTTTTAGGACTATAGTTACACTTAACGCTATCCTAAGATCCGGAAAACGTGATCACCAATAACACTTGAGCTAGTCTTAGAGGCCAGGATCATAGCAGTTATAGCATGGAATATAAACTCTTAATTATAAACATGGAAATATAATAATACAATATTATTGCCTGTAGGGAATATTTCCAACAAAATAAGTTAATCCCAACACCCCAAAATGAGTTCTTTTGGGATTTTGACTTAGTTTGGCAGTTAAGCGGATATAAGCTGCAAAAGATGTGGCCCTTGATTTGGAGAAAGAAAGAAGAGAGGAAGGGAGAACTCAAGATGCGTTTGCGTTCATGTTTCGTCAGGATCAATCCTGCGTTGTTTCTTTCATGCAATTTGTTAATGTAGAAGACATGCATGACAGCTTTGTTTTTACTTAGTAGTATTTGTTTTCTTCAAGAGTATGCTTAAGTGTACCGTATTTTTATATAAGATGAAAAACAAGTATAGTGAGATGCCAAAAGACAACCACAAACTAATTGTTACGGCAAACACCGCACAACTAGGGCTACTCTCTCGCAGCCAATGTGTCTTTCCCATGAGCCTCCATACAGAGTTTGAAGTCACCCACAATTTGCTTGACCAGTCCTGCATCATTGTCCTATTGAGGTGTATTTGAGAAAACACGAGCATTTCATCGCTTCCATAGCCCCCAATATGTGAGCACGAATAAGGAGCCAAAGTCTCTCTGAGAAGCTATTGGGAAAATGCCACAAACATGAATCCACCGGTCCAATAGCATGTCCATCGTACCTGGTGAAGCCACCATGGGAAATAGCTCCACTAAACAAGCCCACCACACATACCTTGCATACACGCACATGATTAGTAGATGGTTTGTTTTGCCCTAATCTTATAGGCAAAGATAGGATGACATCACGTTATCCTGCAGCCCATGACTTACTTAGCGATCAGAATTCCAGATTTGATACTGAAGAGCAAGCTAGGAAAAGATTTTGTTGTTAAGAGGCAGCCTATCTTTTCACAACCAGTAAGAACCAAAAGCACGTTGAACCTTGACAAAGCATGTTGTAGACATAGCTCACCGTGTAAGTTCCATACTTACTCAAAACCCAAGAGAAGACATCTTCCTGATGCATATTGTATTCCACCACAACTATAGCATCCCAAAGCTTGATGTATTGTATCAGTCCCTATGTAGCAAGGGCACCTCTAATATCCCTCACCCATGCATAATCATGTAGCCCTTCAGGCACCAACATGTTATTGGTTGTATTCACAGCCACTTCGACCCAAACTAGCGGTGTGATCTCGCAAGCCATGCAACCACCAATCCATCGATATTTCGAGAACAAAGCCTTATTAACATTACCAACCTGAACCCTGGAAAGACTGTAGAAGATGGTATTGGCCTTGGGATCGGGAATCAGATCGAGGCCTTGCCAGGGCTTGGGGGGTCCATGCGGCGCAACCACTCCCAGCAAGCTCACAGAGCAAGCCCATGCAACTCCAAATTCTAATGCTGAGACCACCAAGTAAAAGGGCATTTCCCTCCCTAAGTGTTTAGGTGTTGATGACAACCGCAATATGCAGACTAACCATGTGCTTGAGCTACACAGGCATATTCTAATGGCACAAGAGTGTTGGGTACCCCTCTGGAAGGAAAAGTTCAAAGGCGACATTTCTAACGCTTCTATTTCTTTCGTCGTACAAAATCCGTACTATTAAGAGGGGGTTCGTGTTGGAAGGTACGGGTGAAATTAAATCACGTACACAAAATTTAAATTGCACCCATGATACCTTCCCATATGTTTTTTAGGAGAGAACCAAATTCTACCAAGTGTTCAAAAAGCTCACCCAGTAGTACCGTTGTGACGGGCGGTAGTACCGCTCCCTTGTGGGAGCAGTACTTGATGAGTCCAATTTTTGTGACAACTTTTACCTTTCATTTCGTAGTTTAGGATTCTTTGGAGTTTATTGCGTTCACGCACCCTTTTTTTTCTCTGGGGTGTCATGGACGGGAATCATTTGAAGTTTAAGGAAAGAAGGCCAATTTATGTCGATGAAATACGCTAATTAATGTGACAAAACTCTACCATAAAAAGGTGAAACAAGAGGGAGAAGAAACAGCTCACATAGAAGGCTCTAGAGACGCTCGTACCAGCAGTCGTACCGCGTGCCACCGCTACTGTCTGGTCAACGACTTCGCCCCCGTGCAACCAGATCAAGGAGGAGAGTTAGAAGACATCCAGAACATAGAACACTAGCTTCCGAAAGGATTCCGGATGGGGAATTGATCGAATGCACACATGATCATGTTGAAGTCTCCTATGATAAGCCACGGTCCAAGGCAAGCTGCACGACGGGGGACCTCCTATATGCCGCTCGTTGCGGCAAAGTGCTGGCGTATCGCAGAGGGGAGCCTAACGTGGGCCGGCCCATTTTCAGTGGCACGCGGAGGCATGTTCGCAAGATGAAAAAAATGCAAAAATTACGATCGCGCTTGCACTGAAACTCGAACCCGCAACTTCGTAGTGATTGGCGCGTCGGGCAAGCCACTCGCACAAAGAGCCTCCCATGTTAGATGTGTGGCGGGACAGTCAAACAAACATATGACAATGACAAAACTTTAAAAATAACTCGCAAAAAATCCCAAAACTACAGCCGTGTAAGGGGTCGAACCGAGGACCTCCTGCAACTGGATTTTTCGAAATAACGAATATTTTCTTCAAAACATGAACACTTTTTGAATTTTCAAACAAATTTTGAAAAACATGAACATTTTGATGATGTGAAAAAAATTGAAAAGTAGGAAGATTTTTTGAATTTTTGAACAAAAAATAAAAAAGTGCACATTTTTCAAAATTCTAGAACATTTATTGAATTTGTGAAAAAATGAAAACATGAACATATTTTGAATGTATGAACAAATTTGGAAAGCTGGAACATTTTTTGCAATTCCCAAACTTTTTCTGATTTGGCAAACAAAATTTGAAAATATGGACAACTTTGAATTTGTGAACAAAAAATAACATGCAAACTGTTTTGAATTTACAAAGAAATTTTCGAAGCACGATTTTTTTTTGAATTTGTGCACAAAATTTCAAAGCAGGAACCATTTTTTAAATGACAACTATATTTTGAATTTTCAAAACAAAATTTGGAAACCCAAAGAAATTTGGAAACACGAACAATTTTGTAGTACATGAACAAAATTTCGAAAAAAATGAAAAAAATGAAAAAATTGAAAAATTTATGAAAACTGGAACATTTTTTATCTATGAATAATTGTGAAAACACTACTATTTTCTGAAATATTGAACATTTTGTAAAATTTCCAAACAATTTTCGAAACATGTCATTTTTAAAAAAACTTGGAAATAGAAAATAAATTAAAAGTGAATAAAAAGAAAGAGAAAAGGAAGAAGAAAAATGAGAAAGAAAGAAGAAAAAGAAACAGAAAAACGAAAAAAGTAAAAAAGAAAGAAAAACCGTGGAAAACCGTGGAAAACCAAAAAAACAAACAGGGAAACCGGAAAAGAAAACAAAACAGGTTCCCAAAACCAGAAAAACCAGCTGAAAACCTTACAAAACCGGGAACGGTGAAACGCTTAAACGGGCCGGCCCAATCAGAACGATCACTCGATGTCCTGTGCGAAACAGCGAATCTTGACGCAAAATGCGTCAAATAGGTTCCGCACGACGGTCCTTGAGATCCAAAAGGAATTGGGCTATTTCCTGGCCACTTTGAGGCCCATAGAGCACCGATTATTCGGCAGGTCAATTCAGCTCATCATACTTCTACTACATGGAGTTTGGGAAGCTAATCTGCATGAAAATTCGGTTTTACTATCAGGCACCACAATACTACTATCTTTAGACATTGTACAATTCCATCCAACAAAAACCTATGATAGGTGAAATACTTGTCTTAGTCCCTGTATCTTGCATTTAATGCCCTCTCAATACCATGAATAAATTCCATCCCTGGCATGAATGAAGCTTGGGCTTGCAAATGTAGTTTTCATGGATAAAGTCCATGAGCTGAAGATGGTAGATAGCATTTCATTATAACATGTAAAACAGTTTGTGTAATGAAAACGTCTAGGTCTCTAGGCGAACCAGAAAACCAAAGTCAATACACATCACAAAGTGAATAAACAATGCCATACATGACTTCGAAATTTTCATGTGTTGTACATCAGCACCGTTAAGAGTCGTACATTCCTACATTTGTGGCAGAAAGTGGGAAAATATGTTGAACTACACGTTCAAGTAACTCCTAACAAGATTTACAGCTAATAACAACAACGTAACAGGATTTACACGACTTCAGACGATAAAAGTTCAGGATAAGCCAAAACTCTTGGACACAGTTGACACTGCAAAATGTTTTTGTTCATACGGATATTTTTTCTTCTCTTGCTTGCTGCAAATGGAGCAGAGACAAACCATCACGTACATTCTTTAATGCCTTCTCTTTGTTTTGTGACAGTAGTGATCCCTTCTTTCATAATCATCTGGACGACCATCTTCCATCGCCCATCTATCCCTTCCTGACCCGACTGAAGAACTTTGTCATGTCTTGAACTCTGGCTAGATCTTTTTATCTTGCTATCACGTTTGTAGTCAAGTCGCGTAATCAGTTTCCTGGACCCGATGTTTATGTCCATATGCGCTTTTACTAGATTTGTGCCCGTCATTTTGACCTATCCATGCGAATATTTTCTTTATGAATTTGATGGTGAGTATTTTCAGTGTACTCACCTTTGCCTTTTGCCCTAATTTCACCTTTTTTTCCTGAAGCACTTCTATCATGCTGCTTGTTCCTCTGCCTAGTATCCTGGATAGAGATGTTAGGGATGTCATGCACTTCAGAAGCAGATTGCTTGGTGTAGTGACTCCTCATTTCTTTTCCATATGAGCCCAATTCCTTTTGATGTTTCTGATTAACTAATTCGTCATCTGATGAATAACACAGATTCTCATGGGTAGGGCTACAATATTTATCCTTGTGGTGCCTTTTTTGAACTGTTGTGTTACTTTCATGGTAACCCCTTTCATAACTCTTTTCTGGTTGATATTGCTCTTGTGATGTTCTTCTACCATCCTCATCATGATAATCCGCTGAATTACTGTCATAGTCATTCTCCCTGCAGAAACAAATATCAATCCACACAGTCCAAACTTAGCTGAACCAAAAAACAAAGGTACAAAACACAATCCTATAGCAAGTTCACTGAGCTCTACATCCATATAAACCCACAGAATTTACAGTTCGGTACCAATATCAAATGGGCAGGGACACAAAAAAACTAAAAGGCCCAAAGCTAAGATGTTTCAGACTAAAATAAACCATGGATATACGACAGTTACTATCAAAATCTAGTAAATGGACTGACAAAAAATGGGAAAGGGCGAAGTGTGAAGAGCAAATTTCTGTGTTCAGCAATTCCTGTGATAGGAAAGTTAATTTTTCCAGTATAGAAAAGATGAGACAAGTTGAATTGGTTTGAATTTATGCTGCCAATTAGGAGTTCAGCAATGGACAGAGGCTCTAAGCAACCACGCCTAATTTGCATTAACTTCAAAGTTATATGCAAACACCAATAAATTCACTGTTACCTCACTCCCCTTCACTTGGGGCATTCTGACTCTTAACATTATCATGAATACCCAATCCTGTATGTGACAAGGGTTGTTGTACCCCCAGTAGCATTGGAGAAGGCATACCTCTCATTCCCATAAAAGCACTGAAAGAGTCATTTAGGGGTCAAAAGATTAACAGTTTGAGCTGCCTACAATTGGTAAATCGCATTTTAGAAGCAGCATCTCAGATAAATACAGTAGAAAGGTAAGGTTGCTTACTATGGATTCTGCATGCCTCCATAAAATGATGGCATATATGGAGGAACTCCAAAAGGTGAGACCGGGACAACTCCTGGATCAAATGGAATGATCTCAGGTGTGCCATACATATTACCATATGGCTGAAGAGGGTGAAACATAGAACCCTGCCAATTAGGTGGACCATATGGATCTCCGTGGAGTGCACTATCTTCTGCATGTAATGAACATCAAGAACATGTTAAAGGGGAAATTAAAATAAGAGGGAAAGATTAAAGGCATGAAGCATGATATGCTCAACTGAACCAGGTACCTGATTGTACATTTGATGCAACTGGACAATATCTGATCAAGTGATTTGGAGACCCGCACCTGTAACAAGTTCGCCCACCCTGTTTATCCAAAGATGGAACTTAAAGTAAGTTCATAGTAGGAAATAGAGAGATTTTGTTACGCAAACTAGGGAAAGGTGCATCAAACTCGCATCAAATAATCTAAAGCATGCCTGTTTACATGCATGTGTATATACTCTGAAAATTGGTGTAAATATGAATTCTGGGTAGAAATAATTTCCTTGGGGAACTACTATCTTATATATTAAGAGGGCAACTAAGTTCAGCGGTTTCTTCATAATCTACTAAATCAGGTCAATATTCTTCAGGAATTGCAGTATTGTACACTATACTTCAGAAACTGTAGTACTCTACACTGATGGCTCTCAATGACCAAACTGGTAAGCATCAATATTGCCAATACATGGTTTTATTTTCCTCACAAAATACTCCTGTAAGTTGATGTGTTAAAGGAATGCACTCTAATAAGGAAGAAAATATATTGCACCTTTCTTGCCCTTATCACTGGTGTGGTAAATCCTCTTCCATCTGCATCTAAAGATCATAAATCGGAGGTTTACTAAGTGAAGCTCTGGATAAGTGAATGAAAAATACTAAGCTAATGAAAATCGCAAATACCCCAAGAATTTATCCACAATGCTTCGGCTTCAACGGTACACAAGTCACCTGGCAAATGCCAAATGAAGAAAACGATACCACAATTACTAAAAGGAAATTAAACAAGAATTGAAGTATCAACCAAGAACATACCACTATCTTGTGCGATATTTTGGTACACCTTTGAGGAGCTTGCACTTCCTTGAAAATCAGAATTCCTAGGTGCTTCTCGGGGGAGTGTTGAAGCTGTTTCAGTTGGTTTATTTCCATCTAGACAGATTTTAATACTGGAGCTTTTTTCAATCACCTTTACAATTGGCATGAGCTGATTGAAATCTTTTCCAGTGGCAGATGGAGAACAAAGCAAGTTTTGTTCTTGTTGGTGAATCGACAATGGACATGATGACTCCTTTTCTTCTACACATGATCCTACATCTGAGCTTACAGACAAGAAATATTTATTCAACCACAGTAGTTCAAAAGGTAAGAGAATCTTCTGAACAAAGTAGTGAGTTCCAACATACCAGGTGCATAGATAGGTCCTAGGTCATCAAGAAAATGTTTGATGGCCTTACGAAGTGACAAATTTGGCAACAGATCATTAGTAGTGCACCTCGTGGATGAACACTTTGGACATTTTTTTAACTCAGCCAAAGCAAAAACTATGCCTGCAGCACCATAAATGATTTAAATATTTCAATCTAACAGGGAAACATAGATATTTAGAGTTCATATTCTTTGTTGTCAGCAAATATGATATGCATATCCTGAATATGCTAGGTTAGGACCTCTATTATGAGGATATGATAAATTTATCAGACGCTAGATCAGCAATATACTATTACATAACAGGGCAAACAAAATTCACTATGACAATACTGCAGGAAGCTGCAGTACGAAACACAACAGCCTTCCTAAAAAAATAGCACAACATCCTCAACAAAAGTTCAACAGAAAATCGATTAGAATAAACTAAGCTACACAATGCACCAATGTTAAGCAATAATACGTTAGACCAATTATCACATTCCCTTGCAACTGGCATATATACTAGGGAGTGGCCAGCATGTGCAACATACTACTGAGGGTCATTGCAGATGACCATAGGAAGAAGCTCAGACATCTAAAAGTAATTCAAATCAGCATTTAAATGCACTGCACTTGATTGTACATTTTTGGAGATTTTAATCCACATGGGAACTCCGCCTATGTTGTCTCAACATTGCTGGGCCCAAGCCCGGTAAAGGAGGAGGGTTGTGATAGGCTTGGCGAGCTAACGTCAAAACTCAGCCACTCTTATGAAGATGAAAACCAGAAGAACATCGTAGGGGCATAACCCTCTTAGCGACGCGCCATATCGGAACCCAGGTGTGGTGTCGAATGGGCAAGGGCCCGGCCATCACCCCCTTGGTAGCGCACCATATCTTGATCCCGATACAGTGATAAGAGAGCAAGGATCGGGTCGTCACATCCTTAGTGGCGCGCTACATCAACACCCGGGTGTAGTGAAAAATGAGCAAGGGTCTTCGCATTTGACTCGACGAGTGCAAGGGTAAGGAAGCTAACCGAGCCCAGTAGGATCCGCTTAGGTAGCTGGAACGTAGGATCCCTAGTAAGTTACGAGAGCTAGTTGATATAGCGGTGAGGAGAGGCGTTAATATCCTTTGCGTCCAAGAAACCAAATGGAGGGGACAGAAGGCGAAGGAGGTGGAGGATATTGGCTTCAAGCTGTGGTACACGGGGACAACTACAAACAGAAATGGAGTAGGCATCTTGATCAACAAGAGCCTCAAGTATGGAGTGGTAGACGTCAGGAGGCAAGAGGACAGGATTACCCTGGTCAAGCTGGTAGTTGGGGACTTAGTTCTCAATGTTACCAACATGTATGCCTCGCAAGTAGGCACCAAGAGGGAGTTCTAGGAAGGCCTGGAGGACATGGTTAGGAGTGTAACCATTGGCGAGAAGCTCTTCATAGGAGGAGAGTTCAATGGTCACGTGGGTACATCTAACACAGATTTTGAAGGAGTGCATGGGGGCTTTGGCTATGGCATCAGGAATCAAGGAGAAGATGTCTTAAGCTTCGCTCTAGCCTATGACATGATCATAGCTAAGACCCTTTTTAAAAAGAGAGAATCACATCTAGTGACTTTTAGTAGTTGTCAACACTCTAGCCAGATTAATTTCGTCCTCTCAAGAAGAGAAGACGGGCGTGCTTGCCTAGATTGTAAGGTGATACCTAGAGAGTGTGTTGTCCCTCAACATATGCCTGTGGTGGCTGACTTCCGCTTTCAGATTCGTGTCCAGTGGGATAAGCACGCCAAAGATGCTAAAACGAGGTGATGGAAGCTCAAGGGGGAGGTAGTCAGGTAGCTCAGGCTTTCAAGGAGAGGGTCATTAAGTAGTGCCCTTGGGAGGAAGGAGGTGATGCGAACAATATGTGGATGAAGATGTTGACTTGCATTCGTAAGGTGGCTTCAGAGGAGTTTGGAGCGACCATGGTAAGTAGAAGCGAAGCTAAAGATACCTAGTGGTGGAACGATGATGTCTAGAAGGCTATTAAGGAGAAGAAAGACTGTTTCTGATGCCTACACCTGGATAGGAGTGCTGACAACATAGAGAAGTACAAGGTGGAGAAGGCTGCAAAGCGAGCTGTGAGTGAAGCAAGGGATTTGGCATATGAGGACCTCTACCAGCGCTTAGACATGAAGGGAGGTGAAAGGAACATCTATAAGATGGCCAAGATCCGAGAGAGGAAGACAAGGGATGCCAACCAAGTCAATGCGTCAAGGATGGAGCAGATCAGGGAGGCTTTAAAAAGAATGGAAGGAGCAAGGCGATGTGCCCTTGTATCCCCATTGAGGTGTGAAGAGGCCTCAGAGACATAGCGATAGTAGGCTAACTATGCTTTTCAACCTCATTTTTCGGGCAAACAAGATGCCAGAAGAATGAAGGCGGAGTATATTAGTACCGATCTTGATGAGCCGGCTATGGGAGAGAGTCATTGAGCACCGCTTAAGAGAATGACATGCTTGACCAAAAGTCAGTTTGGTTTCCTGCCTGGGAGGTCGACTATGGAAGCCATTTTCTTGGTACGACAACTTATGGAGAGATACAGCGAGAAAAAGAATTTGCATATGGTGTTCATTGACTTGGAGGACTACAATAAGATAGCGCGGAATGTCATCTGGTGAGCCTTGGAGAAACACAAAGTCCCGACAAAGTACATTACCCTCATCCAATGGCGGAGCTGGCCTCCAGAAGCTCCAGTGCATAGCGGGCGGTTAAAGTGTGCTGATAATGTCAAGAGAGGTCGGGTTAGACCGAACTTGACATGGGAGGAGTCCGTAAAAAGAGATCTGAAGGACTGGAATATCACCAAAGAACTAGCCATGGACAGGTGTTCATGGAAGTTAGCTATCCACATGCCAGAACCATGAGTTGGTTTCGAGATCTTATGGGTTTCAGCTCTAGCCTACCCCAACTTGTTTGGGACTAAAGGATTTGTTGTTGTTTAATCCACATGGGAAGACCTAGTCTGAAAATACATAAATCCTAACAATAAGGACTGAGTTAAGATCAGGAGCTGGGGGCTGAGGGAGCTGTACAAAAGCTAATAACATAAACTTTGGAAGGTGCATTTATGACAATGATGAACATGGTGCTTAACTATAGTACATCGTTATATGCAAGAGGAGTGAGAAAAAGATGGTCCATAACAACAGTAGAAGATGGTATAGTTCACTAAATGACTTACATTTATTGCAGAAACTATGCTGGCAACACAGTATCATTACAGCGTCCTCAAATATACTTTTACAGAGGAAGCATCTCAATTCTGCTGGCGAATCTATGTTGGTTACAACTTGAGAGGATTTAGCAACACTCCTAAAACAAACAAGCAAGCAAGCTCATATAAAGTTCGCATCGTAAAGTACATAAGTTGCAAATTTGATGTGAAAAAAATGGAATGTTTGTAGAGAAAGGAAGTAAGCTTACTGTTCCATCTTTATAGGTTCCATAGCCTTGAAACTTGTTTTAGTTTCCCTTTTTCCTTCTTCCAAACCAAGTTCTTCAGAAGAGTTATCCATGACAATTTCTGTCACCCATAAAGTGGACAAAATGTTCTCAATAATGGTGTAGGAAGTTCTAACAAAATAACAATGCTTATTCACCTTCTGGCATGGCCACACTAAGTCCACTTCCTTCGATGTTCAGATATCTTTGGCAAGACATATCAGAGAATGTACATCAGCAAATAACTAAACACATAAAAAAATCTCACACGAAGGAATGCATCTGTCATGGCATATAGCGTTCACTACATAAGGTTTTTTTCCCGAACCATGACCGGAGGAGAATGATGGTTACAACATCTTTCCTATAGTGACACCTCTTTGTGTCTCGAGAAAAAATTACGCAAGAAACATGCTTCCTATTCAAAATTTGCAGGATTTGTCCAACTGTGCTTGAACAAAAAAGATAAGCAATCACAAATCTGAGGTGTTAGCATCATACTAAAAGTCAAATAAGGAATATGAGCATCATACTAAAAACTTAATACTACTGTGGTACAACATTGTCTGGGCGTTTCGCAACTATGTATCTATACATGGATAGGTGCCACATCATAAACTACTTAAACTATCCTTAGAAGTTATTTATTATGGGTAAAAATAAACAGAGCCAGTCAAATCTCGATCTCAATATGCGCTTCAACAAACAACGACCATGCAGACGCAGGCCCACTGTTATCCTATTGCAGTTCGCTACATTTGTAGAATAGCCCAAGCCAATCTTTGCTATTTTGTAGAGAGTTACATGTTCAAAAGCAAGAACATGCATCACATCTTTGTTCATGTGAACCTCTGGTAATTGAATCTAAATAAATAAATAGAGAAGATCACAAAAGTTTACCGGTGATAAAACAGGTCTGAATTTTACCTTTTCTCAGAACTTTGTGCTACCTTGGCATCATCTGCCTCCAAACCAGGACATAGAGCCTTATCTGGATCATCAAAATTGTGAAATGGAGGCGGAAATGACACAATGCCATCGCATAGGTCACTGCGCCCACAGCCATGCTGCTCCCCAGCTCTGCCGCATAACGAAACACGGTACTACTATTAAACGCTGAAGCCCACCCAATTAGAACACAAACGACAGCTGTTTCTAGCTACCCACTTGTCCTGAGGAGGAGCGGATGAGTCCCCGTGGCCGTCCACGAACTCGATGGGCACGCGCTTGATAACGAAATCGGAGCCGGCGGGGATGAGCAGCGCGTCGTCGTCGAGAACTGAGGGGGCAGCAGAAAATGGGTCAAATCGAAAGGGCTGGGCAGCCTGGCAAAGGAATAGAGCCCGCAGGGGAGGATGGGGGGAGGGCGTACTGTGGTTAGAGGCCGCGTCGGAGATGAGGAGGTCGAAGTGGCGGCGGAGCGCGGGGCCGAGGATGCGGGCGCGAAGGTCGCGGACGGAGACGGAGCCGGCACCAGCGAGGTCGATGGTCTCGAAGTGGGGGGAGCTCCGGTAGCGAAAGCGTACAGCCATGGCCACGGACGCCGATCGAGGTGGGTGGGCGACTCCGTCGAGGTGGGAGATAGAAAGAGAGAAAGGATCGGAGTAGAGAAGTCTAATAAAAATCTCTATATTTGTTCAGAGCATCTTCAATAGAAGAACTAAATTTGGAGATGTAAAAATAGGTGTTGTATAATTTACATTATTAAAAAAATGGTTTTACATCTTAAAAAATGTCAACTTCAACAAATGATGCAAAACGGAGATGTAAAAATACAACTCCAACGGATGCTGTAAGCTGGAGATGCAAAACCGGCCGGCTACCGCGCGGCTGCTATTTGGTTGCTGTTCATTTGCCGCCGGCCGCATTTACGCATCAAATTTTCATAATTGTAGCAACAAAAGTGTGTCATCGATCATAGTTTTAAATTCTTCAAGCAAAAGTCAATTGTATCAAATGAAGTACATTGACATCACTCAATTTACGTCATCTCTGTTCTCACCGGTGCCATTGTCGACGGTGATCTCATCATCATCAACGGCTTCTTTCTCGACGTTTTCTTGCGTTGAAGTCTTGTTGCTGCGAACTCCACCGAAAGCACCTTCACTGCCATCTCCCATGTCGGTCATGTTGCAATCAAAGCCACCTCCCATACTACTCATCATGTTGCCGCCGAAGCCACCTCCCATGCCACTCATCATGTTGCCGCCGAAGTCACCTCCCATGCCACTCATCATGTTGCCACCGAAGCCACCTCCCATGCCGGTCATGTTGCCGCCGAAGCCACTTCGCATTCCACCTCTCATTCCTCCAAAGCCACCTCCCATGTCTTCACCAAATGCACCATTCATGGCACCACCCATCATGTTCATGTACCCTCCCATTCCACCTCCCATTCCTCCTCCCATGCCACATCTCATTCCTCCTCCCATGGCACCTCCCATTCCTCCCATGGTGCCTCTCATTCCTCCTCCCATCATGCTTCTCATGAGCATTTGCTTCTTCATGAGCATTTCATCTCGACAAAGTTCAACATACGCCTTCGCCTTGACATCAAGACTGGATGTGTCCATGAACATAAACTTGAGTGTCTTCTCCTCGACTGTCTTCATCTCCTCGGCCGCCGTCTTTCTCTCCTCAAGCTCAACTTTCTCTCCTCGACCACCGCCAACCTCTCTTCGGCCGACGCCCTCTTATCCTCGGCGGCCTCCCTCTGTCGCTCGGCCTCACTCCTCTCCTCAATTTCTTTGAGGTTCAACAATTATTTTTCTTCCGCATACTCTTTCCTCGCCATGACAATGGCATCAAATCCATCCTTGAGATCATTGTCTCCGGCCTTGGACCCTTTCAACACTTTCTTAGTTCCATCGGGCCTATATGATTTGGTTGTCGAGTGAGGAGTGGGGATCCTTCTATCCTCACCCGGGGCATCTTCATCATCCTTCACCACCACACTTTTCTTCTTCGAAGCATCAAAAACTTCTCTAGTTTTCCACTTCTCCTCATCCTTGAGCTCTTTATAGCAATGATGAAAAGTGAAAGCTTTTCCTTTCTTCTTCCTCTTCTCTCATTTGTTGTTCCTCTCTCGAAATAATCCTTGCGCAATCATTTTCTACAAGAAAACAATCAAGATGTCATCAACAAATTAGTGAACACTTCAATATTTTCGGAAAGTGGAGAAAGCACACATGAATAGCAAACGATTATTACCAAGTCACTTTCACCGCAACCACTTGGATTCATGCGATCAACTGTTGGTGCAATATTTGCCCTCTTGTGTTTTGGAGATTGTTGACAGAATCAGGCATGGACTGATTTGTTTGCTAGTGCACACATAGAGAAATAGTCCATGCAGAACCGAAGAGAATGTTGTCTCCGCTGTCAAGTTCGAGGAACTTCACCGAAGAATATCTGCGTTGCGGAGAAGAATGAGCTACATCTGTTGAAAACACGTAGGCGAGAAGATTGATGTGAAGGAGTTAACCCCTCGAAAATTTATTGCTGATGTGAAGCAATTGGTTCGGAGATTCTGTCCGAAGAAAATTGATTGCAGCGAATGGAAGTCGAAGACAAAGTGAAGACGTAGAATTCATTTCCTTGTTCTTCTTTCATTCATTTGAGTCGTAGGACCTCCGTACTATTAAGAGGGGTATAGGTTCTTGAAGCTTAGATCCCCTGTGATGCTTAGCCCAAAACCTATGCGAGACTGAGAGAAATCTCTTTGTGTTTCGAATGATTACCTGCCAGCAGTAGACGTTGTTCTTCGTGCTGCAGGAGATATCTTTCGAACTGAGGAGTTAGCATTACTTGCTCCGCAAGGAATGTTACCGTTGTGCTCAATTTTTGACCGTTGGACTCGTGTCGTTCGGCCATTGGCTGCTCCACATGTCCAATTTAGTCTTTTCCCTTCAGGGAAGCCTGCGGCTATATATAGCCACCCCGCTCCAACGTTGCCCGTTGGTTGCTCCGCTTAAGATTTCTAAGAAGATTGATTGAGCATCCCCTCTTCGAGTGATTTGAGTTTAAGATCCACCGAGAGAAATATCAAGAGCTGAAACTTAGACAGTGGTTGAGCATCACAGTAGTTCTGAGTTAAGAGTTCTTGTACCTATTACTCTTGAGAGCTGCGCACTCTCTAGACGGATAGGTGTCCGCTTGAGTGTTGAAGAGTCATTGTCTTCACCGAGTAAGATCTTCAGCAACCAAGAGTCATTGTGGTTCGCGAAGAGGTCTGTCGAAGGTTTGGAGATCGCCGACAAGTATCTACCACGAGTGAAATCAACTGGAGTCTGATCAGCTTCGAGTTGAAGGAGAATAGGGCGAAGAGAGTTTATCTTTTGTGTTAAATCACAACCCCTCCAACCAGACGTAGTCCTTTGGCAAAAGGGCGAACTAGTCTACCAAATTCTTTGATCGCCATCGAGCACCACTGGTTCAATTTACCTTACTGCATTACCTTTAGCAGTTTACTTCCGTGCTCTGTGACGATGGTCTATCTGATCTATCACTGACTGTTGCATATTATTCGTTTCTGTCATATCTGTCGTTCCCATCTGTTAAAGTTCGTTGATGTCCATTTTGCATTCTCATCATTCAGTTTAGTCGTCCCAGTCATATTAGTTTCCCTTCGCACTCATCTTATTAAGACTGACGTGATTTCCCTGTGTCGCTTTCTTTCACCTTGTCACCTTTTCTTATATGCTTTTACTTTGTAGTTTTCACCATGTTTTCTCTCATGCTACTGTGTGACGCCCCCGGCTTGATCGTGCACTAATCATACACGCAAATGCACACGATCAAGCCTAAGGACTCACTTGAAGATACCACAACACAACTCTAAAACATAAATAAAGTCATACAAGCTTTATATTACAAGCCAGGGGCCTCGAGGGCTCGAATACATAAGCTCGCGAACAAGCGTCAGCGAAAGCATCAGATATCTGAGTACAGATATGAAACATAAACAGAGAAGCCTTTAGAAAGGCAGGACAAAACAAAAGCTACGATCGAAAGGCGCAGGCCTCCTGCCTGGGACCCTCTGATCCTACTCTTAGTCGTCGGTAAGCTCGAAGTAGTAACCACCCTCGGGGTAGAGGTAGTAGTCGTCAACGGGGGCAGCTGGCTCCGGGGCTCCGTCATCTGGTCGCATCAAAAGGATATGGGGAAAAAGAGGAAGCAAAGCAACCGTGAGTACTCATCCAAAGTACTCAGCAAGCAAGGATCTACACTACATATGCAAAATTATCAAAGAAAGGCTGTATATGTAGACTGGGCTGCAGAAATGCCAGAATAGAGGGGAGGCCTAGTCCTATCGAAGACTAGCGTCTTCAGCATCTTCAGCGGTCTTGCAGTATTAGAAGAGTGTAGATCAGCATGATGTAAAGTAGTAGTAGTGTCACCAACCTCGCCCAGAGATCCTTTCTCGACTCCCTGCGAGAAAGCAATCCCAGAGCCCTAATATCCAAGTATCAACCTCGGCCAGAGATCCTTTCTCGACTCCCTGCGAGAAAGCAATCCCAGAGCCATACTATCCAAGTATCAACCTCGGCCAGAGATCCTTTCTCGACTCCCTGCGAGAAAGCAATCCCAGAGCCATACTATCCATTTCTCAACTCAACATCATGTTCTAGTTGTATCGATAGGGATACAACTCCGAGCGTCCGTTACCGAGGATCCGGCTATGCATAGATTAGTTCTTCCCTGCAGGGGTGCACCAACTTACCCACCACGCTCGCTTAACTCCGGCCGGACACACTTTTCTGGGTCATGCCCGGCCTCGGCCAAACGACACACCGCAGCCCTACCTAAAGCTCAGCAGAGAGGTCCCCGTATATCCTAAGCGCTCAGGGGTCTTGGCCCGTCGCCCTATGCACTCTGGGTCGTTGCGAGCAGGGTGGATACCGGCGCCAACGGCACGATCCGACCCGGCCGCCATGCTGAACTGGACGTCTGACAGAGCTTTCGGCTGATGCATACGATGCAGAGTGCCCATAACTATTCCCGCGTGATGGTTAGTGCTATCGGGCCAGAGGCCCACTCAGATCACATATCCAAATCGTTAGTGTATTGGTAGTGCGGTAACGAGCAGAGACTCACGATCGATGTGACCCCGTCGCCCCGTCTCAAGGACTTGCGGCAAGGGCTAAGAATGCCCGGCCACGCCTCGTATTTAACTCTCGGGTACCTTCCAGGTCAACCCGTCTCCACATCACTCGCGGGTACCCCTCAGGGTCAACCCGCCTTTCCAAGTAACAGTTGTAAAGTCCAAGTATCCGTGTGTCCATAACATCAGGGAATCCGAGGTATCACCCTCATTGGATTCCTACTCGATGTATCCGTCAAGGTGAACTTAGGAGGAATCACCCTCGAGGTTCACACTTGAGGTGTTGCACGACAGCGTCGTTATCGGGAGTGGTGAAGGAGGAATCACCCTCGATGACCACGACCGAGTAACTACTCCACAGAGTTAACATCGGAAGTGCTGACGAGGTATCACCCTCGCCACTCGATAGTAACACTGCAGTGTCGTACAGATAAAGGGAATGTGATGTGCGGTGTTGGGGCCTGGTTGTCGAGTCTTCTGATAATCTAGCGGGGCAATCGGGACAAGTGGGGTCACTGGGGTCTCTAACCATCCTATTCTAAGCAATTTAGGATAAGCAGGTAATCATCAAAAGCAGGTTACAAAAATCAGGCTATGCATCAGAATAGGTAAAGCAGAAGCAGCAGCAATTCTAATGCAAGCACAAGAGAGAAGAGAATAGGCGATATAGGCATGCTCAAAGGGGGGGTGCTTGCCTGGTTACTCGGCGGCAAAGGCAGGGTCGTCAGCTGTGTAGTCGATCTCCAGGGCATCGTCAGCGGTCTCGGGGGTCTACCGGGTAGAAAGGGGGAAGAAATGATAAATAATAGAACAATCAAAGCATCACAAAACATAACAAGGCAGATACACTGTGCTAGGGGAGACCTGATGAAGGGCTACACGTTGCAGACGGAGCGGGAAAACATCCGGAGATATTTTACCAGCTCCGGGCAATTATCGGTCAGATGAACCGGAGGGGAAAGTTCCATGTTCATCATGCTAGAGGCATGTGACAGGTATGAGGAGGGCCTATTCGGATTCGTCTCGTCGTTCTGAGCAACTTTCATGTACAAAGTATTTTCATCCAAGCTACGGTTTTTTTTCTATGAGTTTTTAAAGTTTTAATCATTTTCTGGAATTATTCAAATTAACAGAAAAGGTTTATTGTGACAGCATGACGTCACTACTGCGTCAGCGAGTCAAAACGCCTGGTCCAGGTCAAACCTGACCTGTGGGACCCACCTGTCATAGACAGTGGGCTAACTAACTGAGTTAAACTAATCTAATTACCTAATTAACTAACAGGGGCCCGCTGGTTAGTGTCTAACTAATTAACTAACAGATTTAATTAGCAGTTTTATTTATTTCCAAAAATGGTTTAGGCGGTGGGGCCCGCCTGTCAGTGGCAGTAGCTACCACGTCAGCGGGGTTGACCTGGTCAACTGGGCCCGCGGGACCCAGTGGCCAGTGACCCAGGCACGGCCACATCGACGCCACGTCGGCGCCGGCGCCGGAACTACTCCGGCGACCTCAAATGCGGCGGAGAGGCCACGGCCGGCGTCGGAAATCACCGTCTGGCGTCCATTCGACGTGCGGGAGGTACCGTTTGAGCAAGCGGAAGGGGCCGCGTCCAGCGGTGGTACTGGACGGCACTGGGGAGGCCAAAGTTGGCACCGGCGACGAGGTCCGCGGCCGCCGGGGTCGGGCGCATACGGATCCGCTGCAAGGGGACATGGGAGGACAAGCGGAGGGCACGAGCAGCTTCACCGCGAGGCCCTCAGCACGTACTCGTGCTCGGCTGGCTCGAAACGAGCGGTGGCCACGACGGCGATGGAGTAGGGCGGCGGTGGCTTACGGGAGCTATGGCGACGGCGGTTACGCGCATGGAAACGGACGGGGCGGTGAGGGGTTACGCGCGGGAGCTCACCATAGAGCCGTAGGGGATGGCAGCGGGCTCGATGGAGGCTCGAGGTGGCCGGATTCATCGACGGAGCGTGCCGGAACTAAGGAAGAAGCCAGTGGCGGGGATGGCGTCACGGGGGCATCTGGCTCGAGCGTGCGGTCGAAGAGGAGGCAGCAGAGGCCGGTGAAGCGGAAGGGCACGTCGGAGGGGAGAGGGGGCGGCGCTCGCCGCGGTGGTGCAAGACGAACGGCGGCAGCGGCGCTCGGGGCAGAGGAGAACAGGGCGAGCGCATGCGAGGGAAAGGGGAAGAATGGCGAGGTCGACCAGGGGAGATGGACGGGGGCGTCCTTATCCCCTCCTCGCGTCGGTGGGCGTCGCGCTGTCGTCGAACGGCCGGAGCACGCCGGCGCGGCCACGGGCGAGGCGACACGGGGAGGAGAGAGATGAGGGAGACGAGGGGAGGTAGGCTGGGCCGGCTCAGGTGGGCTGAGCCAGTACTGTTGGAATGGGCTAGGCCAGTGCACAGAGGCAGTTTCTGCCTTTTTTTCTTTTCTGGAAAAGATATAGCTCCTGTGGTATTTATTTGAGCTATCAAACGAGTTTTGTTAAGAGTGGAACTTGGCACATATTTACATTGGAATATGCTGAGATGGCACAAAGAGTTTGGAGCCATTTGAAAAAGGTTAGGCATTTTTAGAAATTGGAAAGGCTAAAATAAATGCTGTTGGACCATTAAAATAAAATACAGGGGCATTTTGGTAATTCAAAAGAGGTAGGTTTCAACATGAAAAATATTTAGGGAATATTTGCCAAATGGTGAACTATTTTAATTGCATGACAGAAGAAACAAATATTTGACATGCAATTTGAATTTGAATTTGAAGCAGATTTTGGACAAGTGGCATTTTGGCATGATGACATGACCTTCATTAGGGGGAGATTACTGTAGTGTGATTCTGGGGGTGTTACATACTGCACCTGTTCGCATATTGCGTTACCATCATTATTGTCAAACCTGTGATATCCTATGCTCGAACTATTATTGCTTCCTACTTTATAGATACGTTCCTCAATAATGTACTTGATTAAGTTCAGTTATACCGAACCTTATTTCCGTTGTTGTGCTTGAGATCAGTTCATAACATTTGCAATAATTTTTGAATCTCCCATTCACCCCCCCTTTGGTCGATATACTCTCGGTCCTAACAATTGGTATCAGAGCACGTACTCCCTGTCTCTGCTTATTAAAGGTCTAACAACCTTGGAGTTTTGAGTATGTCGTATGCAGGTAGATCCTCGCACACGTAAAGGTTTCCTATCTTCGATGGAAATGACTATATCTACTGGAAAGAGAGAATGAGAATCGGACTTTAAGCCATCAACATAGAACTTTGGCAGATTGTGGAAAATGGATACACCATTCAGCACCTTGATGCTCCAAATTCTGATGACAAAGCTATACTGCGGTTGAATGCACAAGCAAAAGATATTATCTATGAAAGTATCTCAAAAGACATTTTCATTCGGTTCCGAAAGCTTGACACTGCAAAGCAACTCTGGGATGCCATAAAAAATGCTCATGAAGAATTCATTACCAGAACAGATCCTCACACTGAAATTCTTCGTGCCATGTTTGCTGGTTTCAGAAGTCTTCGTAAGGAAAGTGCTATGGAACTCACTGATCGGTTGACCAATATTGTTGAAAGACTTCATCAACAAGGAGTAACAGATATCACCGATAGAGATGTAGTCAACAAGCTACTGAGTGCTCTTGATGCAACCTTCGATCCAATCATAGCTAAAATCAAGCAAAGACCAGACTATGAAGAACTTCACTACGTCGAGAGCATGACGCTGCTGTCTATTCACGAAGAAAAGATGGAACTTGAAAATGGGTATCAAGAATCTTCTTTGGAAAGTGAAGGGGAAATTCTTTTACACTATAGCAGTTCACAAGAAGAAGATATCGAGAATCAACACACTATCACAAGGGAACTAGAAATGCTCACAGAAAGGCTAAGTGATCTCAGAAGATAGAATCTATGTCTCACAAATGATGACGAATTTGACTTGCCTGAATCTTCAAGAAGGTTACCCCCAAAAGAAATAAAGTGCTTCAAGTGCAAACAATTCAGTCACCTCATAGCAGACTATCTTTGCTGGGATAGAAAACCTAGCAACAAATGGATGTATCTTCACGGTAATGGATTCACTCGATGGATCATCACACTAAGCTCTCGAAGAAAAATGAATCTTCCTCATCCTATTCGACGAGACCAGTCACTGATGTGAAAACCAGAGCAACCATCGAATCTAATATGAAGAGAATATCGCAGCTAAACAGAGTATGTGCTGAAATGAGTGTGGAATCTGAAGGTGAGACATCCGAATCAGAATCAGAAGATGAAGAGCTTCACAGAAAGTTAGGAAGAAGCAATGCTTTTGTTGCTTATGAATCATCTGAGAAATCACTCGAATCATACACTGATGACAATGCTTCAAGTGATGATGAACATATCACATTCTGTCTCATGGCAAAGACCTCTAAAGATCAGGTATCAGCAAAACACCGAAAATCTATGACTGGATATTCTCCTGAATACATTTCCCATGCTAAACTGGTTAAGATTGCAAAATCTCAACAAGATGAGCTTGAAAAAATTGAGAAGAATCTTAGGGAAGCCGAAGGATTACTGGTCGAACAGATGGAGAAGAATCAAAAGTTGATCAAAGAGCATGATGCTTTTTGTTCAACTGTTGATGATCTTTCCAACCAATATGATTCCCTTACAGTCAACTATGAGAGTTTATCTAATGAACTCCTTAACAGGAATCAAGAACTCAAGTCACTGAAAGAGTCTCATAACGTGCTAGCAAAATAAAAAGCTTCCCTCTTCGCCGAGCAATCTAAATGACTTCCTGATGATTTTGTGCCTCCTTGCTCACAATGCCTAAAACATAGCAATGTTGATTCAAATGCTAAAATATCTAATGTTGTCATCGAGAATATTGCAACAACTACGGATGGTATTTCTGACCCCTCCTCTGAGGAATTTGTTGCTATCTCTGATGAAAATGCCAGGTTAAAGAACTTGCTTGAGACAGGAATGCTAAAGAGCCTCAAAGGGCATCAAACTCTCTGTGATGTGCTCAAGAAGTCAACACTGCACAAAAAACCCCGAAAGGAAGGATTGGGTTTTGAAAGAAAACTCAACGTTGATGGAACCTAATGGATTCCCGAGCAATATCCTCGAACGAGTTGGGTTCTTGCTAAAAGTAAAACTCCCGAACCTGCAATTCTGTCTGGATATGACACTCCCACTTCTGTTGTTTCTGACGAGTCTGATGACTCAAACTACAAATTCTTCAAACAACATAATGGTAAGGTTTTCGCTCGGTATGTTGGAACTAACTGCAGGTCTGGTTCACCCAAGAAGCAAATCTGGGTGAAGAAGTGCATCATTGAAAATTTATCTGTCACTACTAACTTGAATATGCAGAGTGATTCCCTTCGAGGAAATGATTATCATTTGCAAATTAGCGCTGGAACTTCCTCGAATGGATATCGGTCAAACCTTCGACAGAAGGAGTACATGCATACCTCGTCGAATCATTATACTCATGTCTCTGGAAACAATTTCAATGAATATTCATATGATTACTCTCGAAATGCATAGGCAAACTACAGAATTCAGTGAAGGAATGTTCTTGCTCAGTCAAGACAAATGAGATTCTCGCTGCCCACGCAAGTGTGGGTTGCGAAAAAGAACTAACCCTTCTTGCAGGAACTATCTCAAGGATTCTACTCGTCTATTCTTACCCCTGAGATCTATATTGTTGGTGCTCGTTCTGTGTGTTTATTTTCTCTCGTTCGTGAGTTTGTCTTCATTTCACCGTGTTTGTGTTTCGTCCGATGAACAACTCACTCATAGGTTCGTGTTTTTGTGTTTCCTCTCTTCTGGCTGAGTGTTTTTGTTTCAGACCCTTTTATCCCTCTATTATTTCTCATCCAAATCTATGCTGTCCGTCATAAGCATGCAGTTTGATCTGAAGAAAATTTCCGTCCGACGTCCTTGGTCGCGAAAGAAATCGACTTCAAACTTTTAATCATTTTTGGCGTTTTCCCTTCTTTGAACCTTTCGGCCTCCCGCTCTCCTCCCGAGTTTCTCGCAAAAAATGGTCGCCACGTACCCACAATCCCCACAATCGTGATCGTGTCCGTCGAATGCGGAACGTCCCGCAACTGTGGGTCGTAGATCTCGGAGAGGAGGTTCAGCTCGCCAGCTATAAATATCCCTCACCGTGTCAACATCCGTGTCTTCTTCCTCCTAGTTCCTCAAACCCTCGTCAACCTCCACCCGAGCCCTTGCTCAAAGCAACTCCGACGAGGAGCCTCGCCATGCTACTCCGGTGAAACTTCGACACCGGTGCGGTAATCTTTCCTCCCGCATTGTCGTGGTTGATCCTAGCTGCCAAGTTAGGGCGATTGGATCTGGAACTGCTCCTATCCATAACTCTGTTCTTAGGGTAGTTCTTACTAGTGCTATTTTCCATGAGTTATTTCACTGCGGTAGATCTTTAGGAATCACTAGGATTTGACCGGTATGGTTTGTAGATCTTCCTCGTACTTGTTCTCCTCGACCTAGGATTCATGTGTCCTTATCCAAAATATTAGATAGTCTTTAATCAGCCTTTGACATTCTATGGCTAGCTTAAAATCTATCGAGGATATCTTCTCTAAGACTACCATGAATTCCTATGTTTCTTCCAAAAACATTCTTTCTCGTTCAAAATACCTTCTGTGCATGTTTATGACCCTACCCCATTTTCCCTCGTATCTATTCTTCTCACAGGTTGTGTCAGATTTCAGGTTCCGCAAACCCTTGAGAGGTTCGAACTCTGGGGTGCGTGCGAAGAACTCGTCCTCCCTAGTCTGCCTACTCGCTAATCTCATAGCCTAGCTCGATGAACTGTAAGGAAAAGAGACACAGCAGTTTACCTAGGTTCGGGTCACCTTGCGGTGTAAAACCCTACTCCTGCTTTGTGGTGGATTGGCCTCGAGGGGCTGAGGATGAACTAGTATAGTGGCGAACAGCCTCAGGAGGAGAGGTGTTCTTGGGCTCGGGTGAGCTGGTGAGTGTGTGGGTGATCTGGATGATCCGTCGATCAGATGCCTACTACGCTGGTGGCTAAGTCCTATTTATAGTGGCCTTGGTCCTCTTCCCAAATGAAAGGCGGGAAGGGATCCCACAACGGCCAAATTCGAAGGGAGACAGCTAGTACATGCTATCCTGACAAAAGTAGTCTTCGCCTGCAAAAGCCTCTGGTCGTGACGCCGTGGTGGGCTCGGTGATGACCTCCGTCCTGCCGGTCTTGGTCTTGTTGCACGGGAATGGAAACCTTTGGCTAATTCCTTGGGACTCCGCACCTCCGCTCACCTCTTTAGCACCGAAGAGGAAACTGGTACACTGCGCCCGCCGGCGCCCGCCTGGCCTTGGTCATCATGGCTCACGTCATCCAGACCTCATGAGGTGAGGCTTGCGTAGAGATCTCCACTCCTCGGGAGCCAGCCTGAGGAGGCCGCTCCTCGTGGAGGTCTTGGTGTCGTCCGCCTCGCGAGGCTTGGCCCCTCGCGAGGGTCTTGAGTTGTTGCCGCTAAAGCTGGGCCGTACCAGGCCGTCGATGGAGCCACGCTGTGGGCCGCAGGCAGGCAAGTCTGGGTACCCCCGTTCCCAGAACGCCGACAGTAGCCCCCGGGCCCAAGGCACGCTCGAACTTGGCTTCGAGGCGAAGCCAAGGGGCAAGTGCGGAGCGCCGCGGGCCCTAACCGCCTGCGGCCTTGGTCGACGCATGGCGATTGATGGGACGTGGGCGTCTCCGCTTCCCCACACCGCCTCGGCAACCGTTTGACTTGACGAGACTCCGCTGCATGCAGAGAAGAACCATCATTGCATGGGGTCGTGGAGGCCGGCGGTTGGCCTCCCTCCAACTATAAATGAGGGGAGGGGCAGAGCCCCCCTCACTCATCTCCATCTTCTCGCCGCTCGCTCCTTCTTCTTCTTCCTTGTCTCGCCGTCTTGCAGCAATATCCATGGTGCCGATCAGAAGATTCTCTGCGGTGGAGAAGGGAAAAACCCCTCGGAAGGAGCCGGGGCCAGTTCTGCCGAAGAAGAGGCTCGGTCGTCCTCGCGATGCCGGCGAAGGGCAAGGGGTGACGCGGCCTTGGTACGAGCGGCCTCCGCCTGGCTTCCCGCTTCCTCTGTACGCCCGCGCGCAGGGCTCTGGATAGGGCGGCAATGCCCGGCGCCGCGCGGGCCGAGATCTTGGCGGACGGACCGAAGCTGCGCGGCCAGCAGGCCGGCGAACCCATGGCAAGGGTACCTCACGCGAGTTTGTGGTGTGGGCGGCAATGCCGCCGCGCACGTGGATCCGACTCCCGAGGTTCTTCGCCGAGGAAATGCCGCCGAGGGGGCCGCTTGAGCTGTTGCTGCAGCATGCCGGGTGCTGTGGCCTGGCCACGGGGGCGGAGGTCGAGGTTGTGCCCGCGAGCGACGTCTTCATGAGCCGAGGATGGGGCGAGGTCACCCGCGCCTGCCGTCCAGGGGGGGCCCTCGCCATCCACTTCGAGTACGATGGCGCCTCCACGTTGTTCTTCAAGGTCTTCGATGAGGAGGGCCGGCGTTTGGAGTGCTGCCCCGGGGGAAGCAGTCCGCGCGGCGCGGCTGCGGACGTCGAACCCGCCTCTGGTAGCTCCTCCAGCAGCAGCGACGGCTCCTAGGAATCCAGCGACTCTCCCGAGCCCAGCGATTCTCCGGAGTCTAGTGACGACAGCTACGTGCCGCCGAGCTCTCGCCGTGCCCTGAGCGCGGCAGCGGCGTCCGCTCGGCGTCGTCGGTAATGCCCAGCAGCCAGGGTCCCTTGACGTTTCCTTTTTTTGTTTCCCTACATGGAATTGTGACAAACCCCATGGGGGTATGTAAAAAACTATAATGCTTTTGCTCCAATGTTTATTATTCCTAGTACGATGTTGCAGCCGCGTATCTTGCTTCGGCATGGTTTCCCATTTTCGTTCCCGCGGTAGCTCGGTGCTCTACGCCGGCAGGTCCCAGTCCCCAGGCAGGCTTCTACCGTCGCTGGTATGCCAGGTCGCGATGCCGTGGTCAAGGCCAGGAGGTGAGCGGCCCGAGGTCTGGTAAGAGCTCCTGAGGCGCGATGCTCAAGAGGTCCCCTTTGGCGTGCAAGCAGCTCCCTGGAGGCCGAAAAGGGAAGCGGCATTGCCGAAGCGAGATTGTGAGAATCAAAATACCGGACGATGAGGTTCACTCTGATATGCATGGGTGACTTATCTTAGTGGGCCTGACGTGATTCCTTTGCGCAGCGCCTGATTGTGCCTTGGCAGTGATGCTTCCAGGTAGGGCTTACGCCGACCTCCCCTTCTCCCCGGTCATCTATGTGCTCTATGTCCTCGGGTCCCGACCCTCGAGCGAGGCTCAGCCGCCACTGGTATGCCAGGTCGCGATGCCGTGGTCAAGGCCAGGGGGTGAGGGCTGGAGAGTCTGTAAGAGCTCCTGAGGCGCGATGCTCAGGAGCCCCCCCTTTAACGTGCAAGTGAATTGCGTGAAAAAAGGGACAACCGGCAGGGCCACCCGTGGCTAAACTCCATGGATTCCTATGGGTTAGTCTGAGAGGAGAGTATAACTCATGACCACGCTTGCTGTCCTACCGCTGATCTTTCCGCAAGAAGATGAAGGCACTGAGGATCTGGCGAGGTGACGTGCGCAGGGCAGGCCGCGAGCCAGAGCTCGATCTCTCAGATTTGTCAGCGTTGCAGGGACGGACCCGAGCACAAGCGCCGTGCTAGCATGTGTAGCCCCCGTTGCGGAATGAGCAAGAGGCTTGTCAGTAATGCGGGAGGCCGCGGAGGCGATAGAACGCCAGGCAAGCATGTGATAGCATAAATCAACCCATAGATAAGATAGAGCTAGTTCTGATAGATGCAAAACGATACATGCCGCAGGGACGGACCCACGCGGCTTGGGGATAATGCAGCCCGAGGGGCGCCCCCAACTGAACAAACCAGAAAATGTCACCTGGCACCGTTGCTGAAGAGATGTTGGAGTAGCTGAAGACGCGTGCCGCAGAAATCGCTCCTCATGAGCCGCCTAGGCCCTGAACCTCGGGAGGTTCTGGGGGCCCGGGGGGGCTCGCGAGGATCCATCTCCTCCTCTGACAGGATCGCCTAGCTTCTGGCCTCATGAGCCACCAGGACGCCCCGCATGTGGCGCTGGAATGCAACAGCTGCGCTCGGCAAGCCCAAAGGCATGCGGACATAGCTGTGAGGGGGACCCTCGCATCGGCCAGCGTGGGACGGCCAGAAGCGCTCCTGAGATGCGGCCCTGTTGAGTCCTAGGATGTTGACGCAGACACGCAGCTCGCTGTCCTCGCCGGGACAAGGAGCCGTGCCGGGTGGTGGGTGATGGTCGCCTCGCATAGCTCTTGCCTCCTGAAACTCCTTGATTGCCTTTGTGATGAACTCCTGAGCACCTGGAGCCTCATGCCTTGTACCCTCCTGGCGGAAGCGTGCGCTAAAGCACGCCTCCACATGGTGCCCGAGCGCCTCCCTCATGATGTTGGCCAGGTCAGAGGCCCTCCAAAGCAGAGCCCCCGAGCCCAGAACAAGAGGGGCGTCGGGCGCGCCTTCCTATGCGAGAGAGGGAGGTGCCCCGGCAGTGGGCGCTGGGCCTGAGGTGGTGCCGCTGGGCACCCCGCCCTCCTGAGGTCCTTGGCGGAGCAGCTGCTTCTTCTTCTTGGGGACAGCCTCAGGAGGGTAGACGGCGCCTTCATCATCTGGGTTCTCGACCACCGCAGCCTGGTAGGCGCGCTCGAGAGAGCACACCGCGTCCTTCTCCTCGCAGGCGACCGTGATGACGCTGCAGCTCCCTGGCATCTTGAGGACATTGTAACCATGATGAGTCACCGCCATGAACTTGGCCAGGACCGGATACCCAAGGATGGTGTTGTATGGGAGGCGAATGTGGGCAACGTAGAAGTCGATGAGCTCAGTGTGGTAGTTGTCGCGCTTGCCGAAGGTGACAGGGAGGCAGATCTGCCCTATCGGGGTGGTGGAGCCATCGGTCACTCCTGAGAAAGGCTTGGTAGGCTGCAGCTGGTCGTAGGGCACCTGGAGTCGGTCGAATGTCTCGATGGAGAGAACGTTGAGCCCCGCATCGCCATCAATGAGAGTCTTGGTGACGAGCACGTCGCTGATGGTAGGCGAGCAGAGCATCGGGAGAGCGCCGGCAGTCGCCGCGCACTTGAGCTGGTCGGATGAGCTGAAGGTGATGGTGCACTTGGACCACCTGAGCGGACGTGTTGCCTCGAGCTTGGGGAGGGCCGCGTTCACCTCACGGGCAAACTGCTTGAAGATGCGATGAGAGGCAGGGGCCTGAGCGCCGCCCAGGATGCAGGCGATGGCATGAGGCTCCTGGAAGCCCACAGCCCCCTCGTCCTGGTGATGGTCATCATTCCTTCTTGGTGGTGGCGGCAGCGGAGGAAGGCCAGCGTTGCCCTGAGGGCGGTCCTCACGAGGCTGGTCCCTCCAGGGGCCCTCGCGAGGCTGGCCTTGCCAGCGGTCCTCACGAGGTTGATCGCGCCATTCTTGGCGGGGGTCGCGGCCGTCCCAGCGTCCTCCACCTCGGTCTCCTCCGCGGCTATAGCCTCAGTCGCTGTGCTCGGGGCGACGACCGAGGCGCCTGTCGCGGATGGCCCTGAGCTCCTGGCAGTCGTTGGTGTTGTGGCTGTGCATGTTGTGGAAGACGCAGAATGGGCGGCTGCCCTTGGATGACTCTGGGTGGTCGTAGCCGCGCTTCATCTCTGGCTCGGCCGCGAGCACGACCGGTCCCTTGCGCTTCACGTCCTTGGATTTGGCCTTCTTGTCTTCTGGGTCAACCTCCGGGAGCTCCAGGAGAGAGAGGCGACCTTCCTCAGCTCTCGCACACTTGGTTGCCATGTTGAACATCTCCAGAGCCATGCACAGGTCTTCATGTATGGCGAGCTCCTCCTTCATCTTGACGTCACGGACACCATCAGTGAACGTCGAGATGATGGCCTCGTCCGACACCTTGGGGATCTTGAGACAGACGCTGTTGAAGCGCTGGATGTACTTCTGCAAGGTCTCTCCTGGCGAGTGCCCTGGAAGTTGGCGACGAAATGCTCTCGCATTTCATCCCAGGAGGAGATCGATCCCGCGGGAAGGTTCAGGAGCCATGAGCACGAACCATCCTTGAGGGCCATGGGAAACCAGTTTGCCATAACCTTCTCGTCGCCGTTGGCTCCTCGATGCTCAACTCGTAGAGCTGCAGGAACTCGGCAGGGTCGGGGGTGCTGTCGTAGTGCGGAGGCAGGTCGGGCTTGAACTTCCCCGGCCAGACGACGCTGCGAAGCTCCGGAGTGAACGCGCGGCAACCCACTGTGGTCACAGAAGCCCGTCGTGGAGGTGGAGCCTGGTCTTGGTGCTCGCGCGCCACCGCTGCAGGCGGTGCACGGTCTTGACGTGGCTGTGCTGGGAGTGCACGAGCATCTTCTCGGGGCCGCTGCACCACCTGGCAGCTTTTGTCTTCACGCGCCGGTGCCATGCGCGGTGGGTCGCGCCGTGGGGCCTCGTGCCTTGGCTCGAGGGCGATGTCTTGACGGGGAGGTGGAGGAGGTGCTCCGTGGGCTACGTCACCCGTAGCAGGCGGCGGGTGAGGCAGCGAGCGAGACGGTGTAGGAGAGTCCCGGCCGGCGCTGACAAGCTCGGTGATGCGGTCCAGCCAGTCTTCGTAGAGGTCGTCGACGGGGCGGTAGCGCAGGAGCTCACACGCCATGAGCAACGCAGCCTGCGCGTTCGCCGGCCCACGACGAGCATGAGACGACGAACCAGCCGGAGTCAGCGACGGGGTGGCGGTGCGTCCATCCCGCCGCACAGAAGGGTGCAGCGACGAAGCTTGCTGCTCGTGACCCGCGGGGCCGGTGCCAGCGTTCGCCACTGGAGACGGGGGACGGCGAGGGCAGCCGTCACCCGCTGGCGCCATCTGAGCAACGCGGGTGGCGAGGGCGGCCCAACGCTCAGCACGAGCGCGACGAGCGTCAGCCATGGAAGCGGTGGAGCGATGGCGGATCAACTGGCGGAAGAGAGGCTCCGACGCACCCCTACCTGGCGCGCCAAATGTCGGATTTCGGGTTCCACAAACCCTTGAGAGGTTCGAACTCTGGGGTGCGTGCGAAGAACTCGTCCTCCCTAGTCTGCCTACTCGCTAATCTCATAGCCTAGCTCGACGAACTGTAAGGAAAAGAGACACAACAGTTTACCCAGGTTCGGGCCACCTTGCGGTGTAAAACCCTACTCCTGCTTTGTGGTGGATTGGCCTCGAGGGGCTGAGGAGGAACTAGTACAGTGGCGAACAGCCTCAGGAGGAGAGGTGTTCTTGGGCTCGGGTGAGCTGGTGAGTGTGTGGGTGATCTGGATGATCCGTCGATCAGATGCCTAATACGGTGGTGGCTAAGTCCTATTTATAGTGGCCTTGGTCCTCTTCCCAAATGAAAGGCGGCAAGGGATCCCACAATGGCCAAATTCGAAGGGAGACAGCTAGTACATGCTATCCTGACAAAAGTAGTCTTCGCCTGCAAAAGCCTCTGGTTGTGACGCCGTGGTGGGCTCGGTGATGACCTCCGTCCTGCCGGTCTTGGTCTTGTTGCATGGGAATGGAAACCTTTGGCTGATTCCTCGGGACTCCGCGCCTGCGCTCGCCTCTTTAGCACCGAAGAGGAAACTGGTACACTGCGCCAACTGGCGCCCACCTGGCCTTGGTCGTCATGGCTCGCGTCATCCAGACCTCACGAGGTGAGGCTTGCATAGAGATCTCCGCTCCTCGGGAGCCAGCCTGAGGAGGCCGCTCCTCGTGGAGGTCTTGGTGTCGTCCGCCTCACGAGGCTTGGCCCCTCGTGAGGGTCTTGAGTTGTTGCCGCTGAAGCTGGGCCGTACCAGGCCGTCGATGGAGCCACGCCGTGGGCCGCAGGCAGGCAAGTCTGGGTACTCCCATTCCCAGAACGTCGACAGGTTGATCATGGCACAGAGTTCGGAAGAATATTCAAATTCTAAAGGAGAATTGCCTCAGTTTCCACCAAGGTCTAATCGAATGAGATTAATAGGAGGAGGAAAATATTCAAAGCCTCCCAAAGCACCAAAAAAGAAACATGAGTCTGAATCCGAAGAAGATAATGAGGAGATTCCCTCTGCTCATAGTCAGCCCAAAGATGAATTGGTCACTGACGCCCTAACCATCTTCTCGGATGGTAATCCTAAAAAGGGTGGTCGTGGCAGGGAAAAGAATACCATGACTGAAATGTCTGATCCAGATAGTTACAGAACTCCACCAGAGGGTGAATTACCAACTGAACGCAACAACAGGCTTCAAAGGATTCGCCGACACTAGGCAAGAAAATGGTACAATTATGAAAATGTTCGCGAGAAGTACCAGATTTTGTTTGCCTTCACACAACCGTGGAATGACTGCATTGCTGAAAACTGCATTGGCCCAGATGATGAAAAAGTCAGACCTCAACCACCTTCAAATGCTCATCCCGACTCCCCCAAAAACATCGCCAATTTTTCCAAGGAAGCGAATAGGAGGGCGAAGGCCAAAGCCAAGCGTGGTGCTAGGGAAGCAAAGAAAAACCAAGTTGAAGCAAAAAACATCGCGCTGACTCAGCAAGGTGTCCAGAAGAAGAAGGATCGTGCTTCTGCCTCCAAGGGAAGCAAGTCCAGAAAGTCTGTTTCCCCTCGTGCTCCCCGAAAGAAAACCATTGTCAGGAGATCAAAGAAGGCCATTTCTAACTTGTCTGATGAGTCATCCGGTGAAGATGCTCCTGATGAAATTCCAATGTATGACCAACGTGCCATTCTCAACAAGCCATCCAAGAGCCGCTCACCAGTGAAAGTTTTACCCTCTCCAAGGATCACTAAGGCATGCATACATTCCCCTCACTGACAAACCTTCGAGATCTGCAGCTCCAAGATCTGTGACTAACCCTGCAGCGAAGAGGAAGTTTCAGTCTAAAGGAAAAGCTTATGCATCTGCTAAGGAGGCCAGACCCTGTGTTCCTGCTTCCACAGAGGAACAGAAGTATGATTTCAATCTCATGATTGATGTGATTGATAGTGCTGCATATGATGCAAAATCTGATGATATTAGCTTTCTGGGACTACCTGATGATGTTCACGAAATGGTAACGAAGCATTTAATTGAGCTAAGAAAAATCTCCAAGAAGCTAAATCAAGCTATCAAAGACAAGCAAGCTATCAAGCAAACGAGGAGAGAGGCCAACTCTGAATTTGAAAGAAAGAATCTGAACAAAGAGATTGTTGAACTCACCAAGGCTCTCAGTCTCATGCGGAATGAGAAAATTGATTGGCACTCGCGGTTGCACATGGAGGTATCTCAGTTGTGTGATAGAAGAAACAGGGAGATTGACCACAAGGCAGATCTTGCTCAAAGAAGAATTAAAGAAGAAAAACGTCAGAAGGCCAGAGCAAGAGTTAGGAAGCCGAAAGAAAACAAAGATCGCTGCCTTCAGACTGTTGCTGATGCTCCACTTGATTCCAGTACTCCCTTGCAGCAGATTCCACCATCTCCACCTCACGAGAATGAACCAATGCAGCAAGCTAGCCATGTGGAGGTTATCATTCTTACTCCAGCAGCCCAAGAACAACCTGATGTTGTTGATATCTTCCTAGAAAAGACTAATGAAGAAAATGCTTCGCCTAAGCAGCAAGCCCCAGTTGATGATGTTGATGAGCAAATTGAAGTTGAGAAGGCAGATCCATTGCCTCCGAGAAAATTGCAAGCTGAGCCCTCCGAATCAAACAAGGAGGAGATTGACAAGAATGAAGGGGAGCTAAATGCTTCCCGAGACAAATCCACCATAGTCACATCATCTGGTGCCCCTACCCAGATGGATGTTGATCCTGCTCCTCATTCCACTGCACCACAGTTGGAAGAGGAAGAAAAGAAATCTGATGAGCCGATGGCTCAAGAAATAATTGCTCCACCAGTTGTGCCCCAAGCGTCTGAGAAAGAGGTCTTTGTGCCTCCAACTGAAGGAAAAACATTGAAAGAAAAGGCCCTAGTGCCCAAAAGACAGAAAGCCGTTGAAGGAGTTCCAGCGAGCAAAAATGATAGACAGTCAAGTTCTTCAAAGCAATCTGTATAAGAGAAATCAAGGAAGCCTCGTGCTCCTCTCAAGCCTATTAAGGAAGGTGTGCCTGCACCTAATGACATTCAGACCAGGATTATGGGTGAAGAGGAACCTCTGAGAAACCCATTGGAAACCTTTCCCCTTGTTTCCTGTCGAAGATGGCCCGAATGGTCCTGCCTTTAATGAGCAGTTTCATCTTTCGAAACTTGCATTCTTTGGAACCAGCCCATATGATGGAGAAAGAACTTCCTTGTCACCAAGATTCTAGACAAAGGAACAAGTCGTGTATTATGCTTGTATTCTGTATGGCAAGAATCGCATTTTCAAGCACGAGATTCTGGATTTCGCAGAGCTCGAAAGTTTACCCTGCTTCCATCATACCATCGAGCAGATTGAACTAGTCTTCCTGAAGAGCTTCCTTCATTTCAATCATGGCTGGAATCATGAAGTGGTTCTTCAGTTCTATGCCACTCTCTATATCTCAGGGGATCTTACAAATAGCAGTACTTCTCGAACGGATGATAGGAGAAGAAAATATCAAATGTTCGGCTGACCAGTTCCTAGCACTGTTGAACCTTCCTTGGTGCGAATTTGATGCTACTACTGAACATAGATTGCACTATTGGGATGTATCCGAAGCTCAACTTCATCTGCTGATGGACCCCAAACTTGTTGGTGATGAATGTATAGAGGCAAATCCAAAGAATCTAGTTTATGAGAACAAAGTGATGTTCTATATCCTCTGCAACTCCCTCACTCCAACAAACAGGCCAGAAACCATTAATGGCATCTTGGAAAATGCTCTTCTAGCCACAGCTCAAGGTATTCGTTTTGACATTCCGGATATTTTCATTCGCAACCTGGCCTGCGCGGCTGATAGCCCTCAAGTTTTGAAGCCATATGCACCTTGGGTCATGTTTGCCCTTGAGCAGCTCATTGAGGAAAAGTTTTTCTACCCACATATCCCGAAAGTTTATATGCCACCAGTCCGCGACACACTCCGGACTGTGAAGGACATCGGCAAAGGGAAGATACTGATTGATGCTACTATTTCTGCTTCCATGTCTGCTTCTGCTAAAGCTCCAGAGGTCAAGAAGGCAAAAGTTGAAATCCCCCGTGAAGAGAATCCTTCACTATACGTGATTTTTCTTCACACTCAGCAAGCCCTGGAAAGTCATATCAAGCTCGACCGGAAAGTGAAGCTAGAAATGATGACTGAGATAAATCTGCTTCACAATTATACTCGCCAAGCTCTCCTGTATGAAAAGGAACAAAAGAAGCGCTCCTGGACCCTTCTACGCAAGCATTATTCTCGCAAACAACTATCTGCCAAGGGTATCGAGAAAGAATACGATCATCTGGAGTTGTTTGAAGTTCCTTGCATCCGAAGGCAAACCCCAGTGCTTCCTCAGTGTTCCGACTCCACCGACCTGCTGTTTGTCAAACCAGATGATGATCTCGAAGACAAAGCAGACACATTTATCTTCAAGCCAAATGCACCTCGCGCTGCTACTCCCGAAGCTAACCCCGAAGCCCATGATGTGTCTCCAACTCCTACTTCAGCCTCGACCATCACTCGTTCTGCTTCGCCGAACAGTTCGAGTTCTGATTCTGAGGATTCTTCGAATGAGTAGTTCCTCGCATGCATTCTCTTTCCTTTTTGACACTTATTAACAAAAAGGGAGAGAAGAACATCGAGTGATAGATAAGAAGGTTATTTGCAGGGTGTTTCCTTTCGCCATTTGCTTTTCTGTCGAACTATTTGGTTTTTGTCGAACTATTTTCTTTTGGAACTTGGAGCACCGCTTGTGGTGTTGAAATACTTGGTCGTCATGTACCGTTAATACCCCCCCCCCCCCCCGCAATGCTATTCGCTTCCAATTATCTGTTTGCAGGTGCTATCGAAAGCTTACTTCCTTGCAATAATTATCCTCGATACTTATCTATCATGCAGGGAAAAGTAAAAGCATTTCAAGGAGGATTGGAAATCATGCTTCTCTAGAAGAAATATTTCACTCCTCGAAACTTTATGTGTCTCATGTTTTAGATATTCTATAATGGTTATCTTTCGCTATCTAAATTTGTAGGAGAAGAAAGTTAGCTTCAGATTTGTTGCGATTCGAAAGCGAACTCTCTCTATCTGTCTCATAAGCTATTTTTCCTCACATATCTCCATCGTATCATCTTTGTTGCAGGAAAACCTCATCTGAAGCATATCTACTCCGAGCAATATACCTATGATTCCCTTGCTCTGATTCTCCTCGAGTATCTAACTTGTAGGGAAATTATATCTCGTGTGGATTCAAACCATGTTCTGAGCGAATCCTCATGGCTTATCCTTCGTCACAAATCATTTCAAAGTATTAACTCTATCTAACAAATCTTTTTCAAAGATTGTGTGTGGCAGGAAATAGCTCACACATTGTTAAGTACATTAAAGGAGACCATGAATAAGATTATATGTCAATATCACTCATACGAAGATTCATCTTGCTACCTTCTGATTTATCTCCTATGCATTCTCCAAATGATGCATATCTTCAGGGGGAGCATGTTTTATCTTCGTAATTATCTCTCGTCTTTCGTTATCCATCGCATTCCATTCCATTCCGTTATCTATCTTTCGATGTGTTCTGTTTTGTCAACAATCGTCCAAAAAGGGGGAGATTGTTGGTACAATATTTGCCCTCTTGTGTTTTGGAGATTGTTGACAGAAACAGGCATGGACTGATTTGTTTGCTAGTGCACACAGAGAGAAATAGTCCATGCAGAACCAAAGAGAATGTTGTCTCCAGTGTCAAGTTCGAGGAACTTCACCGAAGAATATCTGCATTGCAGAGAAGAATAAGCTACATCTGTTGAAAACATGTAGGAGAGAAGATTGATGTGAAGGAGTTAACCCCTCAAAAATTTATTGCTGATGTGAAGCAATTGGTTCGGAGATTCTGTCCGAAGAAAATTGACTGCAGCGAATGGAAGTCGAAGACAAAGTGAAGATGTAGTATTCATTTCCTTGTTCTTCTTTCATTCATTTGAGTCATAGGACCTCCGTACTATTAAGAGGGGTATAGGTTCTCGAAGCTTAGATCCGTTATGATGCTTAGCCCAAAACCTATGCGAGACTGAGAGAAATCTCTTTGTGTTTTGAATGATTACCTGCCAGCAGTAGACGTTGTTCTTCATGCTAGAGGAGATATCTTTCAAACTGAGGAGTTAGCATTACTTGCTCCGCAAGGATTGTTACTGTTGTGCTAAATTTCTGACTGTTGGACTCGTGTCGTTCAACCATTGGCTGCTCCACATGTCCAATTTGGTCTTTTCCCTTCAGGGAAGCCTGCGGCTATATATAGCCACCCCGCTCCAACGTTGCCCGTTGGCTGCTCCGCTTAAGATTTCTAAGAAGATTGATTGAGCATCCCCTCTCCGAGTGATTTGAATTTAAGATCCACCGAGAGAAAAATCAAGAGCCGACACTTAGACAGTGGTTGAGCATCACAATAGTTCTAAGTTAAGAGTTCTTGTACCTATTACTCTTGAGAGCTGCACACTCTCTAGACGGTGATGTCTACTACACAACTTGTTCTTGTTGACTCGTGTTGGGCCTCCAAGTGCAGAGTTTTGTAGGACAGTAGCAAATTTCCCTCAAGTGGATGACCTAAGGTTTATCAATCCGTGGGAGGCGTAGGATGAAGATGGTCTCTCTCAAACAACCCTGCAACCAAATAATAAAAAGTCTCTTGTGTCCCCAACACACCAAATACAATGGTAATTTGTATAGGTGCACTAGTTCGGCGAAGAGATGGTGATACAAGCGTAGTAATGATAATAGATATTGATTTTTGTAATAGGAACAATAAAAAACAGCAAGGTAGCAATTGATAAAATGGAGCACAAACGGTATTGCAATGCTTGAAAATGAGGCCTAGGGTCCGTACTTTCGCTAGTGCAATCTCTCAACAATGCTAATATAATTGGATCATATAACCATCCCTCAACGTGTGATGAAGAATCACTCCAAAGTTCCTATCTAGCGGAGAACATAAGAAGAAATTGTTTGTAGGGTACGAAACCACCTCAAAGCTATTCTTTCCGATCGATCTATCCAAGAGTTCGTATTAAAATAACACCAAGTTATCCTTTCCGATCGATCTATCCAAGAGTTCGTACTAAAATAACACCATATGATACACATCAACCAACTCTAATGTCATCTAGATACTCCAATGTCACCACGAGTATCCGTGAGTTGATTATACTATATGCATCAAACAATTTCAGATTCATAATACTCAATCCAACACAAAGAACATCAAAGAGTGCCCCAAGATTTCTACCGGAGAAACAAGGACGAAAACATGCATCAACCCCTATGCATAGATTACCCCAATGTCACCTCGGGAATCCGCGAGTTGAGTGCCAAGACATAGATCAAGTGCTCTCAAATCCATAAAAGTATTTAATCCGATAAAACGAAATCTCAAAGGGAAAACTCAATTCATCACAACAAGATAGAGAGGGGAAACACCATATGATCCAACTATATTAACAAAGCCCGCGATACATCAAGATCATGCCATCTCAAGAACACGGGAGAGAGATTAAACACATAGCTACTGGTACAAACTCTCAGCCCCGAGGGTGGACTCCTCCCTCCTCATCACGGTGACCATAGGGATGATGAAGATGGCCTCCGGTGATGATCTCCCCCTCCGGCAGGGTGCCGAAACGGGGTCTAGATTGGTTTTTCGTGGCTACAGAGGCTTGCGGTGGCGGAACTTCTATTTCGTCGACTCCTCTAGGGTTTCTGGAATATTTGGCAATTTATAGGGCGAAGAGGCGGTGCGTGTTGGGGAATGTTGCATGCAAAATAAAAAAAATTCTACGCACACGCAAGATCTATCCATGGAGATGCATAGCTATGAGAGGGGAGAGTGTGTCTATGTACCCTTGTCGACCGTAAAGCAAAAGTGTTTATTAACGCGGTTGATGCAGTCGAACACCTTCGCGATCCAACCAATCAAGTACCAAATGTACGGCACCTCCGTGTTCAGCACACGTTCAGCTTGATGACGTCCTCGCCTTCTTGATCCAGCAAAACGGGCGAAGTAGTAGATGAGTTCTGGCAGCACGAAGGCATGGTGACGGTGGTGGTGAACTTGTTCCCGCAGGGCTTCGCCGTGCACTGAGGAAAAACTGGACGGAGGACTAAACTGTGGAGAGGGGCGCCGCACACGGCTAAGAGATTGTCATGGGTTTGTGTGGTGCCCCCTCCCTCATATATATATATATAGGTGGGGGGAGGGGAGGCAGCCAGGAGGTGCCCCAAGGGTGGCCGGCTGGCCCCCTTGGGCTCCTGCTCTCTAGCGCCCCCTCCCCTTCCTTATTTGCCTGCGGGGGGAAGGCATGGGGAGGTCCCCCCTTTCCTTCCTCTTAGGTGGAGGGAAGGAAAGATGGGCTAGCCCTCCCCCTTTCCATCCATAGGGCCGGTGGCCAAGAGGAGGGGCGCGCCAGCCCCTTGTGGGCTGTTGTGTTCCCCTCTCTTGGCCCATAAGGCCCATTAACCTCCTGGGGCTTCCCGGAACCCCTTCCGGTGATCCGATGACTACCCGATACACTCCGAAACCTTTCCGGTGTCCAAATAGCATCGTCCTATATATCAATCTTTACCTCCGGACCATTCCAAAGCTCCTCGTCATGTCTGTGATCTCATCCGGGACTCCGAACAACATTCGGTCACCAAATCACATAACTCATATAATACTATATCGTCAATGAACATTAAGCGTGCGGACCCTACGGGTTCAAGAATGATGTAGACATGACCGAGACGCCTCTCCAGTCAATAACCAATAGCGGAACCTGAATTCCCACATTGGTTCCTACATATTCTCTGAAGATCTTTATCGGTTGAACCTTTATGACAACATACGTAATTCCCTTTGTCTGTCGGTATGTTACTTGCCCGAGATTCGATCGTCGGTATCTTTACCTAGTTCAATATCGTTACTGGCAAGTCTCTTTACTTGTTCCGTAATACATCATCTCGTAACTAACTCCTTAGTCATTTTGCTTGCAAGCTTCTTGTGATGTGTATTATCGAGAGGGCCCAGAGATACCTCTCTGATACACAGAGTGACAAATCCTAATCTCGATCCATGCCAACTCAACAAACACCTTTGGAGATACCTGTAGAGCATCTTTATGACCACCCAGTTACGTTGTGACGTTTGATAGCACACAAGGTATTCCTCCGGTATCTGGGAGTTGCATGATCTCATAGTCGAAGGAATATCTATTTGACATTAAGAAAGCAATAGCAATAAACTGAACGATCATATGCTAAGCTAACAGATGGGTCTTGTCCATCACATAATTCTCCTAATGATGTGATCCCATTATCAATTGACAACACATGTCTATGGTTAGGAAACCTTAACCATCTTTGATCAACGAGCTAGTCTAGTAGAGGCTTACTAGGGACACGGTATTTGTTTATGTATCCACACATGTATTTAGGTTTCTGATCAATACAATTCTAGCATGAATAATAAACCTTTATCATGAATAAGGAAATATAATAATAACAACTTTATTATTGCCTCTAGGGCATATTTACATCAGTCTCCCACTTGCACTAGAGTCAATAATCTAGATTACATTGTAATGAATCTAACACCCATGAAGTCTTGGTGCTGATCGTGTGTTGCTCGCGGAAGAGACTTAGTCAATGGGTCTGCTACATTCAGATCTGTATGTATTTTGCAAATTTCTATGTCTCCATCCTTGACCTTTTCACAAATGGAGTTGAAGCGTCTCTTGATGTGTTTGGTTCTCTTGTGAAACCTAGATTCCTTCGCTAAGGCAACTGCTCCAGTGTTGTCACAAAAGATTTTCATTGGACCCGATGCACTGGGTATTACACCCAGATCGGATATGAACTCCTTCATCCAGACTCCTTCATGCGCTGCTTCCGAAGCAGTTATGTACTCTACTTCACACGTAGATCCCGCCACGATGCTCTGCTTGGAACTGCACCAACTGACAACTCCACCATTTAATATAAATACGTATCCGGTTTGCGACTTAGAGTCATCTGGATCAGTGTCGAAGCTAGCATCGACGTAACCATTTACGACGAGCTCTTCGTCACCTCCATAAACGAGAAACATATCCTTGGTCCTTTCAGGTACTTTAGGATGTTCTTGACCGCTGTCCAGTGATCCACTCCTGGATTACTTTGGTACCTCCCTGCCAAACTTATGGCAAGGCACACATCAGGTCTGGTACACAGCATAGCATACATGATAAAACCTATGGCTGAGGCATAGGGAATGACTTTCATTTTCTCTCTATCTTCTGCCTTCATTTTCTCTCTATCTTCTGCCATGGTCGGCCTTTGAGTCTGACTCAATTTCACACCTTGTAACACAGGCAAGAACCCTTTCTTTGACTGATCCATTTTGAACTTCTTCAAAACTTTGTCAAGGTATGTGCTTTGTTAAAGTCCTATTAAGCGTCTCGATCTATCCCTATAGATCTTGATGCCCAATATATAAGCAGCTTCACCGAGGTCTTTCATTGAAAAAATCTTATTCAAGTATCCTTTTATGCTATCCAGAAATTCTATATCATTTCCAATCAACAATATGTCATCCACATATAATATTAGAAATGCTACAGAGCTCCCACTCACTTTCTTTTAAATACAGGCTTCACCTTAAGTCTGTATAAAACCATATGCTTTGATCACCTCATCAAAGCGTATATTCCAACTCCGAGATGCTTGCACCAGTCCATAGATGGATCGCTGGAGCTTGCATACTTTGGCAGCACCTTTAGGATCGACAAAACCTTCTGGTTGCATCATATACAACTCTTCTTTAAGAAATCCATTAAGGAATGCAGTTTTGACGTCCATTTGCCATATTTCATAATCATAAAATGCGGCAATTGCTAACATGATTCGGACAGACTTAAGCATCGCTACGGGTGAGAAAGTCTCATCGTAGTCAACCCCTTGAACTTGTCAAAAACCTTTTGCAACAAGTCGAGCTTTGTAGACAAATGACATTAACATCAATGTCTGTCTTCTTCTTGAAGATTCATTTATTCCCAATGGCTTGCCGATCATCGGGCAAGTCCACCAAAGTCCATACTTTGTTCTCATACATGGATCCTATCTCAGATTTCATGGCCTCAAGCCATTTATCAGAATCTGGGCTCATCATAGCTTCTTCATAGTTCGTAGGTTCGCCATGGTCTAATAACATGACTTCCAGGACAGGATTACCATACCACTATGGTGCGGAATGCGTTCTGGTCGACCTACGAGGTTCAGTAGCAACTTGATCTAAAGTTTCATGATCATTATTATTAGCTTCCTCTCTAGTTGGTGTAGGCATCACGGGAACGGTTTTCTGTGATGTGCTACTTTCCAATTCGAGAGAAGGTACAATTACCTCATCAAGTTCTACTTTCCTCCCACTCACTTCTTTCTAGAGAAACTCCTTCTCTAGAAAGGACCCATTCCTGGCAACAAAGATCTTGCCTTCGGATCTGTGGTAGAAGGTGTACCCAATAGTTTCCTTAGGGTATCCTATGAAGACGCACTTCTCCAATTTGGGTTCGAGCTTATCAGGCTTAAGCCTTTTGACATAAGCGTCGCATCCCCAAACTTTAAGAAACGACAACTTAGGTTTCTTGCCAAACAATAGTTCATACGGTGTCGTCTCAACGAATTTAGACGGTACCCTATTTAACGTGAATGCGGCTGTCTCTAATGCATAACCCCAAAATGATAGTGGTAAATCGGTAAGAGACATCATAGAACGCACCATATCTAGTAAAGTACGGTTATGAGGTTTGGACACACCATTACGCTGTGGTGTTCCAGGTGGCGTGAGTTGTGAAACAATTCCACATTGTTTTAAATGAAGGCCAAAGTCGTAACTCAAATATTCACCTCCACGATCAGATCGTAGAAATTTTATTTTATTGTTACGATGATTCTCCACTTCACTCTGAAATTCCTTGAACTTTTCAAATGTTTCAGACTTGTGTTTCATCAAGTAGATATATCCATATCTACTCAAATCATCTGTGAAGGTCAGAAAATAATGATACCCACCGCGTGCTTCAACACTCATCGGACCGCATACATGGTATGTATTATTTCCAATTAGTCATTAGCTCGCTCCATTGTTCCGGAGAACGGAGTTTTAGTCATCTTGCCCATGAGGCATGGTTCGCAAGTATCAAATGATTCATAATCAAGTGATTCCAAAAGTCCATCCGCATGAAGTTTCTTCATGCGCTTTACACCAATATGACCTAAATGGCAGTGCCACAAGTATGTTGCACTATCATTATCAACTTTGCATCTTTTGGCATCAATATTATGAATATGTGTATCACTACGATCGAGATTCAACAAGAACAGGCCATTCATCAAAGGTGCATGACATAAAAGATATTACTCATATAAATAGAACAACCGTTATTCTCTGATTTAAATGAATAACCGTCTCGCAATAAACAAGATCCAGATATAATGTTCATGCTCAATGTTGGCACAAAATAACAATTATTAAGGTATAAAACTAATCCCAAAGGTAGATGTAGAGGTAGCATGCTGACGGCGATCGCATCGACCTTGGAACTATTCCCGACGCGCATCATCACCTCGTCCTTAGCCAATCTTCATTTATTCCGTAGCTCTTGTTTCGAGTTACAAATATGAGCAACCGAACCAGTATCAAATACCCAGGCGCTATTACGAGCATTAGTAAGGTACACATCAATAACATGTATATCAAATATACCGTTGTTCACTTTGCCATCCTTCTTATCCGCCAAGTATTTGGGGCAGTTCCGCTTCCAGTGACCATTTCCTTTGTAGTAGAAGCACTCAGTTTCAGGCTTGGGTCCTGCTTTGGGCTTCTTCACGTGAGTGGCAACTTGCTTGCCATTATTCTTGAAGTTCCCTTTCTTTCCCTTGCCCTTTTTCTTGAAACTAGTGGTCTTGTTAACCATCAACACTTGATGCTCCTTCTTGATTTCTACCTCCGTGGCCTTAAGCATTGCGAAGAGCTCGGGAATCGTTTTCGTCATCCCTTGCATATTATAGTTCATGATGAAGCCTTTGTAGCTTGGTGGCAGTGACTGAAGAACTCTATCAATAACACTCTCAACTGGAAGATCAATTCCTAGCTGAGTCAAGTGGTTATGATACTCAGACATTTTGAGTATGTGTTCACTGATAGAACTGTTCTCCTCCATCTTGCAGCTATAGAACTTGTTGGAGACTTCATATCTCTCAACCCGGGCATTAGCTTGAAATATCAACTTCAGCTCATGGAACATCTCATATGCTCTGTGACATTCAAAACGTCTTTGAAGTCCCGGTTCTAAGCCGTAAAGCATGGCACACTGAACTATTGAGTAGTCATCAAATTGAGTCTGCCAGACGTTCATAACATCTGCAGTAGCTCCTGCAGTAGGTCTGTCACCTAGCGGTGCATCAAGGACATAATTCTTCTGTGCAGCAATGAGCATAATCCTCAAGTTACGGACCCAGTCCGTGTAGTTACTACCATCATCTTTCAACTTAGTTTTCTCTAGGAACGCATTAAAGTTCAGGGGAACGGTAGCACGGGCCATGATCTACAACATCGATATGCAAAAACTATTAAGACTAAGTTCATGATAAATTAAGGTCAATTAATCAAATTACTAATGAACTCCCACTTAAATAAATATCCCTCAAGTTATCTAAGTGATACATGATCCAAATCAACTAACCCATGTCCGATCATCACGTTAGATGGGGTAGTCATCAATGGTGAACATATCTATGTTGATCATATCTACTATATGACTCACATTCGACCTTTCGATCTCCAGTGTTCCGAGACCATGTCTATGCATGCTAGGCTCGTCAAGTTTAACCCAAGTATTCTGTATGTGCAAAGCTGTCTTACACCCGTTGTATGTGAACGTAGAGTCTATCACACCCGATTATCATGAGGTGCTTCGAAACGAAGAACTTTGGCAATGGTGCATACTCGGGGAGAACAATTTATCTTGAAATTTAATGAAGGGATCATCTTATAATGCTACCGTCGTTCTAAGCAAAATAAGATGCATAAAGGATAAACATCACATGCAATCAAAATATGTGACATGATATGGCCATCATCATCTTGTGCTTTTGATATCCATCTCCAAAGCATCGTCATGATCTCCATCGTCACCGGCTTGACACCTTGATCTCCATCGTTGCGTCGGGGTCGTCTCGCCAACTATTGCTTCTACAACTATTGCTAACGCATAGCGATAAAGTAACATAATTACATGGTGCTTGCATTTCATATAATAATTAAGAGACAACCCTAAGGCTCCTGCCGATTGTTGATATTACAAAACATGATCATCTCATACAACAACGTATATCACATCACGTCTTGACCATATCACATCACAACATGGCCTGCAAAAACAAGTTAGACATCCTCTACTTTGTTGTTGCAAGTTTTACGTGGCTGCTATGGGCTTCTAGCAAGAACCGTTCTTAACTACGCAAAAACCACAACGGTGATTATCAAGTTTGCTGTTTTAACCTTCTTCAAGGACCGGCTGTAGTCAAATTCGATTCAACTAAAGTAGGAGAAACAGACACCCGCCAGCCACCTTTATGCAAAACAAGTTGCATGTCAGTCGGTGGAACCGGTCTCATGTGCGTCGACATGGAAGGTTGGTCCGGGCCGCTTCATCCCACAATACCGCCGAATCAAAATAAGACATTGGTGGTAAGCAGTATGACCATCACTACCCACAACTCCTTTGTGTTCTACTCGTGCATATCATCTACGCATAGACCTGGCTCATGATGCCACTGTTGGGGAACGTTGCATGGAAAACAAAAAAATCTACGCACATGCAAGATCTATCCATGGAGATGCATAGCTATGAGAGGGGAGAGTGTGTCTATGTACCATCGTAGACCATAAAGCGGAAGCATTTATTAACGCGGTTGATGTAGTCGAACACCTTCGCGATCCAACTGATCAAGTACGAAACGTATGGCACCTCCGCATTCAGCACACGTTCAGCTCGATGACGTCCTCGCCTTCTTGATCTAGCAAGACGGACGAAGTAATAGATGAGTTTTGGCAGCACGACAGCGTGGTGGTGGCGGTGGTGAAATTGTTCCCATAGGGCTTCGCCGTGCACTGCGGAAAAACTGGACGGAGGACTAAACTGTGGAGAGGGGCGCCGCACACGGCTAAGAGATTGTCGTGGGTTTGTGTGGCTCCCCCTCCCTCCTATATATATATATATATATATATATATATATATATATATATATATATATATATATATATATATATATATATAGGTGGGGGAGGGAAGGCAGACAGGAGGCGCCCCAAGGGTGGCCGGCCACCCCCCTTGGCTCCTTCCCTCTAGCGCCCCCCTTCCTTGTTTGCGTGCGGGGGGAAGGCAGGAGGAGGTGCCCCTCCCCCTTTCCTTCCTCTTAGGTGGAGGGAAGGAAGGAGGGGCTAGCCCTCCCCCTTTCCATCCATAGGGCCGACAGCCAAGAGGAGGGGCGCACCAACCCCTTGTGGGCTGGTGTGTTCCCCTCTCTTGGCCCATTAACCTCCCGGGGCTTCCCGGAACCCCTTTCGGTGATCCGATGACTACCCGATACACTCCGAAACTTTTCCGGTGTCCAAATAGCATCGTCCTATATATCAATATTTACCTCCGGACCATTCCGGAGCTCCTCATCATGTTCGTGATCTCATTCGGGACTCCAAACTACATTCGTTCACCAAATCACATAACTCATATAATATTATATCGTCAATGAACGTTAAGCGTGCGGACCCTACGGGTTCGAGAATGATGTAGACATGACCGAGATGCCTCTCTGGTCAATAACCAATAGCGGAACCTGGATGCCCATATTGGTTCCTACATATTCTACGAAGATCTTTATCGGTCGAACCTTTATGACAACATACATAATTCCCTTTATCTGTCAGTATGTTACTTGCCCGAGATTCGATCGTAGGTATCTTCATACCTAGTTCAATATCGTTACCGGCAAGTCTCTCTACTCATTCCGTAATACATCATCTCGTAACTAACTCCTTAGTCATTTTGCTTGCAAGCTTCTTGTGATGTGTATTACCGAGAGGGCCCAGAGATACCTCTCCGATACACAGAGTGACAAATCCTAATCTCGATCCATGTCAACTCAACAAACACCTTTGGAGATACATGTAGAGCATCTTTATGACCACCCAGTTACGTTGTGATGTTTGATAGCACACAAGGTATTGCTCCGGTATCCGGGAGTTGCATGATCTCATAGTCGAAGGAATATGTATTTGACATTAAGAAAGCAATAGCAATAAACTGAACGATCATATGCTAAGCTAACGGATGGGTCTTGTCCATCACATAATTCTCCTAATGATGTGATCCCGTTATCAAGTGACAATACATGTCTATGGTTAGGAAACCTTAACCATCTTTGATCAACGAGCTAGTCTAGTAGAGGCTTACTAGGGACACGGTATTTGTTTATGTATCCACACATGTATTTAAGTTTTCGATCAATACAATTCTAGCATGAATAATAAACCTTTATCTTGAATAAGGAAATATAATAATAACTTTATTATTGCCTCTAGGGCATATTTCCATCAGTGCGGGAGGTCACCGAGGGGGGCACAACCCCCCTGGGCGCGCCCGGGCCCCCAGGCGCGCCCTGGTGGGTTGTGCCCACCTCGGGCCTCCCCTTTGGTACATCTTTGGCCCACTGGGTGTCTTCTGGTCCATAAAAAATCACCAAAAAGTTTCACTACGTTTGGACTCCGTTTGGTACTGATATTCTGCGAAGTAAAAAACAAGCAAAAAACAGCAACTGGCACTGGGCACAATGTCAAATAGGTTAGTCCCAAAAAATGATATAAAGTTGCTATAAAATGATTGTAAAACATCCAAGAATGATAATATAACAGCATGGAACAAGCAAAAATTATAGATACGTTGGAGACGTATCAGCATCCCCAAGCTTAATTCCTACTCGTCCTCGAGTAGGGAAATGATAAAAACAGAATTTTTGATGTGGAATGCTGCCTAACATGTTCATCACATATTCTTTTCTTTTGTGGCATGGACATTTGGACTTTTATATTGTTCAAAGCAATAGTCTAGTTTTGACATGAAGATTTCAATACTCAAACATATCAACAAGCAACCATGTCTTTCAAAAATATCAACACTAAAGAAAGCTATCCCTAGCCCATCATGCTCAATCATTGATCCATTCATGAAACACACTCGCATATTAGCTACATCCAATGCTCAAGTATGATCATAGTGCCCCTTAGTTGGTGCTTTATAAGAGAAGATGGAGACTCAAATAAAAATAAAATTGCATAAAGTAAATAGATAGGCCCTTCGCAGAGGGAAGTAGGGATTTGTAGAGGCACCAGAGCTCAAAGCTTAAATCGAGAGATAATTTTTTTTGAGAGGCATACTTTTCCCGTCAATGAAAACGACCGAGTAATTCCCAACACTTTCCATGCTAGATATATCATAGGCGGTTCCCAAACAGAAAATAAAGTTTATTCCTTTTTCCACCATTCTTTCACATTCCACGGCTAGCCGTATCCACGGGTACCGTCCATACCAACACTTTCCAAGGAATTTATTATTTGACAACATAAAGTAAATTTCTTTTTCATTTCGGGACTGGGCATCCCTATTACCGCCGCACTCTCGTGCAATGACATGTGAATAAACACTCATCTTGAGAATAACACATCTAGCATGGAAAATATTGGCCACCCCCTGCCGCTTCATGAGCGATACGGGCACACAAAAAGGAAATTTATTTCGAAAATTAGAGATGGCACATACAAATTTGCTTAGAACGGCATGGAAATACCGCATATAGGTAGGTATGGTGTACTCATATGGCAAAACTGGGTTTAAGGATTTTGGATGCACAAGTAGTATTTCTACTTAGTACAAGTGGAGGCTAGCAAAAAGATTGAGAAGCAACCAACTAAGAAACAAAAAATCACATAAGCGAGCATTAAGCATAACTAACACCGAATAATTCACCACAAGTAGGATGTAATTTCATTGCACAACTATTGACTTTCGTGCTTGCATAGGGAATCACAAACCTTAACACCAATATTCTTACTAAAGCATAATTACCCACCAACATGACTCACATATCACTATCATCATATCTCAAAACTATTACAAAGATTCAAGTTTATTTTGTCCAATGATCTTCATGATTTTTTTTATATCACTCTTGAATATCTATCACTTTGGGACTAGTTTCATATATTGCAATTGCTTTTGATGAGCTCAAACAAATTTAAGTGAAGAACATGAGCATAAAATTTTTCGTCTCTCAAAATAATATAAGTGAAGCATGAGAGAATTTCTTCAAAAATTTACTAACTCTCAAATAAATCTAAGTGAAGCATGAGAGCATTTCTTCAAAAATATTAAAGCACACCATGCTCAAAAAGATATAAGTGAAGCACTAGAGCAATTCCATAACTCAAAAAATTTAAGTGAAGCATATAGAGCAATTCTAACAAATCATAGCATAATTTTAGCTCTATCAAATAGGTGTGTCCAGCAAGGATACTTGTGACAAAATAAAAAGCAAAACAAGCTAAGACTCATATAATACAAGACTCTCCAAGCAAAACTCATGATATGTGATGAATAAAAATATAGCTCCAAGTAAAATACCGATGGTGGTTAGAAGAAAGAGGGGATGCCTTCCGGGGCATCCCCAAGCTTAGTTGCTTGGTTCTCCTTGAATATTAACTTGGGGTACCATGGGGCATCCCCAAGCTTAGGCTCTTTTCACTCCTTATTCCTACATCCATAGTGATCTCACCCAAAACTTGAAAACTTCAATCACACAAAACATAACAAAACCTTCATGAGAACCGTTAGCATAAGAAAACCAGTCTTTACTTTAAGTACTATAGAAAACCCATTCCAATTTTTTTATTGCATTATATCTACTGTATTCAAACTTTACTGTGGCACCCCGGCTCAGAGTAAACCGAAACGCCCCGTATTCCAGCCCAGGGACAAGTCCTCTGGAATACGACACTGTTGGCATAGAACAAATCAGCTCTTTATTACAATGGATATGGTTACAAAGGGTACAAGGATTACATCGGCACGGCGACACTACGCCTGCCCGGGGTAGCTCTATGCTAACAGTGGAGTAACTCTCTCGATAGCGGAACAGCGACGGCGGTGATGGACTCCACTCCACAGGGACTCTGGCTAGAACGCGTATCCTAGGTCGCAAACTCGGGATCCTCAACAAGCAAGCAATCATGGCATGACCTGCAAACTAGCATGACACGCCAGGTGAGTACTTGGAATGTACTCGCAAGCTCACAGCAAATATCAACATTAAGGCAAGACAACATCATAGCAGTCAAAATTAACAAGCTTGGTTATCTAGCAAGATAACTACTGAAGTAAATGCAGTAAGGTAGAGCATATTAAGTAGTTTAATCCATACTCCGAATAACCTTAGGATCCAATCCGAATCTGCTCCAAGTCCAATCCCCACATCATGTAGTCATCCGACCACTCATCTCATAGCCATCCCATGGCTAACACAGCATATTCCTGATACCATCTGCACTGCAAGTCTGACAAACTTACTCTCTTTCGGGTTGCCTCACAACCCACGGAGTACTCACGATCCACCGAGTACTTCCGATCTTACGACGAGTTCTTCCACTATTATGGTTGACCACCTAAAGAGGTCTGGACGGACTGTCCAATACCGTGGACACGGCTATTCGAATAGATTTTACACTCTGCAGAGAATGCGCACTTTACCCACACCATGGAGCACCTGACCTCGTGATCCCATTCGGGTGGACCAGCGTTGCTCCAACGAAACCCGCCTAACCCGTGACTCTCTCATCGTACCACCGGCAATCATCCTTCCCCGGAGTTAAGCCCTGGGTGGCCCCTGTGTCACCGTGTGACACCTGCCACCGTCGTGGCTAACAAACTATCCCAAACGGGGACCTAGTACCATATAACTCAACTGGGCTCACAAGGTTATCGCCGCCTACCGGGCCAGGGTAGCGTGCACGCATAACCTTCTCGGGCGGTACCGGTGAAAGAGCACACGATTAGACCAAGTCAAGGCCGTCCCATACCGGCAAATGTGGCTGCACAGATAAGTCCGGACAGGTGACTCTGGATCAACCATGAAGTATCCTATCTTCGAATAGTATTTATGTCATGGCTGACACTCCGACAGCATAACAATCCGAGTCCGAAATGATATCCGGCTAGAAATCTAATAATCAATATGTTCATGTCACTTCTACTAGTTCATACCCATAAACTGCCGGATGAAATTCAGAATAATCATAGACGGTAATCTCAACATCATGGCATCAACGAGTGGGTAAACTACTAGTCACTACAATCCGGTATTCAACATGGTAGTCACCTATCCAAGAATTTACTCAAGCATCGTATGATCCAACTCATTTCACCAATAACTCATACTTGTTGTTAAAGTAAATAGTTAAACTATGATATTGCAATGCAATCATGTAGATGAGAGTTGTGGCTTGCCTGGGGATGAAGGGACCATCGGGAAGGAGTGCGGAGAGTCCGCGGAAGTGATTGCCGGAAACAGTTCTCTCTCGGAGGGGGCTGTTTCTGGGCAAGGGTAAAATGGACATTTTCACAGTGGGACAACATAGTGAAAATGATACCAACATGTCGGGCTCGACGAGACGAAGACGTGGGCTTTGGAATCACCTCGATCGGAGTCTCGGTTAAACAGTTACAGCCCGACGAAGTTCAGGGACCAATCTATAAAAATAACTCTACAAACGGGTCCCTGGAGGAGAAAAAAAGAAAGCGCCTTTTATCAGGTTACGCTTTCAGAACGGAGAAACGCATTTTGGTCTAAAGAATAAGGAAAGTACGCCTTCGTTAGTGGAAGACGTATTCCAGAGGAATACGCTTCCACTTAACCTGACCGCGGGCCCGGCCGAGTCAACGCCATGACACTGACAGGTGGGCCTCGCGGTGACCTTCCTCTCTCTCTCTTGCCTTCTTCTCCATCCTCCCTTCAGCGCCCGATGGAGGCAGGGTAGGGGCGCGTGCCGGCGAGGGCCCCGTCGCCTCCGGCTAGCTCCGGCTACGGCGAGGGCTCCGGCGGGACCAGGGAACGATGCCGCACGCGCCTGGCTAGGAAATGAGCGCCGAGGAGGCCAGGTCGACGGCGACATGGGGGTCCGTGGATGCGTACAGAGGTGAACTCCGGTGAGGGCTCGCCGGCACTACAGGGGACCTCTGAATGGGCTCCGGCTACAGGCGTGCTCGGGAAGGCGACGCGCACCTGTCCAGATGGACCACGGACGCCAGGGAGGGCCGTAGCCGTGGCTGCTCGCGGTGGCCGAAAGCACGGGCGGCGACCTAACTAGAGGTCGTGCCCACGGGCACTCCGGCGAGGAAAAGAAGATTGGGAGGGGGTCACCGGACTTGGTGGGTTCTCTGGTGGTGGAAAGGAGAAGGAATGGGGCTCGGAGCAGCTCGAATTGGAGCGAAGCTCCGCGGCGGCCATGGCAATGGTGGTGGCCAAGGAGAGGCACTGGGGCTCGGAGGAGAGGTCGGGGAGGGTCGGTGGAGTGTGGTGGAGTGGTTGGTCAGGACGAAGGGCGTTCGGGGGCCTTATATAGCCGCGGCGAAGCGAGTGGATAGGGACGGCCGCGGTGACGACCTTATCGGCGTACTGGAGCGTGGGGAGGACGTGGCTGGCATTTTGCGGCATCGAGGAGCTTCGCGGAGGAGCGGAGAGGGTTCAGGCGTAGTCGGGAAGGCTCGAGGGAGAGGAAAACGACGACGGTGTCACATGCGCTCACGGGCAGAACAGCGACGGCGATCGCCGTAGCATGAGGAGGAATAAATTGGAGGGAAGAGGCTTCCAGGAGATGGGCGATGACGAGACGAACCTCCTGGACATGGAGATATGGCGAGGGAGCGAAGGAACGGACGGAACCGAGCGGTTAAATCAACAGAGCACGCTGGCTGGCATGCCAAACGCGTGGTCACCGCATGCACTGGCACACGTGTTGCATCCTCGCATGCCAAGTCATGTCTAGAGTGTTGTCCTTCCAAGGCACAGTCTCAGGAAGGTGATGGCTCAATGAAACTCACTGTGGTTAGATGGGAGTGTTCCTCTGAAGTTTACTGCATCCAACTGTTGCCTGAAACTGTGATCAACAGGAAAGGAATAAGAGTCAAGTATGATGTCTGGGAGGTTTAGGGTAGGAAGGACTATGATCCTTTGAAATTTGAAAAGAAATGGACCAAGATTTGATATAGTTGCTTTGCAACTGACCAATCTGGTCCAGAAGCTCAATCTTGATGTGCCACTCACATGGAATATCCAATTGAGCTGAAATTTGGTATAGCATAATGATTTGGTCATATGAGAGTGCCATGAAAATTTCATGCCATTTGGACAAGCCAAAATGGTACTTCCTTCACAGCTATCCTCTTTGACCAGAATCTTCGAAAAATTCTAGGGAATTATTGGAAATATGAAATGAGCCCAAATTTTCTGGAGATAGGTTATATGTGTAGTTCAATGCTTTGGTAAATTCTCAGTAATTATGGAGAAATATAAATTATAGTTGCTTCACAATGTGAAAATCTGACCAGAAATCAAGATTTGATGCTATGCTCACATAGATGATTGGATAAGGTTAAAACTTGGTGCAGAGTCATGATTTGAGCATATGAAGATGCTTGCAAAATTTCAACTTAGTTGGCTACTCCTTGATAGCTGTTGCTTCACAAAGATTCTAGTTGCCCAGAAACTTTGGAAATTAGCCAAGAGAGATTTAATATCCAAATAAAGTTGAATTTTGGCATGTGGTAATGATATGGATAGGAAAGAGTGCACAAAAAGTTTGAGAGCAAGAAAGCAAATATAAATGGTACTTGCTTCACAAACTGCCAGCTGGGGCAGAATCCGAAAAGGAATATTTGTGAAATATTTTTGAACATGGCAAGGAAGGATTTGACATATTTGTGGAAAATATGACCCAAAAAATTTATGAGAATTATTTGGGAATTTTGGGAATGATTGAAATGTGGGTTACTTCACAACTCAGGGCAGACAGGGTTATTCCTTTAATAGAAAAAAGGAATATTCCCAAGAAAAAGAATATTGGGATTGGTCCAAGATGGAAATGGCAAGGTCTTGGGATGGTTTTGAGGTTGGCAAGCCACTTGGGAAGAGGAATCAAAGGTGATCCCTCCAGGTTGCAAGACTACTAAGCCACAAAAAGCGAATCCGGACCAAAATCAAAAGAAAAAGAAAATGGGCAAAATCCAGGGTGTTACAAACCTACCCCCCTTAAAGAAATCTCGTCCTCGAGATTTGGTTGCTCAGGGATCAAACATGAACATTTCCACTTGAGGAAACCGTTTCCAACTCGGGTTTCCTTTTTACCTTTGTATAATGCTCCCACTGAGTTTCATATGACTGACTGCCTTGCTTCGGGGTGGTTTGCTTCACTGGACCATTTTTCTGGCAAATCTTACCTCATATGTTACTCTGACTTTAATCCTTTTATGTCTGCTATCTTGTCTGGGGCAATAAATTATCCTGACCAAACTATGTGCCCTGCTCGTAAGTCCGAGAGTGGTTCTTCATGGACGTGTCGTGACGAGGTCCAATATGAACGACCATTCACTGAGTTGTGAGCAGATCCTCTTGGTGGACACGGAATCTTTTACTCATTGCATTGGGTGACTTCAAATGGCTGTGTGTCCTTCAGGCTAAAAAACAATACTGTGAATCGTACCGTTCTCCTGGCGGGATCTGACTTCTCGCACGGTTTGCTGAGTCATCTTTTTTATCTCCATTGTCTCGGGTATAAAGCTCCTACCAAATATTTGACTGTCACATGTCGTGACCAGCATAAAGGTGTACGGTGGTATTATCCATAGACTTGACTGACAGTGGTCCTGGCAGCAGAATCTTGTTCTCGGCAGGTTAGTCTTTCACTGATTCCTTTCTGTGAGAACACATGCTTCGAGACTGTTGTTCATCCTTCTGATTACTCAGTCTGTCAGTATCTCCATATGGATGGTAGGCCGTGTAATGCTTTAACATGGCTGCTGAATTTGAACTGCTGAGTTAATCTTTTGGCTGACCTGACCAGCTTGGTTGCCCTCTTCTGACAATTCTGAGCATATCTGGTTGGCTGGGCGGGTTGTCGGTATGGGGTCCTTGCAAATGGGATAGACCTCGTGGGTGTGTACCCATGGTGATTGGTACCGAACCAGACTGTCCAGAGTATTTGTACCATTACCATACCTGTATGGACAACCTTGCTTTTGCATTATAATTCTTTTTGCCTGGATCCTTAGCTGAAAGAACTTGGCCTAATATGTTCTTGATTCTCCGTGTGACCATAGGTGTTGTCAGGTGCAATATTCCGGCAGGCATATTACTTTACAAGTTGTAGCTGTAGGGTAATGATCGTCTGAACCCTTGAATAAAACCGACAAATAAACCAGTAGCCACCAGAACGGTCTTTACAACTTAAATCTGGGACATTACTGGAGTAACTCAACCCCAACTCAAGACGGCTGAAAAACAGCTCAGAGTATGAGACGGTGTCGATAAGAAGAAAGTAGCAACTCCCTAAGACGGCCAGAAAACAGCTCAGAGCATAGGGTCACTGCTACACAGAGAAATTCAGCAGCTGCCCGAGACGGCCGAAAAGCAGCCCAGAACACGGGCCAGTTGCTGAAAAGAGAAATAAAAGTCAGCATCCACCCTGGACGGCCGAAAACAGCTCAGAACACAGGCGTGGTGCCGTTACCAAAGAAAGACGGGCGAGGGTTCATCCGTGTCCCATACAGCTCACTATTATGCATGCAGGTTTTAGCATAATAATTTGAACATACCGGAATAACACAGAGCAATGCTATAGAGCATATATCAGATGGTCGGCTTGCTCCATAGGTTGTTGGTCATCACACTGAAGTGTTTAGCCGGCGTTCTCTTCTTCTTACATAGCTCATGTAATAGTCAGATCCTCACCGGGCTGGCATCATTGTATGAGTAACGCATATGACCTTGGCAGCATGTCCACCATATTTATGGAAACATGTATAGCTGGCCACTTGATTCCTGAGGCAAGCTTGTGTCCTGACTGATCTTTGCCTTTGGACCAGCTGTTGCGGATCTGACCCTGGGGATGCATTGTCATATGTTGCTAACTTGCATCGAAAGATGTCCATGTGTCATATCGAGGAAGACACAGGAATCCTTGCGTCGTAGGCTTCTCAGGTAGCTTGTAGGGAAAGACTTGGTTGCTTACACCTGAAGCTTTTCTTTATTACATGCGGACTGAGTGCATATATATATACCTTGAGGTTACTGCTGCCAGTTACTTGCTGTAGGAAGGACATTGTTCGACTATCCTTATTGCTGAACACTAAGTTCATAGCATATTCTGGCTTGCTTCCAAGACATAGCAGGTTTCAAATTATACTCATAGCAGACTCACACCTTGTATATGAATCATACCTTGGCACAGAATGCACTTTGGATCATATACACGGTTTGCCTTCTTGCTGATTTGATCATTGCTGCCGTGAAGATTGCACTGATGTATACTTGATGTTGATAACCAATCCAGCCAGGATATCATTTATATTCAGGTCCGATATTCCCGATATAACACAGTCTACTGAAACTTCCATATTGCTGAGCTGTGCTTCCAAATGGCTGTCTCTTCACTGACTCTTTGGGTTCAGGGTTGGTGAGCAACTTCCATAGGGGAAAAATAAGGTAACACCAAGGGCCAAAATAAAGAAGCAAAAGAAACGACTAAAACAAAAGCACACAAAGCAGCAAGATCACATACACAATCAATATCACAATCTTCAGCTATTCAGAGCAATAATATGCATTCCTAATTAAGCATACAAATCTCGCAAGAACTCCGGTATTACGGTCTAACATGCTGTGGCGATGTGGACGAAAGTGAATCAATGTGAGGAACAAAATTGGTGTATACAAGGCTACACCAAATATGGGCTTAACACCAGTTCCATCTGGACGGACACGGTGGCAAACTTGATGATCGGGGGTCGGAACACAGAAGTTACGACCACATCATCATCAAGCGTACGGAAGAAAACCGTGCACGTCCAAAGAATAGGTGGCGGAATGAGATTGTGGTGGAGAGAAAGGCTTGCAGGCATTGCCCTTTTCTGATAACAAGGATCAGTAAGGGTTGCCGAAGCGACTAGTGGAATGGCACGATCCGGGATAGAACTTGTCTATCACCAAAACGATAGGGGTAGCTGAAGAGAATATATTGTTGTGGTACCGGTGCATCAATCCAGCTAGTGATCGACACCCCTAAGCACCTTGGCATCACTCCGCTGGGACGAAGATGACACCACACCAGGGAACAAATATGCAAGCAGAAGAGCGCAGATAAGGAATCGAAACCGATGCCACCTACACTCACTAGATCCATCGTTAGTGACAAGATATCTAGTCTATATGTATGCTATGCACAAACAAATGCAACAAACAAGTGCAGCAACCAACTGGATCCTATACTACCGGTTACTAACGCTCGCACCTAGGCCGCGCGTCCTATAGCCAAACCTGGCTCTGATACCAACTTTTGTGGCACCCCAGCTCAGAGTAAACCGGAACGCCCCGTATTCCAGCCCAGGGACAAGTCCTCTGGAATACGGCACTGTTGGCATAGAACAAATCAGCTCTTTATTACAATGGATATTGTTACAAAGGGTACAAGGATTACATCGGCACGCGCGACACTACGCCTGCCCGGGGTAGCTCTATGCTAACAGTGGAGTAACTCTCTCGGCAGCGGAACAGCGACGGCGGTGATGGACTCCACTCCGCAGGGACTCTGGCTAGAACGCGTATCCTAGGTCGCAAACTCGGGATCCTCAACAAGCAAGCAATCATGGCATGACCTGCAAACTGGCATGACACGCCAGGTGAGTACTTGGAATGTACTCGCAAGCTCACAGCAAATATCAGCATTAAGGCAAGACAACATCATAGCAGTCAAAATTAACAAGCTTGGTTATCTAGCAAGATAACTACTGAAGTACATGCAGTAAGGTAGAGCATATTAAGTAGTTCAATCCATATGCCGAATAACCTCAGGATCCAATCTGAATCTACTCCAAGTCCAATCCCCACATCATGTAGTCATCCGACCACTCATCTCATAGCCATCCCATGGCTGACACAGCATATTCCTGATACCATCTGCACTGCAAGTCTGACAAACTTACTCTCTTCCGGGTTGCCTCACAACCCTCGGAGTACTCACGATCCACCGAGTACTTCCGATCTTACGACGAGTTCTTCCATTATTATCACTACTATGGTTGACCACCTAAAGAGGTCTGGACGGACTGTCCAATACCGTGAACATGGCAATTCAAATAGATTTTACAATCTGCAGAGGTTGCGTACTTTACCCACACCATGGAGCACCTGACCTCGTGATCCCATTCGGGTGGACCAGCATTGCTCCAACGAAACCCGCCTGACCCGTGACTCTCTCATCGTACCACCGACAATCATCCTTCCCCGGAGTCAAGCCCTGGGTGGCCCCTGTGTCACCGGGTGACACCTGCCACCGTCGTGGCTAACAAACTTTCCCAAACAGGGACCTGGTACCATATAACTCAACTGGGCTCACAAGGTTATCGCCGCCTACCGGGCCAGGGTAGCGCGCACGCATAACCTTCCCTGTCGGGCGGTACCGGTGAAAGAGCACGCAATCAGACCAAGTCAAGGCCGTCCCATACCGGCAAATGTGGCTGCACGGATAAGTCCGGACAGCTGACTCTGGATCAACCATGAAGTATCCTATCTTCGAATAGTATTTATGTCATGGCTGACACTCCGACAGCATAACAATCCGAGTCCGAAATGATATCCGGCTAGAAATCTAATAATCAATATGTTCAGGTCACTGCTACTAGTTCATACCCATAAACTGCTGGATGAAATTCAGAATAATAATAGACGGTAATCTCAACATCATGGCATCAACGAGTGGGTAAACTACTAGTCACTACAATCCGGTATTCAACATGGTAGTCACCTATCCAAGAATTTACTCAGGCATCGTATGATCCAACTCATTTCACCAATAACTCATACTTGTTGTTAAACTAAATAGTTAAACTATGATATTGCAATGCAATCATGCATATGAGAGTTGTGGCTTGCCTGGGGATGAAGGGACCATCGAGAAGGAGTGCGGAGAGTCCGCGAAAGTGATTGCCGGAAACAGTTCTCTCTCGGAGGGGGCTGTTTCCGGGCAAGGATAAAATGGTCATTTTCACAGTGGGACCACATAGTGAAAATGATACCAACATGTCGGGCTCGATGAGACGAAGACGTGGGCTTTGGAACCACCTTGATCGGAGTCTCGGTTAAAAAGTTACAACCCGACGAAGTTCAGGGACCAATCTGTAAAAATAACTCTACAAACGAGCCCCTGGAGGAGAAAAACAGAATGCGCCTTTTATCAGGTTATGCTTTCAGAATGGAGAAACGCATTTTGGTCTAAAGAATAAGGAAAGTAAGCCTTTGTTAGTGGAAGACGTTTTCCAGAGGAATACGCTTCCACTTAACCTGACCGCGGGCCCGGCCGAGTCAACGCCGTGACACCGACAGGCGGGCCCCGCGCTGACCTCCCTCTCTCTCTTGCCTTCTTCTCCATTCTCCCTTCAGAGCCCGATGAAGGCGGGGCAGGGGCGCGCGCCGGCGAGGGCCCCGTCGCCTCCGACCAGCTCTGGGTATGGCGAGGGCTCCGGCGGGACCAGGGAACGATGCCGCACGCGCCTAGCTAGGAAATGAGCGCCGAGGAGGCCAGGTCGACGGCGACATGGGGGTCCGTGGAGGCGTACAGAGGCCAACTCCGGTGAGGGCTCGCCGGCGCTACAGGGGACCTCTGAACGGGCTCCGGCTACAGGCGTGCTCGGGAAGGTGACGCGCATCCGTCCAGATGGAGCACGGACGCCAGGGAGGGCCGTAGCCGTGGCTGCTCGCGGTGGCCGAAAGCACGGGCGGCAACCTAACTAGAGGTCATGCCCACGGGCACTCCGGCGAGGAAAAGAAGGGTGGGAGGGGGTCGCCGGACTTGGTGGGTTCTCTGGTGGAAGAAAGGAGAAGGAATGGGGCTCGGAGCAGCTCGAATTGGAGCGAAGCTCCGCTGCGGCCATGGCAATGGTGGTGGCCAAGGAGAGGCATTGGGGCTCGGAGGAGAGGTCGGGGAGGGTCGGTGGAGTGAGGTGGAGTGGTTGGTCAGGACGAAGGGCATTCGGGGGCCTTATATAGTCGCGGCGAAGCGAGTGGATAGGGACGGCCGCGGCGACGACCTTATCGGCGTACTGGAGCGTGGGGAGGACGTGGCTGGCATTTTGCGGCATCGAGGAGCTTCGCGGAGGAGCGGAAAGGGTTCAGGCGTAGTCGGGAAGGCTCGAGGGAGAGGAAAGCGACGATGGTGTCACGTGCGCTCATGGGCAGAACAGCGATGGCGATCGCCGTAGCGTGAGGAGGAATAAATTGGAGGGGGAGAGGCTTCCAGGAGATGGGCGATGACGAGATGAACCTCCTGGACATGGAGAGATGGCGAGGGCGCGAAGGAACGGACGGAACCGAGTGGTTAAATCACCAGAGCGCGCTGGCTGGCATGCCAAACGCGTGGTCGCCGCATGCACTAGCGCACATGGTGCATCCTGGCATGCCAAGTCATGTCCAGAGTGTTGTCCTTCCAAGGCACAGTCTCAGGGAGGTGATGGCTCGATGAAACTCACTGTGGTTAGATGGAAGTGTTCTTCTGAAGTTTACTGCATCCAACTGTTGCCTGAAACTGTGATCAACAGGAAAGGAATAAGAGTCAAGTGTGATGTCTGGGAGGTTTAGGGTACAAAGGACTATGATCCTGTGAAATTTGGAAAGAAATGGACCAAGATTTGATATAGTTGCTTTGCAACTGACCAATCTGGTCCAGAAGCTCAATCTTGATGTGCCACTCACATGGAGTATCCAATTGAGCTGAAATTTGGTATAGCATAATGATTTGGTCATATGAGAGTGCCATATAATTTTCATGCCATTTGGACAAGCCAAAATGGTACTTCGTTCACAGCTATCCTCTCTGACCAGAATCTTAGAAAAATTCTAGGGAATTATTGGAAATATGAAATGAGGCCAAATTTTGTGGAGATAGGTTATATGTGTAGTATAATGCTTTGGTAAATTCTCAGCAATTATGGATCAATATAAATTATAGTTGCATCACAATGTGAAAATCTGACCAGAAACCAAGATTTGATGCTATGCTCACATAGATGATTGGATAGGGTTAAAACTTGTTGGAGAGTCATGATTTGAGCATATGAAGATGCTTGCAAAATTTCAACTTAGTTGGCTACTCCTAGATAGCAGTTGCTTCACAAAGATTCCAGTTGCCCAGAAATTTGGAAATTAGCCAAGAGAGATTTAATATCCAAATAAAGTTGAATTTTGGCATGTGGTAATGATATGGATAGGAAAGAGTGCACAAAAAGTTTGAGAGCAAGCAAGCAAATATAAATGGTACTTGCTTCACAAACTGCCAGCTGGGGCAGAATCAGAAAAGGAATATTTGTGAAATATTTTTGAACATGGCAAGGAAGGATTTGATATATTTGTGGAAAATATGACCCAAACAATTTATGAGAATTATTTGGGAATTTTGGGAATGATGGAAATGTGGGTTACTTCACAACTCAGGGCAGACAGGTTATTCCTTTAATAGAAAAAAGGAATATTCCCAAGAAAAAGAATATTGGGATTGGTCCAAGATGGAAATGGCAAGGTCTTGGGATGGTTTTGAGGTTGGCAAGCCACTTGGGAAGAGGAATCAAGGGTGATCCCTCCAGGTTGCAAGACTACTAAGCCACAAAAAGCGAATCCGGACCAAAATCAAAAGAAAAAGGAAATGGGCAAAATCCAGGGTGTTACAAACCTACCCCCCTTAAAGAAATCTCGTCCTTGAGATTTGGTTGCTCAGGGATCAAACATGAACATTTCCACTTGAGGAAACCGTTTCCAACTCGGGTTTCCTTTTTACCTTTGTATAATGCTCCCACTGAGTTTCATATGACTGACTGCCTTGCTTCGGGGTGGTCTGCTTCACTGGACCCTTTTTCTGGAAAATCTTACCTCATATGTTACTCTGACTTTAATCCTTTTATGTCTGCTATCTTGTCTAGGGCAATAAATTATCCTGACCAAACTATGTGCCTTGCTCGTAAGTCCGAGAGTGGTTCTTCATGGACGTGTCGTGACGAGGTCCAATACGAACGACCGTTCACTGTGTTGTGTGCAGATCCTCTTGGTGGACTTGGAATCTTTTACTCATTGCATTGGGTGACTTCAAATGGCTATGTGTCCTTCAGGCTAAAAAACAATACTGTGAATCGTACCGTTCTCTTGGCGGGATCTGACTTCTCGCACGGTTTGCTGAGTCATCTTTTGTATCTCCATTGTCTCGGGTATAAAGCTCCTGCCAAATATTTGACTGTCACCTGTCATGACCAGCATAAAGGTGTACAGTGGTATTATCCATAGACTTGACTGACAGTGGTCCTGGCAGCAAAATCTTGTTCTCGGCAGGTTAGTCTTTCACTGATTCCTTTCTATGAGAACACATGCTTCGAGACTGTTGTTCATCCTTCTGATTACTCAGTCTGTCGGTATCTCCATATGGATGGTAGGCCGTGTAATGCTTTAACATGGTTGCTGAATATGAACTGCTGAGTTAATCTTTCGGCTGACCTGACCAGCTTGGTTGCCCTCTTCTAACAATTCTGAGCATATCTGGTTGGCTGGGCGGGTTGTCGGTATGGGGTCCTTGCAAATGGGATAGACCCCGTGGGTGTGTACCCATGGTGACTGGTACCGAACCAGACTGTCCGGAGTATTTGTATCATTACCATACTTGTATGGACAACCTTGCTTTTGCATTATAATTCTCTTTGCCTGGATCATTAGCTGAAAGAACTTGGCCTAATATGCTCTTGATTCTCCGTGTGACCATAGGTGTTGTCAGGTGCAATATTCCGGCAGGCATATTACTTTACAAGTTGTAGCTGTAGGGTAACGACCGTCTGAACCCTTGAATAAAACCGGTAAATAAACCAGTAGCCACCAGAACGGTCTTTACAACTCAGATCTAGGACATTACTGGAGTAACTCAACCCCGACTCAAGACGGCTAAAAAATAGCTCAGAGCATGAGACGGTGTTGATAAGAAGAAAGTAGCAACTCCCTAAGACGGCCAGAAAACAGCTCAGAGCATAGGGTCACTGCTACGGAGAGAAATTCAGCAGCTGCCCAAGACGGCCAAAAAGCAGCCCAGAACACGGACCAGTTGCTGAAAATAGAAATAAAAGTTGGCATCCACCCCGGACGGCCGGAAATAGCTCAGAACACAGGCGTGGTGTTGTTACCAAAGAAAGACGGGCGAGGGTTCATCCGTGTCCCATACAGCTCACTATTATGCATGCAGGTATGAGCATAATAATTTGAACATACCGGAATAACACAGAGCAATGCTATAGAGCATATATCAGATGGTCGGCTTGCTCCATAGGTTGTTGGTCATCACACTGAACTGTTTAGCCGGCGTTCTCTTCTTCTTACATAGCTCATGCAATAGTCAGATCCTCACCGGGCTGGCATCATTGTATGAGTAACGCATATGACCTTGGCAGCATGTCCACCATATTTATGGAAACATGTATAGCTAGCCACTTGATTCCCGAGGCAATCTTGTGTCCTGACTGATCTTTACCTTTGGACCAGCTGTTGCGGACCTGACCCTGGGGATGCGTTGTCATATGTTGCTAACTTGCATCGGAAGATGTCCATGTGTCGTATCGAGGAAGACACAGGAATCCTTGCGTCGTAGGCTTCTCAGGTAGCTTGTAGGGAAGGACTAGGTTGCTTACACCTGAAGCTTTTCTTTATTACATGCGGACTGAGTGCATATATATATACCTTAAGGTTACTGCTGCCAGTTACTTGCTGTAGGAAGGACATTGTTCGACTATCCTTATTGCTGAACACTAAGTTCATAGCATATTCTGGCTTGCTTCCAAGACATAGCAGGTTTCAAATCGTACTCATAGCAGACTCACACCTTGTATATGAATCATACCTTGGCACAGAATGCACTGTGGATCATATACACGTTTGCCTTCTTGCAGATTTGATCATTGCTGCCGTGAAGATTGCACTGATTTATACTTGATGCTGATAACCAATCCAGCCAGGATATCATTTATATTCAGGTCCGATATTCCCGATATAACACAGTCTACTGAAACTTCCATATTGTTGAGCTGTGCTTCCAAATGGCTGTCTCTTCATTGACTCTTTGGGTTCAGGGTCGGTGAGCAACTTCCATAAGGGAAAAATAAGGTAACACCAAGGGCCCAAATAAAAAAGCAAAAGAAACAACTAAAATAAAAGCACACAAAGCAGCAAGATCACATACACAAGCAATATCACAATCTACAACTATTCACAGCAATAATATGCATTCCTAATTAAGCATACAAATCTCGCAAGAACTCCGGTATTACGGTCTAACATGCTGTGGCGATGTGCACGAAAGTGAATCAATGTGTGGAAGAAAATTGGTGTATACAAGGCTACACCAAATACGGGCTTAACACCAGTTCCATCTGGATGGACACGGTGGCGAACTTGATGATCGGGGGTCAGAACACAGAAGTTACGACCACATCATCATCAAGCGTACGGAAGAAAACCGTGCACGTCCAAAGAATATGTGGCGGAATGAGATAGTGGTGGAGAGAAAGGCTTGCAGGCATTGCCCTTTTCTGATAACAAGGATCAGTAAGGGTTGCCGAAGCGACTAGTGGAATGGCACGATCCGGGATAGAACTTGTCTATCACCGAAACAATAGGGGTAGCTGAAGAGAATATATTGGTGTGGTACCGGTGCATCAATCCTGCTAGTGATCGACACCCCTAAGCACCTTGGCATCACTCCGCTTGGACGAAGATGACACCACACCAGGGAACAAATATGCAAGCTGAAGAGCGCATGTAAGGAATCGAAACCGATGCCACCTACACTCACCAGATCCATCGTTAGTGACACGATATCTAGTATATATGTATGCTATGCACAAACAAATGCAACAAACAAGTGCAGCAACCAACTGGATCCTATACTACCGGTTACTAACGCTTGCACCTAGACCGCGCGTCCTATAGCCAAACCTGGCTCTGATACCAACTTTTGTGGCACCTCGGCTCAGAGTAAACCGGAACGCCCCGTATTCCAGCCCAGGGACAAGTCCTCTGGAATACGGCACTGTTGGCATAGAACAAATCAGCTCTTTATTACAATGGATATGGTTACAAAGGGTACAAGGATTACATCGGCACGGCGACACTACGCCTGCCCGGGGTAGCTCTATGCTAACAGTGGAGTAACTCTCTCGGCAGTGGAACAGCGACGGCGGTGATGGACTCCACTCCGCAGGGACTCTGGCTAGAATGCGTATCCTAGGTCGCAAACTCGGGATCCTCAACAAGCAAGCAATCATGGCATGACCTGCAAACTGGCATGACACGCCAGGTGAGTACTTGGAATGTACTCGCAAGCTCACAGCAAATATCAGCATTAAGGCAAGACAACATCATAGCAGTCAAAATTAACAAGCTTGGTTATCTAGCAAGATAACTACTGAAGTAAATGCAGTAAGGTAGAGCATATTAAGTAGTTTAATCCATACTCCGAATAACCTCAGGATCCAATCCGAATCTGCTCCAAGTTCAATCCCCACATCATGTAGTCATCCGACCACTCATCTCATAGCCATCCCATGGCTAACACAGCATATTCCTGATACCATCTGCACTGCAAGTCTGACAAACTTACTCTCTTCCGGGTTGCCTCACAACCCTCGGAGTACTCACGATCCACCGAGTACTTCCGATCTTACGACAAGTTCTTCCATTATTATCACTACTATGGTTGACCACCTAAAGAGGTCTGGACGGACTGTCCAATACCGTGGACACGGCTATTCGAATAGATTTTACACTCTGCAGAGGTTGCACACTTTACCCACACCATGGAGCACCTGACCTTGTGATCCCATTCGGGTGGACCAGCGTTGCTCCAACGAAACCCGCTTGACCCGTGACTCTCTCATCGTACCACCGGCACTCATCCTTCCCCGGGGTCAAGCCCTGGGTGGCCCCTATGTCACCGTGTGACACCTGCCACCGTCGTGGCTAACAAACTGTCCCAAACGGGGACCTGGTACCATATAACTCAACTGGGCTCACAAGGTTATCGCCGCCTACCAGGCCAGGGTAGCGCGCATGCATAACCTTCCCTGTCGGGCGGTACCGGTGAAAGAGCACGCGATCAGACCAAGTCAAGGCTGTCCCATACCGGCAAATGTGGCTGCACGGATAAGTCCGGACAGGTGACTCTGGATCAACCATGAAGTATCCTATCTTTGAATAGTATTTATGTCATGGCTGACACTCCGACAGCATAACAATCCGAGTCCGAAATGATATCCGGCTAGAAATCTAATAATCAATATGTTCAGGCCATTGCTACTAGTTCATACCCATAAACTGCCGGATGAAATTCAGAATAATCATAGACGGTAATCTCAACATCATGGCATCAATGAGTGGGTAAACTACTAGTCACTACAATCCGGTATTCAACATGGTAGTCACCTATCCTAGAATTTACTCAAGCATCGTATGATCCAACTCATTTCACCAATAACTCATACTTGTTGTTAAAGTAAATAGTTAAACTATGTTATTGCAATGCAGTCATGCAGATGAGAGTTGTGGCTTGCCTGGGGATGAAGGGACCATCGGGAAGGAGTGCGGAGAGTCCGCGGAAGTGATTGCCGGAAACAGTTCTCTCTTGGAGGGGGCTGTTTCTGGGCAAGGGTAAAATGGTCTTTTTCACAGTGGGACCACATAGTGAAAATGATACCAACATGTCGGGCTCGATGAGACGAAGACATGGGCTTTGGAATCACCTCGATCGGAGTCTCGGTTAAAAAGTTACATCCCGACGAAGTTCAGGGACCAATCTGTAAAAATAACTCTACAAACGGGCCCCTGGAGGAGAAAAACAGAAAGCGCCTTTTTATCAGGTTACGCTTTCAGAACGGAGAAACGCATTTTGGTCTAAAGAATAAGTAAAGTACACCTTCGTTAGTGGAAGACGTATTCCAGAGGAATACGCTTCCACTTAACCTGACCGCGGGCCCGGCCGAGTCAACGCCGTGACACCGACAGGCGGGCCCTGCGCTGACCTCCCTCTCTCTCCTGCCTTCTTCTCCATTCTCCCTTCAGCGCCTGATGGAGGCATGGCAGGGGCGCGCGCCGGCGAGGGCCCCGTCGACTCCGGCCAGCTCCGGCTACGGCGAGGGCTCCGGCGGGACCAGGGAACAATGCCGCACATGCCTGGCTAGGAAATGAGCGCCGTGGAGGCCAGGTCGACGGCGACACGAGGGTCCGTGGACGCGTACAGAGGCGAACTCCGGCGAGGGCTCGCCGGCGCTACAAGGGACCTCTGAACGGGCTCCGGCTACAGGCGTGCTCGGGAAGGCGACGCGCACCCGTCCAGATGGAGCACGGACGCCAGGGAGGGCCGTAGCCGTGGCTGCTCGCGGTGGCCGAAAGCACGGGCGGCGACCTAACTAGAGGTCATGCCCACGGGCACTCCGGCGAGGAAAAGAAGAGTAGGAGGGGGTCGCCGGACTTGGTGGGTTTTCTGGTGGTGGAAAGGAGAAGGAATGCGGCTCGGAGCAGCTCGAATTGGAGCGAAGCTCCGCGGCGGCCATGGCGATGGTGGTGGCCAAGGAGAGGCACTGGGCTCGGAGGAGAGGTCGGGGAGGGTCGGTGGAGTTAGGTGGAGTGGTTGGTCAGGACAAAGGGCGTTCGGGGGCCTTATATAGCCGCGGCGAAGCGAGTGGATAGGGACGGCCGCTGCGACGACCTTATCGGCGTACTGGAGCATGGGGAGGACGTGGCTGGCATTTTGCGGCGTCGAGGAGCTTCGCGGAGGAGCGGAGAGGGTTCAGGTGTAGTTGGGAAGGCTCGAGGGAGAGGAAAACGACGACGGTGTCATGTGCGCTCACGCGCAGAACAGTGACGGCGATCGCTGTAGCTTGAGGAGGAAGAAATTGGAGGGGGAGAGGCTTCCAGGAGATGGGCAACGACGAGACGAACCTCCTGGACATGGAGAGATGGCGAGGGAGTGAAGGAACGGACGGAACCGACCGGTTAAATCACCAGAGCGCGCTGGCTGGAATGCCAAACGCGTGGTCACCGCGTGCACTGGCGCACGTGGTGCATCCTGGCGTGCCAAGTCATGTCCAGAGTGTGGTCCTTCCAAGGCACAGTCTCAGGGAGGTGATGGCTCGATGAAACTCACTGTGGTTAGATGGGAGTGTTCCTCTGAAGTTTACTGCATCCAACTATTGCCTGAAACTGTGATCAACAGGAAAGGAATAAGAGTCAAGTGTGATGTCTGGGAGGTTTAGGGTAGGAAAGACTATGATCCTGTGAAATTTGGAAAGAAATGGACCAAGATTTGATATAGTTGCTTTGCAACTGACCAATCTGGTCCAGAAGCTCAATCTTGATGTGCCACTCACATGGAGTAGCCAATTGAGCTGAAATTTGGTATAGCATGATGATTTGGTCATATGAGAGTGCCATAAAAATTTCATGCTATTTGGACAAGCCAAAATGGTACTTCCTTCATAGCTATCCTCTTTGACCAGAATCTTAGAAAAATTCTAGGGAATTATTGGGAAGATGAAATGAGCCCAAATTTTGTGGAGATAGGTTATATGTGTAGGATAATGCTCTGGTAAATTTTCAGCAATTATGGAGCAATATAAATTTTAGTTGCTTCACAATGTGAAATTCTGACCAGAAACCAAGATTTGATGCTATGCTCACATAGATGATTGTATAGGGTTAAAACTTGGTGGAGAGTCATGATTTGAGCATATGAAGATGCTTGAATTTTTTTAACTTAGTTGGATACTCCTAGATAGCAGTTGCTTCACAAAGATTCCAGTTGTCCAGAAACTTTGGAAATTAGCCAAGAGAGATTTAATATCCAAATAAAGTTGAATTTTGGCATGTGGCAATGATATGGATAGGAAAGAGTGCACAAAAAGTTTGAGAGCAGCAAGCAAATATAAATGGTACTTGCTTCACAAACTGCCAGCTGGGGCAGAATCAGAAAATGAATATTTGTGAAATATTTTTGAACATGGCAAGGAAGGATTTGACATATTTGTGGAAAATATGACCCAAACAATTTATGAGAATTATTTGGGAATGATGGAAATGTGTGTTACTTCACAACTCAGGGCAGACAGGGTTATTCCTATAATAGAAAAAAGGAATATTCCCAAGAAAAAGAATATTGGGATTGGTCCAAGATGGAAATGGCAAGGTCTTGGGATGGTTTTGAGGTTGGCAGGCCACTTGGGAAGAGGAATCAAGGGCGATCCCTCCAGGTTGCAAGACTCCTAAGCCACAAAAAGCGAATCCGGACCAAAATCAAAAGAAAAAGAAAATGGGCAAAATCCAGGGTGTTACATTTGCCATGGCTTATACCCCCCGATACAATCCATATATTCATCAAAATAAGCAAACAATGCAAAGAAAATAGAATCTATCAAAAACAGAACAGTCTGTAAAGATGTGAATTGTTCTCATACTTCTGTAACTCCAAAAATTCTGAAACATTAGGACAACAGAAGAAATTTTTATATAAATCTTGTGCAAAATTTTTAGAAATTTTTGTCGCTTCTGTGAGTTTAAACAATTCTGTTACTAGACGTAAAAGTTTCTATTTTTCCACAGGATCGAATCAACTATCACCGAAGCTATCCCAAAGGCTTTACTTGGCACAAACACTAATTAAAACATAAAAAAACACAATCATAGCAGAGGCATAATTGTGCAAACACTCAAGAACAGAAAGAAAAAGGCACAAATAAATTTTATTCATTGGGTTGCCTCCCAACAAGCGCTATCGTTTTATGCCCCTAGCTAGGCATAATGCATAGATTCAAGTATTGTCATCTGTAGTTTTTGCACCTTTTGTAAGGGCCTTTTCAAAACCGGGAGGCTCTTTACGCTTCCCAAGATTTTCTGGTAAAGAGGCCATCTTGAGATCTAAAATATCCAAACGCTTATTGCAAAGAGTAATCAAAGTATTCATACAATTGAGGTTCCCACTGATATGTTTAAGAGGTTCGTTATATTTTTGTAACTCAACCAAATGTTTATGCAAATCACTTAACTTGTCTAAAATTTGAGCTCCTTCTTGAGTAAAAGAAATCCCCTTTTTGGTTGGTGGAATTCCCAAAATTCCCTCTAGGATCTCATAAGCGGTATTAGCATCAAGTTCAATAAAGTTCCCTTTAGCAGCAAAATCGAAAAGTTGTCTATGATGCAAAGCTAATCCTATATAAAAATTTCAAAGCAAAATCTTTGCATCCCCTTTTAGATTGCAAATGCGATAAGATTCCATTAGCCTATACCAAGCATCTTTCAAATTTTCTCCTTGTTTCTGCTTGAAGTATAAAACTTCAAAATCTGGTGACAAAGGAGGAGTAGTCATGCTAGCCATAGTGACAAAATAGGCAAACAAAATCACACACAAAAAGATAAATCTGACAAGAAAAAGGGCGAATGAAAAAGAGGGCGAACAAAACGACAAATTTTTGTGAGGTGGGGGAGATGAAAATGAGAGGCAAATGGCAAATGATGTAAATTGCAAGGAGATGAGATTTGTGATTAAGAACCTGATAGATGTTGATGATATCTCCCCGGCAACGGCGCCAGAAAAGAGCTTGATGTCTACTACACAACTTGTTCTTGTAGACTCATGTTGGGCCTCCAAGTGCAGAGTTTTGTAGGACAGTAGCAAATTTCCCTCAAGTGGATGACCTAAGGTTTATCAATCCGTGGGAGGCGTAGGATGAAGATGGTCTCTCTCAAACAACCCTGCAACCAAATAATAAAAAGTCTCTTGTGTCCCCAACACACCAAATACAATGGTAATTTGTATAGGGGCACTAGTTCGGCGAAGAGATGGTGATACAAGCGTAGTAATGATAATAGATATTGATTTTTGTAATAGGAACAATAAAAACACAACAAGGTAGCAACTGATAAAATGGAGCACAAACGGTATTGCAATGCTTGAAAATGAGGCAGGGTCCGTACTTTCGCTAGTGCAATCTCTCAACAATGCTAATACAATTGGATCATATTGAAGGAAATATGCCATAGAGGCAATAATAAAGTTGTTATTTTTATATTTCCTTATTCATGATAAATGTTTATTATTCATGCTAGAATTGTATTGATCGGAAACCTAAATGCATGTGTGAATACATAGACAAACACTGTGTCCCTAGTGAGCCTCTACTTGACTAGCTCATTGATCAAAGATGGTTAAGGTTTCCTAACCATGGACATGATTTGTCATTTGATAACGGGATCACATCATTAGGAGAATGATGTCATGGACAAGACCCATCCGTTAGCTTAGCATAATGATCGTTCAGTTTTATTGCTACTGCTTTCTTCATGTCAAATACATATTCCTTCGACTATGAGATTATGCAACTGCCGGATACCGGAGGAATGCCTTGTGTGCTATCAAACGTCACAATGTAACTGAGTGATTATAAAGATGCTCTATAGGTATCTCCGAAGGTGTCTGTTGGGTTGGCATAGATCGAGATTAGGATTTGTCACTCCGAGTATCGGAGAGGTATCTCTTGGCCCTCTCGGTAATGCACATCATAAGAAGCCTTGCAAGCAAAGTGACTTAGTCACAGGATGATGTATTATGGAATGAGTAAAGAGACTTGTCGGTAACGAGATTGAACTAGGTATAAAGATACCGACGATCGAGTCTCAGGCAAGTAACATATCGATGGACAAAGGGAATAACGTATGTTGTCATAACGGTTCGACCGATAAAGATCTTCGTAGAATATGTGGGAGCCAATATGAGCATCCAGGTTCCGCTATTGGTTATTCGCCGGAGAAGTGTCTCGGTCATGTCTACATAGTTCTCGAACCCGTAGGGTCCGCACGCTTAACGTTCTATGACGATTTAGTATTATATGAGTTATGTGATTTGGTGATCGATTGTTGTTCAGAGTCCCGGATGAGATCACGGACATGATGAGGAGTCTCAAAATGGTCGAGAGGTAAAGATTGATATATAGGACGATGGTATTCGGACACCGGAAGTGTTTCGAAGGGTACCAGATACATATCGGGTCACCGGAAGGGGTTCCGGGCACCCCCGGCAAAAGATATGGGCCTAATGGACCAAGAGGGGAAACGCAGCAGCCAGCAAGGGCTGCTGCGCCCACCATATGGGCCACACCAGAGGAGACGGAAAGAGAGGAAGAGAGAAGGAAGGGGAGGGATTCGGCCTCCCCCTTCCTTCCCTCCTCCCTCCTCTTTCCTTCCCCCTCCGGTAAATAAGGAAGGGGGGGGGGCGAATTGGGATAGGACCCCAAGTAGGATTCCTCCTACTTGGGGCGCCCCATGGCTGTTCCCTTCCCCCTCCCACCTATATATACATGGGGAGGGGGAGCCTAGAACACACACCAATAACTGTTAGCCGTGTGCGGCGCCCCCCTCCACAGATTACCCCCTCGGTCATATCTTCGTAGTGCTTAGGCGAAGCCCTGCGTGGATCACTTCACCATCACCGTCACCACGCCGTTGTGCTGACGGAACTCATCTACTTCCTCGACACTTTGCCGGATCAAGAGTTCGAGGGACGTCATCGAGCTGAACATGTGCAGAACTCGGAGGTGCCGTACGTTCGGTGCTTGATAGGTCGGAACGAGAAGAAGTTCGACTACATCAACCGTGTTGTCAAACGCTTCCGCTTTCAGTCAACAAGAGTACGTAGACACACTCTCCCCCTCTCCTTGCTATGCATCTCCTAGATAGATCTTGCGTGAGCATAGGAATTTTTTTGAAATTGCATGCTACGTTTCCCAACAGTGGCATCCGAGCCAGGTCTATGCGTAGATGATGTGCACGAGTAGAACACAAAGAGTTGTGGGCGGTGATCGTCATACTGCTTACCACCATTGTCTTATTTTGATTTGGCGGGATTGTTGGATGAAGCAGCCCGGACCAACCTTACATGACCACGTTCATGAGACCGGTTCCACCGACAGACATGCAACTAGTTTTGCATAAAGGTGGCTGGCGGGTGTCTGTTTCTCCTACTTTAGTTGAATCAAATTTGACTGCGGCCGGTCCTTGTTGAAGGTTAAAACAACAAACTTGATAAATCACCGTTGTGGTTTTGATGCGTCGGTAAGAACGGTTCTTGCTAGAAGCCCGTAGCAGCCACGTAAAACTTGCAACAACAAAGTAGAGGACGTCTAACTTGTTTTTGCAGGGCATATTGTGATGTGATATGGTCAAGACATGATGTGATATACGTTGTTGTATGAGATGATCATGTTTTGTAAAAGTTATCGGCACCTGGCAGGATCCTTATGGTTGTCGTTTTATTGTATGAAATGCAAACGCCATGTAATTGCTATACTTTATCACTATGCGTTAGCGATAGTTGTAGAAGCAATAGTTGGCGAGATCATTACGATCATAGAGGCAATCATAATCAGACAGGCTAGACTTCTAGGGTTTTAGCCATTACGATCTCGTGGTAGATCAACTCTTGTAATACTCATATTCATCAAGATCAATCAAGCAGGACGTAGGGTATTACCTCCATAGAGAGGGCCCGAACCTGGGTAAACATCGTGTCCCCCGTCTCCTGTTACCATCGACCTTAGACGCACAGTTCGGAACCCCCTACCCAAGATCCGCCGGTTTTGACACCGACATTGGTGCTTTCATTGAGAGTTCCGCTGTGTCGTCGCTAGAAGACTCGATGGCTCCATCAATCATCCACAACGATGCTTCCTTGAGGGAGGTCTTTCTCCCAGGCCAGATCTTCGTATTCGGCGGCTTCATACTGCGGGCCAACTCGCTTGGCCATCTAAAGCAGATCGACAGCTATGCCCCTGGCCATCAGGTCAGGTTTGGAAGCTTGAACTACGTTGCTGATATCCGCAGAGACTTGATCTTCGACGGATTCGAGCCCATGGCAGCCGCTCCCTGCCACCGCGATGAACATGACCTAAATCTGTCATCGGACCATACCCGGGAGATAGCGCCTGTAAATGCTCTGGCCCTAGATCCGGAGCAGATTGCGCCATCCGAGGACGGGAAGCTCAACCCCGCCACGGAAGCCGCAAACTCAGCGGCGTTGGAGCCGCACACAGACCGAACTTCGAACGGGATCTGTGTCACCGGAACCTCGGATTCGTCTCCGGCCGCAGGTTCCGAACCGCGTGTGTCCGCGCCCATCGAGCTCGATCGGGCGCCGATCATCGAGTTCAGCTCCGCGGACATCTTCCGGCACTCACCTTTGGGTGATGTGCTAAACTCATTAAAAACCCTCTCCTTAGCGGGGGACTCACAGCCGAATTATATCCGGTTTGAACTGGAGGCTGGTGACGGAGAATTTCGCTTCCCACCCACCGCCCACTTCATTGCCACTGTCGAAGACTTAAGCGACATGCTCGATTACGACTCCGAAGACATCGACGGTATGGATGACGATGCCGGAGAGGAGCAGGCCCAAAACCCGCCGTTTACTGGGCGCTGGACAGCCACCTCCTCGTATGATGTGTACATGGTGGATACTCCCAAAGAGAATAACGGCGATAACAAGAAAGATCCAGTCGAGGATAAACCTCCTGAGACACAGCCAAAGCGCCGACGTCAGCGGCACCGCTCTAAATCACGCTGTGGAAAAGATAGCAATACCAGCACGAGAGAAAACAATACTCCGGACAATGCCGAAGACAAAGAAGATCCCGTCGAGCCGACTTCCGAACAGGACGATAGGGAAGATGGGCAAGTCAGCCCTGACGAACAGGCCATACACGAAGACTCGGAGGACAGCAACTATCTTCCACTCTCCGAAGATGAGATGAGCCTCGGCGACGAAGACTTTATCGTGCCTGAGGAACCCGTCGAGCAGGAGCGCTTTAAGCGCCAGCTAATAGCCACTGTGAGGAGCCTGAAAAAGAAACAGCAGCAGCTTCAAGCTGATCAAGATCTACTCAACGACAGATGGACTGATGTCCTGGCAGCCGAGGAATACGGACTCGAGCGCCCCATTAAAAGTTACCCGAAGCGTAAACTGCTACCCCAATTCGACGACGAGGCACTTGAGCCCATGCCATCAACACGTAATGCGGCTGACCGACCACCACGTGGCCGGGACAAAGCGGCAACCCAAGCCGAACACCTGCCCATACTACCTCGCCGTAAAGGCAAAGACACCACAGCTCGGGAATACACATATGACCTGCAGCAAGACCTGGAGAACAGAGCAGGTCAGTCCAGATCGATCTACGGATCGCGGGGGCATGCCCTAGTGCGCGACGACGGCTATCAAGCCAGACGTAACGAGCATAACCACGTCCGGGCCGAAAACCGCAGACGGACTACATCCGCACTACGTCGCGACTTGGCCCGATATAGAGGCGCCGCACATCCCCTCTGCTTCACTGATGAAGTAATGGAGCACGAATTCCCGGAAGGGTTTAAACCCGTAAATATCGAATCATATGATGGAACAACAGATCCCGCGGTATGGATTGAGGATTTTCTTCTCCATATTCATATGGCCCGCGGCGATGACCTTCACGCCATCAAATACCTCCCACTAAAACTCAAGGGGCCAGCTCGGCACTGGTTAAACAGCCTGCCTGAAAACTCTATTGGCAGCTGGGAGGACTTGGAAGACGCCTTCCGCGACAACTTCCAAGGCACATATGTACGACCTCCGGATGCCGATGACTTAAGTCACATAGTTCAACAGCCTGGAGAGTCGGCCAGGAAATTCTGGACTAGGTTCCTAACTAAAAAGAACCAGATCGTCGACTGCCCGGATGCCGAAGCCCTAGTGGCCTTTAAGCATAGCATCCGCGAGGAATGGCTCACTCGTCACCTCGGCCAAGAAAAGCCGAAGTCCATGGCAGCCCTCACAGCACTCATGACCCGCTGTTGTGCGGGCGAGGATAGTTGGCTAGCCCGTAGCAATAACACTGCAAGTGATGCCGGTACCTCTGAAGCCAAGATTAGCAATGGCAAGCCCCGACGCAATAGGCACAAGCGCCGAAGCAATGGTGGCACTGCCGATGACTTCAGCGGCTCCAGGTCCGGCCAGCGGAAGAAGCCATACAAAAGAAACAATCTGGGCTCATCCAGCTTGGACCGCATACTCGATCGTCCATGTCAGATCCACGGCACCCCTGATAAACCAGCCAATCATACCAACAGAGACTGTTGGGTTTTTAAACAGGCCGGCAAGTTAAATGCCGAAAACAAGGAGAAGGGGTCGCAAAGCAAGGACGACGGCAAGGAGTCTCGTCCGCCGAACACAGGAGGATAGAAGAAGTTCCCTCCCCAGGTTAAAACGGTGAACATGATATACGCCACTCATATCCCCAAAAGGGAGCGCAAACGAGCGCTCAGGGACATATACGCGATGGAGCCAGTCGCCCCAAAGTTCAACCCATGGTCGTCCTGCCCGATCACCTTCGATCGCAGGGACCATCCGACCAGTATCCATCATGGCGGTTCAGCTGCACTGGTCCTCGATCCAATTGTTGATGGATTCCATCTCACGCGCGTCCTCATGGACGGCGGCAGCAGCCTGAACCTGCTCTATCAGGATACAGTGCGCAAAATGGGCATCGATCCCTCAAGGATCAAACCCACAAAAACTACCTTTAAAGGAGTCATACCAGGTGTAGAGGTCTGCTGTACGGGCTCAATCACACTGGAGGTTGTCTTCGGATCCCCGGACAACTTCAGATGCGAAGAGTTGATCTTCGATATCGTCCCCTTCCGCAGCAGCTATCACGCACTGCTCGGACGAACCGCATTTGCTCGATTCAATGCGGTGCCACACTATGCTTATCTCAAGCTCAAGATGCCGGGACCACGCGGTGTCATAACAGTTAATGGAAACACGGAGCGCTCCCTCCGTACCGAGGAGCACACCGCGGCCTTGGCAGCGGAAGTACAGAGCAGCCTTGCCAAGCGGAATCTTAATTCAGCGGCCAAGCTCCCGGACACTATCAAGCGGATCCGGATTACTCCGCAGCATAACAGTCCGGCTCGTCAGGAGTTAGACTAGCAATCCGGCCTCCGTCTCCGTCCCGGCCAAATGGCGGCATACGTACCACGCGTACATAACTACGCACTTAAAATACCATGGGTATAGACAGAGGCATAACTATATTGTGGTCCATAATACGGCTCGACCTCCCCTGGACACACATACTTTCACTTTTTCTTTTTTCATCCTTTTCAGGTTTCTTTTCCACAGGCCCCTCAAGACGGCCTGATCATCGGTCCTTTCGAAGGATAGATACACCAAGACAACAAGAAGCATTGAGGTATACGGGAATCTCTAGGAGGTCTTTTTGACGATCACTCTACCTGTTCTCAGGACCCGTACGCAGCTCTCCCTTGGTCATGGCATGTTAAATAGCCCTGTTGCTTATCGCACTACTTATACATTTTGACGTATCAATAAAATTATAATGGAAACAGTTCGCGGCCCAACTTCTGTGGCACTAGCTTACTACTTCATTTTTTCTTGATAATCTTATCAATTGCACCCGTACACTTTGGTACGGCTTAAATTCGCCAGGGGCTTTATTGCGCCCCATATTACGGCAACAAAGTCCGAACACTTTTTACAGTATAGTTTGGCACCCCGAATTTAGCATTATATGCATTGGCTCCGAATCATGTCTTTGGTCAATAGTTGGGTTCCCCGGCTCCTGTGCTTACTACCTTACGTTCCGCTATATCGGCTAGGGTAGTAAAGGGAGAACTACTGCGATTGTGCCCTGGTTTATCTGGATGAGCACCTCAGTAGAGAAAGCCGAAAACTGACTGTCATGATGCGGCGTGAGCCGGTCAGCTCTTCGGAGGTTACAAATCTTTTGCGATTTTTTCCGCATTATGCGACGAATCGGTCTCTATCCGATCAGGTGTTTACAACACCCTAGTTCGGACTCACGAATACTAGGGGCTGCGCCTAAATTTCTATTATAAAACTCCTATGGCTAAGTGAGGGTGATAAAGCCACATAGTCCGATTGCCTGGTTCGTTGCGCTAAACACCTCCTTCAAGGACAAAACTTTGGATCAAGAGTGTTTAGATTCTATCCCGAACACCCCCGTACTACCTACGTGGGGGCTGAAGCCGACGACTGGCCAACTCTCAGATTTAATAAAACGGCCGCACAGGAGGAAAAATCTTGATATAAACAACTAACATTATATTACATATCAGTTTTGTTTCATTATACAGGACAGGATAACATGAACATATTCATCCAAAGATAATGTCTTTTGCACACTGCTCCTCTACAATGCGGGATCCCTCCAGGACATCATCAAAATATCGCTCGGGCGTGTGGTGCTCCTTGCCCGCGGGCGGTCCCTCGGTCGCGAGCTTGACGGCGTTCATCTTCGCCCACTGTATCTTGACACGGGCGAAGGCCATCCGCGCACCTTCGATGCAGACCGACCGCTTGATGGCATCAAGCCGAGGGCAGGCAGCAACCAGTCGCTTCACGAGTCCGAAGTAGCTGTTGGGTATGGCTTCGGCAGGCCATAGACGGATTATCAAATCCTTCATGGCCAATTCGGCCGCCCTATGCAGTTCGGTCAGCTGTTTCAGCTGATCGCTGAAGGGCACCGGATGCTCTGGCGCAAGGTATTGCAACCAGAACAGCTTCTCCGTTGAGCTCCCCTCTTCGGCTCGAAAGAAATCCGCAGCATCAGCAATGCTGCGCGGCAGATCCGCAAACGCTCCTGGAGAACTCCAAATCCGGGTCAGTAAGAGGTACCTTTTCTTCACAAATTTGCTTTGCATTATAAAGGCCTTACCCGCCGTGATTTTCCTGGCCTCTTGGATTTCCTGGAGGGCGCCCTGGGCTTCAACCCGGGCCTCTTGCGTGCTTTGGTGGGCCTTAGCAAGCTCGGACTCTTGATCCGTAATCTTGCGCTCCAAGGACTCGCATTTCTTTACAGCGTCCTGGAGCTCTTGTTGGACCTCACCGACCCTGGCCTCATGCTTTTCGCGGACGGATTGTTCCTCCGCCGCTCTCTTCTAGGCCTCGGCTAGCGCCTTTTTAAGGACCTCCACCTCGGTCGCCGCTCCTACAAATATCATGGCACTATGGTCAATACAAATCATCTATCCTTTCTGATATACAGAAGGTCATGGCATACCTTGCTTGTCCTCCAGCTGCTTTTTCACACGGCCGAGTTCTTCCTCGGCCCGATCCAGACTCTGCTTCAGTCCGGAGACTTCAGACGCCTGCTTTTTCACATAGACATGTATGGTTAGTCTCCTGCGAAAATTGTTTGATCCTCTGTCCGGCTTTTCTTTTCGACCACCGGACAGTGTCTCAGGGGCTACTGTCTATACTGTGACATTCTTTTTACATAATTGCGTTTCATACCTCAAAACCTGTTAGAAGGCTTGTGCAGGCTTCGGTCAGTCCGCTCTTCGTGGACTGAATCTTCTCAATCACCGTACCCATGAGGGCACGGTGTTCCTCTACAATGGAAGCACTTCGCAGCGCTTCTAGTAGGGTGTCTGGTGCCTCTGGTTGGACAGAGGTCATCGGCGAAATAGGCACACCCCCTTCTTTCGAAGGAGGCTGCTTGCCGGATTCCGGAGCCGTATAGGTCTCCGGGACCGTATTCGGCTGGGGGCCGAATTGGACCTGGCCCCCATTGCCAGGCTCCATGGGGATTTGCTCCCCCATGTGTCCGGCGGCCGAGGTTTCACCCTCTGGCGCCGCGCTGACGGCCTCCTGCGTCTCTCCCTAGCCTGGGATCCTTTGGGACAATGCCTCGGTGTCATCCATGGCCTTGGGAGAGGAGGCCGCCAGAAGGGACCCGCTGTCCATCACCTTCGGGTCCAGCGAATTCCCCGAAGATGAGGATCGCTCGAGGTCGGAACGAACCGGACTGCAAGTACATGATTCAACATGTTAAAACTATGGAGAAAAGAGGCTGGATATATGAATGCGTCAGGGTCTTTGAGTACTCACGATCCGTCCAGGGGCTTATCTCGGGGGCGCCGCTCTGGGCTGCTGTCGACGTCCCACGCGGAGTTATCCGCGAGGGAGACCTTCCCCTTCTTGGACGCCTCTGCCTCCAGATTTATGGAGGCCGCCCTTTTCTTCCTTCCCCCTCAAGGGGAGAGTTGCTTTCCTCCTCCTCCTTGTCGTCCTCTGCGGCGGAGGAGTGAGTCTCGGCGTCTTCGGACGTCGCGTTCGAAGTTCCCTTGCGACGGAGGCCACTTCTGGTCTCCTTGGCCTTTTTCTTGGCCTTCTTCTCCGGCGCCTGGTAGGGCGCCGGGACCAGTATCTTCGTCAGAAGCGGGATGGCTGGTTCCTCGGGCAGCGGAGCCAAACACTTAATCCGCTCTGCCTTCTTCGTCCAGCCCTGAAAAAATAAATAGGGAGGCTTAGGCATTTTCCCTGAATAAGCAAGTAAAGGATACACCTTGAAGCGCGAAAGACTTACCGGACTGGCGGGATGGGCCAGGTCGTGCCCATGGTCCTCGGTCGTCTCTGGCCATTTCTCGTTGGCCTTAAAAAGCACCTTCCAGATGTCTTCGTGCGTAGTTCCGAAGAACTGTTGCAAGGTCTGGTGCTCGGCCGGATCGAACTCCCACAGATGGCAAGTCCGGCTTTGGCATGGAAGGATCCGGTGAACTAGCATCACCTGGATCACATTGACAAGCTTGATGTTCTTGTCCACCATGCTCTGGATACGCGCCTGCAGCGCTGTCAGCTCGTCCGACGACGCCCAATTCAGGCCCTTCTCTAGCCAGGAGGTGAGCCGCATTGGGGCTCCGGACTTGAATTCAGGAGCCGCGGCCCAAGTGGCATCGCAGGGCTCTGTGATATAGAACCACAGTTGCTGCCACCCTTTGACGGTCTCCACAAAGGTACCTTTGGGCCATGTGACGTTGGGAATCTTGCTCACCATGGCGCCTCCGCACTCTGCGTGTTGGCCATCCACCACCTTCGGCTTCACATTGAAAATCTTGAGCCACAGTCCGAAGTGGGGTGGGATGCGGAGGAACGCCTCGCACACGACAATAAATGCCAAGATGTTGAGAAAAGAGTCTGGGGCTAGGTCATGGAAATCTAGCCCGTAGTAGAACATGAGTCCGCGGACGAAAGGGTGGAGAGGAAACCCTAACCCGCGGATGAAGTGGGGGATGAACACCACCCTCTCATGAGGCTTGGGGGTGGGGATGATCTGTCCCTTGGCCGGAAGCCGGTGGGCGATTTCCTTGGCCAAATACCCCACCTCCCGGAGCTTCGTGATGTCCTTCTCCTTGACGGAGGAGGCCATCCACTTGCCTTGCGCTCCGGATCCGGACATGGTCGGAGTGCTTCTTTGAGGCGGAAAAGATGAAAACTTGGGCGCTGGAGCTCGAGAATGGAGAGGCAGAGAAAGAGAAGGCGTGGGTGAAAGGGGTGAATCCTTATCTCTGTATAAAGGCAGTGAATATCAAGCGCCTCCCCACTCGCCTTAAAACTCGCCTATTCCCAAGCGCCGTGCAGACGGCACGGTTGGATTACCCACGCCCGTATTGATGAGAATCCCGTAATAAAGGGACACGATCTTTGCTGTGACAAGACGTGCCACTGGAAACCGCATCTTAAAGCGTGGAGCAGGAGGCTAAAGAACGGTTCGAAATAATGACCGTGCAGGAACGTGGTGTCGCATTACAAAAAGTTGTCAGCGGATTGGACTCGTGAAATATTATACTCTCTGCGGTTGTGTGTGGTACTTGTTTTGCAGAGCCGGACACGTTTTCTGTGCTCAAAGTCTGTTTTGGAGTATTCGGAGGAGGAACCCGCCTTGCAATGCCGAAGACAATTTGCGCGCCGGACACATCGTCATTGAAGCCTGGTTCAGGGGCTACTGAGGGAGTCCTGGATTAAGGGGTCCTCGGGCGTCCAGGCTACGTAATGTGGGCCGGACTGATGGGCCATGAAGATACAAGACAAGACTCTCTCCCGTGTCCGGATGGGACTCTCCTTGGCGTGGACGGCAAGCTTGGTGTTCGGATATGAAGATTCCTTTCTCTATAACCGACTTTGTACAACCCTAGTCCCCTCCGGTGTCTATATAAACCGAAGGGTTTAGTCCGTAGAGGCAATCATAATCAGACAGGCTAGACTTCTAGGGCTTTAGCCATTACGATCTCGTGGTAGATCAACTCTTGTAATACTCATATTCATCAAGATCAATCAAGCAGGACGTAGGGTATTACCTCCATAGAGAGGGCCCGAACCTGGGTAAACATCGTGTCCCCCGTCTCCTGTTACCATCGACCTTAGACGCACAGTTCGGGACCCCCTACTCGAGATCCGCCGGTTTTGACACCGACACATAGGAATTATTTTGAAATTGCATGCTACGTTTCCCAACACATATAACCATCCCTCAACGTGCGATGAAGAATCACTCCAAAGTTCCTATCTAGCAGAGAACATAAGAAGAAATTGTTTGTAGGGTACGAAACCACCTCAAAGCTATTCTTTCCGATCGATCTATCCAAGAGTTCGTACTAAAATAACACCAAGTTATCCTTTCCGATCGATCTATCCAAGAGTTCGTACTAAAATAACACCATATGATACACATCAACCAACTCTAATGTCACCTAGATACTCCAATGTCACCACGAGTATCCGTGAGTTGATTATACGATATGCATCAAACAATTTCAGATTCATAATACTCAATCCAACACAAAGAACCTCAAAGAGTGCCCCAAGATTTCTACCGGAGAAACAAGGACGAAAACGTGCATCAACCCCTATGCATAGATTACCCAAATGTCACCTCGGGAATCCGTGAGTTGAGTGCCAAGACATAGATCAAGTTCTCTCAAATCCATAAAAGTATTCAATCTGAGAAAACAAAATATCAAAGGGAAAACTCAATTCATCCCAACAAGATAGAGAGGGGAAAACACCATATGATCCAACTATATTAACAAAGCCCACGATACATCAAGATCGTGCCATCTCAAGAACACGAGAGAGAGAGAGAGAGAGATTAAACACATAGCTACTGGTACAAACCCTCAGCCCCGAGGGTGGACTACTCCCTCCTCATCATGGTGGTCATAGGGATGATGAAGATGGACTCCGGTGATGATCTCCCCCTCCGGCAGGGTGCCGGAATGGGGTCTAGATTGATTTTTCGTGGCTACAGAGGCTTGCGGCGGTGGAACTTCTGTTTCATTGACTCCCCCAGGGTTTCTGGAATATTTGGCAATTTATAGGGTGAAGAGGCGGTGCGGAAGGTCGCTGAGGGGGGCACAACCCCCCTGGGCGCGCCTGGGCCCCCAGGCGGGCCCTGGTGGGTTGTGCCCACCTCGGGCCTCCCCTCTGGTACATCTTTGGCCCACTTGGTGTCTTCTGCTCCATAAAAATTCTCCAAAAAGTTTCGCTGCGTTTGGACTCCATTTGATACTGATATTCTGCAAAGTAAGGGAAAAAACAGCAACTGGCACTGGGCACTATGTCAGTAGGTTAGTCCCAAAAAATGATATAAAGTCGCTATAAAATGATTGTAAAACATCCAAGAATGATAATATAACAGCATGGGACAAGCAAAAATTATAGATACGTTGGAGACGTATCAGACGGATAGGTATCCGCTCGAGTGTTGAAGAGTCATTGTCTTCACCGAGCAAGATCTTCAGCAACCAAGAGTCATTGTGGTTCGCGAAGAGGTCTATCGAAGGTTTGGAGATTGCCAACAAGTATCTACCACGAGTGAAATCAACTGGAGTCTGATCAGCTCCGAGTTGAAGGAGAATAGGGCGAAGAGAGTTTATCTTCTGTGTTAAATCACAACCCCCCCAACCAGACGTAGTCCTTTGGCAGAAGGGCGAACTGGTCTATCAAATCCTTCTTTCGCCATCGAGCACCACTGGTTCAATTTACCTTACTGCATTACCTTCAGCAGTTTACTTTCGTGCTCTCTGATGATGGTCTATCTGATCAATCACCGACTATTGCATATTATTGGTTTCTGTCATATCTGTCGTTCCCATTTGTTAAAGTTTGTTGCTCTCCATTTTGCATTCTCATCATTCAGTTTAGTCGTCCCAGTCGTATTAGTTTCCCTTCGCACTCATCTTATTAAGACTGGCGTGATTTCCCTGTGTCGCTTTCTTTCACCTCGTCACCTTTTCTTATATGCTTTTACTTCATAGTTTTCACCCTGTTTTCTCTCATGCTACTGCACCTGTTCGCATATTGCATTACCATCATTATTGTCAAACCTGTGATATCCTATGCTCGAACTATTATTGCTTCCTACTTCGATAGATACGTTCCTCAATAACGTACTTGATTAAGTTCAGTTATATCGAACCTTATTTCCGCTGTTGTGCTTGGGATCAGCTCAAAACATTCGCAAGAATTTTTTAATCTCCCATTCACCCCCTCTGGTCGATATACTCTTGGTCCTAACATCAACATTTGCAAAGCAACCTGCCCACTTTTGACATTCAGCCCTGATGGTGCCCCAACGTTGGCGAAGGGAGTCACTTGAGCGATAGTGGCCGCTAGTGTTGCACGCATCGAAGAATTCCTTGATGTGTTGCCAATATGTGACGGTGGATTGGTCGGTCCCAATGGTTGCATCTTGAGAGACTTTCTTTCAAGCGGTGCAAATCAACATATCTTCTTTGTTGGTATAATTTGCAGTTCTTCCCTTCAAAACGAAGCCCTTATCATCCATGTCAAGATTTTCATCACCATATTGTGGAGTTTCATATTCTTGTGATGCATACTCATCATGTGAGTAATCATCATTTGTCACATTTATGGCGCGCATGAAAGCTTCATCATCGAGACTACAAATGCACGTACACACAATCAACTACGCATTCTATTGGAATCAACAATTGGAATAACAAAGAAATGCATAAGATTTTTTTTACCTTTGCGACATATCATCAAACACGTTGGATGCGGTTGGCGTCGGCGTGGACACATATTCCTCCATGGCCGCCACCGGCGGCGGAGGAGGTGGATGAGGAGCACCATGGCCGGATGAGGACGCCATGGTCGCCGGTAGTTGCAAATCGACTGCCGAAACCGCGTCCGGCTTGGACATTTTCGCCGGCCGACCTTGGTTCCCTATCGGGTTGCGGCACCGCACCGTCGGCCGCTTGACGCCTCCACCGCGAGGCCTGGTGGCCCCCTTCTTCTTTGCGGCCCCGAAGCAATGGCGACTGACCGGGGTGGACGAATTGGCGCGGAGGCGGCTGTCACGGAGGCGGCATGAAGGCGGAGGCGACCGAGTTGGAGATAGGTGCCGCGGAGGCGACGAACGCGACGAGGTGGGTCAGGGCACCGGCGGCGGAGTCAGAGAAGATGGCGGGGTCATCGGCGTCGGCCATGGCGGCGGCGGGAGGCGGGCGGGCGGGATTCGCACGGCGGCTGGTCGCACGGAAGGGGAAAGAAGTGGCTGTTGGGCGGTTGGCGGGCGGACGCGATTTTACATCTCCTGGAGTTGGAGATGTAAATTTGCACCGCAAAGTGGTATAGTTTACATCTCCGGGAGGTGAAGATGTATTTTTTTTGCATTTACATCATCTATTGGAGCACTGTTTTTTACCTCTGAAAATGCAAAAGGTAGTTATTTTTACATCTACATCTTCTATTGAAGATGCTCTCATATACTCCCCCTCTTACCATGATCTTTTAACTAGTAAATACTCACTCCATTTCATATTAATTATTTTTACTCAAATCAGTGGCACTAATATGAAACAGAGGGCAGAAGATATAAATTATCATAAATGATAAATGTCACACGTATGGCACGAAGTAACACCCTGACATTTTTACAACTGAAATTGCCATTCGAAAAAACACAAAAAAATGTAACTTGTCATCCAAACAGAAAGTTCGCATGCTTCTCACAACTAAAATTGTCATCCTCGGGTAACTAAACTTGCCATCAAAAAATATCAGGGCGCAATTACTTCGTGTCACACATGTGGCACTTATCAGGGTCCCAAAATACGTATATAATATAATTTTTATGACATATATTAATATTTTGCTAATCGAATGTGTGGCAAACTTTGATAAAAGAATATGATGGGATTAATAAACACGGACGGAGGTAGTACTATACTTAAAAATATATAAAAAGAACGTACTTTCTTCATCCGTCCTCCATCGCTCCCGGCTCTCGTTTCATTAAAAAAAAATTCATTCTTGAATCATTTTTCTTCTATGTCCGTCTCACCTCTTCCTAGTCCTCACGCTAGCGACCCGCCGTCGTTATCGTTGCGCCTCCCTCTCCCTCCCTCATCGATGGGCCGGGGAATGTCATTATCATGTCGATCTAGGATCTACCACAGGCCACTCTCGGGCGCCACCACACCCACCACATCTCGCGCTCCTGGTGATGCCGCTAAAGATGCCTATTGAGAGTCGAAGATGGATGTCGCAGTGGTGCCGACGGTAGCAAAGTAGGAGGTGGAGGAATGTGCACTCCTAGCCCGAGAGGAACAGGCTCATCAATCAACACATGCATTAGAAGTACTTCGATCTTGGAGGTGCCGGCGACGGCGCCTGTAGCGCGTTGGATCATCTGATGAATCAAAGAGCATCGCCCTCCCCCACCACCACAAGGAGAGGAACGATCAACACCAGCCAAGCTCGAGGATCTCCTTGGTGCCGCTAAGGTTTCACTGACTCCATATTCTAATTCAGATTTTTTTCCTGCAATGACAGGCTGCTAGATTGAATTCACACTTAAATTGGATAGTGAGGCTTGGCCCATACAGAAGTTGTTGTATTGCATGGTTGTTCTATTTTTGTTTTTGTGTGTGATTACTTTTTTCGTCACTGTTGGCTGCACCGAATTGTTTTTTATCATAGCAATTATATGAGAACATATGTCAGTGCAACAGGACACACGGTATCCCGAGCACGCGGGCATGGGCCGCCCAAAGTGTCTGCTGAGTATCTCGAAACATTAACCCGGATAAAAGTACTCTTACTGACTACAACATCTAGAAGGAGTCTTTCTACCTGCTCAAGTGATATGCAAATCTTTGTCAAGACCAACGGCTGACAAGGCCTAACCACGACGTCAATCTGAACACGGACGAAGCCTCACCGTGTTAATGAGAAAGCATGGCCACGAGCACACCTATGAGAAGGTGTTCTCAACGAGGTCGACCTTGCATTTAATGAAGGGTGTGGCTACGGGTCATAGCCTGCGGATGAGTGATTTTTTATGCATACTTTTTAGAGAAGTGTTAGAATCCCTCATATCATATCCATCTAGAGCACAACTCCGACTCAAACATGCCGGGAAGAACCTATTAGGATTTAATTAATTCTATTGTTAATCCATGCCTAAGGGGACCGATGATGAGAGCACGACCTTAGACGTGCCGATGATTTAGCCCGATCTTTTACGATACAATAACCTTTAATATCCACTGATAAAAAATACTCTCAATTACGCGAGAAGAACGTGTAAGCTGAAGCTGGGGTAACGACGACCAACGGACAATCCCTCGTCACACGAGGAACCTCTCATCGAAGTAGACTTAACCAACGTGCAAACCATTGAACACGACGGACCTCGAGCCAAGCGAGATTTTCATGCAGAAATTTCACACAAAATAAATAACAACGACACCCAAAAAGAGCCGCTTCAAAGTCGATACAAGAAGTTGTCTAAACTCTAAACAAATAGTTTCCTCTTTTACATGGCCGGCCTGGCCTTTTACGGAAAAGCTCTTTCATGAGCGAGCGTAGCAACGAGCGATCCTAATTCCCCCCACCCCCCCTGATTTTAAGGTGGGCAAGCTGGAGATCTCTAAATCTCTCTCCCCCTATTTAGCGTGGGGCAGGTGAGATATTCCCTCTAATCCTCTCCCTACGGTTTAATCTCTCCTCTTATCTCTCTCTCTCCTTCCCGTTTACAAGGAAAGTGCAGCTGCATGCGGCTGGATATTGTTTCCTAATCGAGCCTACAAACCTGGTCGGAAATCGCTCGCTGCGACGCGCGCGCATTAGCATCGCATGGCCTTTTATTATGCATGCATGCACAAAGAATCCTAACCGAACGGGGCTCCTTCTTGGGACAATGCTACATCAACGTAATCTCTCTTACGTTGTTAACGTAATGGGCCAGATGGCAATTTGTGATTGGAGTCAGGCGGAATGTGGGGCCCACCCTAGTTAAAATCAGGGGATAGAATTATTGTGGGAAGGTTATGTAAGAATTTACGTTAGCCTTCGTAAGTATACCATTAGGGCATTTACAATAGTTGATAAGATAGTCTTATCTTAAGCTCTCTATGTAGTTTAGAGATTACAAAAAACCACGTCTACAATGAATTTTCTCTTAGTCTTATCTTTAATGACTAACTATTTCTAAAAACGGAATTACTCCTTCGCGAGCGGTCGCTGCGACGCTCGATTCCCATGCGAAAGCATTGGAACTGTGGACTTTCTTTCTTAATAAATCTTGCTTCCTAATCTAATCGTGGGGCCCAGGGCCTTTCCTCCAATAAATCTCTCTTCTCTCTAATCTCTCTCTCCTCCTGAGATCTCCTCTAATCTCTCTCCCCCCTGATTTTAAAGGGGTGGGTGGCTACATGCATCCTGCTTTTATTTCGTGGGACTCTTACTTCCGTTCACGATTTGCATGCAAACTAAATAAAGGACAGAAAAAAAATGGAAACAACACATGGAGCCGCTTCAATCGGGAGCATAAGGCTGGTTGGAAAGCGAGGGCCACAACGCGCGAGCGCAAATTAGCAACATCATTGTGCTAACAGACTGTCTCTTAAATAAGAGAAGACAATTTTTTTTTATGATTTCTCTTTCCTTCATCTCAGCATTTATCTTACTTGGCACTTTTAAATAACATCATTGCACATGCCCTTATCGCTCTTTCTTGTTACTCTATCAAAAGTAACCTACACCCTAAAAACATGCACCACGTAAGGAAAAAGATAATTAAATACTTATTAGCTTAAACAGATTTTAACCGTGTAAATAGAGGTCTCGGAGGCGGCGTGCGAAAGTTGGGATCAACCGTGATTGGTGCATCCTCCTCTTTTATCTCACGTCCATACTTCCTTCTATAGCGAAACTGATTCTGTTTCCTACTATTATATAGATATAGAAAGGCAATCTGATTTGTTTTGCTCCAACATGCATATCCGTTAGTCCTTTTATTTACGAAATCAATAACTCCTGAACGTCCCATGTTTTAGGATTTTCGTCGGAACGCGTCCAAAACCATTAGATTAAAGGGATAATTGATATTATGCCCCTAGTTAGGTCACACTCGACAGGTTTATCCCTACTTTTCGAAAATACTCGTTTATGTCCAAACCACTTTGCTTCTCTTATATTTTTGCCCTTCCATCTCAATTCCTGGTCAAAGGTGTTTGACCGTTAGTTACGAACCATTTTGCCCCTCCTTCCAACTTCAGTAAAAAATCAAAGAAAAAACAATGTGACGCTTACATGTGGGACTCAACTAAATACATAAGAAAAACAAATAGAAAAACACACACACACTCTTTCTCTCTCCATAAACACCTCACTTTCCCCATCCCGGCGTCGTCGCACCCGCGCCATCGGCGTTGCATGACCTGCCTCCAGCGCCTCCACTACCACCTCCCTCTCCCATCCCAGGCGCTGCCCCGCTCTACCGACCGACGCGCTGATGGACTGCATGGCGGGGGTTGCCGACCTCTTGCGAGCGGGCGCCTTTGATGAGCACGCGTCGGACCTCAAGGCCACGGTGTTCGTCCACGATGGGTGTGGCAGAGGCGGTGCCACCGCGAGGCGTGTGGGAGGTCCTGATCCGACGCGTCGCTGGAGGTAGGTGGCGGCGAGGTTTGGCCGGAGTGCCCGAGATTCGACGCAGATGGCTGGAACCACCAAGACAAGGTGGATCCAGGGACGGGCGGCGTGGATCCTTGGACAAGGGGCGGCGGCACGATGCAGGGGAGGCCAGGATCGACACGAGGCATGGGGGCGCTACGGAGACGACGGATCCGGCAACGGGAGGCTCGGGCTGAATCAGATCCAGACAGGATGGAGGTTCGGGAGGCACTGGCGACCGGCGGCGGGGCAGATGGGCAGTAGCTACTCGTCCCAGGGCTCGAGGTTGAGGAGGCATTGGCGTGGGTGACCGGTAGCAGGGTGTGCATGGAAGCCAAGCTGGAGCTGGGGGAGGAAGAAGATAGGAAGGTGGATGGGGGCGTGGGTCCCACAGGGAAGAAAGAGGGAAGGAATTTTTTTTCTTTTGTATTTAATTGGGTCCCACATGTAAGCGGAACATTACTTTTTTCTTTGATTTTTAACAGAAGTTGTAAGGAGGGGCAAAATGGTCCAGAAAAATGTCTCTCTAACAGTAAAACGCCTTTGACATGATGGAATTGAGACGGAAGGGAAAAATATAAGAGAAGCAAAGTGGTTTGGGCAGGAACGAGTATTTTCAGAAAATAGGGGTAAACCTGTCGAGTGTGATCTGATCAAAATGGACGAATCCTGTAGCGCATCTACAACCACGTCATCCACACTTGGGCGTTCGGGCTCTGGGGCGAACGTCGCGAACGAGCTCAAGTGCCCAACTCCCCAGCCATAAGCATCCTATCCATTTCCCCCACCCACACCAATACACCACCACATCTGACTCGTGGTGAGGTCCTGGCTGGCGACGAGCGCGAGGGGACGGTGATGGGACGACGAGGAGAGGTCTTGGCCAGCGACGGACTCGCCCGACCACTCCTCTGGCGATGCAGCAAAGGACGAGGGGGAGGTGGCGGGGGTGGAGCCTGTCGAGGGCACATTAAGGTGAGGTTCTGCCCGGCGACGGACTCGCCGAGCCACTCCTCCGGTGACGGAGCGGAGGTCAGGGGGCAGCTGGAGGTTGTCAGTGTCTACATCGTTGTCGTCCGCCACGTCGGCGGCCTCGACGCTTGGGGCCGGGGTGGCCTCAGCTGCGCCGCCGTGCGCGCAAGGAGGTCCAGACCGACCGGCCATCGGCACGCTCCATGATGCAGCCGTCGGCAAGCTGGAATGTCTGACCGACCTGGGCGCCTCCTTCAACGGTGCTAGGATCCCCTGCAGCCCGGCGGCGCTGGAGCTCCACTCCGGCGGCGCTAGAGCTGAGGTCGACGGTGGCCAAGCTCCAGCTCCAGATTGAGCCTTGGCAGGGTAGATGGCTCTCTAAGGCAGCCCGGACGATCCTCATCAACTCCTCTATGTCCAGCTTGCTCCTATTCCTCATGAGCTTCTACAGCCTTCATGAGACCCTGCACCATGAGATCGCTAAGGTGCAGGCTAGATTCTTCTGGGCGGGCGATAAACAATCGACAAAAATACCACATGGTTAGTTGGCCCGACATCTGCAAGCCCCGTGACCAGGGAGGGCTTGGAATTATGTGCTCCAAACGCATGAACATCTCGCCTCTGACCCGGTGGCTCTGGCGCATCGCAAAACGGCAGGGTGGTCTCTGGCTCGACATCATCCGGAACAAGTACTTGCGTGGGCAGCCCCTGGCCTTCTGCGAACGTGCCGACGGCTCCCAATTCTAGAAATCTGTGGTGCAGCTTCTCCCCGTCCTCCGCATCGGGACTTCCATCTTGGTGGGCTCTGGGTTGCATACTCTGTTCTGGTTTGACCGTTGGGCTGGGGACATCCCCTTCGCCACTCGCTTCCCGGACCTATTCTCATCCGCGGTTGATCCCCGGATCTCCGTCGAGGCCGCCCTTACTGACTTAGGGCGCCTCGCCTTCCGGCGGCCAGTCGGGCCGCCGGACCTCACAGCGTCGCATGAGCTGCTCGACTGCATTGCTCTCCACGAGTCAGACGTTGACCTTGCTTCTGACCTCATGTCTTGGCGCCTGGAGCCCTCGGGCGTCTTCTCCACTAAGTCCCTTTACCAGGCAATTGCGCCGTCCACCGCCCCTCTGGCCCTCACCGCAGTATGGTCCATTCGCTTACCTCTGAAGATTAGGATCTTCATGTGGCAATGGATTCATGGTCGGATCCCCTCTGGTATGGAGGTCCGAAATCGGAATGGCCTGGGCAACGGTCTCTGCCCCCTGTGTGGCATGATTGAGGACTCGAATCACATCTTCTTCACTTGCGTTTTGCCCAATTCCTTTGGTGCTGCTTTCGGGACGCGGTTGGGGGTAATTGGTGCCATTCCAATTTCCCCAACTTATTCTCCGAGCTTCAGGCCTCCCCTCAGCGCGCTCGTCACATTAGGTGGTTGGAGATTGGTGTCCTTGCTTGGACCCTTTGGACAGTTTGTAACAGACTTGTGATCCAGCGCATCCCGCTTCGACGTGCTACTGACGCTCTGTTCAAATTCTGTGGTTACCTGCAGCTCTGGCGGTCGCTTAGCCGCCCCTTGGACCGCGACGCCATCACCACCTTCATCGCCGACCTTCGCTCGATGGCCCTTCGCTTGTCGCCACCGCTCCCTCCGCCACCTCCTGTGACGCCCCCGGCCCAATCGTGCACTAATCATACACGCAAATGCACACGATCAAGCCTAAGGACTCACGGGAAGATATCACAACACAACTCTAAAACATAAATAAAGTCATACAAGCTTTATATTACAAGCCAAGGGCCTCGAGGGCTCGAATACATAAGCTTGCGAACAAGCGTCAGCGGAAGCATCAGATATCTGAGTACAGATATGAAACAGAAACAGAAAGGCCTTTAGAAAGGCGGGGCAAAATAAAACACTACGATCAAAAGGCGTAGGCCTCCTGCCTGGGACCCTCCGAACCTACTCCTGGTCGTCAGTCAGCTCATAGAAGTAATCATCCTCGGGGTAGTAGTAGCGATCGTCGGCGGGGACAGCTGTCTCAGGGGCTCCGTCATCTTGGTCACGTCAAACTGATATGGGGAGAAAAGGAAAACAAAGCAACCGTGAGTACTCAGAAGTACTCAGCAAGCAAGGATCTACACTACATATGCAACATTTTCAAGGGGAGGCTGTATATGTGGACTGAGCTGCAGAAATGCCAGAATAGAGAGAAGACCTAGTCCTATCGAAGACTAGCATCTTCAGCGGTCTTGCAGCAATAGAAGAGAGCAGAACAGATCAATATAAAGTAGCAGTATCATTAAGTCTCATCCTCACCCAGAGATCCTTTCTAGACTCCCTGTGAGAAAGCAATCCCAGAGCCATACAGTCATCAACCTCGTCCTGAGATCCCTTCTCGACTCCCTGCGAGAAGCAATCCCAGAGCCATAGTATCCAAGTATCCAGTTCTAAATTGTATCAATCAGGATACAACTCCGAGTGTCCTTTACCGTAGGACAGGCTATCGATAGAAGTTTTCTTCCCTGCAGGGGTGCACCAACTTACCCAACACGCTCGATTAACTCCGGCCGGACACACTTTCCTGGGTCATGCCCGGCCTCGGCCAAACGACACATCGCAACCCTACCTACAGCTCAGGAGAGAGGTCCCCGCCGGTCTACATCCTAAGCGCTCAGGGGTCTTGGGCCATCGCCCTGTGCACTCCGGGTCGTTGCGAGCAGGGTGAAGCCAGGCACCCGGAGGGCGCCGGTCCGTCCCGGCCGCAAGGCTGAACTAGACATCTGACAGAGCTTTCGGCTGATGCTACGATGCAGAACGCCCATACTATGCCCACGTGATGGTTAGTGCTATCAGACCAGAGGCCTGCTCGGATCAAATATCCAAATCGCTAGTTCCTTTGGCTTGCGGTAACGAGCAGAGACTCACGAAAGATGTGACCCCGTCGCCCCGTCTCGAGGACTTGCTGCAAGGGTTAAGAATGCCCGGCCGCGCCTCGTATTCTCACTCGGGCACCATACAGGCACCCGTTTTCACAACACTCGCCTCTCAGGCGCACGCGGGTACCCCTCAGGGTCGACCCGCCTATCCAAGTAACAGTGTAAAGTCCAAGTATCCGTGTGTCCATAACATTAGGGGAATCCGAGGTATCACCCTTGTTGGATTCCTACTCGATGTCTCCGTCAAGGTGAACTCGGAGGAATCACCCTCGATGGGTTCACACTTGATGTGTTGCACGACAGCATCGTTATCGGAAGCGGTGAAGGAGGAATCACCCTTGATGACCACGACCGAATAGCTACTCTACAGAGTTAACATCAGAAGTGCTACATGAGGTTTCACCCTCGGCACTCGATAGTAATGCTGCAGTGTCGTTACAACTAAGGGGGGGGGGGGATGTGCGGTGTCGGGGCCTGGTCTTCAATCCCGTTGATCGGGTCTTCGGAAAATCCAGCGGGGCAGTCGGGATAAGTGGGGTCACTGATAGGTCTCTACCCAGCCTATACTAAGCAGTTTAGGATATGCAGGTAATTATCAACAGCAGGTTACAATAAGCAGGCTATGCATCAGAATAGGTAAAGCAGCAGCAGCAGCAATTCTAATGCAAGCCTGAGAAATAGAATGGGCGATATCGGTATGCTCAAGGGGGGGCTTGCCTGGTTGCTCGGCGGCAAGGGCAAGGTCGTCAATGGTGTCTTCGGGCTCCGGAGCTGCGTCGGCCTCGGGGACGACGTCGGTGTCGGGGGCTACCGAGAGAGAAGAGGGGGAGGAAACAGTATAAATACACAGCGATCAAGTGCAGCACAAAGCATAACATGGCAATACGCGGTGACGGAGGTGATCTAACGCAGTGCCGGGTGATACTGGCAAAGGTGGAATTCATCCGGGAATGTTTTCCCGGTTCCGGACATTTGTCAGACAGATGACCGGAGAGGAACGGTTGCATGTTCGGATAGTTAGGGACGTGTGACGGACGAACGGACCGCGTATTCGGATTCGTCTCGTCGTTCTGAGCAACTTTCATGTACAAAGTTTTTCGATCTGAGTTACGGATTATTTTATATGATTTTCTAAAGATTTTATTGATTTTTTGGAATTATTTTATTTATTTAAATTCAACATTATCCGAAACAGTGTTTGCTGATGTCAGCATGACGTCAGGACCAGTGGGTCCCACCTGTCATAGTCTGTTTAGTTAATTAGGGATTAACTAATTAATTAATTATTAATTAAACTAATTAATTAAATTAGATTAACCTAAACAGGGTTAATTAACCTAATTAATTAATTAATTTTAATTATTAATCTTAATTATTTTTATTTTTCTTTTCTAAAACGTTTTTAGGGCGGGGCCCGTTTGTCATTGGGCCAGGGGGTTTGGCCCACCGGCCAGTGGCTCAGGGGCGCGGGGCCCCACCTGGCAACGGCCCAGGGACCACAGGCGGGCGTCGGGCGCGGTGCGACGCGCGGGGCGTGGGCGCGCGCGTGCGCGGCGATGGCAGGGACGCGGCGACGGGCGATGGGCGCGGGCTCGGTTGCGTGTTGTTGCGTTTCGGTTCTCGTGTCTCTTTTGGGTTGTTTTTTGCGTGTGGGGGGGCGAGGAGCTGTGGCGAGGCACACGGACGAACGGTCGCAGCGCGAGCGAGCCGCACGGCGGCGCCGGACGGTGGGTGGCAGCGGCAGGGGGGGGCTGTTTCGCAGCACGAGGCGAGCGAGGCGACGCGCTGAGAGGGGAGAGGCCGGGGCCGGGCCTCACCGTACGGTGTAGGGCACGGGCAGGTGGCCGGGGAGGGCGACGGGGACGACTGCGTGGTCCGGCGAGGGGGAACGCGGCGACGGGGCGGCGACGGTGGTTGGCAACGGCGTCGGGGGCGAGGCGGCGTGGCGACGGGGCGGCGGCGCGGGGCGACGTCGAGGGCGCGGGGCCGAGCGAGCGCGCGGGCTCGGGGTGCAGCGAGCACGGGGTTGGCCCGATCCAGAATGGATCGGGTGGGGGGGGGAGCGAGGGGGGGTGTCGGTTGGTGGGGGGGGGGATTAGGGTTTGCTGGCCTCCAGGGGGAGGCCATATAGGGAGGGAGTGGGCCGGCCGGCTGGGCCGGGGGGGGGGTCTTTTTCTCTTTTTCTTTTTCTGTTTTGCTTCCTTTTATCTTTATGTTTTTCTTTTTATTTAATCACATCTCCTGTTTAGTAAATAGTTAGGCCACATATTGAATTTTGTAAAACATAGGAATTGCTCCAACAAATACTAGGCATTACCTACCACTACCAAAAATTGGTTTGGAGTCAACTCGAGTTCACACAATTTTTTATAATAATTAATATGCATTAATCCTTACTGTTTTGATAATGTTAGAGCCACCTAGTTAAATTATTAATTGTTGGTTTCAATTTTAGAACAGTCTCTGCAATATTTGCCATTTAATGAACAATTTAGTTTTTATGTTGGATAACTTTTATATTTCACGTTCATTTAAATTTGAATTTGACTTAGGAGTTGAAATGCAATATGATGCTAATGATGATCATGCACTATTAAGCTTGCTGACATGTCATTATCAAAAGTGATTACTGTAGCTAATGACAGGGGGTGTTACACCTCCGGAGCCGGATTAGTCGCCTTTAGGCGCAGATGATTTGCTGTCTCTTTGCTTTTTTTTTTCTTGGGATTGTTGAGCTGTGCCCTCAGCAGAACCTTTTGGACCTCCGTTGTGTTTTGTGTCTGGGTGTGTGTGGTGTGAACCTTGTTGTACTCTGTGGCTTTGGCGGGTTGCTTTATATATAAAGCGGGACGAAAGCTTTTTTCGGTAAATTTACAGTATAAACATCACCGCTAGTTCATCTTTCACGTGGCAATTTTCAGTATAAACACTGTTAAAGATATATTTGGGTTACTTGTATTTGGTAGTCTAGGAGCTGCCCATCTCAGTCGCGCCAGGCGACTAGTGTCCCAACACCCGACCTCATCAGCACACTAGGTTCGTCCTTGTGCCCCTGAGAGCGATGCGGACACGAGAGTAAAGTGTTGGAATTTAATTAACAAGGAGTTAATTAAGGGGTTAATCTCCACTTCTATAACTGACTTGCGGTTAGCCTCCCGCTAACCGTCATGTCGTTTCCCTCTCTGTTTCAACAGACGCATCCCCTAGATGCGGAGCCGGATCCTCTGACATTGGGTGGGATGTCAGGGAGAGCTACAGTACCCTGACATCCTTTCATCAGTTTTGCCTAAGCTGCGCTGTAACACAGGGATACATAAACAATAATTATGTACAACGATCTGTAAACAGCAGTTGATCTACAGTGATTCGTAAATGGTAGTACCGCCCCGGACTTGCCTTCTTCATTTTATACAAGAGGTCACTGTAACTCCGTGACATCTCTTAAGAGCATCCCAACAGCCGCCCAACGCACGGCGCGCTAAAAAAATGTTTGCAGCGTGCTGATTGCTTGTTTTTGCGCGGTGCGGAGCGTTGACTCCAGCGGCCGCTGTAAATTTTAGCGCGCAGAGTAGCTCCAGCAGGCGCTACAAAAATACTGCGCGCGCGCTCTCGCACAAACAACATATGCACTCGAAACACAACCAAAAAGATCAAACACAAACAAAATAAATCAACAATAAATAGTTCAATTTCGTTATTACAACTCAAACAAATAGTTTATCTTTCAATACAATAAATAGTTCAACAATACAACATCAAACGCACAAATCATGATGCTCTTTGTCGGCAATTTCATGCCTACCACTCCTCGATGAGATCCTTCTGAAGATCATCATGCGTTTCGGCACATCGAATGGCATGATAGGAGGCAACAAAATGGGCCACCCTGTCAGCCCTCCGCCGCACTCGCACGGGATGTCCCAAGAGCTCATAGTGAGAGTAGTCTATATCTTGGCCACGCTCATTCTCGATGATCATGTTGTGCATGATCACATAAGCGTGCATGATGTACCAAAGCATCTTTTGATCCCAAAATCTAGCCGGTCCTCTCACAATAGCAAATTGGGCTTGCAAAATCCCAAAAGCTCTCTCCACATCTTTTCTAGCCGCCGCCTGAGCATTGTGGAAATCAAGATTTTTCTTACCTTCCGGTTTTTTCAACGGCTTCACAAATGTTTGCCACTTTGGGTAGATGCCATCCGCAAGATAGTAGCCATAGTTGTATGTACGGCCATTTGCTACAAACTGCACCGGTGACAGTTCACCATTTGCAATCTTATTCATGAGTGGTGACCGATTAACAACGTTGATGTCATTCAAAGATCCAGGCATTCCAAAAAAGCATGCCAAATCCAAGTCTCTTGATCGGTCACCGCTTCAAGGATTATAGTGGAACCCTTTTTTTTGCCATGGAATTGGCCATGCCATGCCTTAGGATAATTCTTCCAACTCCAATGCATGCAATCTATTGAGCCAAGCATACCTGGGAAGCCGCGAGCTTTGTTCATCTCCAATAGTCTTGCGGCGTCTTCGGCATTGGGAGATCTCAAATACTCCTGACCAAACACTTGCACAATTTCGACTGCGAAGCGCTTGACACACATGATGGCTTGACTCTCACCCATGGCCAAGTGATCATCAACTAGATCAACGGGGATACCGTATGCCAACATACGCAAAATGGCTGTCACCTTCTGAAAGGTGCTATGCCCGAGCTCTCCGACGGCATTCCTCCTTTGCTGAAAAAACCGGTCATGGCTCGCTAGTTTCTCTGCAATGCGCCTGAACAACTCGGTGCTCATCCTAAACCGGCGCCGGAAGTACGACTCGGGGTACACGGGAGGATCCGCAAAATAATGCCTGATCAATTTGTTGTGGGCATCGATCCTATCCCTCCAAATTTTCTGCCGACCCATAACCGAACCACCGTGCTTCGGTTTTTTATTGATGTGCATAGCTAAGATACTCCTCCTCTTCAATATCAAATTCTTCTTCGGAAGAATCATATGACGAACTCATCTACAATGTTCAATTTAAACTCAATTTAAACTAGACTATAAAAACTACAAACAACATGCACCAAATTCATGTAAAAAAATGTGAAGTTGAAGCAATACATACTTTGCAAGCGTTTTGTCGAACACCTTGCGGGCGCCGAGCGGTAGTGGGCGGCCAGGCGCTGTTCATCGGAGGAATGCCGCGCGCGAGGGGTGGCGGTGACTAGAGGGAGACGAAGGAAGCAGCGGCGGCGTGGGGATAGGCCGGGGAAGCGCCGGAACGGTCGCCGGAAGAAATGGGGTGGCGTGGGCGGCGACGGCGCCAGCGGCTGGATGGGGGTAGGTGGAAGTTGTGAGCGGGCGCTCGAGTGTCCAGCGCGCGGGAGCGGGCGCAGCAAATAAACGACGCACGATGGCGTTTCGGCCCGCGCGCTGAACTAGTTATGCCGCGCGCGTGGTTTTTGCGTCTCCGCTGGAGCGCCCGAAGCGGTAGCGCGCGCAAAAAACACTAATTTTTCAGCGCGGCGCTTATATAGCACGTCTGTTGGAGATGCTCTTATGCAAGTCAGAGGATCCGGTTCCCCTGGATGCATCCCTTCGGAGGCTATATATATATAATCTTCATCAATAATAGAGGAGACCAGATTCATTACTATTTATCTCTTGTTTCTCTTGCTATATTTCAACACGTTATCAACACGCTCCCGGCGGAGCGATTTCATCTGTCCGACGGTTTCGGCTATAGCATCGCTCGCTCGCGAGTTCGACGGCTACAGCCCTTGACTCGGCGTGGTGGTGCTGGCTACCGCGGCAGCCCTAAGGACCGGCGTTCCTGCAGCGCGCTGTGCCCACGAATTCCTGCAGGCGAAACAGGGCCACAAAAACAGAAAATGAATGAAGAACAGGGGAGATGGCATCCATCGATCAAAAGGCCACAAAAACAGAAAATGAATGAAGAACAGGGGAGATGGCATCCATCGATCAAAAGGTTGGAGGTTTAAACCAATAATTCAATGTCTCCCATTACGGCAAGAGTGCAAATCGAGATCCACCAACGAAAGGATCGGGGAGAAAACGCAAAAGGTACATGCGTTGATTTCTTCCTCGGGAGTCCTGCAACCCTAATTCTTGTGCTATAAATTCCCAAATATTTCCAAACTAACAGAAGCGTCCACCAAAATACTTTTCCGCCGCCGCAAGCTTCTGTTCCCGTGAGATCCCATCTTGGGGCCTTTTCCGGCACCCTGCCAGAGGGGGATTCGATCACGGAGGGCCTCTACATCAATCTTGCTGCCCTTCTGATGAAGCATGAGTAGTTTACCACAGACCTACGGGTCCATAGCTAGTAGCTATATGGCTTCTTCTCTCTCTTTGATCTTCAATACAATGTTCTCCTCGATGTTCTTGGAGATCTATCCGATGTAATATTCTTTTGCGGTGTGTTTGTCGAGATCTGATGAATTATGGATTTATGATCAGATTATCTATGAATATTAATTGAGTCTTCTCTGAACTCTTTTATGCATGATTTAATATCTTTGTATTTCTCTTCGAATTATCGGTTTGGTTTGGCCAACTAGATTGGTTTTTCTTGCAATGGGAGAGGTGTTTAGTTTTGGGTTCAATCTTGCGGTGTCCTCACCCAGTGACATAGTAGGGGTAGCGAGGCACGTATTGTATTGTTGCCATCAAGGGTAAAAAGATGGAGTTTTCATCATATTGCTTGAGTTTATCCCTCTACATCATGTCATCTTACTTAAGGCGTTACTCCGTTCTTATGAACTTAATACTCTAGATGCATGCTGGATAGCGGTCGATGTGTGGAGTAATAGTAGTAGATGCAGAATCGTTTCGGTCTACTTGACACGGACGTGATGCCTATATTCATAATCATTGCCTTGGATATCGTCATAACCTTGCGCTTTTCTATCAATTGCTTGACAGTAATTTTTTCACCCACTGTATTATTTTCTTTCAAGAGAGAAGCCTCTAGTGAAACCTATGGCCCCCGGGTCTATTTTCCATCATATATTTTCAAATCTATAAACCAAAAAACCCAAAAATACCTTGCTGCAATTTATTTGTTTTTACTTTGTTTTACGTTTTAGTAATCTTTTATACCTATCTCTATTAGATCTCACTTTTGTTCGAGACCGTGAAGGGATTGACAACCCATTTTTCACGTTGAGTGCAAGTGTTTGTTAGTTTGTGCAGGTGCATAGATTGGAGACTTGCTTGTGCCTCCTACTGGATTGATACCTGAAGGAAATATGCCCTAGAGGCAATAATAAAGTTGTTATTTTATATTTCTTTATTCATGATAAAGATTTATTATTCATGCTAGAATTGTATTGATCGTAAACTTAAATACATGTGTGAATATATAAACAAATACCGTGTCCCTAGTAAGCCTCTACTAGACTAGCTCATTGATCAAAGATGGTTAAGGCTTCCTAACCATGGACATGTGTTGTCATTTGATAATGGGATCACATCATTAGGAGAATGATGTGATGGACAAGACCCATCCGTTAGCTTAGCATATGATCGTTCAGTTTATTGCTACTGCTTTCTTGAATGTCAAATACATGTTCCTTCGACCATGAGATCATGCAACTCTCGGATACCGGAGGAATACCTTATATGCTATCAAATGTCACCACGTAACTGGGTGATCATAAAGATGCTCTACAGGTATCTCCGAAGGTGTTTGTTGAGTTGGCATGGATCGAGATTGGGATTTGTCACTCCGAGTATCGGAGAGGTATCTCTGGGCCCTCTCGGTAATACACATCATAATAAGCTTGCAAGTAAATGACTCAGGAGTTAGTTATGAGATGATGTATTACGAAACGAGTAAAGAGATGAAAGATCGTGGATGTCGCCTAGAGGGGGGGGGGGGTGAATAGGCGCTTTAAAATAATTACGGTTTAGGCTTGAACAAATGCGGAATAAACCTAGCGGTTAATTTGTCAATCACAAAACCTACAACAACTAGGCTCACCTATGTGCACCAACAACTTATGCTAAGCAAGATAAACAACTAAGTGATAGCAAGATATATGACAAGAAACAATATGGCTATCACAAAGTAAAGTGCATAAGTAAAGGGCTCGGGTAAGAGATAACCGAGGCACGCGGAGACAACGATGTATCCCGAAGTTCACACCCTTGCAGATGCTAATCTCCATTTGGAGCGGTGTGGAGGCACAATGCTCCCCAAGAAGCCACTAGGGCCACCGTAATCTCCTCACGCCCTCGCACAATGCAAGATGCCGTGATTCCACTAAGGGACCCTTGAGGGCGGTCACCGAACCCGTACAAATGGCAACCCTTGGGGGCGGTCACCGAACCCGTACACTTTGGCAACCCTTGAGGGCGGTCACCGGAACCCGTCAAATTGCTCGGGGTGATCTCCACAACCTAATTGGAGACCCCGACGCTTGTCCGGAGCTTTACACCACAATGATTGAGCTCCGAACACCACCAACCGTCTAGGGCGCCCAAGCACCCAAGAGGAACAAGCTCAAGGGTACCAAGCACCCAAGAGTAATAAGCTTCTCAACTTGTAACTTCCACATATCACCGTGGAGAACTCAAACCGATGCACCAAATGCAATGGCAAGGGCACACGGAGTGCCCAAGTCCTTCTCTCCCAAATCCCACCAAAGCAACTAATGCTAGGGAGGGAAATGAGAGGAAGAACAAATAAGGAGAACACCAAGAACTCCAAGATCTAGATCCAAGGGGTTCCCCTCACATAGAGGAGAAAGTGATTGGTGGAAATGTGGATCTAGATCTCCTCTCTCTTTTCCCCCAAAAACTAGCAAGAATCCATGGAGGGATTGAGAGATAGCAAGCTCGAAGAAGGTCAACAATGGGGGAAGAACACGAGCTCCAAGGATAAGGTTCATTGGGGAAGAAGACCCCCTTTTATAGGTGGGGAAAAATCCAACCGTTATGCTCACAGCCCGCACAGAGCGGTGCTACCGCTAGGGCGGTGGAAGCCCTTTGAAAAACAACAGCGAGGAGGCAAAAGGCCGGTAGAACCGCCGGAGCAGTACTACCGCTCGTCCTCACGGTACTACCGCTAGGGATAGCGGTACTACCGCTAAGGGTAGCGGTACTACTGCTTGCGAGCGGTACTAAAAAAAATACATCCGTGCCTACCACCGCTGGACTTAAGACGAGTTTTTGGTCCGGAGCAGAAGTAGCCACGGAAGTAGCTGCGGTAGTACCGCTTTGGAGCGGTAGTAAAAAATTACATCCACTCCAAGCGGTAGTACCGCTCCCAAGAGCGGTAGTAAAAAATACATCCCCTCCAAGCGGTAGTACCGCTCCCATGAGCGGTAGTACCGCTGCAGCCTTTTTAAGGACACCAAAACTGACACAACTTCTGCAAACGGACTTCGAATTCAACGAAACCAAGTTTGTTGGAAAGCTAGCGACAAGGGCTAATACAATCTTGATAGAAATAACAATAAGAAGGAAAATATAAAAGGCCCATAAGAAAATGGTGAGAACCCTTCCTCGGATAGGATCGGTAAAACCTCCAACACCGAAAACGCAATAGAAGAAGCATGTGAACTCCGTTTTCGATGAACTCGAGCTTGTCATCAAGATGACCATAAGCTCTAAGACTCACAAAGAGAACCAAACAAGAACCAAGAAATATGATGCAAGGATGCAATGGTTTGAGCTCTCTACGAACGATACGATCAAGCTACTCATTGAGAGCCCCCCCCCTTGATAGTACGGCAATCGATCCTATAACCCGGTCTCCCAACTACCGCCATGAGACCGGGAAATAGAAAACCTATCAAGGGAAAACCTTTGCCTTGCACATAGTCCACTTGAACTAGATGATGATGATCTTGTCCTCCTCAAGATGGACCATCTATCTTGATTGCGTTGGCTCGATGAAGACTAGTTGATTGCTCCCCCATACTCCACTATGGGTGAGCCACTCTTCGGCACATCTTCACAAGTCCATTGACACCACAATGGACGGCAAGCTTCAAGGATGATCTCTTCGTGATGCTCCACTTGAACTTGCACACCGCAATCTTGATGGCGATCACCACTTGATGGGTTGTATGAGATCTTCCTCTTGATGCAAACCCATGGACACGTACCTAACCCCACATAGAACTCTCACATAGACCATGGGTTAGTACACAAAGCGTAATGGACAATGCTTACCATACCATGGGATCACTTGATCCCTCTCGGTACATCTTCTACGCTTTTTGAGTTGATCAACTTGGTTCACTCTTGACTTAGACTTGATCAACCTTGAATCTTTCCAACTCTCTTCATTTGGATGATGTCTTGAATGTAAACATGAATGATCACACAATCTTCTTCTTCAAGACATGCTAGCAATAAGCTCAACACGCACATGACCAATCTTTGGATAATTCCTTAATAGCACCTTGGTCAACTCGTAAACTCCTTGAAACCAACACATGGACTTCAAGAAAAGCCTATGGACAAATCCTTCAAATATAACTCAATGCAACCATTAGTCCATAGAGAATGTCATCAATTACCAAAACCACACATGGGGGCACCGCATGTCCTTTCAAGAGACTTGCCGGTAACGAGATTGAACTAGGTATGAAGATACCGACGATCGAATCTCGGGCAAGTAACATACCGATAGACAAAGGGAATTACGTATGTTGTCATAACGATTCGACCGATAAAGATCTTCATAGAATATGTAGGAACCAATATGGGCATCCAGGTTCTGCTATTGGTTATTGACTGGATAGGTGTCTCGGTCATGTCTACATAGTTCTCGAACCCGTAGGGTCCACACGCTTAACGTTCGTTGACGATATAGTGTTATATGAGTTATATGATTTGGTGACCGAATGTTGTTTGGAGTCCCGGATGAGATCACGAACATGATGAGGAGCTCCGGAATGGTCCGGAGGTAAAGATTGATATATAGGACGATCATATTCAGACACCGGAAGAGTTTCGGAGGTACCGTGTGGTCATCGGATCACCGGAAGTGGTTCCAGGAAGCCCCGGGAGAAAGATGGGCCTTTTGGGCCATTAGAGGGGAGCACACCAGCCCACAAGGGGCTGGCGCTGTCGGTGTCAAAACCGGCAGATCTCGGGTAGGGGGTCCCAAGCTGCGTGTCTGAGGATCGATGGTAACAATGGACAATGGGGACACGATGTTTACCCAGGTTCGGGCCCTCTTAATTGAGGTAAAACCCTACGTCCTGCTTGATTGTATTCCATGAGTATAGGGGTTACAAGAGTTGATCTACCTCGAGATCGTAATGGCTAAACCCTAGCTGTCTAGCCTATGATTATTCTGATTGCCTCTACGGACTAAACCCTCCGGTTTATATATACACCGGAGGGGCCTAGGGTTGTACAAAGTCGGTTTACAGAAGAAGGAAATAGTACATCCGGACACCAAACTTGCCGTCCACACATATAGGAGTCCTACCCGGACACGGGGGATGGTCTTCTGCTTTATCTTCACGGCCCATCAGTCCGGCCCATATCGAATAGACCGGACACCTGAGGACCCCCTAATCCAGGACTCCCTCAGGTGCACCCCCCTATGGCAGCCGGCCTAAGGGAGAAAGGAAGGAGGGGGATTCGTCCTCCCCCTTCCTTCCCTCTCCCCCTTTCCTTTCCTCCTCCGGCGAATATGGTAAGGGGGGCGCGGCTAGGAAAGGAACCCTAGGAGGATTCGGCCTCCTTAGCTGCTCCCTCTCCCCCCACTTATATATATGTGGGAGGGGGTGCCACACAAAGACCACGACAATCTCTTAGCCATGTGCAGCGCCCCTCTCCATAGTTTCGTCCCTCGGTCATATTTTCGTAGTGCTTAGGTGAAGCCCTGCGAAGATAGCATCACCACCACCGTCACCACGCCGTTGTGCTGCCGGAACTCGTCCACTACTTTGCCGTCTTGCTGGATCAAGAAGGCGAGGACGTCAGCAAGCTGAATGTGTGCTGAACATGGAGGTGTCGTACGTTCGGTACTCGATCGGTTGGATTGCGAAGAAGTTCGACTACATCAACCGCGTTACTAAACGCTTCCGCTTACGGTCTACGAGGGTATGTAGACACACTCTCCCCTCTCGTTGCTATGCATCTCCATGGATAGATCTTGCGTGTTTGTAGAATTTTTTTGTTTTCCATGCAACGTTTCCCAACAGTGGCATCCGAGCCAGGTCTATGCGTAGATGATATGCACGAGTAGAACACAAAGAGTTGTGGGCGGTGATAGTCATACTACTTACCACCCACGTCTTATTTTGATTCGGCGGTATTGTGGGATGAAGCAGCCCGGACCAACCTTACATGTCCACACACATGAGACCGGTTCCACCGACTGACATGCAACTTGTTTTGCATAAAGGTGGGTGGCGGGTGTCTGTTTCTCCTACTTTATTTGAATCGAATTTGACTATGGCCGGTCCTTGAACAAGGTTAAAACAGCAAACTTGATAAATCACCGTTGTGGTTTTTGCGTAGTTAAGAACGATTCTTGCTAGAAGCCCGTAGCAGCCACGTAAAACTTGCAACAACAAAGTAGAGGGTGTCTAAGTTGTTTTTGCAGGGCATGCTGTGATGTGATATGGTCAAGATATGATGTGATATATGTTTTGTAATATCGACAACCGGCAGGAGCCTTAGGGTTGTCTCTTAATTATTGTAAGAAATGCAAACGCCATGTAATTGCTTTACTTTATCGCTATGCGTTAGCAATAGTTGTAGAAGCAATAGTTGGCGAGACGACCCCGACGCAACGATGGAGATCAAGGTGTTGAGCCGGTGACGATGGAGATCATGACGATGCTTTGGAGATGGAGATCAAAAGCACAAGATGATGATGGCCATATCATGTCACATATTTTTGATTACATGTGATGTTTATCCTTTATGCATCTTATTTTGCTTAGAACGGCGGTAGCATTATAAGATGATCCCTTCACTAAATTTCAAGATAAAAGTGTTCTCCACGAGTATGCACTGTTGCTAAAGTTCATCGTTTCGAAGCACCTCGTGATGATCGGGTGTGATAGACTCTACGTTCAAATACAACGGGTGTAAGACAGTTTTGCACATGCAGAATACTTGGGTTATACTTGATGAGCCTAGCATGTACATACATGGTCTCGGAACACTGGAGACCGAAAGGTTGAACGTTAGTCATATAGTAGATATGATCAACATAGAGATGTTTACCATTGATAACTACCCCATCTGACATGATGATCGGACATGGGTTAGTTGATTTGGATCATGTATCACTTAGATAACTTGAGGGATGTTTATTTAAGTGGGAGTTCATTAGTAATTTGATTAATTGAACTTGATTTACCATGAACTTAGTCTTAATAGTTTTGCATATCTATGATGTAGATCAATGGCCCGAGCTACCGTTCCCCTGAATTTTAATGCGTTCCTAGAGAAAGCTAAGTTGAAAGATGATGGTAGCAACTACATGGACTGGGTCCGTAACTTGAGGATTATCCTCATTGCTGCACAGAAGAATTATGTTCTTGATGCACCGCTAGGTGACAGACCTGCTGCAGGAGCTACTGTAGATGTTATGAACGTCTGGCAGGCTCGATCTGATGACTACTCGATAGTTCAGTGTGCCATGCTTTACGGCCTATAACCGGGACTTCAAAGACATTTTGAACGTCATGGAGCATATGAGATGTTCCAAGAGTTGAAGTTAATATTTCAAGAAAATGCTCGGGTTGAGAGATATGAAGTCTCCAATAAGTTCTATAGCTGCAAGATGGAGGAGAAGAGTTCTGTCAGTGAACACATAATCAAAATGTCTGGGTATCACAACCACTTGACTCAGCTGGGAGTTGATCTTCCAGTTGATAGTGTTATTGACAGAGTTCTTCAATCACTGCCACCAAGCTACAAAGGCTTCGTGATGAACTATAATATGCAAGGGATAAATAAAACGATTCCTGAGCTCTTCGCAATGCTTAAGGCCGCGGAGGTAGAAATCAAGAAGGAGCATCAAGTGTTGATGGTTAACAAGACCACTAGTTTCAAGAAAAAGGGCAAGGGAAAGAAAGGGAACTTCAAGAATATTGGCAAGCAAGTTGCCACTCACGTGAAGAAGCCCAAAGCTGGACCCAAGCCTGAAGCTGAGTGCTTCTACTACAAAGGAAATGGTCACTGGAAGCGGAACTGCCCCAAATACTTGGCGGATAAGAAGGATGGCAAAGTGAACAAAGGTATATTTGATATACATGTTATTGATGTGTACCTTACTAATGCTCGTAGTAGCGCCTGGGTATTTGATACTGGTTCGGTTGCTCATATTTGTAACTCGAAACAGGAGCTACGGAATAAACGAAGATTGGCTAAGGACGAGGTGACGATGCGCATCGGGAATGGTTCCAAGGTCGATGTGATCGCCGTCGGCATGCTACCTCTACATCTACCTTCGGGATTAGTTTTAGACCTCAATAATTGTTATTTGGTGCCAGCGTTGAGCATGAACATTATATCTGGATCTTGTTTATTGCGAGACGATTATTCATTTAAATCGGAGAATAATGGTTGTTCTATTTATATGAGTAATATCTTTTATGGTCATGCACCCTTGATGAATGATCTATTCTTGTTGGATCTCAATCGTAGTGATACACATATTCATAATATTGATGCCAAATGATGCAAAGTTGATAATGATAGTGCAACATACTTGCGGCACTGCCGTTTAGGTCATATTGGTATAAAGCGCATGAAGAAACTCCATGCGGATGGACTTTTGGAGTCACTTGATTATGAATCATTTGATACTTGCGAACCATGCCTCATGGGCAAGATGACTAAAACTCCGTTTTCCAGAACAATGGAGCGAGCTAATGACTTATTGGAAATAATACATACCGATGTATGCGGTCCGATGAGTGTTGAGGCACGCGGCGGGTATCGTTATTTTCTGACCTTCACAAATGATTTAAGTAGGTATGGGTATATCTACTTAATGAAACACAAGTCTGAAACATTTGAAAAGTTCAAAGAATTTTAGAGTGAAGTGGAGAATCATTGTAACAAGAAAATAAAGTTTCTACGATCTGATCGCGGAGGCGAATATTTGAGTTACGAGTTTGGCCTTCATTTAAAACAATGTGGAATTGTTTCACAACTCACGCAACCTATAACACCACAATGTAATGGTGTGTCCGAACGTCATAACCGTACTTTATATGGTGCGTTCTATGATGTCTCTTACCGATTTACCACTATCATTTTGGGGTTATGCATTAGAGACAGCCGCATTCACGTTAAATAGGGCACCGTCTAAATCCATTGAGACGACACCGTATGAACTGTGGTTTGGCAAGAAACCTAAGCTGTCATTTCTTAAAGTTTGGGGATGCGATGCTTATGTCAAAAGGCTTTAGCCTGATAAGCTTGAACCTAAATCGGAGAAGTGTGTCTTCATAGGATACCCTAAGGAAACTATTGGGTACACCTTCTACCACAGATCCGAAGGCAAGATCTTTGTTGCCAATGGGTCCTTTCTACAGAAGGAGTTTCTCTCGAAAGAAGTGAGTGGGAGGAAAGTAGAACTTGATGAGGTAATTGTACCTTCTCTCGGATTGGAAAGTAGCACATCAGAGAAAACTGTTCCCGTGATGTCTACACCAACTAGAGAGGAAGCTAATGATGATGATCATGAAACTTCAGATCAAGTTACTACTGGACCTCGTAGGTCGACCAGAGCACGTTCCGCACCAGAGTGGTACGGTAATCCTGTCCTAGAAGTTATGTTATTAGACCATGGCGAACCTACGAACTATGAAGAAGCTATGATGAGCCCAGATTCTGATAAATGGCTTGAGGCCATGAAATCTAGGATAGGATCCATGTATGAGAACAAAGTATGGACTTTGGTGGACTTTGCCCGATGATCGGCAAGCCATTGAGAATAAATGGATCTTCAAGAAGAAGACTGACGCCGATGGTAATGTTAGTGTCTACAAAGCTCGACTTGTCGCGAAAGGTTTTTGACAAGTTCAAGGGGTTGACTACAATGAGACATTCTCACTCGTAGCGATGCTTAAGTCTGTCCGAATCATGTTAGCTATTGCCGCATTTTATAATTATGAAATCTGGCAAATGGATGTCAAAACTGCATTCCTTAATGGATTTCTTAAAGAAGAGTTGTATATGATGCAACTAGAAGGTTTTGTCGGTCCTAAAGGTGCTAACAAAGTGTGCAAGCTCCAGCGATCCATCTATGGACTGCTGCAAGCATCTCGGAGTTGGAATATACGCTTTGATGAGGTGATCAAAGCATATGGTTTTATACAGACTTACGGTGAAGCCTGCATTTGCAAGAAAGTGAGTGGGAGCTCTGTAGCATTTCTGATATTATATGTGGATGACATATTGTTGATTGAAAATGATATAGAATTTCTAGATAGCATAAATGGATACTTGAATAAGAATTTTTCAATGAAAGACCTCGGTGAAGCTGCTTATATATTGGGCATCAAGATCTATAGGGATAGATCGAGACGCTTAATAGGACTTTCACAAAGCACATACCTTGACAAAGTTTTGAAGAAGTTCAAAATGGATCAATCAAAGAAAGGGTTCTTGCCTATGTTACAAGGTGTGAAATTGAGTCAGACTCAAAGCCCGACCACTGCATAAGATAGAGAGAAAATTAAAGTCATTCCCTATGCCTCAGCCATAGGTTCTATCATGTATGCTATGCTGTGTACCAGACCTGATGTGTGCCTTGCCATAAGTTTGGCAGGGAGGTACCAAAGTAATCCAGGAGTGGATCACTGGACAGCGGTTAAGAACATCCTGAAGTACCGGAAAAGGACCAAGGATATGTTTCTCGTTTATGGAGGTGACGAAGAGCTCATCGTAAATGGTTACGTCGATGCTAGCTTCAACACAGATCCGGATGACTCTAAGTCACAAACCGGATACGTATTTATATTTAATGGTGGAGCTATCAGTTGGTGCAGTTCCAAGTAGAGCGTAGTGGCGGGATCTACATGTGATGCGAAGTACATAGCTGCTTCGGAAGCAGCACATGAAGGAGTCTGGATGAAGGAGTTCATATCCGATCTGGGTGTAATACCCAGTGCATCGGGTCCAATGAAATCTTTTGTGACAATACTGAAGCAATTGCCTTGGCGAAGGAATCCAGGTTTCACAAGAGAACCAAACACATCAAGAGACGCTTCAACTCCATTCATGAAAAGGTCAAGGATGGAGATATAGGGATTTGCAAAATACATACAGATCTAAATGTAGCAGACCCATTGACTAAGCCTCTTCCGCGAGCAAAACATGATCAGCACCAAGACTCCATGGGTGTTAGATTCATTACAATGTAATCTAGATTATTGACTCTAGTGCAAGTGGGAGACTTAAGGAAATATGCCCTAGAGGCAATAATAAAGTTGTTATTTTATATTTCCTTATTCATGATATAGGTTTATTATTCATGCTAGAATTGTATTGATCGGAAACTTAAATACGTGTGTGAATATATAAACAAATACCGTGTCCCTAGTAAGCCTCTACTAGACTAGCTCGTTGATCAAAGATGGTTAAGGTTTCCTAAGCATGGACATGTGTTGTAATTTGATAACGGGATCACATCATTAGGAGAATGATGTGATGGATAAGACCCATCCGTTAGCTTAGCATATGATCGTTCAGTTTATTGCTACTACTTTCTTGAATGTCAAATACATGTTCCTTCGACCATGAGATCATGCAACTCCCGGATACCGGAGGAATACCTTGTGTGCTATCAAACGTCACAACGTAACTGGGTGATCATAAACATGCTCTACATGTTGATACGTCTCCAACGTATCTATAATTTTTGATTGTTCCATGCTATTATATTATCCAACTTGGATGTTTTATATGCATTTATATGCTATTTTATATTATTTTTGGGACTAACCTATTAACCTAGAGCCCAGTGCCAGTTTCTGTTTTTTCCTTGTTTTTGAGTTTCGCAGAAAAGGAATATCAAACGGAGTTCAAATGAGCTGAAAATTTACGGTGATTTTTTATGGACCAGAAGAAGCCCCCGAAGCAAAAGAGTTGGGCCAGAAGAGCCACGAGGCCTCCACAAGGGTGGAGGGCGCGCCCTACCCCCCTAGGGGCGCCCTCCGGTCTTGTGGACTCCTCTTGGACCCCCTGACTTGTTCTCGACGCCAAAAATTCCTATAAATATAGAAACCCCCGAAAAGAAACCTAGATCGGGAGTTCTGTCGCCAAAAGCCTCTGTAGCCACGAAAAACCAATCGGGAGCCCGTTCCGGCACCCTGCCGGAGGGGGAAACCATCACCGGTGGCCATCTTCATCATCCCGGCGCTCTCCATGACAAGGAGGGAGTAGTTCACCCTTGGGGCTGAGGGTATCTACCAGTAGCTATGTGCTTGATCTCTCTCTCTCTCTCCCGTGTTCTTGATTTGGCACAATCTTGATGTACCGCGAGCTTTGATATTATAGTTGGATCTTATGATGTTTCTCCCCTCTACCTTCTTGTGATGAATTGAGTTTTACCTTTGAGGTTTCACTATTATCGGATTGAATACTATTATGGATTTGAGAACACTTGATGTATGTCTTGCGTGGGATACCCGTGGTGACAATGGGGTGTTCTATTGATTCACTTGATGTATGTTTTGGCACTCAACTCAGGGATTCCCGAGATGACATTGGGGTAATCTATGCATAGGGGTTGATGCATGTTTTCGTCCTTGTTTCTCCAGTAGGAATCTTGGGGCACTCTTTGAGGTTCTTTGTGTTGGATTGAATATTATGAATCTGAAGTTGTTTGATGCATATCGTATAATTAACCCACGGATACTTGTGGTGTCATTAGGGTTGATTGATGTGTGTCATATGGTGTTATTTTACTATGAACTCTAGGGCTATTTGTGACACTTATAGGAATAGCTCAACGGATTGATCGGAAAGAATAACTTTGAGGTGGTTTCGTACCCTACAAGCAATTTCATATTATGTTCTCCACGATAGGAACTTTGGAGTGACTTTTGTCGCACGTTGAGGGATTGCCATATGATCTAATTATGTTATCATTGTTGGGAGAACTTGCGCTAGTGAAAGTATGAGCCCTAGGCCTTGTTTCTAAGCATTGCAATACCCTTTTTGCTCACTTTTGTTACTAGTTACCTTGCTGTTTTTATATTTTCAGATTACAAAAACCTATATCTACCATCCATATTACACTTGTATCACCATCTCTTCACCGAACTAGTGCACCTATACAATTTACCTTTGTATTGGGTGTGTTGGGGACACAAGAGACTCTTTGTTATTTGGTTGCAGGGTTGTTTGAGAGAGACCATCTTCATCCTACGCCTCCCACGGATTGATACACCTTAGGTCATCCACTTGAGGGAAATTTGCTACTGTCCTACAAAACTCTGCGCTTGGAGGCCCAACACGAGTCTACAAGAAGAAGGTTGCGTAGTAGACATCAAGCTCTTTTCTGGTGCCGTTGCCGGGGAGGCTAGGTAAGCGGCACTCACATCCCATCAACGAAGCTCTTTTCTGGCGCCGTTGCCGGGGAGGTGAGTGCTTGAAGGTATATCTTTAGATCTTGCAATCGAATCTTTTAGTTTCTTGTTTTATCACTAGTTTAGTCTATAAAAGAAAACTACAAAAAAATGGAATTGAGGTTGCCTCATATGCTTCATCTTTTTAATGTCTTTCGTGAAAATGATGGAAAGGAAAAATGTGCTCAAGTGTTAGAAGAAGAAGTCTATAAATTGTTTGGCACTAAATCTTTGAATGATGAGCATGATTACAATGTTGTTGGTATGAAATCTATGAATATCCATGATGCTAATGATATGCAAAGCTACAAGCTTGGGGATGCTATGTTTGATGAAGATGATATTTTTAGTTCCCCAAGTTTTGATGAGAATATTTATTATGATGATAGCATGCCTCCTATTTATGATGAATATATTGACGAAAGTGGGTTTGGAAGAGTGTCAACTCTAGGTAGTATTGATCCCACTATTTTGGAGGGTGTTGAATCTTTTCACAATATTGATAAAAGTGGATTTGGAGAGGTCATTACTTTATTTAGTGTTGAATCCACTATTTCGGTAGAGGTTCCAATTGATTATGAAAACAAAGTTGCTATCTATGATGATTATTGTGATGACATGTATGCTATAAAGAATAATGATAACCATGAAACTTGTCATCATGATTTTAATTTTCAATTGGATTATGCCTCACATGATAGTTATTTTGTTGAATTTGCTTCCACTATTATGAATGAGAAGAATTTTGCTTATGTGGAGAGTAGTAAAATTTCTATGCATATAGATCATGAAAAGAATGCTTTATGTGGTGGTTATATTGTTGAATTCATTCATGATGCTACTGAAAATTATTATGAGGGAGGAATATATGCTTGTAGGAATTGCAATAATATCAAGTTTCCTCTCTATGTGTTGAAAATCTTGAAGTTATGCTTGTTTTGCCTTCCTATGCTAGTTGATTCTTGCTCCCATAAATTGTTTGCTCATAAAATCCTTATGCATATGAAGTGTGTTAGACTTAAATGTGTTAGTCATATGCTTCATGATGCTCCCGTTATGTTTCAATTCTTATCTTTTATGTGAGCATCATTGAAATCATCATGCCTAGCTAAAAGGCACTAAAGAAAATCGCTTGTTGGGAGACAACCCAATATTTATAATTACTGTTTTTGTGTGTTCACATGATTAAGATACTGTAGTAATCATGTTTTATAGCTTTTGTTTGAATAAAGTGCCAAGTAAAGCCTTTGGGATAGTGTGGTTGATAGTTGATTTGATTCTGTGCAAAAACAGAAACATTTGCGTCCAGTACAGAAATTCCTATATTTCACTGGAATGTGTAAATATTCTGAATTTTTTACAGAGAATTGGTATACAAACTTTATACGTTTTCCTAATTTTTCAGAATATTTGGAGTTACATAAGTATGAGATTAATTCAGATCTTTACAGACTGTTCTGTTTTTGACAGATTCTGTTTTCGATGCATAGTTTGCTTGTTTTCTAGTTTCTATGGCTTATATTGCTTAATATAAATTGTGGAAATGATAATTTACAGTATTAATTGTGTGAGAACAATTATGAATCTTGTCTTTGATAGTACCCAAGTGAATGATTTGTTTTATTATACTAACGGATCTCACGAAGGTTTTGTTAAGTTTTGTGTGATTGAAGTTTTCAAGTTTTGGGTGAGATATCGATATGAGGAGAATAAGGAGTGACAAGACCCTAATCTTGGGGATGCCCAAGGCACCCGAAGGTAATATTCAAGGAATATCCAAGCAACTAAGCTTGGGGATGCCCCGGAAGGCATCCCCTCTTTCGTCTTCAACATTATCGGTAACCTTACTTGGGGCTATATTTTTATTTGTCAGATGATATGTGTTTTGCTTGGAGCGTCATTTTATTTTATTATTATTTGCTTGCTTTTATTTATAATAATGTTTTTCATCTTTTAGTTCAATAAAAATGTCAAGTATAGCCTTTACCATGCTTATTTTGCAAGTCTATACGTTGCTGTTTTGAAAACAGAAAGTTTTCTATCGTTGTCTGAATTCTTTTGGAAAGTCAGAACATGATAAAATCTTGAAATTTTTACACAATTAGTAACAACAAATTTTATACAGTGTTGTAAGTTTTCAGAATTTTTGGAGTTAGGGAAGTATAAGTACAATTGCACTCTTTACAGACTGTCCTGTTTTGACAGATTGCTGTTATGTTTGCATTGTTTGCATATGTTTGCTTGTTTAATGATTCTATTTGAGGATAGGAGTATTAAATATGCAGAGGCATTTAGTATGCAATGTTAAATAATAATTTTAGTGATTTTCTACCGTATAGAATGATAAGGTTTTGCATTTGATTTATACTAACTTTTCTCACGAGTTCTTGTTGAGTTTTGTGTGGATGAAGTTTTTAAGATTTAGGGAAACCATCATATAAAAGGAATTAAGGAGACACAAAAGCTCAAGCTTGGGGATGCCCAAGGCATCCCAATATAATATTTCAAGAAGTCTCAAGCATCTAAGCTTGGGGATGCCCCGGTAGGCATCCCACCTTTCTTCATCAAGAATTATCGGCTAGTATCGGTTGAGCCTAAGTTTTTGCTTCTTCACACGGTGTGTGCTATTTTTAGAATGTCATTTTATTTTTTTTGCTTGCTGTTTGAATAAAATACTTAAGATCTAAATTATTATTTTTGAGAGAGAGTCTTCACATAGCTACTTAATTATTTGACTACTCATTGATCTTCACTCATATCTTTTGGAGTAGTTTGTCATTTACTCGTGTGCTTCACTTATATCCTATGAGTAAATAGTTGAATGAATTGAATATCATAAATCTGAAATTATATATGCTTCATATGCTTATACCATGGGGAGTAGTGACTTCACATATAAGAAGTAGAGGTGGTAAATTTATTGAAAGGTAGCAAACATTGTATTTGTCACTTGAACAATTCATGAAAGAATATTAAAGGAAGAGAGATTTCACATATAAATATACTATCTTGGACATCTTTTATGATTGTGAGCCCCATTAATTATTTTCAAACTTGAGCAAATTAGTTGAAGTTGGACAAGGAAGACAACATAATGATTTATGCTTGGGTATATTTGTGAAGTTATATTGTTATGGATCCTCCAACATGTGGTGCTTGCTATTTAGAATCTTTTGCTATCCAAAATTTCTGTACTAAGCGAGAATACTGCTTGTGCATCCAAAATCCTTGAACCAAGTTTTTTCCATGAGTGTCCACCCTACCTACCTATATGCGGTATTTACCAGCCGTTCCAAGTAAATTTGCATGTGCCAAACTCTAAACCTTCAAATAATAATCTGTTTTGTATGCCTGAATCGCTCATGTAGCGACTAGGGGCTGTCAGTATCTTCCATACTAGGTGGATTATTCTCACGATGAGTGTTTATTCACTTGTCATTCACGAGAAAGTGGCTGGTAATTGGGAGGCCCAGTCCTATGATCAAAAGATCAAAAACAAAATCACAAATAATTTAAACAAAACTCCCCCAGGACTGTTGTTTGTATGGACGGTACCCGTTGTTTCGGATCATCCGTGGAGTGTGATTGTTGGTGGAGGGGGAGTAAAAACTTTACCTTTCTGTTTGGGAACCGCCTATAATTTATCTAGTATGGAAGATATTGGGAACTCTTGGTTGTTATGTTGAGAATGAAAGCATACCTCTCAAAATTATTTTCATCTCTGTTTTAAAAGCTTCGAGCTCTGGCACCTCTGCAAATCGCTGCTTCCCTCTGCGAAGGGCCTATCTTTTACTTTTATGCAAGAGTCAGTAGTATTCCTTCTCATTACAATCTACTCTTTAGTTGGCAAGCATCATGTGATGGGGAAAGATCTAAGCATATATGGCCATTCAAATATATTTGATCATGAATTATTATTGTTGACAATTATCTATATGATAAATAAGTTGGGAGGCGAAACATTAAGCCCCTATCTTTCTCTGTGTTCAATGGATGCTATTTGTTCTAAAATATCCTTTGAGTGGTAGCAATCATGGAAGACTATATGATAGTTGAGTATGTGGGATTTGCTAAATCAAAGCTCTTACATAGACCCTTCCTGAAAATAAGATGAATTGCAATTGTTTGATGACTAAGAACCTAGTTTATTAGTTTTCAAGAAAGTTTATGATCTATGCTTTAACATGTGAATAGTTTGCTACTTGATCATCAGAAGTTTTATGAGATGAGCTACTGTTGATGATTTATAATGATGCTAGAAAAAGTGATTGAAATTATCATTGATCAAACTTATGCACTTGCTAGCATTCCACATCAAAAATTCTGTTTTTATCATTTACCTACTCGAGGACGAGCAGGAATTAAGCTTGGGGATGCTTGATACATCTCCAACGTATCTATAATTTTTGATTTTTCCATGCTATTATATTATCCATCTTGGATGTTTTATATGCATTTATATGCTATTTTATATTATTTTTGGGACTAACCTATTAACCTAGAGCCTAGTGCCAGTTTCTGTTTTTTCCTTGTTTTTGAGTTTCGCAGAAAAGGAATATCAAACGGAGTCCAAATGAGCTGAAAATTTACGGTGATTTTTATGGACCAGAAGAAGCCCCCGAAGCAAAAGAGTTGGGCTAGAGGAGCCACGAGGCCTCCACAAGGGTGGAGGGCGCGCCCTACCCCCCCGGGGGCACCCTCTGGTCTTGTGGGCTCCTCATGGACCCCCCCTGACTTGTTCTCGACGCCAAAAATTCCTATAAATATAGAAACCCCCAAAAAGAAACCTAGATCGGGAGTTCCGCCGCCGCAAGCCTCTGTAGCCATGAAAAACCAATGGGGAGCCCGTTCCGACACCCTGCCGGAGGGGGAAACCATCACCGGTGGCCATCTTCATCATCCCGACGCTCTCCATGACGAGGAGGGAGTAGTTCACCCTCGGGGCTGAGGGTATGTACCAGTAGCTATGTGCTTGATCTCTCTCTCTCTCTCGTGTTCTTGATTTGGCACGATCTTGATGTACCGCGAGCTTTGCTATTATAGTTGGATCTTATGATGTTTCTTCCCTCTACCTTCTTGTGATGAATTGAGTTTTACCTTTGAGGTTTCACTATTATCGGATTGAATACTATTATGGATTTGAGAACACTTGATGTATGTCTTGCGTGGGATACCCGTGGTGAAAATGGGGTGTTCTATTGATTCACTTGATTTATATTTTGGCACTCAACTCGCGGATTCCCGAGGTGACATTGGGGTAATCTATGCATAGGGGTTGATGCACGTTTTCGTCCTTGTTTCTCCGGTAGGAATCTTGGGGCACTCTTTGAGGTTCTTTGTGTTGGATTGAATATTATGAATCTGAAGTTGTTTGATGCATATCGTATAATTGACCCACGGATACTTGTGGTGACATTTGAGTATCTAGGTGACATTAGGGTTGATTGATGTGTGTCATATGGTGTTATTTTACTACGAACTCTAGGGCTGTTTGTGACACTTATAGGAATAGCTCAACGGATTGATCAGAAAGAATAACTTTGATGTGGTTTCGTACCATACAAGCAATTTCATCTTATGTTCTCCGCGATAGGAACTTTGGAGTGACTTTTGTCGCATGTTGAGGGATTGCCATATGATCTAATTATGTTATCATTGTTGGGAGAACTTGCGCTAGTGAAAGTATGAGCCCTAGGCCTTGTTTCTAAGCATTGCAATACCCTTTTTGCTCACTTTTGTTACTAGTTACCTTGCTGTTTTTATATTTTCAGATTACAAAAACCTATATCTACCATCCATATTACACTTGTATCACCATCTCTTCACCGAACTAGTGCACCTATACAATTTACCTTTGTATTGGGTGTGTTGGGGACACAAGAGACTCTTTGTTATTTGGTTGCAGGGTTGTTTGAGAGAGACCATCTTTATCCTACGCCTCCCACGGATTGATAAACCTTAGGTCATCCACTTGAGGGAAATTTGCTACTATCCTACAAAACTCTGCGCTTGGAGGCCCAACACGAGTCTACAAAAAGAAGGTTGCGTAGTAGACATCACATGTATCTCCGAAGGTGTTTGTTGAGTTGGCATGGATCGAGATTGGGATTTGTCACTCCGAGTATCGGAGAGGTATCTCTGGGCCCTCTCGGTAATACACATCATAATAAGCTCTCAAGCAAATGACTAAGGTGTTAGTTACGAGATGATGTATTACGGAACGAGTAAAGAGACTTGCCGGTAACGGGATTGAACTAGGTATGAAGATACCGACGATCGAATCTCGGGCAAGTAACATACCGACAGACAAAGGGAATTACGTATGTTGTCATAACGGTTCGACCGATAAGGATCTTCGTAGAATATGTAGGAACCAATATGGGCATCCAGGTTCCGCTATTGGTTATTGACCGGAGAGGTGTCTCGGTCATGTCTACATAGTTCTCGAACCCGTAGGGTCCGCACGCTTAACGTTCGTTGACGATATAGTGTTATATGAGTTATATGATTTGGTGACCGAATGTTGTTCAGAGTCCCGGATGAGATCACAGACATGATGAGGAGCTTCGGAATGGTTCGGAGGTAAAGATTGATATATAGGATGATGATATTCGGACACCGGAAGAGTTTCAGAGGTACCGGGTGGTCATCAGATCACCGGAAGGGGTTCCGGGAAGCCCGGGAGAAAGATGGGCCTTTTGGGCCATTAGAGGGGAGCACACCAGCCCACAAGGGGCTGGCGCAGCCCCTATGGCAGCCGGCCTAAGGGAGAAAGGAAGGGGGGGCATTTGTCCTCCCCCTTCCTTCCCTCTCCCCCCTTTCCTTTCCTCCTCCGGCAAATATGGTGGGGGGGCTAGGGAAGGAACCCTAGGAGGATTCAGCCTCCTTGGGGCTCCTCCTTGGCTGCTCCCTCTCCCCCCACCTATATATATGTGGGAGGGGGCGCCACACAAAGACCATGACAATCTCTTAGCCGTGTGCAGCGCCCCTCTCCACAGTTTCGTCCCTCGGTCATATTTTCGTAGTGCTTAGGCGAAGCCCTGCGGAGATAGCATCACCACCACCGTCACCATGCCGTCGTGCTGCCGGAACTCATCCACTACTTCACCGTCTTGCTGGATCAAGAAGGCGAGGACGTCACCGAGCTGAACGTGTGCTGAATGTGGAGGTGCCGTACGTTCGGTACTCGATTGGTTGGATCACGAAGAAGTTCGACTACATCAACCGCGTTACTAAACGTTTTCGCTTACGGTCTATGAGGGTATGTAGACACACTCTTCCCTCTCGTTGCTATGGATCTCCATGGATAGATCTTGCGTGTGCGTAGAATTTTTTTTTTCCATGCAACGTTTCCCAACAATACCTTGGTTCTTAACTGAGGGGAATACTTATCTCTACTTTGCTGCATCACCCTTTCCTCTTCAAGGAAAAATCAACGCAATCTCAAGAATTAGCAATGCCCTACCTGGGCCATGGACATCATGACCGCTCTTATGTCTCATGGGTCAGAATCACCACTAACAGAAGAAAAATATGTTGTCTTATATATCATAAGGCATTATATCGATCCAGATCCCAACATCTGGTTAATCTGTATTAGCAAACCCTGGGACGCGAAGGATCTCAAGGGCAAAGGTTCGAAGCTCACTTCAACCTTCAGCCCGACATCACCAGCGCTGACGGGTCCCTATGGGTGCAGAGAATGTGATGGTTGAATACGCCTCAACCGACATGTTTGGAGACTATGAATAATCTCTCAGTCTCTCGAGTGGTCAATATAATTTATGTCCATTTCTGATGTTGTAATAAGAAAATAAGTATTATTGTCATCATATATTGTATATCACAATATATTGTATCAACACTTTGGTACAAATACATTTGTATGTATTCTATATATGTGATAGAGATTTTCATATTGAGAATCATCATGTCTATACATAGATTTCTACGAGGGTCAATCTGATGAAAGATAATATGTGCATTGTGGACATATGCACCACAAACTCTATACTTAGGGAAGTGAAATGTTTCCATTCTCGTTGAGAGGAAAGGAGATATTTTAAATTCGCTAGACGTGATGATGTAATTGTTGGCTCAACTCAAGTCATATTTACTATCCCTATGGGTACTCGAGTAGAATTAAACATGCTTTACCGTGTCCAGGTCAACTCGTACCCTACTAAACTATAGAGATATCCATCAAAATAGTTTTCATAGCAAAACTTATAATGACAACAAAGAGGAATATCTTCTCTTTACCATATGCAACGGATATAGCAAGCACATTCTCTATGTATCATCAGGATTGTACTACACATACTACAAAACCCGATGCACATGTTGCTTACAACATAGTTTTCCAAAATGTCTTGTACATGACAAACTTGGCATACTTTCCTTGGTCATCCATACATTGGGTTGAAACTGAAACTATCAGCAATTCCATTGGTTATACTATTATGATGCTAAATTCTAACAATATTTGGATCTTATGCGCATTACATGTGATGCAGGGAAGCTAATTTTAAGGCTCGCACACCTTAAAGTCTACGCCGAATCACTCAATCTCCTTGAATGCATCAAGTCGAGGTAAGTGGCTATTCCCAACCATTGACTAGACTATTCAGGTATTCCATGGTTTAAAAGACACATCTACATGATGGTCTCAAGTGTGTCTTTATGCACACGAAAACCATTTGTTGATTATCCTAACCATCGAGCAAATCGAATGGGCAATGTTGCAAAATTCAACTTCGTGCCTTTAATATGGCCCTAGGATAGAAGTTTAGCACTTTGTCCTAATGTCTAGACTCAAAATGGTTTGGTGGAATCCTTTATCCAAAGAATTAAGCTCATTGCATTGTTTTTACTTTGGAATTGCCACTTACCAACTTTGCGTTGGAGTCATGTAGTTTTACACGCTCATGACCAAACTGCATAATATTATTCCCCTCTATCTTTGATACATGGAAATCTACCAAGAATTTCCCATCTGCGGTAATTCGGTTACACACCGATATCTCCACCCCAGCATACATCATTGGCCCCTCAGCATATAGTTGGGATCTATGTGAGGAATAACTATATTTTTGTCAATACCTCATGCCCCTCATATGCGAATTTATTCAAGGCCAGTATGCTGATTCAATGAGGAAAATTTCCAGGCATTAGGGGGAGAATTCAAGTACCATGAAGAATGCCAGGAAATTAGTGGAATGTTCAACACATTTCTGCCTCAAATCCATGTATTCAAAGATCTGAACCATGCGTTCAGAACATGTGCAACACATTGCAAATAACCTACAGATTCATTTACTGACTATAACAATGTCATACAATCCTACAAAAGATGCCTGAAAGAGTGAACATACCAACATAATCCACTCCACTCCCCGTTCGAAGCAACAAGGGGAGATGTATGGCAAAAGTACATCAAGATTCAGCTTCTCGCAAGCAAGGATATTGTAACACCCCGAGAATCATGCTACAGTAACTCCACACTAATGAAGCCAAGTCATCATCATTATGCCCTAAGAAAAACAATTAAGAAATATTTCAACCCTAATTTCAAATTTAAAATAAAGTCAAAATATTAATTATCCAAACAGCAAAAAAAAAGTGTTCATAATATTGAAAAAATTCTCAAAGCTAATATAAAAATGAAACCAATATTTTATAAATTGTTTAAGTGCCCCAAAATAAATAAAATAGCGGCTAAATCTATTATTTAAATGCTTTCTGATTTATAAAAATTCTAAAGTATTTTATTTAAATACTAAACCTAATGTGGCAGTGGCCTAAATTATAACACTATTTTAGGTGTAAGTTTTATAGTTCATAAAGCTATTTTTGTGTCTAAAAGAAATAGGAAACAAAAGTTTTAAAAAAGAAAAAGAAAAAGAAAAAATATAAAGTGAAAAAGAAAAAGAAAAGTGTTGACTGTTGACTGCTGAGTCAGCATCCCATGGCCCCACCTGTCATGCTCACTATGAAAAATGCTGGGTACACTTCTGTGTACCCATAGCATTTTCACCTTTGTTTTCTATTTAAATTAAATTCCAGAAAATGTTTAAAACTTAGAAAATCAATATAAAATAAGCCATAACTCGGATTAAAATAATTTATATATGAAAATTACTCAGAAAAATCCAACGAATCCATATATGCAATCCGTTCATCTATCACATGCCCCTAGCATGCTGAACATGGAACCGTCCCCCTCTTTTCATCTGTCCAGAAAATGCCAAACGCCGGAAACCCCTCCGGTTGTTTTCCCTCTTCGTCTGCAACGTGTAGCACTGCGCTAGGTCACCCCTAGCACAACGTTTTGCCATGTCATACTTTGTGACGCTATGATTGCTCTGTTATTTATTGTGTCCCCCCTCGTTACTTCTTTCCGGTAGACCCCGAGACTGCTGTTGATCCGGTGATCGACTACTTCACCGTCGAGGGTCCGTATCTGTCTGCAGAGCTTCCAGGCAAGCAAACCCCCCTTGATCATTCAAATATTGCCCATTCCCTTCTCTCTTATGCTTGCATTAGAACTGCTACTGCTTTTGTATGATCCTATTCTGATGCATAGCCTGATTTTGTAACCTGCAGTTGTTACCTTACCTGCTTATCCTAAACTGCTTAGTATAGGTTGGTTAGTGATCCACCAGAGACCCCTCACCTTGTCCCAGTTGCCCCCGCTTGATGACCGATGACTCGATCAACATGATCGACGTCCAGGGCCCGACACAGCACATCACCCCCCTTAGTTGCTCGACTCTGCAGAGCTACTATCGAGTGCTGATGGTGATACCTCGTAACGCACTCCTGATGATAACTCTATAGTGTAGCTATTCGGTCGTGGCCATCGAAGATGATTCCTCCTTCACTACTCCCGATACGACTCTGTCGTGCAACACCTCAAGAGTGGACCTCGAGGGTGATTCCTCCTAGTTCACCTTGACGATTACATCAAGTGGAATCCATCTGAGGGTGATTCCTCGGATTCTCCCTTGGCGTTTTGGATACACGGTTACTTTGAATTACCACAGAACCATGATGAAGTCGGGTCGGCCCCGAGACGTACCCGCGAGAGAAATGTGAAGAGTGATGTGGAGTCGGGTTGAGCTGGAGGGTGCCCGCGAGATAACTACACGACACAGCCGGGCATTCTTAGCCCTTGCCGTAAGTCCGTGAGACAGGGCGACGGGGTCACATGATCGTGAGTCTCTACTCGCTACCGCGCGCTCCCAAGACACTAACAGTTTGGACATGTGATCCGAGTAGGCCTCTGGCCTTTTTCGCACTGACCACCACGCGGGAATAAATATGGGCACTCCGCATCGTGCCTTTCTTCCGAAAGCTCACTAACATCAGTGGTTTAGCGGCACGCACCTGGGTGGTCCGCGTAAGCACCTGCCTTGTATAAGGAGGTAGCCAGGACTTATCCCGGCCGTCCTTGCAATGCGCAGGATTACAAAGGACGATTGGCCCATGACCCCTTCGCATTTAGGATGTAGACCGGCGTGCTGGCCTCTCTGTTGAGCCTAGGTAGGACTACGGCGTGTTGATCGGCCGAGGCCGGTCATGACCTGGTGGTGTGTCCATCCCGAGTTGATAGAGCGTGTTGGGTAAGTTTGTGCACCCCTGCAGGGCAGATTGATCTATTCGAATAGCCGTGTCCACGGTGACAGACGCTCGAAGTTGTATCCCGATCGATACAACCAGAACTGGATGCTGAGGCATGTAATGGATATGATGGCTCCGGGATTGCTTTCTCGCAGGGAGTCGAGGAAGTGATCTCTGGGCGATGTTACAACATACTTACTACTATTATAATATGTTACTCTTATCTCTTCTGATGCTGCGAGATGCTTGAAGATGCTAGTCTTCGATAGGCTAGGCTTTTCCCCTTCTCTTCTAGCATTCTATAGTTCAGTCCACAGATACAACCCTTTCCTTCGATACAGATGCATACTTAGTTTAGATCTGATGTAAGTCTTGCGAGTACTTTGGATGAGTACTCACGGTTGCTTTGCTACCCCTTTTTCCCCCATACTCAATTGTTGCGATCAGATGACGGATCCTAGGAGCCAGATGCCGCCACCGACGACTACTACTACCCAGAGGGTGCCTACTACTACATGGAGACTGCCGACGACCAGGAGTAGTTAGGAGGCTCCCAGGCAGGAGGCCTTGCCTTTTTGATCGTTGTTGCTTTTGTGCTAGCCTTCTTAAGGCAAACTTGTCTAACTTATGTCTGTACTCAGATATTGTTGCTTCCGCTGAATCATTTGTATTTGAGCTGATGTATTCGAGCCCTCGAGGCCCATGGCTTGTAATATAAAGTTTTTTGACTTAATTTGTGTTTAGAGTTGTGTTGTGATATCTTCCCATGAGTCCCTGATCTTGATCGTACACATTTGCGTGTATGATTAGTGTATGATTGAATCGGTGGCGTCACAAGTTGGTATCAAAGTTGACTGCCTATAGGTAGCCCCCTTTCCAACTCTTTGGCCGAAGTTGAGTCTAGCCTTTGGAAAAACTTTTACTAACATTGTTGTGTGGCTTACAGGGCCACATCGCAATTGGGTGGTATTAGGATCTTTTATTCCTCGTCCATACTCTGGGACTTTGATATCTCTTCTATTCGGGTTAAAGATTTTACTAACTCTAACTCTAGGTTCTCGTAACTACTTCCTCCCGGAGAGCCCTTTCATTCCAGATGATCACCTACTGCAACAGAAGATTCTGAAGATACTCTTCGATGTTTTCCCGAGACTCTTGTGCCCTCCGCCTTCGCAATTCCCTACCACCGATAGATCCCTCTGGATAACTACATACACCTGTTGTTCATATTTTCGTTTTCAGATGTTGTTGTTATTACAGGATATATTGAAATACTATCCAATCTTTCGGTAATCCTCTACCAACTATTGCTCTCCATATACTTGTCTACTTGCATTATCGTCGCGTTCCATATGTCTAGCAATATTCATTATTATCCCTCGTCATCATCATTTTGAGCCTTTGATGCGATATGTTTATGAATGGTCGCATTCATTAGCCGGAACTAGAATTTGACCCTTTGGCCCAGACATCATTCCTGACCTGAGCTGGTTCCCGGTCAATCAAACCTTGATTGCTTGTCCATCTAGTTCTATTCAACATACTCATGTCTTGATCCGAGCTTTTGCTTCTGATCCCCTGGTATAGAAATCGCCATTCCATTGTATTTTATTTACTTCAATTTATCCAGATGTTTCTAAGATCCGATGCCTTGCATTCTTTCTTCTTCTGGTTGAGTACCGATACTCACCTCAGATCCTTTGTGGACCGTCAAATCCTTTGTTGGATTATTATCAGACGGTGTCATTCATATCCAATGGTTTTGAGAGCTCTTCCCCTAATACATAGTGCCTTTGGTAAATTGTACCCCCTGCTTTTGTCAACCATGCTCTGCTATCGAGCTTGTGTTATTTAATCCTGAAGTTTGTGGTATATGTTCCTAAGATGCCCCAATGGGTTGAACCTATGCCTTATCTAATCTCTGTGAACCTGATAGTTTTCACGGGTCATACTCCTCTGGTATTTCACCAGGTAGTTCTTCACATTCAAATAATTTTTAACATATCAATGAATGAATGATTGGAGAAGTGGGAGTTGACCTTGAACTTTGTGTTCATGCCCATGGACACGATGTAGATCTTATCATGGAAGCTTCTCTTAAAATTAATTGTTCCCTTGGTATAAGTTCATCTTGTAATTGATCCTTTGAAATCGTGGTGCCGACCATATTTTCTCCTTTATTCCATTTCTCAGACAAGTTAAAGCACCTATCTTCTGCAGATCAATACATCTCCGCAACCTCTATTTTGATCTTCCTTCGAGTATTACCCTCCAGAATCTCGAGACTATGAAAGAATTGTGTTGCTTCCTATGAGTCTTCATCTAGTATTCCTTCTCACCGATTTCAGATTTCCCCCGAGTTCTGAGTTGTTAGTCACTCGAGAACACTGATAAGTGAATCGATTTCGCACTCCGATTCAATAACTCTAAGTAATTTTCATTGCTTACGAGTTTAATAATCCTTCAAGTCATTCCTAGCCTGATCGGCTATATCATTATCGTGCTAAATTTTAATTGTGCTACCTAGTCCTTCTTCCCGGAGCACAATTTTTGATAATGAGCTAAGCTTACGTCGATCTTCCTCGTCATATCATTTCGCCTTGAACCGCAAGCTTGATTTCGATTTTATGTCGTACCCGTGGTTCCAATAACCTTTCGCTTCATCATTCCCTTGACTTGATGTCATCGCCGATCGATTACATCTTCATGAAATCTCTCGACAAATGTGTCGTGATCATCATCAACATTCTAGGCTTTTCCAGGATATCAATTGAGTTCATGATGAGGAATTCCATGCTTGCCCCTTGATGATCTATGTTATCATCGACCACATCCATGCCTTCCTTCCAAGCACAGACTTGGTCTTATTGTGGTTGAACCTTAAGTTCCTTGCTATCCGGCTTATGTTATGTTCTACCTTGGAGTATTACCGTCTTTTATGTCAAGAATAATGAGGGAATTTCACCACCTCTTAAGAATTCTTGATACAAGTGATATTTCTCGCCATCTCCATTCATTTCTTGGTCCACGTGTTGTTTCTGACCGGAATGCCAACAAGTGAACGGTAATGCCTGGATTCAGTACTTCTAGCAACCTTATTGCTTTGAAGTTAATGGGCGATAATTTCATTCTTAGTCTATTGGTTATTGAATCAACATTCTAACATTGATCATGCTACCTAGTCCAGATTTCCAGGCGCAATTTCGATCAATGTTTAACTGTGGATGTTCTCCTCGAACATACTTCATTATATACTTGGTATGTCCAATGCTATCACCTTGTTCGCTTAATTGTGGAAATCCATGTTTATGGAAATCTCGATGAATTGTTGCTGAGACCGTCGGCCACATCCTCATCTTTTCCTTGCTGAAATTGTATGACTTATTTTATAAGTTGTTTCTTTTGGATCCTTTGTGAATCCAAAGTCTGACCTTTACCTGATGACCATGTCAATGCTATCCCAAAGCATGTCTGTGGTACTCCAATGATCAACGAGAACATTGGAAGCGCAATGCTAAATGTTTCTTGATCGATTAACCAAACACAAGTTGTATGGGTAACATCATGAATTCCCTTGCCCCTTTACCTAATTGGTTATCTACTTGCTGTCCTGTCATGGATGGGAAAGATATACTCTTGATACTCGGGTATAACCACATTTTCCTTTCCATTGGTCTGATTAATAGACTACTCACATTTTCCTTTCCATTGTTTTGTTTAACCTTTCCTGTAAGCTAACTTATCTGAGCAGAGATAATTCCCTGCTTAGGTAAACACCTCGGTGTCCAACCCTGCAAGTATAACCTTGTTACTATTGTTGATGACATCCCGGTAACCACCGATGGACGAGAACTTACCCTATTGGTCCGCCTCGTTCAACGAGCGGGAAAATGGTTATCTTCGTCCCTCGCCCTTTGTACCGGCGTTGTTGCTGACATAACTGACAGGCTATCCTCTGACATGCATTGCAATCATGACCATGCAAGATGCCAGCGCCCTTTCTACTTTTAACCCACATGGTGGGTCCATAGCCCACAGTTCCACAGGATCGAAACCTGACTCTCCTGTACATCCCTGTTTCCAAAAGTTATTCCTCATGCTTGGCTTCGTATGTAAATCACGAGCCACCCTCCCTGATGTTATCTACCAGATAAGCAACCTTGTAGAGGTCCATTCTTCCAAAGTTACCCCTTATCCTTATCGTAAGTACGATGGAGTTCCCGAAGAGAGGATGACGACTTCATCACGAAGACCTGAAGCAGGGAAATGAAGACACCAACGCAATGGATCTACCTCTTCAAGAAGAGTAACCAAGTCCAAGAAGACTCGTTAGAATTTCGTAACCACAACTTTCCCCCTTACACACCCCTTAAAATCTCGGGACGAGATTTCTTGTAGTAAAGGAGATTCATAACACCCTGAGAATCATGCTATAGTAACTCCACACTAATGAAGCCAAGTCATCATCATTATGCCCTAAGAAAAACAATTAAAAAATATGTCAACCCCAATTTCAAATTTAAAATAAAGTCAAAATATTAATTATCCAAACAGCAAAACAAAAATGTTCATAATATTGCAGAAATTCTCAAAGCTAATATAAAAATGAAACCAACATTTTATAAATTGTTTAAGTGCCCTAAAATAAATAAAACAGTGGCTAAATCTATTATTTAAATGCTTTTTGACTTATGAAAATTCTAAAGTATTTTATTTAAATACTAAACCTAATGTGGGAGTGGCCTAAATTATAACACTAGTTTAGGTGTAAGTTTTATAGTTTATAAAGCTATTTTTGTGTCTAAAAGAAATAGGAAACAAAAGTTTTAAAAAAGGAAAATAAAAACAAAAAAATATAAAGTGAAAAAGAAAACCCATTGTACACTTGGCCTAAGTGCACAGTGCACATGCCCAGTGCACAACCCAGTCCACCTAAAGAGGTCACCCCTTACCTCTGTTCACCCGAGGTGGGGTGGCCGCCGCTCGACCGCCCGCGGCCAAGGATGGCCACGCGACGGCCATCCCACGACGCCCCGACGCCTACTAGTCCCTCACCGACCCTGTGTCGAGCCCTAACCCTCTCATTCCCTCCCCCTCGCGCCTCTCTGCCGATCTGAAGCCCACACCCGAGCTCTGTTACCGCACTGTCGTTGCCCACATGACCAGCAACCGCCTCGACGACTGAGACATGTCCAGCAGCAGCGCTTTCATCGCCTACGTCCCCAGCGAGGAATGGTTCGAGATGGGGTGCTTCGCATCACCGCCGTTGTCTTCATCTCCTACCTTGGGCGCCGTAGATTTCCGTCACCGATTCATCGTCCCCAACACTTCCTCGAGCTCACTGACTTGCCCTACATCCATGATGTGAGCTCCTCCCTCGAATACCTCTTCCCCCACCTCGATTTATCGTCGTAGTGCCACCCTTTGTACTTCGGCCGCCATGGCAGGGAGCTCGGCTCCCTTGCCACGAGTCCCTGCCCACACTTGTCTTCTGCTGCTATTGCTGCTTGTAGCCGCCACACTGCTCTTTCTTTGCTGCTCCAACCGCCGCGCTGCTCGCTGCTGCTTTTGCCCCCCTCCGCTGCCTCCTGCCCCGCTACCTCCAGCCCCGCTGGCCGTGCTCGGCTCGGCACGGCCGCCGATGCCCCCGCCGCCCGGCTGCGCCCGAGACTACAGCCACCCATGCCCGCACTCTGCTGCCGCTACCGTCAGGTGTTGCTCCCCTGCTGCCGCCGCTCTCCTCGCCGCAAGCCCTGCTCGCCAGCCCACGTAAGCGCGCCGCCCGTGGCCACGCCCGACCGTGGCTACCGGTGACGCCCTCGGCAGGCGCGCGTGCAGGCAGCCCCTGGTGGCTGCGCCTCTGCCGCTCGGGCCAGTCCCGGGTGGATTAGGGGGCTAATCCCCCCTTTAATCTCTAACCCCCTTCTAAATTAGTCAATGACTACTGGGCCCCCACCTGCTAATTAGGATTTTTAGTTTAAAATATAACCCTATTAAATATTACACCCAATGACAGGTGGGCCCCCACTACCCAGATTTGACTAGTCAACAGTCAAAGTGTTGACTGTTGACTGCTGAGTCAGCACCCCCTGGCCCCACCTGTCATGCTCACTATGTAAAATGCTGGGTACACTTCTGTGTACCCATAGCATTTTCACCTTTGTTTTCAATTTAAATTAAATTCCAGAAAATGTTTAAAACTTAGAAAATTAATATAAAATAAACCATCACTCGGATTAAAATAATTTATATATGAAAATCACTCAGAAAATTCCAATGAATCCATATATGCAATCCGTTCATGTGTCACATGCCCCTAGTATGCTGAACATGGAACCTCCCCCCTCTTTTCATCTGTTCAGAAAATACCAAACATCGGGAAAACCCCTCCGGTTGTTTTCCCTCTTCGTCTGCAACGTGTAGCACTGCGTTAGGTCACCCCTAGCACAATGTTTTGCCATGTCATACTTTGTGATGCTATGATTGCTCTATTATTTATTGTGTTCCCCCTCCATTACTTCTTTCCGGTAGACCCCGGGACCGCTGTTGATCCGGTGATCGACTACTTCACCGTTGAGGGTCCGTATCTGTCGGCAGAGCTTCCAGGCAAGCAAACCCCCCTTGATCATTCTGATATGGCCTATTCCCTTCTCTCTAATGCTTGCATTAGAACTGCTACTGCTTTTGTATGATCCTATTCTGACACATAGCCTGATTTTGTAACCTGCAATTGTTACCTTACCTGCTTATCCTAAACTGCTTAGTAAAGGTTGGTTAGTGATCCACCAGAGACCCCTCACCTTGTCCCAGTTACCCCCGCTTGATGACCGATGACTTGATCAACGTGATCGACGTCCAGGGCCCGACACAGCACATCACCCCCTTTAGTTGCTCAACTCTGCAGAGCTACTATCAAGTGCCAAGGGTGATACCTCATAACGCACTCCTGATGATAACTCTGTAGTGTAGCTATTTGGTCATGGTCATCGAGGGTGATTCCTCCGTCACCACTCCTGATACGACTCTGTCGTGCAACACCTCAACCGTGGACGTCGAGGGTGATTCCTCCTAGTTCACCTTGACGATTACATCAAGTGGAATCCATCGAGGGTGATTCCTCGGATTCCCCCTTGGTGTTCTGGACACACGGTTACTTTGACTTACCACAGAACCATGATGAAGTTGGGTCGGCCCTGAGGGGTACCCGCAAGAGAAATGTGAAGAGTGATGTGGAGTCGGGTTGACCTGGAGGGTGCCCGCGAGATAACTACGTGCCACGGCCGGGCATTCTTAGCCCTTGCCATAAGTCCGTGAGACGGGGCGACGGGGTCACATTATCGTGAGTCTCTGCTCATTACCGCTCACTCCCAAGACACCAACGGTTTGGATATGTGATTCGAGTAGGCCTCTGGCCTTTTTCGCACTGACCATCACGTGGGAATAAGTATGGGCACTCTGCGTCATACGTTTCTTCCGAAAGCTCACTGACGCCAGCGGTTTAGTGGCATGTGCCAGGGTGGTCCGCGTAAGCACCTGCCTTGTATAAGGAGGTAGCCAGGACTGATCCCGGCCGTCCTCGCAACGCACAGGATTGCAAAGGATGATTGGCCCATGACCCCTTCACATTTAGGATGTAGACCGGTGTGTTGGCCTCTCTGTTGAGCCTAGGTAGGACTACGGCGTGTTGATCGGCCGAGGCCGGTCATGACCTGATGGTGTGTCCAGCCGGAGTTGATCGAGCGTGTTGGGTAAGTTTTTGCACCCCTGTAGGGAAGATTGATCTATTCGAATAGTCGTGTCCACGGTAACGGACGCTCGGAGTTGTATCCCGGTCGATACAACTAGAACTGGATGCTGAGGCATGTAATGGATATGATGGCTCCGGGATTGCTTTCTCGCAAGGAGTCGAGGAAGTGATCTCTTGGTGATGTTACAACATACTTACTAGTATTATAATATGTTACTCTTATCTCTTCTGATGCTGTGAGATGCTAGTCTTCGATAGGCTAGGCTTTTCCCCTTCTCTTCTGGCATTCTACAGTTCAGTCCATAGATACAGCCCATTCCTTTGATACAGATGCATACTTAGTTTAGATCTGATGTAAGTCTTGCGAGTACTTTGGATGAGTACTCACGGTTGCTTTGCTACCCTCCCCCCATACTCAATTGTTGCGATTAGATGACGGATCCCAGGAGCCAGATGCCGCCACCGATGACTACTACTACCCAGAGGGTGCCTACTACTACATGGAGACCGCTGACGACCAGGAGTAGTTAGGAGGCTCCCAGGCAGGAGGCCTTGCCTTTTTGATCGTTGTTGCTTTTGTGCTAGCCTTCTTAAGGCAAACTTGTTTAACTTATGTCTGTACTCAGATATTGTTGCTTCCGCTGAATCGTTTGTATTTGAGCTGATGTATTCGAGCCCTCGAGGCCCATGGCTTGTAATATAAAGTTTTTTTTACTTAATTTGTGTTTAGAGTTGTGTTGTGATATCTTCCTGTGAGTCCCTGATCTTGATCGTACACATTTGCGTGTATGATTAGTGTACGATTGAATCGTGGGCGTCACAGATATCGAGGCCTCTGAGTCAGTAAATGCAAGTCAACTTCACGTTGACAGACACCTAATGGGTAGTATACACCAAGTGGATGGGAAACCTCCACCAACCTAGGACATAGTGCACACAATGACCGGGACATCGGAATACCCGACTCAATCGCATTGGGAAATCACGAGCAGTCACCATGGGTAACGATATTTCCGTCAACTATATATTGATATATAGATTCTAGGGAAACATATAACCGAAAGACTACAACTGTCGACATTCATTTCTCAACTAGATTGCAAAAACCTTTCAAATGATTCAGATCCAAAGACCATGGCCATGACAAAGTGTGAACAACACTCGGACTGAACTCAAGCAAAGGATACAATGTATGTAGAAATAATCTTGCTCAATAATGGGAAGGTATTCATAAGCAATACCTACATCAGTTTTCTTCTGGAAACCGAATTGAGAACAACGAGGTGGTGAAACATAGAGCAAGTATTGTAGCACAAGGGTTCACGCAGATACACAACTATTCTCCAGAGGTGGAATCTCTTTTCGATATATTATATCATGGCAGTACAAAATCATCTATCTATGCACTTGATAGATGTGATGATTACATATCCATGTGGATCACTAGATTCAGACACATATGGTTCTTGTTGGAATCTCACTTCTAAATCGAAATGCAAAATGCAACATACATTGTGTAAAATCAGTAAGTCACTATACGGCTTATTGTTGTCGATATATTTTGGTACAACCGACATAGTGAGTTCCTTAACACAAGGATTACTCCTACACTGATGATTACCCAAACATGTTAAGCATGTGATCAAGTAAATGATGGAATTTGAGATGAAGGATCTGAGTAAAGCCTCGAGCACCTTCACTCATACAGTATGGTACACTATGTTGTCTATATCCAAAATATATTGGAGAAATTCATTGTCACTACAGGAATCAGGCACTTTGCCGTCTGCCATGGCTGACGGCAAAGGCATGACTGGCGGACGGCAATGACCTTTGCCGTCAGCCAGCAGATGACACCACGTCCGGCTGAACGAACTACGGCAAAGGGCATGGACGGCAGGGGTTAGGGTTAGGTCCGTTAAGGGGTTAACGGCGTGCTTTGCTGTCTGCTGGCAGATGGCAAAGACCTTTGCATCTTTGTCGTATGCCAGCAAACAACAAAGTGCCCAAATAAGCCAGCCCAGGTGCCCCCCCAGGTAGCTGCCATGTGGCTTGCTATGCCGTCTGCTGGCAGACGACAAAGATGCAAAGGTCTTTGCCGTCTGCTAGCAGACGGCAAAGCAACCATATAGGCCAGCCCAGTGCCCCCAGGTTGCATAGGTAGCTGGCATGTGGCAGCTTTGCTGTCCGCTGGCAGACGGCAAACCTCTTTGCCGTCTGCCAGCAGACGGCAAAGTGCCTGTATTGCCCCTGTTTTTTATGTTTTTTCTTAAATTCAATCAATTTCACAGATATATATATATACATTTGAAAATACTTTCAACAAGCATACATATTCCTGCCATATGGATATGATCATCCAACACATATACATACCAACTCAAAAGTCCATATCCAACATATATATAGCCAACATATATCCAACAACAAGCATACAATGGTTTCATCCATACATACATATATGGGTAGCAAATTTCACATTGTTCATCCTACAAAATCAAAACAAAAAGGAAGGACAAGGAGAAGAGTAGTGTCACGCCCAATATGCGGTCCTATCCGAGAGGAACTCGAAGGTCCCACCAAGGATAGAGCCACATATTGAAACGCTTTGCAAGGTGGATATCATTACATCGTACCATTACATAATAGTTGGGGATACATACAATGGCATACAATGCCGCAAGAATTCAACAACACATCATACATGAGAGCAACATCCGACTACGGATGAAACACAAACAGAAACTCAAACGACATCCACCTTGCTAGCCCAGGCTGCCAACCAGGAACCTATCCCCTGAACAAAGAGGAAGCAGAAGAAGAACTCCAAAACAAGCAAACATCGCTCTCATGTCATGATCATTGCATTACCTGTACTTGCAACTGTTGTTGTAGTAATCTGTGAGCCACGAGGACTCAGCAATCCCATTACCATGGGTATCAAGACTAGCAAAGCTTAATGGGTATGGAATGGATAAGTGGTGAGGTTGCAGCAAGCGACTAAGCATTGTATGGTGGCTAACTTACGAGTACAAGAGTAATATGAGAAACTACGCAAACGGTCGCAAATTAGTAATGATCAAGAAGTGATCCTGAACTACTTACGTTCAAACATAACCCCATCATGTTCTCTTCTCGACTCACTCGAAAAGAGACAGTCACGGTTACACATGCGGTTGGTGTATTTTAATTCGGATCTGGTGTCAAGTTCTCTACAACCGGATATTAAAAATTTCCATCTGCCACATAACCGCGGGCACGGCTCTCGAAAGTTTAAACCCTGCAAGGGTGTCCCAACTTAGCCCATGACAAGCTCTCACGATCAACGGAGGAAAATCCTCCTCCCGGAACAACCCGATCAAGCTCGGAATCCCGGTTCACAAGACATTTCGACAATGGTAAAACAAGTCCAGCAAGACCTCTCGGCATGTCGACACCCTGATAGGAGTTGCACGTATCTTGTTCTCAGGACACGACCGGATGAGCGAAGCGTACAGTAATTGACGTCCCGAGTTACCCCAGGTAGCCCGCACGGTGCTCTAGTTTGGACCAGCGCCATCTGCACTGGCCCCCCTGTATTATGTTGAATAACGAACCTCGGGTAGCGCTAACTCCCTATGCGTCAAATTTATTATCATGTTTAGTTATTATGTTGGGCAAATGTTAAAACCAATGTTGGGTCTTGCTGGAGGAGTTTTATTCAAAGCGAACTGTCAAGGGGGGCCCATAAACCCCAACCGTGTTAGGAACGCAAAATCAAGGAACATAACACCGGTATGATGGAAACTAGGGTGGCAAGAGTGGAACAAAACACCAGGCAAAAGGCCGAGCCTTCCACCCTTCACCAAGTATATAGAAGCATTAATTAAATAAGAGATATTGTGATATCCCATGATATCCCATGATATCCATGTCCCAACATGGAACAACCTGCAACTGCACCTGCAACTAGCAACGCTATAAGAGGGGCTGAGCAAAGTGGTAACATAGCCAAACAACGGTTTTCTAGGATGGGGTGAAAGGTTAGAGGCTGTTTTATGGCATATTAGGAGGCTTGATAAACAAGTGGTAGGAAGCGCGACATAGCGATAGCATCGAGACAACTAGCATAGCAACGATAGTAGTGAGATCCAGGGTAATGATCATCTTGCCTGAAATCCCACTAGGAAGAAGAACGAGTCCATGAAGAAGACGAACGGGCGTAGACGAACCAAGCGTAGTCGAACGAATCCTCACGATCGCAACGAAACAGGAACTATCGAGAAGAAGCACAACCGGAAAGAAGCAAACAACACGGGTAAACACCCAACACATAAAAAAGACATGATGCTCAACCAAGTTTGATGCATGACAAGGCTATATGATGCTACTCATGGCAAGAGATGATGCATACAAGAACATCACATCAAAGCAAGTTTAAATGAGGCCGAAAACAACATACAACAATTCCGGAAACTCCCCATATGCAAATTTTGAAATTGGTCCAGAACTGAATAACACATTATGTTCAAGTTGTTAAAAAGCAAGTTAAAATGCACCATGATGATCTACACGATTTTCTAATCAAGTTACATATAAAGTGCATTTAATTCGGAGCTACGGCCTAGAAGATATGAGCCAAACAAGTTAAACATGGCATTGATGCAAAATGCATTCAAACATCAAGCAAACCCACTCAAAACATGGATGCAATAAGATAATATGAAACTACATGCAATTCTAAGCAAGTTTCATATAGAGCATGCTCAAAACGGAGCAACGGTTCAACACATACACACCAAACAAATTTAAAGGACAAGCTGTCCAAAACAGCAACTAGGCATATTGCAAGCAAGAAAACAACATGCTACAGGAACTATACATGGCAACCAAGGGCATGGCATCAAATTACACATAACAAAGAGAAATTAACACCAAGGAATTATATGCATATGACTCATGGATTAGTGGGAACCAACAAGACAACTTTGAAAGTTGAAACAGTTTCAGCAAGTGTAAAACAGCAACATTATTATAGCATGTTTGCAAGCTTGGAACAGTGGTCATATGAAGTCCAAAATTACCAACCATGGCATGTGAACAAAGTAATCATAGCATACTTCAATTCATGTAATTGGAGCATCTCCAAAAGAGTCATATATTAATTAATATCAAGCTCACAACATGGCAACATGAAGTTAATAGAAAACTAGAACATCATTCAGGCATGTTCATGGCAATGAAAAGATATTCTACAAGACTTATATGAGGCATCAAATGGCATGGCATGATATAGCATAACATGGAAATCAAAACATGTCAACTAAGCATCTCCAGAATATTCATGGATTAGATGGTAGCATCAAGCAAACATAGCAACATGATATAACAGATTCAGACTAGGCAGAACATTAACAGCAAGTAGCCCACTTCACAAGCTTGATGCACTCACCACAGGGCATATCAAAATAAATGGATTGTACCAATGCAAATATGGCATGATTATTCTCCTAAAACATGTTGACATGATGCTCAAAATAAAATCACACAAAAAGATATAAAAAAGACAAAAGGACAAGTTATAGCAGTTTTCAGCATTTAACATCAGCAAGCACTTTTGCAACAGAGGTTACAGCAACTAGATGCACTCAAACAAGCATGCAACAGAAACCATCATGTAGATCATCAATAGATGAACATATACATATCTAGATCATCTCCAACGGACAAACATGCACAAAATTAGGGCCCACACAAGATGCACAGATGATGTTTCAGAAATCTGGGACTTAGTGGAAATTTGGACCTCGGGGAAACGGGACGAGGGGATCCGGGACGGTGCAGTGCAACGGGGCCATTTGGTTCGGGGGAGTGGTGGATCTGGTCCACTCCCCGGATCCAGCGTCGACGAGGTCTCCGGCGAGCTCTCCGGCGAGGAGGACGCGGAGGAGGCCGGCGAAGGTGGGGCACGGGGCGGCGCGGTCCGGCTCCGGCGACTCCGGGCGATGAGGTGAGCCGCGGAGCGGGCGGCGCGGCGAGGCGGCGAGCGGGCGAGGCGGCGGTGAGCTCGGACGGCGGCGGGGTCGCGCGGGGCGCCGGCGAGGTCGGCGGGCGGCGGAGCAAAGCGGTGCGGGGCGCGGGGGCGCGGGCGCCGGTGTGGCACGGATCCGGGCCGGAAGGGCCCGATTCGGACCCCGGCGGGCCGCGACGGCTGGCGCGGGACGAAGGGGAGGCGCGCGACACGTGGCAAGCGGGGATTGGGCGCGGGCGCGGCTGGACGCGTCCAGCCGGCGGCGGACGTGTCCGGTGGCGCGGGGAAGAGTGGATTTAGGGTTTTGCCCGAAAATGGAGGGGGAGGTGCTTATTTATAGGTAGAGGGAGCTAGGAGAGGGCTATTGAGGTGCAGTTTTCGCCCACACGATCGTGATCCAACGGCGGAGAGCATGGAGGGGGTTTAGATGGGCTAGTGGGCTGTTGTAGAGGGGTGTTGGGCTGCAAAGAGAAGGAGGGCTTCGGTTAACGCGGTTAACCATTGGGGCATCAAACGACCTCCGAATGGAACAAAATTTGACGGGCGGTCTACCGGTGATATACCAAGACCGCTCGACAACTCTCGGCCCATTCCGAGAACGTTTTCTCCCATTCACGAAACAAGATCTGGGAGATGCGACGGGCGCGTGCGAGTGTGTCTGGGCTCAAAACGGACAACGGAGAGAACTAGGAGACCCAAACGAATGCAAGTTTTTAAAAACATGCAGATGAAATGCACAAGATGACATGGCAAAGTGCAACACGCAAGCGAATGACATGGCAAAGACGGCGAATAACTGGAAGACATCTGGCGCATTGGTCTCGGGGCGTTACAAGTAGACCCCATCAACGCAAGCTTCCGTGATCTAAAGCAAATCTGCAAATTGGGAAAGAAGAAAGTTAGAAGAAGAAGAAGAAGAAGACTAGAAGAAGAAGAAGAAGAAGAAGAAGAAGAAGAATTTTTCTTCTGTTTCTTTTTCTCCTCTTCTTTATCTTCTTCTTCTTCTAACTAAGGTAACCTAGGTAATTATGCCATTTTTTAGCTAACTAAGCATATTAAGTCATTTTGGAGGAAAAAATGCTAAGTGTAGGTCATTTTAGAGCTAACCTAGGTAAATAGGTCATTTTGGAGCTAAGTAAGGTTATTATGTCATTTTCGAGGAAAATAAGCTAAGTATAGGTCATTTTGGAGCTAAGTAGGTCATTTCTTAAGCTAAGTATGCATTTGTTAAGCAAAACACTTGGGAAAACTTACCATCATCATGGAGGTGAAGGACCGGTCAGGGTTGCGCCAGTGGCAGACGGTGAAGGATCGGTCGATGCTTGTCGAGAGGCGTACTGCACCAAAGATCATTTGCAATGTCTCGTTAGCATGATGCAACTCAAATGTGAATACTAGTAACTAATGACCATTCAAATGAAACTCACCGTGGGTGCTATACCAATCTGGGGCATCGGCGGAGGGGTCTGACCGTTGGCCTGGCACACGCACTACACATTTTGTTTTCACGAGTCAGTCATATTAGTTAGTAATGAAACGAACATTATGTGCATGATTTGGCTAATATGCAGGAGAAACTTACCACGAGGAGCTCGTATAGGGCCCGGTGAGACGCGTCGTTCCGGTTCCTCTCCTCCTCCAACAGCCTAGCCGTCCTCTCCTTCATGTCCCTCTCCCTCTCCGCCGCCTGCCTGTTTGCCTCTGCCAGAAGCTCCTTGGCCCTAGCCTCGATGGCGAGCTCCATTGGCCGTGGACGAGGCCTTATCTCAGGATCGGAGCTCGTCTTGCGCTTCTTGATCTCCGGGAGAGTTGTTGATAACATATCAGTCCATCCCCAATGGCTACCGAGCCATGGTACCTCCCGCCACCAGATATCATCACCAGCTCTGGATCAAAAGGACTCTGGCTCGGGTTAAAGTCCTCCCCTTTCCTCGTCTTCCCCACGTCTCTGTACCTCACGAGCTTGTGGTGGGAGGAGATGTTGGTGAAGCTCTCTGGATGATCGAGGTCAGACTCTTCGAATGCCTTGGCCTTCTTGTACGGGGCTGTATGGGCCATGGCATAGAGGTCGAACACCCCTGTCACCTCCTTCTTGTTGTGTCGCGCCTAAAAGAGAGGAACAAAATATTAGTTAAGGGCTCAAGCTAGCATGAAGAATGAAATTGCATGAATCATGAAGCAAACCACATACCCAGTTATCCCCGTACTCAAACAGGTTGGAGCTCCCTTGATGGTGTGGCACACCTTGCATTTGGGCACGCTTATCCTTGGCCTTGTTGTGGACGGCTAGCCATTGGGGAGAGCACCACTCATCCACCAATGCCTCCCAACAGTCCATCCTATCCGCACACCATCTCGGGGCCACCTAAGTTAGTCAAGAGAAATTTCAGCGCTACGCCTACGAATCAAATCAAGGAAACTAAGTACAAGGCCTTAAGAATAGGTAATTACCTTCATGTACTTATCCTTACTTAGAAACTTGCCTCGGCACTTCGTCTTGGACCTCTTAATACCAGTCGAGGCGTAGTAGTCTCGAACAGCCTACACCCGAGCCTTGTGCCGTAAGTTCTGAACTAGGCGCTTGCACTCGGCTTCGACAACCATAGCCGCAGCCTCCTCGTGTTCCTCAAGACACCTGTAGAAGGTCTGCAATCAAACAAGACAACAATGATTAGTACAATCACTAGGTACTGTTGATTTTTAATTCTGTAAAGGAGAAATTACCCAAAACGTCCGGATCACAATGCCGGCCACCGTCTCGCACAAGACACCATCGACCCTCTCCTCCAGCGGGGCCGGAGCAGCCAAGTACAACTCCCAGCTAAGTGCTAGCTGTGGAGCCTGACCGTCACCGGGCAACGTGACCCACCCCGGGAAGTTCTGCCGGCAAATCACACCAAGGACCTGGTTGGGCCTGCGGACACCACGGGCGTGTGTCCAACCCCTGCAGTATGACAAGGCCAACGCATTAGATATTAATTTGAAGAAACATGGAGGCAAAAGGTTAAAAAAGAGTAAATGCACTTACTTCTCCCCATTAGGCGCAATCAACCACCTCTGCTCGTGGGTCGCCGGCACGGGCGGGAGCTTTGTACCACCACGCTGGTAGACCTTCTTGCCCCCATCAACCAGCTCATCCTCGCTATAGCTATCATCAGAAAAGCTGTCCTCGCCACCATCAACATGGCCACTAGCCTCCGGAGTCTCATGGGACGAAGACTCTGGGACCGGAGTCTCGTGGGGCGAAGGCTCATCGGTCCGAGGCTCGTGGACCGGAGTCCGAGATGGGTCCACGTCAGACGGGTCCACCTCAGACGGAGCAGTCCTGTGGTCGGGTGAATCAGCTGGAGGTGGCGGCGAGGAAGGCGTAGCAGCCTTCCTACCTCTCCCGCCGCCACGTCCACCTCTAGCCCCCCTCTTCGTCCTCCCCTGACCTCTCCCGGCCGAAGAAGAAGCGTCCGCCTGTGGTGTCTGCATACTGTCTATCAGCGCTCTCCGGAGGTGCTGGGGTGGAATGCAAGCACCCCTCCCAGCACGCGCCGAGGAAGGAGGCTCGGAGCGCTCTCGACCCGCGCCCACCATCTGTCAACACCTACAATGACAAAGAGTAAACAAAATTAGTACAACATAATCTGTCCGGGGGGGGGGGGGAGATTGAGTGGAATGACAAATACGGGCCAACAACTGTATTGGGCTGTCGTCAGACCAAACACACTAAACCCATCCGTGCTGATGGCGACTCATGGATGCCTTGGATTTGCCTCTTTTGCCGCATGTAATGCATCGAAGCGCTTCCACGCTTCACCATCCGATGTGTGCACCATCTTCAGCTTCCCATCTGCATCTAGTTGGGTTCTTTTTCCCGTTTTGTGCCATGTCATCTGTATGGCCGTCTCTTCGACCATGAAAAGATGTTGAAGTCTTGGTATGATTGGCATATACCGAAGAACATTAACGGGGATTTTGGTCTGCGTCTTCTCACCCATACCGTTGTCTACCACAACATACCTGGATGACTTGCAAATGGGACAATAGTTCAAGTCCGCATACTGAAGCCTAAATAAGGCACATCCTTTCTCACATGCATGTATCTTCTCATAGGGCATCTTAAGAGCACGGAGGATTTTGTCTGACTGGTACAGGTTTGCAGGTAGTACATGGCCTTTGGGTAGAAAACGTCCAAATACTGTCATCATCGCGTCGTAGCATTCTCTGCCCAAGTTGAATTGAGCCTTCAGAGCCATTATTTGTGAGATGGCATCCAGCTGACAAAGCTCAGTGTGCTCGTGGAGAGGATGTTTTGAAGACTCCAACATTTCATTGAAGGCCTTTGCAGATTCCTCCATCTCATCGTCCGAGTCCCGAGCATCATCAAAGTTTTGCACCATGTCTTCCATCCCGGTACCATGCTCGTCGGTGCGACGACGAACCACCTCGGCTCTGGGACGTTGGGCAGACTCACCATGAAATGTCCAGATCATATAACCAGGCGTAAAACCAAACTTCTGCAGGTGTTTACTCATTTCAAGCTCGTCCCTCCTTTTATAGTTGTCGCACCGGGCACAGGGGCACCAGCTTATTCTCTGGCCATTTACAAATGTGGCTCTCACAAACCCCCTGGTTTTTGTTAACCATTCATCGGTCATGTCTTCCTGACTAGTGTGACCAGTGTACATCCACACACGATCACTCATATTGCGTAGCTACTGGACACACAAGAAATATATACATAATTCAGCAAACCATATCCATCAGTTAATGGAGTTTGTCACTTTTATTACGTCCATGCAACCTAGACGCTAATAGGTAAAGATAGGTCCTAATCCCACCCGAGTATGTGTAGATTGGGTTCGTTTTCCCAGGCTCTGCTCCGGATCCGCAAAATTTCGGTAGCACCTCCCCGCTGTTCTCCTGATACACGTCTCGGCAATAAGCAGAGAGGATGTGTACCCGAAGAACAACAGGGAGGCACTAACGAAATTCTGCATCGGATCCGGAGCAGAGCATATGGGAAAACGAACCCAATCTACACATACTCGGGCTGTCCATGGATAACGTTGGACAATTCGAAAGAATCACGGTTATAAATATGCAAATGCATGCATATTTATATATGTAACCCTTTCGAACGGGAGACGCATAGTGGTCACGCATACTGATGATTGAAGACACCTATAGCTAGCAAGTTTCATCGGCACGAAGACCAGAACAGAGCAAATGAAGGGGGGAGGAGGAGATGCCATTTGTGCTCACCCACGAACGCAGGGGCGGAGCTCGTCGAACGCACAGGGAGGTCGTCGAACACCAGACCCTCGCAGCGAGAAAACAACTGCACATTTAAAACCACCTGATCAACACAAATATGATGTTTTATATAACAAAATCAAAAAATATATGACCTAACTCATAATTCACAAATATATGACCCTGTCGGCCTTTGGAAGGCCGAAGAGCACCTTTTCGGTCACCAGGAGGCCGAAGAGGTGTTGGGGGTCGGGGTGTCGTGTCGGGGTCGGGGTGCTGTGTCGGGGTCGGGTTGCTGTTTGGGGTCGGGGGTGTCGTGTCGGGTCAGGGTGCTGTGTCGGGGTCGGGGGTGCCGTGTCGGGGTGCGTGTCGGGGTCGGGGTGATGTGTCGGGTCGAGGGTGCCGTGTCAGGGTGTCGGGGGTGTCGTGTCGGGTCGGGGTGCTGTGTCGGGGTCGGGATGCCGTGTCGGGGTCGGGGGTGTCGTGTCGGGTCGGGGTGTCGTGTCGGGGTCGGGGTCATTTTCTTCTTCTTCCTCCTCTTTTCTTCTTCTTTCTTCTTCTTCTTCTTCTTCTTCTTCTTCTTTCTTCTTCTTCTTCTTCTTCTCTTCTTCTTCTCTTCTTCTTCTTTCCTTCTCCTCTCCCCTCCTCTTCTTCTTCTTCTTCTTCTTCTTCTTCTCTTCTTATTTTTCTTCTCTCCTTCTTTTCCTTTTTCCTCTTTTCTTCTCATCTTCTCCTCTTTTTCTTCTTGTTCTTCTTCTCCTCCTCCTCCTCCTCCTCCTCTCCTCCCCTCTTCTTCTTCTTCTTCTTTCCTCCCCTTCTACTTATTCTACTTATTCTACTTTTCTTCTTCTTCTTTTCTCATCTTTTTTTACTTCCTTTAATTATGACTATTTAACTAAAACCTAGCCACTAATCTAATATAATCTATCTAATCTAGCTAACTATATCTAATATCTACAAACAAAAGGGGGTGGCAGGGGCTCACCGTGGGGGGCGCGACGGGGGCGGTGGGAGGGGGGCGGCGACGGGGCATTGGCGATGGGGGGAGGGGCGGCGACGGGGCAGGGTGGCGATGGGCGGGGAGGGGGCGGCGACGGGCAGAGCTCCTCGGGGCGGGGGCTGGCGGCCGACCCGCGGCTGCGGTGAGAGGCTGCGATGGGGAGGCTCGGGAGGGGGTGGGGAGGCAGGGAGGGGGCGGCGACGAGGCGGGGAGGGTGCGGCGGCGACAGCGCGGGGTGGCAGGGAGGGGGGCGGAGACGGGGCGGGGAGGGGGCGGCGACGGGGCGGGGTGGCAGGGAGGGGGCGGCGACAGAGAGGGGGTGGGCCAGTGGGGCGGCGGGGCGACGGGGCGGCGGCGGTGCTCGTCGGGCCGGGAGGAAAGAGGAGAAAGAGAGAGAGGGCGACGGCGGGGGCGCGACCCCGTTAAGTTAAATTAAAGCTTTGCCGTCCGCCGCTCCTTTGCCGTCTGCTAGCAGACGGCAAAGAGGGGTGGGCCAAACCCCCTCTTTGCCGTCTGCTAGCAGATGGCTCATGTTCTCTACAGTGTGAACAACCATGTTCTCCTCGTGGCTAGCTCTTTGTCGTCTGTTTTCTGGTAGCTGACGGCAAAGCCATTCTTTGTCGTCTGCTAGCAGACGGCAAAGATGTGGCAGACGACAAATCTTCTGATTCCAGTAGTGTGTGGACAAATCTTATGCATCCATAACTCGCATGGCTTCGTTCTCTAGACGTAGAGAAAGATCCATTAAAACCATGAGTTGATGGGAATGCGATATTGGGACATAGAGTTCCATATCCTAGTGCCATTGGACCCACCACACATAACTGGTTGGGGCTCAAGAATATCTTTAGATATCTCCAAGGCATCAAACATTTTGTCCTAATCTTTCAGTTACAGAGAAATCTGGACACCAGTATCATTGGATACATCGATCAGATCCCTACTATGTCAGATCATAGACAAAGTTTGTGTTCCTGCTAGGTGTGATGGCCATCTCATGAGAGTCTTCGACTCAGACCTCGTGGCTACATCCACCAACCATTATCTCTAACATAATGTTGCTTGTGTTGCCGGATGCAAACATGTTACATAATAAGCAATATAACTATATTGCCCATCTTGCAAGTCAAATCATGCGACAACTTTCTGATTTGTTAACTAAACCTCTACCAACTTCTACATTCCAGAAATATGTTCATGAAATTGGTATGTGACGGTTTCGAAATTGGCAAGAATTAGGTGGAGAATCTTCCTGAATTGTTCTTGTTCAAAGCATCATATTATACTCTTTTTCCCTTCATGAGTTTACTTCTATAGGTTCTCATCAAGGTTTTTAATGAGGTAATATCAACACGAGATCATATGTCATACTTTCTATTTTCCCCACCGGAGTTTTTAGGAAAGTATATACGACATATTTATTGTCTTCTAAACTCTATGGGTTTTCTCATGTTGAGTTAAAAGAGGCAATAACCATTATATGTTGCATCATTTTCTCCTTATTTTTCCCACTGGGTTTGAAGGAGTTTTAGCAACATATCAAACAATATACTTCTCATTTTTTCCCACAGGGTTTTGGAGGAGTCTCTATGAAGATGATGATATTACATGAGCAAGTGTAGATTAGGGGGAGTGTTGGAATTTAATTAACAAGGAGTTAATTAAGGGGTTAATCTCCACTTCTATAACTGACTTGCGGTTAGCCTCCCGCTAACTGTCATGTCGTTTCCCTCTGTCTCAACAGACGCATTCCCTGGATGCACCCCATTCGGGAGCTATATACATGTAATCTTCATCAATAATAGAGGAGACCAGATTCATTATTGTTATCTCTTGTTTCTCTTGCTATATTTCAACAGAAAGTTGTACCTGCCTAGTTATATTACTCCAGTTAGAGAAGGATGAATCTACAAAAGAATGTATTTAGCGAGAAAAATAAATTAATTGCACATTGATATTAAGTAGGATGTCAATTTCACGTTAATTATGTGATTAGCACAAAAGTTAATATCTGGTACTGTATGATATTACATAGTTTGATGGCCAAGATTAATTTGATCTGCTCCTTTCGGTATTTTTATATTGGTATAACATAATATAAAGATTTGCACGCTTATTCATGTATTGTGTTTTGATCATCTCTCGATTTTACTCCGAACAGAACCGACAACCAATGCCCGAGCCAATACCCAATCTCAACCTGACACCATCATCGTGGCCAAACAGACACCGGCGCCCCAGGAACTACCCAATCTCAACCTGACGCTATCATCGTGGCCAAACAGACACCGGCGCCCCAAGAACAGCCGCCTGAGGTTGACACCATCACAAAGCTTTTTCATCATTAATCTTGGCAAATTTACAGGTATGTGAATCAATGCATGCTCTGACATAGGCAATGCAGCAGAACCCGTATTATGTGCATAAGTATGCAAGTACTCATAAACTCCTATTCCCTCTGTAAAGAAATATTAGTGTTTCTAATATTACTAATACTTCTTTACAGAGGGAGTATCTGATAATACAATGCAGTCTTTTTTTCCCTTGTGAATAGTTAAAAGAGTCAGAGCTCAAGGTCATACAAGACAACAATTGAGAGTGATACACCATATATTATTTCCAGGCAAAAGCACATTACAAGTCATCTTCAATATAAAAAGCCTTCACGTTAAATATTGACATATGGTGCTCATTTCCTATTCACCAGGTCACGGGAACATGCCTTCGAGGAACTCTTCAAAGCCTTCATCTTTGTTGCCCACGTTCCACTTGGAAGTTCCTTCGCAATCTAAAGGACTTCACACAGGTTAGTTTTACTGCATTTGCTAATGGCTGTTATGAACTTATGATACTTTAGATCGTACATAGGGATAGATATACATTGGAGAGACTTCATATTTCATTATTTGCTTCTTCCACCAATGAAAATATGAAAGTACACGCAGCAACTGTAATACGTCAAACATCGTAATAGCACAAGATACCAATTCTATGTAACGTGGCTCTGCTGGCTGCTGTCAGCAACATAAGACTTTATGACCAGCACGCCATGCACATGAAGCTCCCAGAAAACACACCCAGATAACGTGTACTCCCTCCGTATCAAAATATAAGACGTTTTTGTAGGCTAGTTTAACCTACAAAAACGTCTTATATTTTGGTTTGGAGGTAGTAGTATGTGTACAGAATAGTCCACAAAGACCAACAATGGAATAGGTGTCAGCAAACTAGTCCATGCTAATAGCATGTAAATTTAATAAATACATAAAGATATGTTATTTCAAGCATTTTATCGCTCTTAAAGAGGTGATCCAATACCTTTCTTCCTTCTGCAACGTTTCTCGGCCGATTCGTCTTCTGTTGTATCTTCACTTTCGTCGTCATGTTCTCTACAGTGTGAACAACCATGTCAAACACCAGCAGGTAATAAAAATACCAAGGATGGACAGGAAGAGGTACCTCTTTTTCTTGTCCCTGCCTTTCAAATCCATTTCCTTCTCTTTCTCCTTTTGCCTCTTATGAGCAAGCTTTTCTGCACATCTTTCATAATGTACAGCAATCAAGCTAAACAATCAATTGACCATTTTCTTAATCAGGCAAGAGAAGACTAAAAGAGGGAGAGGGGGGGGGGGGGTGAAGAAGCATGTGGGAATGATTAATACTGCAATACTGAATTAAGACTGATTTCACAAGTGTAATATGGAGTAGCTAACCTCTTGCAAGCTACCAACTTCACAAGTGCTTGTTTCTGCTCCCCTGCTTCGACATAAGAAAAGTTCACCTGAAAACAAATTTATTTAAGGAATGCATATACAATAGAAAAATTCTTAAATGAACAATGGACTTTCAGTATTGTTGCATGAGCAACAAGATAAGAGTTTAAAACGAACATACCTCGTAACTTCCAAGCCCATTGTTTTCATCGCACTTCCTATTGCCACAGATAAACTGCCCTGAGTAAAAGCATTTACCGGTCATCGGTAAGGAATTTATATGATGTTGAATGTCCACGAAGTAGCAAACCATGTTTACAAAAATGGGCATCTCTCTGACAGCTAAGTGAATACAGTTTCTTTGAGTTAAATATTTTATTCCTCTTCTAGGTTTGAGATGTCTATCCAGATGGTTTATTAATTACTACCAACAGAAAACCTGTACCATTTAAATTTCAGCCACGTTTCTCAGGTTGATCCTTGCACATGGAATCTTAATAGATGTGAACACAAAGGGAATACCTTTTCCAGATATAACCTCCTTCTCTGTTCTCCATCTCAATCCAATCTGCCAAAAACAAAGATAATGAGGATCTACAATTCATTTCCAAGGATGACACAAACGATTCCAATAACAAAAAGGTAGTATTTTCAGTTCATTTCTACATACTAAGGATAAACACATGATTTCAACTATCAAAACAAGTAACTCAGATATCCATTGTGACAATGTTTGTTTCTTAGACCTTAACATATAATGTAAACATAGGTGTGCTAGGGGGGGTACGGTTCTCTTTGCAGTTCCATGACTACGAAACAAGAAATTTATCTCAATAATGTCGCCCAAGCATACCCAATCTTATGAATAATAAATGCCAAAAGAATATCATGATAGGCCTTTTTGTTCTTTTGATGAACATACTTGTAGACATGCTGTGAGCGTTTCTCTTGTCCATGGCACTTAAAGAGTCCAGGAAAAAAATACAGGGGGGGGGGGAGCGGAATCATTTTAGAGAGGATAATACCCAGTAAAAGGACATGACTGATTAGCACATATAGCTATGAATCATAGCACCATACCTTGCCTTTTTTTATAATGGGACATGTCAGCAATGCAATATCTATATCAAGTTAAGTATTCTAGAAAGATAAACTTAAGTTAGATAACATTAAAAGCATAGTAGCTCACACATTAAGGGCAATCTAAATGCATGGAAGACTTTGTAGTGTGTAGTCCTGGTTAACATGGACAGTGAATCTATGAGAAGGATTTCATTAGTTAACACAGAACACAGTCAACAACTAAATCTTAATATTCTCCCGCTTCATATTCCCATTTTTCTAAAATATGCTTCAGAGTTTCAGACAGTCATTTGTCCGATACAAGGCTCTTCCACACATTGCTGAACATGTTATTGTGCAAAAATTATATAAGAACAAATGCCACATTAATGATTCCTCAAAAGATAAAAACAATTTAATAATCATGCCTACTAAAAAGGATACTCCTTAAAGAGCTTGTCATAGTAACATTTGACCAGCCTCTTCCCCCAGGTAGAATCCACATCATCTTCCTCAGAAAGAATGAATCTTTCACAGGATTAAAGAACCGATTAATGAGTATCCGGCAAACCACTGGTACAGATCTTACCATGAATAACTTAAGAATGGACACAGGATAGTTATGGATCTTACCTGTATCCTTCTCTCAGTGTATCTTTATCAGTTTTGATTGGTAAACTGTAATCCACATTCTTGCCATGGCCATAAAACTGAACTGTTGAGCATGTTAGTTTTTCAGTGGCCACATGCATCATCAAGGAAGATGGTGTCTATTCTATATCAACAATAAACTAAAACCAACCGCTAATAGAGATAATAAGTGTGATGCCCAATTCTTTCTATAATGAGGGAGGCTGTGTCCCTTAATTTGTACATGGAGTCATTTTTGTAGTTACTCTATTCGTCATCTACTACTAGCAGTTCTCTAGTCATTATCATACATTGTACTAGTAGTTTGCCCCTAATTATATGCCACAAACTCTTCTATTTATATTTAATCATTAGCAACCAAAGCAATTGCTGAAGAACCCCAGAAATCCAAGTCACTTTGTTTGTATATAGGTTAACAGTTCAAATATGTTCATAATCCAATAAAAATGAACTACCGTCGGATATCAACATTGTTCATTAGACTGGGATATAACAGGACATCAAAAAGGATGACAAAATATAATCTATTCCATATCAGCTAGGTGACATTTGTATATATTACATAGACAGATATCCATAATCCATATGTGTGGATGACGGTAGCCCCCAATTCTTTCTACAGTAGACGGGACTGTTCATCAACCAGTTGCTTTTGGAAACCAGGACAAAGCAAATAAAGAGCTCATTATAAGCCACCGTCCAGGTTTCCTTTTCATGAGGGAAGGGAAATTATGTGAACTTGTCATGCATCAGCACTGGCGGAAAATATTCATTTTGCTGAGCTGGGTACTGAATTGTCAATATAGTGGAGTTGAAGCTATTCGTAAAACAGGGTCACCACCATCAATCTGGCTACTGATTGTGAACGCTGCCAAGAGTTCAAGCAGATTAAAAATAGTGGTGGTTACTCAGTTACTACATAATACGTTCAGCTTAATGAACATACGTAACAACACAGCTGGAACTTTGCAAGTTAAAAGTTTAATTATGTTTAATTATAATCCCTTTGATCAGAGCATTGCCCTGGTGCTAGTCCATTTAATTAGGTTTGCCTAACATCGCAATTCCTTTATCCTTCTACATGCTTATCCATACCATTTTACCGAGCTTAGCATCCCCAAACCAAACTACAAAAAATGGACATGGGCAAAAAATCATTTAACTGCAAAACAAAGTCAAGAGTTACAAACTATACCATAGTCATTCATGAACTTCTTATGGCGACCATATGCATTAAGCCCCCGGATGTGCGACTGGTACTGCCTGTATCCACCCAATCAAAATTCATGAGATGTGAACCAAACAAAAGCGGCTCATTCTTTTTTGTTTTCCATGCAATGATTCCCAACAGTGGCATCGTGAGCTAGGTCTATGCGTAGATGTTATGTACGAGTAGAACACAATTTTGTTATGGGCGTTGATGTTCAAATTGATACCCTCCTTTGTTAGTTTGGATTTGGCGGTACTGTGGGATGAAGCGGCCCAGATGAACTTTACTTGTCCACGCACAAGAGACCAGTTCCGCGACTAACATGCAACTTGTATTGCACAAAATGGTTGGCGGATGTTTATTTATCCCACTTCAGTTGAATCTGATTTGACAACGGCGATCCTCAAAAAAAGTTAAAAGGCAACTTGTATATCACTGTTATGGCTTTACATAGGTAAGAACGGCTCTTACATGTTGCCCTTAGAAGCCATATAAAATTTGCAAGAACAAAGTAGAGAACGTCTAACTTGTTTTTGCAGGGCATATTGTGATGTGGTATGGCCAAGATGTGATGTGATATATGTGATGTATGAGATGATCATATTTTGTAATAGTTCACTACTTGCATGTCGATGAGTACACCAACTTGCAGAAGCCATAGGTTGTCTTAATATTATTGTATGAACCGTGTTTCAATTATTAAACGCCATGTAATTGCTTTACTTTTATCGCTATGAGTTAGCAATAGCCGTAGAACACTGGTGCAACAACCTGCTATACAAACGGTTTTTAACCCCTTTCCACGATGAAGTTTTAAACCATCGCCTTGCCTGTGTGTGTGATAGGGGGGTCCTTCCCACACGAGTAAGAAACCGTCGGGGATAGGGAGTACGAATACATACATTTTGCAGAACTAAGCGTATGCGATGCCCGCATCTATCCCAAACGCGATTCATCACACAACTATTTGTGATATATCTAATATCCCAAACGCTCCATCCTTGCTACTCGTGTGTGCTGGCATTACCATTGCACACGCTATTCTGTGGTGCAACGTTTGCGATGCGCACCCCATCACAAACAGTTCATGATTGTAAAGCGTGTATGATAAGGAGACTATAACACACATTCACTTCTCCTGAACCGTATGCGATATAAATTAAGAAGATAAGTTAATCATCATACGAGTGTTGGATAGGCTTACGAAATGCTAGACTGTCGTACCAGTGTCGTACAGGATAACTATCGCACACGCTATTATGTGGTGCAACGTTTATGATGTGTACGACATCAGAAATAGTTCATGATTATAAAGCGTGTACGATAAGGCGACTATCACAAACATTTAGTTTGCTCGCACCATTTGTGATATTGTCTGACATCACACACGCTTTGCAAGCGACAACTGTGTGCATGGTCGCACATGTTTCCTCTTTGTGAACCATGCCGGATTATGATGTATATCACACACGTTGTGCTTTACAGACCGTGTGCGCCGTAATGACCCGCAAAGCGTAATTTGTCCCTAATTTAATCGCTGCAATTTAAAATTGTAAAAAAATTGAATTTGAAAGTAGGCAATAACTTTATTCATATCCATCAGGTTCAACAACCAATGCACTATTTGATTGACAGGTACATATTTTCAAGAATTACATAAGCACCAAATAAAGAATGATGAACCAGGGTTGTATACTTGTATTAAAGACGGTAAAGAAAGGGGCAAAAGACATTCTGGTTGCTAAACAAGGTGAAGCGGAATGCCCATATTGTGCCCGCCTCTATGCCGGATGCACGCATGACTCTAGTCCAACCCCTTGTGATGGTTGACCGCCCATCCTTCACTGTCTTCATGAGGACTTCTACATAGTCATTGTAGTCTGGTAGAAATACTTTAACCTTTGCATGTCCACCAATCATGTAGTTTGAGAGGTAATCTTTAGTAAATTGCTTTGGGAACCACTCCAAAGGAGGAAGATTCAGACATTGCCATCTAACAATCATTATGGGCAGTAAAAAGAAGGCTACAGAGTTCTTACTTACCATCCTACAGTTCACTGTTGTTTTGGATAAAGTGTAAACAAATATTTTATTTGCCATCTTTTGACCCATTTTACTAACAATCTTTATCAGTTTCCTCACTTGATGTTGGTTCATGAATATCACATTGCCCTATACACAAAAAGGGTCGAAGCGTGGATCTTTACCAATGACATATGCTACAAGCACCAGGTTAATATTAGAAGCTAAACTACCATTGCACAATGATGTACTACAACACTCCCTCCATCCCATTATATAAGATCTTATTACATCCAATATACTCACATATTGTATGAATTAACATCTTATATTATGGGGCAGAGGGAGTATGTATAAGCCATGGGATGAAACTAACCTCGATGGAAAACAACAGTCCTTCTCAATATTGTCCTGTGTAAGTACATCAAAAGGCATGTTAAGCACAACAGGCTAAATATCAACCAAATATATCCATGGTAGAAAACATAATCACCAAATAATAGCTTCAGCGTGCAGGTTTAAGCACGCTAGTTAAGCAAAACAAGAAGTGGAAAGGTGTGTTAACTGCAACAGGTCTAACATTTAACAACAACCAAATATAGTCATTAAAACTGGTATTGTGCACGTCTAAGTACAGTAGTTATTGTTAAATAAAAATGGAAATGCATGTTAACTACAACATGCTTAACAACAACCAAATATAGTCATTCCTAGTGGTATTGTTGAAACTGGTATTGATGAAATTGAACTGCACAGTTCATACTTGCACATATAGAACATCACACACTGGTACATCGAGGTGCTATACAAACGGGTTTTAACCCCTTTCCGCGACGGCATTTGGAACCGTCGCCAAGTGAGTGACTGCGATAGGGGGGTCCTTCCCACACGACCCAGAAACCGTCGGGGATAGGGAGCCACCTAGACGCTGCATCCTTGCAACTCATTTGTGCTCGCATTGCCATCGCAGTCGGTATTCTGTGGTGCTACGTTTACGATGCGCGGCCCATCACAAACGGTTCACGATTATAGAACGTGTATGATAAGCAGACAATCACACACATTCACTTTTCCCAAACCGTATGCGATAACTAATTAAGAAGATTAGCTAATCGTCGTATGAGTGTCGGACAGGATTATGAAACATCGGACCGTCGTAACATCGTCGTACATGACAACTATCGCACACGCTATTCTGTGGTGCAACGTTTACGATGCATACCACATCAGAAACAGTTCACGGTTGTAAATCATGTATGATAAGGCAACTATCACAAACATTTAGTTTGCCCGCACCGTTTGTGATATTGTCTGACATCGCACACGCTTTGCAAACGGCAACTGTGTTCATGCTTGCACACGCTTCCTCTCTGTGAATCGTGTCGGATTATGGTGTATATCACAAATGTTTGTGTTTTACCAACCATGTGCGCCGTAACGACCTGCAGACGTAATTTCACCATAATTTAATTGCTGCTATTTCAAATTGTACCGGATTTGAATTTGAATGTATGCTATAGCTTTATTCATATCCATCAGGTTCAAACAACCAATGCATCATTCGATTCATAGGTACATATGTTCAAGAATTACATAAGAACCAAATAAAGAATGATGAACCACAGTTGTATACTTGTACTATTAAAGACGATAAAGAAAGAGGCGAAATACATTCTGGTTGCTGAACAAGGTGAAGTGGAATGCCCATATTGTGCCCTCCTCCATGCAGAAGGCACGCACGACTCTAGTCCAACCCCTTGTGATGGCCGACCGCCCATCCTTCACGGTCTTCATGAAAATATCTAGATAATCATCGTGTTCTGGTAGAAATACTTTAACCTTTGCATGCCCACCAATCATGTAGTTTGATAGGTAATCTTGAGTAAACTGCTTTGGGAACCACTGCAGAGGAAAAAGATTTAGACATTGTCATCTAACACAACTCATTATGGGCAGTAAAAAGAAGGTTGCAGAGTTCTTACTTACCATCCTGCAGTTCACTATTGTCTTGGATAAAGTGTAAACAAATAGTTTAATTGCCATCTTTTGACCCATTTTACTAACAATCTTTATCAGCTTCCTCACTTGATGCTGGTTCATCGATATCTCATTACCCCATACGCAGAAAGGGTTGAAGCGCGGATCTTTACCAATGACATATGTACCTAAATGCAACAAGTTAATATTAGAAGCTAAACAACAATTGCACAATGATGTAGTACAACACTCTTTTATAATATCTTATAACATCCAATATACTCACATATTAGATGAATTAACATCTTATATTATCGGCCGGAAGGAGTTTATTGCATTTTTACTAATTATCGGCTGATTAACTGCTGCTGTATCCATGGGTTAGAGTTAGTTTGAGCTAGTTTAGGCTCAAATAGGCCTAAATTATTTCCAAACATGAGGGCTAGTTTGAGCTAGTTGCATCTAACCCACCCAAAAAAACTATCCCACCCAAGAGGTGCTAATTGGAGCTAGTTCTCCTAGTGCATTTATTGTCAATCTAACCCTGTCATCCAAACACCTCTTTGGATGAAGTTAGTTCAGGGTTAGTCATGAGCTAGAAACTAACTCTAACCTCTAGCTAAGTTGAGTATCCAAGCAGGGCTGTGTTGTTGTTGTTGTTGTTGTTGTTGTTGTTGTTGTTGTTGTTGTTGTTGTTGTTGCTGTTGCTGCTGCTCTTCTACGTATATCTAGACATCATCAGAACATTAAGGTAACACTCTTCCTTGTTGTTATGTAGCCTAGGATTGCATATTTAGACATTAAGTACAGTGCATGTTGCTATGTAGCCTCAGATATATTACATATGGCCCTAGTTAACCTAACGATAAATGGGTTACATATATATTCAGTTAAAAGTTCGATTCACCGATTAGTCCCTTATCAGCCCCCGACCTATATGGTACCAGCTACCGATATCCTGAACAGTGAGTATATATAAGCCATGGGATGAAACTAACCTCGATGGAAAACAATAGTCGTTCCCAAAATTGTCCTATGTAAGTACATCGAGAGGCATGTTAAGCACAACAGGCTAAACATCAACCAAATATATCCATGGCAGACAAAATAATCTCCAAAAGATAGCTTCAGTGTGCAGGTTTAAGCACGCTAGTAAAGCAAAACAAGTGAAAAGGTGTGTTAAATGCAACATGCCTAACATTTAACAACAAGCAAACATAGTCATTCAAACTGGTATTGTGCCGGTCTAAGTACACTGGTTATTGTTAAATAAAAATGGAAAGGCGTGTTAACTACAAGATGTAGCAACCAAATGTAGTCATTCATAGTGGTATTGTTGAAACTGGTATTGATGAAATTGAACTGCACAGTTCATACTTGCACATATAGAACATCATGTTGTGAATAACTGGAATAAACAAGGCATACTACGAACAACCAAAGATAGCATTTGAAACTGGACATATGCTGACTACAAACAACCGAACAGTCAAAAAACTTTAAGAGAGGCATACGCTAGCTATAACAGGCTTAACAGCAAGCAAATATATGCATTCCTATCGGTGTGTTTAAAACTGGATTGATGAAATGTACTGCACAGTAAATAGTTGCACATATAGAGCATCACATTGTGAACAACTGAAATAAACAAGGCATACTGCAAACAACCAAATATAGCAATTAAAACTGGACATATTCTCACTACACTCCAAAAGGGACTCGACAAAACAAATCATGGGTTCCCCCCTGTGAAGAGGCACGGCAAAACAAATCATGGGTTTCCTCACTTGTCACAGATGGCTCGTTCCCGTGGGAAGAGCACGGACCCTGGATGCGCTCCTTGTTGTTGCAGATGGGCTCCTTCCCCTTGGAAGAGCATGGCTGTAGGGTGCCCTTCCTGATGTCGCAGACGGGCTCTTTCCCCTTGGAAGAGCAGATGGGCTCTTTCCCCTTGGAAGAGCTGGAGAGGGTGCCCTCCTCGTGGTCGACGTTGACGAGGTCTGACTTGGAAGCTGTGGATCCCAAACCAGCGTCACAGAACATGTCCTTCAGAAATGACAAAAGGGGCTCGATGGCGATGTAGGATGGCAAATTCTTGACAACGAGCCAGAGGAGATCAGCGGCGGGGCCATGGATGAGATCGATGGCGGTTGAACCCGAGGGGTTGGGGGTGGGCCACTTAACCTATGACATAGCCTGCGTCAGGCCGTCACTGTCGATGACCTCGATGTCGTAGCCGGCATCCGCGACATACCCGCATACTCTAGCCCGCTGATTGAGTGCCTGCGGCCAGTAATGGTCGTCAGCTTCCTCGGTGGCCACCTCGACGATGTCAGGCGAAGAGACCGCGATACACCTCTTTTGGGCCAGTCGCTCCTCGAGCTCCATGGGAAGCGTAGCCGGGCTTAGGCTACGATGCTCTGGAGTGGGGGATGGGGATGGGGATGGGGATCTGTGGGAAAGGGGGCATTTGGCAGGCATCATCTAAGAAGCTCAGGGCGGCCTGGGTATGGAGATCGGTGGGTAAGCTGCACGGGCAAACCGGCAGATGTTGACAATGGAGGCCTTGCGGTGGCGACGGCGACCTTGCTAGGGTTTCAAGCGAGGGAGGGTGTGTGTGCGCGCGCCCGAGGAGGTTTAGGTGTGTGTGTGTGTGGAGGGGGGGCGGGGGGTGTGTTTGAGGAAATGACGCGGCTACTGAAAATTTTACTACGCGGGAGTCAAATGCCGGGGCTATTGAAAATTTGGATGATGGTGCATCGCACACGGTCCGAAAATAACAACCGTGTGTTATGAAACAGAAAAACCCTCGAGGCGGGCAGATATTTTCGAGGGATGCAGGCGGGAGCAGGAACAAGAAACATCACACACGGTCGAAACATAATAACCGTGTGTTATCAAACAGAAAAAACCTGCAGGCGGGTAGATATTTTTTAGACGGGAAGCCTCGTGGAGCCCAATGTACTGTGCGGATGTGCGTGACAGGGGCACCGGCGTGGCACACGGTTAGTGTGAGTGAACCGTGTCTGTTGCGTCATCCGACTTGTCTAATGTTCATAAATTTGGCGAAAATGACACGGGAGAGGGTCAGAACACGAACACACTTGCATGTGGACCAAATATATGTATGAAAAGGGTGGTTTGATGTTCAAATACCAAATGCAACTTCGATGTGGCACCTATCTCGCAAAGCGCATGGTATTGCTTGCCCCCTCTCGTGTCGGCAGGAGGGGAATCCTAAGTTATGAATGCATGCCCCCCCACGGAGGTTCACCTAGCAAAGTGCGAAGTAGCAGTCCCCCCCCCCCACACACTTTCAGTCGGCGGGCCCCCATGGAGCTTTATGCGGGAATGCATAATAGGCGTATTAGGACCTGGGACGACGACTATCGATGCCCATTTTGCAACCAAAAGCTTCATGATGCATATCAAAGTGTTCTGGCGCATGCAAGAGGATGAGCCGTTGGCTCCTTCAAGCAGAAGTATTCTCGCAGGGTGGCGCACGCCGCGTATGCCGAGTACCTGGAGAAGCTTCGGGATCGTGCCGGCAGATGAGATGAGATGTGGGATCGAACTATGTACGCTTGAGTATGCTTAATGACTGTTGAACTATGTACTTATGGTTGAACTATGCTTGTGTACGCTTATTATCTATGTCTGAGTATGTTTAATCTGTGTTTACTTATGTTTAAATGTGGGATATGGATGCAATCAGTTCAGTTGATGGAATCTACCTCCGTCCTGGTTTATTGGTCCCCTTTGTAATTTGTGTTAAATTTTGTCCAAAGATTTAACTGACAAAATGTTAGTGCAGGTCAGCAAAAATTATATCGTTGGATGTGTATTTGAACATAGTGTTCAATGATATAATTTTTGGTGACATGCATAAACATTTGTTAGTTAAATCTTTGGTCAAAATTTGGTACAAATTACAAAGGGGACCAATAAACAAGGACGGAGGTAGTACGTCAATCACACACGGTTCCCAAAATTGGAACCGTGTGGAATGACTTTTATTTTCCCTGTTACGTCAATCACACACGGTTGACTCTAGCAAACCGTTGCCTCCGAAGCTCTTTGCGGGGCAGAAAACCCTCACCACCCAATTCAAAAAAGAAAAAAGAAAACCCTCACCATCCCCACATCACAAAAACCCTCACCCCACCCGCCACCCCCTCCGGTCCCCATTCACACCTGCACAAGCTCTTCCACGTCTATGCATGGCACCGCCTATCACCGCGGCAACCACTTAGCCCGACGCCTGCCGCTGCTGCCAGGCTGCCGGCAAACCCCACCGCATTTCACCACTTCCGCTTGCCGCCGCCTATCGCCATCGACTTTTTCGACGCTGCTCGCGGTCGACCCAGCTCCGCCCGATTGGGGAATCCGCCGTATTGAGGGTTTTTTCTCATGGACAACAAGGTAACTAATTTAATGAGATATTATCTCATCTCTTATCCCAGTTCATCTGCCTCCTTTAATCACCCGGCTGAATTCGCCATGAATTCATTTTTATTCGAGCTGATTTGAGGGTTTTCTTTCATTCATAGAGTGTACAGTGCGCGGACACATCAGGACTTTGCGGCCTTCGCCAGACATCCATGGAGTTCCATCTCACCGTACCAGATGACTTGAGGATGCGCGCGGTATGTTCAATCTCACCCTAAATCGGTTGGCATGGCCTACTTTCCTGAACATATACTAAATATTGCTACATTTGGATAAAAGGTGCCACATGCAACATATACGTCAAAGGGGATTTTTTTCCTCTTCTTTCTATATTAGGCAAATTAATGATGTATTGTTCTTTCGATTACTCTCATATTTCCATGACATCATGTTTACCCTATCTGTTTAATTATAGATTTTTGTCCTTTGATTTCAACTGCTATACAGTTCTTTCAATTTGGGCCCATATTTGCATGTTACCATTTTTTTTAACAATCCTACCATTTTCTGCAGCGCGTCCCTTGCTATGCAACAGAATCTGTAGTAGACAATCTTTCCCTTTACATTAATCAAGACTGCAGGGATGTCATACTGAACACAAACCATGGATTTACAATCGTTGCTACTATAAGACTTGATGAACGTGGTGACTCCTATTTTGGCACTGGCCTTTGGAAAGAAATTTCTAAGTTTTATGTACTGAAAGCTGGCACTAAAATTGCACTGCACATAAAAGAGCCTGGTCATGAGACATATGCTAACTTCCCCGACGATATCATCCGTCCAGACTTTGTTCGAAGTAAGTGTTCTTTTCAAGTATCTGCATGTTGACTTACCCAGCAATATCAAATGAATTGTGTAGTATTTAAGCAACCAATTGTTATTCCATTTTCTTACTCTACTCCTACCTACTAACTTCTAGTTACCAATACACTTTTCTATTGCCCAGTTTTAACTAAATATTCCCTGGACTCCCACTTCTATCAGAAAGCGCCGCTGACAAGGAGACTCCGAAGGTGGAGAATGGGGCTGCCAACAAGCGGAGGCAGGTCGAGCAAGAACGGCAAGCGACTCCAGCAGGCCTAGACTTCATCAGCAGCCTCCCCGATGATATGTTGACAGTCATCATCTCCCTCCTCCCAATCAAATATGGGGCGCGGACAACCGTCCTTTCCCAGCGGTGGTGCCCCCTATGGAACTCCACCCCTCTCAACCTCATCGACAACCACGAGCTCTGTCATGGCTATCGCAAAAGCTTGGATGCGTTCTACAAGATCCTCGGCAGTCACCCTGGCCCAACCAGAGGCCTTAGCATGGGCAAGTTCCGTTCCAACGGCAAGGACCGAGCCAAGCTTGACGACTGGTTCCGATCCCCCGCCCTAGATCAGCTCGAGGAGCTCACTTTTGATGATGGGCATATGCGCTCGCTGGCAACGTCCGCGCTCCGCCTCGCGCCCACGCTGCGCGTCGCCAAGTTCAGGAACTACCATTCCCCCCCTTAATGACGCGCCCGCTCTTATTCTACGACGACTGAAGCACCTCGAGCTCGTCGCCGTCTGCCTCCCAAACAGTGACATGGAGCGCCTGCTCCGTGGCTGTACTGCACTCGAGTACCTTCGTCTTCACGTGACCAATGGGTTGAGTAGCTTCCACATCACCTCCATGACTCTTCGGACTATTTATGTGTGTTGCTAGTGCTGCAAGAAGACATCACAGGATGTGTACCACGGTATGGTCATTGAGGACACACCTTCACTTGAGAGATTACTTGTAGTTGATCAAGAAGGTCCAACAAGATTCAATGTCATTTCTGCGCCGAAATTGACAGTGGTGGGCTACTCGTCTGACAAATACTCTGAATTTGTTATTGGATCCACACCCGTTCAGGTACAACAGCCTCCTTCTACCTCTCCTTCTAGAAATTAACATTATTTCTAATTTTGAAGATGTATGTTCGTCTGTCATCCAGAAAATGATTCCGACAAGCTTGACCCCGGAACTACGCACAGTGAAGGTCTTGGCACTAGAATCTATCGGCCCCAACCTAGAGCAAGTTGTCAGTTTCCTGAGATGCTTTCTGTGCCTAGAGAAGCTATATATCGAGGTGATGTTCCTTTCCTGTTAAATGTTAACCATAAGGGAGTTCAATTTGTGACACCTTTTTCCAAGTTTACAATGACAATGTACTATGATTTCTGAAGGATTTTTTGGAGGATTTCAGTACATACATGTTCCCCCCATATTGGTTGCTTGATCCATATGGTTACAATCCATAAGCATTTCTCCTTTGGATTCATCTGTACTAGTTTTCTTAGGGAACTTTTCATCCACTCCAACCTCTTGTGAAGAATGCTACATTTTTCTAGATTGTAATCAAATGCCCATGTTAATCATGTCGGATCGAAGATGGCATGTTAGTGCATTTTACAAATCCTGCAAACCAAATAGGCCTGTAGTAGTGTTCAAAATTGCATGCAGGCACTAACACGTTTTCTTCTTTTGCAGATAAGATTAGGCCCGGTGGTGGATAATGTGATACAATATAACAATCACATCGAATGCCTAGATCTGCATCTCTCAGAAATTACTTTGAACTCCTACCGAGGGACCTTACCGAAGATTATATTCGCCAGGTTCTTTGTTGTCAAAGCAAGGGTGCTGAAGGTAATGAGGTTTGCCCTAAATTTATTTCGCAAAAATGAATGGTTTGTTGATCAGCGCCGGCGGCTGCGGCAGAATGGAATAGGCTCCGAAAATGCTAAATTTCATTTTGGAATTTCAGATGACAGAGTAATCGGAAGTCATCGTGTCAACCCCATACATGACTTCTTAGTGGCTGACCCCTTTGCAAAAATTATGAGGTTTCGAAACCAGACTTACAAGTGGTAATATTAGTTTGAACCTCCCTGATATCCATGTTCAGCGGATCAGTGCGAGCGTTTGCAGCTGATGAGCTGAATTTCATTTCTAATATCAGTTTGAACCTTGTAATCTTCGAATTTGAGCCATATAACTCTGGAATTTGAACTTTGTAATATTTCGAGCTTTTGTGGTACAATCGTTGAAATGGCATCGTATGAGACTCGTATATTGGTAGCACTATTTTGACCTTAATATGCAATGGACTTAGATTTTATTAACCATTCTCGAATCTGTTTACCTTGTCGATCTCATAGCACATGATCTGTATAGCTAACTCGACTGCAATCTTCGACATTATTGCACACAGTTGGTTTCTTCAACCGTGTGCCCTGTAGAGCACAGAATTAATTATCACACTCGAGTGTCCATCATCACCCTTCTGTGTAACTTTGACCTCATCACCCGCGGGTAAACTTATGACCGAAGTCATTCCACACACTTCATTTTTACAAAGCTTTTTGCCAATAAACGCCCATGATTTGTCCCTCTTCTAGCTGACGCGTGGCCAAACTAGCCGGGCGGGAAGCTTGCGCGGTAAACTGCGTGGTAGCGTGGGAACAGGCTCACCGACGATACATTTGGCGTCTCTTCGAGCCCACACGTGGTCAAATGAAACACGTGCGGTGCGGTGTTGTCAAACGTGCACTGGAATCCTCCGCTATGAACGTGGTGACAAGACGTGACGATTACAGGCTGGCCAGCCCCCATTTATTACAGCGGCCATTTAACCCTTGTGTCTCTTCAACCTTTCGATCGCGCCCCACCATTGCAAGAAGCACACCCACCATGACAAATTCTTAGAGGGTATCCTGCGCGGCTCCAATGGCGCTCTGAGAGGCTGCCGACGACGAGCAGCAGTTCACCATGCATGCCGCGGTGGACACCCACAGAAGGTTCACGGAGCTCTCGGTGGTGTACACCAACAACCCGGTCTGGGTGGAGCACTCCATCCACATCATGGAGCTGTTGCTTGCTGAGGAGATGTACAAGGTGGTCGGGTTCGACCTCGAGTACACCCGCGCTCGTGTCGGGTCTCGTCCCAAGGTCGTCATCGCCCAGATGTGCGTGCGCGATCACGTCCTCGTCTACCACTACTGCCTGGCCACAAGGCCTTGCGAGCATTTCACCAGGTTTATCAACAGCCCCCACTACATTTTCGCTACGGTGGACATCACCAATGATGTAAAGGTGCTCAAGAATTCGGGCATCGCCTGCCAGAATCTTGTCGACATCCAGGGACAATACAAGATCTGTGGCAGCAACGAGCATGAGAAGGACTCACTGGTTCACCTCGCCGAGGCCATCATCGATCCCTACTACAGAGACATGAAGGATTCCCGCAACAAGGACAAGCGTGCCTGGCACTCGGCCTGGATGGAGAAACTCGACAAAGCTCACGTCGTGTACACGGCCAAGGAGGCGTACACGAGCTACGAGATGTACAGGCGGATTGTTGACATGAGGAAGTGCCTCCTTCCCCAAAACGGCCAGGGATCCAACCGGAAGCAGAGCAATGGCAAGCGTCATCGCAACAAGAAGTAGATGATTAGATGCTCGTTTCTCCTAGTTTAGTATGCATGTAATTGCTTACTTTGGTGTGTGAAAATGTTATGTGTGTAGTCACTTGTGTAATTGTATGCTTAATTTGGTTTTGCAATGCTGTATTTTTAAGTATATATGTTGATGCTCTGTAGACATAGCGTAGATGTTGTGCGGATAGAGCAAATCACATCGCACACGGACTAAACAATGGAACCCGTCGGTGATGATTTTATCAATCACTAACCATTGTATACCAGCAATCATTTGCTCAGAACACACACAGCTTGTTAAAAAGAATCGTCTGTGTTGTTATTGGTCTTCCCACACATTTCCAATTACAGACCTGTTTGCCACGTATCACACACATCTTGTTAGGTTGAACCATTTCTGTTCTCTTCCCTAATCGAAAATAGTTCATTCGAGTGAACCGTATGCCGTATATCACACACACCTTGATCTGGCTGACCGTTTTTGTTGCTTTCCCTAATAGCAAATAATTCATCGGAGCGAACTATATGCCGTATATCACACACACATTGATATGGCTGCCCGTTTCTGTTGTTCTGTCTAATCGCAAATAGTTCGTATGGATCAACCGTATGCCTAGTATCGCACACGCAACTAAAATCTGAACCGTGTTTGATGTATCCGCCATCACAAATGTTTTGCATCTTTTTGATGATTTTTTTACATCACCGTTTGCGATCAATGCATCGCACATAGTTTCGTCAAAGGGTCTCTGATCGTAGTGTCGCGTTAGCAGCATCCTGCAGTAGTGACATTGTGAATAACTGAAATAAACAAGGTATACTATGAACAACCAAAGATAGCAATTGAAACTGGACATATGCTAACTTAAAAATAATCAAACAACCAAAAACTGTTAAAAGAGGCATATGCTCGCTACAACATGCTTAACGACAACCAAATATAGTCATTCATAGTGGTATTGTTGAAATTGGTATTGATGAAATTGAACTGCACAGTTCATACTTGCACATATAGAACATCACGTTGTGAATAATTGAAATAAACAAGGCATACTACGAACAACCAAAGATAGCAATTGAAACTGGACATATGCTAACTACGAACAACCAAACAACCAAAAACCGTTAAAAGAGGCATATACTCGCTAGAACAGGCTTAACATCAACCAAATATAATCATTCATAGTGCTATTGTTGAAACTGGTATTGATGAAATTGGACTGCATAGTTCATACTTGCACATATAGAACATCACATTGTGAAGAACTGAAATAAACAAGGCATGCTACAAACAACCAAAGATAGCAATTGAAACTGGACATATGCTAACTACAAACAATCCAAAACCATTAAAAGAGGCATATGCTCGCTACAACAGGCTTAACAGCAACCAAATATAGTCATTCATAGTGGTATTATTGAAACTGGTATTGATGAAATTGAACTGCACATTTCATATTATTGAAACTGGTATTGATGAAATTGAACTGCACATTTCATACTTGCACATATAGAACGTCAAGGCATACTACGAACAACGAAGATAGCAATTAAAACTGGACATATGCTAACTACAAATAACCGAACAACCAAAAACCGTTAAAAGAGGCATATGCTAGCTATAATAGGCTTAACAACAAGCAAATATAGTCATTCATAGTGGCATTGTTGAAATTGCATAGAATGTAGCTTGTGCTTAAACATCAAATTGTATAATTGAACATCACAATGTGAAAAAAGAGGGGGCATATTACCTACACCAGGCTTAACAGGAAACAAATATGGTCGTTGAACTGGTATTGATGAAATTGTACTGCACAGTAAATAGTTGCACATATAGAGCATCACAATGTGAATAATTGAAATAAACAAGGCATAATGCAAACAACCAAGTATAGCAATTAAAACTAGACATATTCTCACTACAAAAGGGGCTCGACAAAACAAATCACGGGTTTCCCCCTATGAAGAGGCATGGCAAAACAAATCATGGGTTTCCTCACTTGTCACAGATGGGCTCCTTCCCATGGGAAGAGCACAGACTCTGGGTGCGCTCCATGCTGTCGCATATGGGCTCCTTCCTCTTGGAAGAGCACGACTGTAGGGTGTCTCCTTGATGTCGCAGATGGGCTCTTTCCCCTTGGAAGAGCCGGAGAGGGTGCCCTCCTCATGGTCACCATCGTTGAGGTCTAACTTGGCAGCTAAGGATCCCAAGCCAGCGTCGCAGAATGTGTCCTTCAGAAATGACAAAAGGGGCTTGATGGCGATGTAGGATGGAAAATTCTTGACAGCAAGCCAAAGGAGATCAATGGTAGGGACATGGTTGAGATCGATGGCGGTTGAACCTGAGGGGTTGGGGGTGGGCCACTTAACCTGTGACATAGCTCGCGCCAGGCCGTCGCTGTCGACGACATCAATATCATAGTCGGTGTCCGTGACATACCAGCATAATCTATCCCACTGATTGAGAGCATGCGTCCAGTCATCATCGTTAGCTTCCTTGGCGGCCTCAACAGCCACCTTGCCGTCGTTGGGTGAAGAGGCCGCGATAAACCTCTTTTGGGCCATTCGCTCCTTGAGCTCCACAGGAAGCGTAGCCGGGCTTAGGCTGCGATGCTCTGGAGTGGGGGAGGGGGATGGGGATCTATGGGAAAGGGGGCGTTTGGCAGGCGTCATCTAAGAAACTCGGGGTGGCTAGGGTATGGAGATCGGTGGGTAACCTGCACGGGCAAACCGACAGATGTTGACGATGGAGGCGGCGTGGCGGCGGTGACGACCTTGCTAGGGTTTCGAGCGAGGGAGGGGTGGTGTGTGTGTGGGCAGAGGTTTTGGGGTGTGTGTGTGGAGGGGGGGGGGGCAAAGTGTTGTTTGAGGAAATGACACGGCTACTGAAAATTTTACAAGGCGGGAGTAAAATGCCGGGGCTACTGAAAATTTGGATGAAGGGATTGAGTAACGAATATTGCACACAGTCCAAACATAATAACCGTGTGCTATCAAACAGAAAACCCTCCAGGCGGGTAGATATTTTTTAGGGATGCAGGCGGGAGCGGGAGCAACAAACATCGCACATGGTCGAAACATAATAACTATGTGCTATCAAACAGAAAAACCCTCCAGGCGGCTAGATATTTTTGAGCGATGCAGGCGAGAGCGGGAGCAACAAACACCACACACGGTTGAAACATAATAATCGTGTGCTATCAAACAGAAAAACCCTGCAGGCGGGTAGATATTTTTGAGATTGCGAGGGAAGCCTCGTGGAGCCCAATCTACTATGCTGATGTGAGTGACAGGGGCATGTGCGTGGCACATGGGTAGTATGAGGGAACCGTGTCTGTTGCATCTACAATCGTAGACGGTTGTTGCATCAGACTCATCTGCTGTTTATAAATTTGGCAAAAAAACACGGGAAAGGGTTAGAACACGAACACACTTGCATGTGGACCAAATATATGTATGAAAAGGGTGGTTTGATGTTCAAATACCCAGTGCATAACTTTGATGTGACACCTATGTCACAAAGCGCACTGTATTGCTAGTCCGCTACCCCCCACTTCGTGTTGGCGAGAGGGGAATCCTAACTATGAATGCATGCCCCCAAATAGCTAGGTCTAATATCTCACCCTACCATAACACTAAACCTATAGGAGTCCATCATGGTCAAACCCCCTTTCGTTTCTGGTCAAAGGTGGACCGTGTGTGGGCCCACAAATGTGTGCTTGTGGCGCGAGATGGGTGGGACCACATACGAACCACCTGCGGGTGGCCCAACTATATGCATGAAAAGGGTCGTGTGATATTTAAATACCCAATTCACAACTTTGATGTGGCACATGTGCCTCGCAAATTAACCGGACATCTCCGACCACGTGGAGGTTTAGGAAGTGCGAAGTAGTCCCCCCACACACACTTTGAGTCGGTGGGAGAGGGCATCTGACATAGACGTACTATAGCATGGACCAAGAAGAGTCCACCTTGGGCGTATAACCTCTCTCATTGTTGGTCAAAGTGATGGACGTCCACGCGGCCCCATAGATGGGCTAGCTTGTCGCCGATAACCACGCGAGGGAGTAGTGCCCGAAGACAACCACTGCCTGCATGTGGCCCAAACATATGTATGAAACTGTTGTGTGGTGTTTTGAATAGCCAATGCACAACTTTGATGTTGCACTGTGCTTTGGAACCAGAAAGTCCCCACACGGAGCGAGGGTTCATGACGCGTAATATGTATGTCACCCCACTTCAAGCCGGTGACAGGGATTCATGCGTACGCATGCGCTTTAACTTAGGTCTGGAATCTCACCATGACCTACTATATAGTAACACGAACCAAAGAAGAATCCACCCTGGTAACCTCTCTCGTTGTCGATCGAAGTGATGGACGTCCATGCGGGCCCATGAATATATAGTCTTGCCACCGATAACCACACGAGGGAGAGTGTTTGAAGATAACCATTGCATGCATGTGTCCCAAAGATATGTATGGAGGTGTGTGATGCATGCATGTTTGAATACCATACACAACATTGATGTGGCGCCTACGCCGAAAATCGTACAATCCCCACACAGAGCGAGATCGATTCATGACACGTCGTGTGCTGCCCCCCCACTTCGATCCGGTGGGAGGGATTCATGCATACACATGCGCTCAAACTATATTATGTAATCTCACAACATGACATGTACCATAAGACAAACCGAAAATTACTCCCCTCCTAAGTCAAAGTAACCTCTCTTGTTGTCGACCAAAGTGATGGCCAAGCGGGCCCACAGATGGAAATCATCGATGTCGCTGATAACCGCGTGAGTGAGTGAAAGAGGACAACCGCCATCACTTGCATGTGGGCCAACACATATACTAGCACAACGAGTTGCTATACAAACGGTTTTAACCCCCTTTCCATGACGGCATTTTAAACCGTCGCCAGGCGAGTGTGGGCGATAGGGGTCCTTCCCACACGACCCAGAAACTGTCGGGGATAGGGAGCCATGATGCATACAGTTATCCCTATAAATCTGTTTCTGATATCTCGAATATCCCAAACTCTCCATCCTTGCTAGTCGTTTGTGCTCGCATTGCCATCGCAGTCGGTATTCTGTGGTGCTACGTTTACGATGCGCGACCCATCACAAACAGTTCACGATTATAGAACGTGTACGATAAGAAGACAATCACACACATTTACTTTTCCTTGACTGTATGCGATTTGATGTAAGAGTGCATACAGTTGTCCCTATAAAGTTGTATGCGAAGCTTGAATATGTCCCACACGATTCATCCGTCGTACCCGCATCAGATGAAGACCTATCGCACGCGTTCTTCTGTGACCAAACGTTTGTGATGTGCACGACATCATAAACAGTCCATAATTGCCAAGCGTGTGTGATAAGGTGACTTCCGCAAACATTTAATAAGAAGGAACTGTGTTCGATGCTGTTGTTAATCTCACACATTTTTTCTTGGCTGATCGTGTGTGCAGTAGAGATTAATCGCACACGTAGTGGATCTGAGAAACATGTCTGATCTCCAGGTTTATCGCAGACGTTTTGCTTTCGCAAACCATGTGTAGTGTAATCCCTAATTTATCCCTAATTTAATCCCTGCATTTAAAAATCATAGATTTTGAATTTGAAAGTAGGCAATCACTTATTCATATCGAACCATGTTTATTACAAATATAGGTTCAAGCACCAATGCATAATTCGATGCATAGGTACATATACTGAAGAACTACAGAAGCACCAAGTAAAGAATGATGAACCATAGTTGTACTAAAGACTATAAAGAGAGAGGCGAAAGACATTCTGGTTGCTGGAGAAGGTGAAGCGGAATGCCCATATTGTGCCCTCCTCCATGCGTAATGCGCGCACGACTCTAGGCCAACCCCTTGTGATGGCTGCCCGCCCATCCTTCACTGTCTTCATTAGGACTTCTCGATGGTCATTGTAGTTTGGATGAAATACTTTAACCTTCATTGCGTGTCCACCAATCATGTACTTTGCAAGGTAATCTTGAGTAAAGTACTTTGGGAACCACTGCAAACGAAAAAGATTCAGATATTGTTGTCTAACAACTCATTATGGGCAGTAAAAAGGGAAGGCTGCAGAGTTTGTAGTTACCATCCTACAGCTCACTGTTGTGTTGGATAGAGCGTAAGCAAATAATTTGCTTGCCACCATTTGTATCTTTTTGCTAATAATCCTTATCAATTTCCTCACTTGATGTTTGTTCATGAATATCTCATTGCCCCATACGCAAAAAGGGTCGATGCGTGGATCTTTGCCAAGGGCATATGTACCTAGAAGCAACAAGTCAATATTAGAAGCTAACAAGTGTCCAGGCCTAGATCTGTATGCACTACATTATGGAACGACGGGGGGAGTACAAGCTGAGGGATTAAACTAACCTCGGCGAAAAGTGCTAGCCACTCCCGTTGTTGTCCTACATAAGTAGTGTAAAGGCATGATAAGTACAACAACCTTAACATTAAACAAAAACAGCGAAGGTAAACAACATCATCGCCAAATGATAGCTTGAATGTGTTGGCTTCAGCATGCTGTTAAAGCAGATATAAAATGGAAGGGAATGTTACCTACAACAGGCTTAACAGCCACCAAATATTGCAATTCAAACTGGTATTGTTGAAAATGAATAGAACGTAGCTCATGCTTAAATATCACACTGGATAAATGTGTAAAACTGAAATAAAGGGCATGTGTTAACTACACTAGGCATAACAGGAACCAAATATAGCCGTTCAAACTGGTATTGATGAAATTGAGCGGCACAATTACGACTTGCACAAAATGAACATCACATTGTGAATGACTGAAATAAACAAGGCATATATGATTAGTATAACAACCAAATATAGCCATTGAAAACTGGCAGAGGCTCACTGCAACCAACCTAACAAGAAAATACAGATAAACATGGCATATGCTTGAAAACTGGACAAATGCTCACTACAAACCAACCTAACAAGCAAATACAGATAAACAGGGCATATGCTTGAAAACTGGACAAATGCTCACTACAACCAACCTAACAACCAAATACAGATAAACATTGCATCTCCTTGATAACTGGACAAATGCTCACTGCAACCAACCTAACAACCAAATACAGATAAACAAGGCATATGCTTGATAACTGGACAAATGCTCATTGCAACCAACCTAACAACCAAATACAGATAAATAAGGCATCTACTCACTATAAACAACCAAATATAGCCATTCATGAAACTGAAGTGGACAATTCATACTTAAGCATCACATAGCCCTATTGAACATTACATTTTTGCATAACTGAAATAATTAAACACAGTACAGTTAAAACACCGCATGGCAAAAGCTACTACAACAAAGGGTACGGGTTGGCAAGCTATAAAAGGTAAGATTTGCTGATAGGATGTTGCCTCACATGTCATGGACGGGATCCTTCCAGTTGGAAGAGCATAGACCCATGGTGCGCTCTCTGATGTCGCAGATGGGTTGTTTCACATTGGAAGAACCTTTGTGGGTGCCCTCCTTGTGGTCGTGGTCGATGAGATCTGACTTGGAAATTGAGGATCCCAAGCCGCCGCCGTAGAACATGTCCTTCAGGAATGACAAAATGGGCTCGATGACGTACAAGGATCGCAAATCCTTGACTGCGTGGTGGAGGAGATCATCGGCAGGGCCGTTGAAGAGATCGATGGCGGTTGAACCAAAGGGGTTGGGGATGGACCACTTAACCTGTGACATGGCCCGCGTGAATCCATCGTTTCTATGAACTTGATGTCGTAGCTAGCTTTCCCGAGATACAGTAATACGCTAGCCCGCTGACGTGAAGCCTTCGGCATGGCAACGTAGTCAACGTCCTCGCCGTTGCTCCGGGATCGACAGGTCGGGATGAACGACAGCCACCTCGCCAACGTCCACCGGAGAGGCCATGATAAACCTCTTTTTGGGCGAACGCTCGTCTGGATCACCGGGATACATGGTCAGGCTTAGGCTGCGACTCTCTGGAGCAGGGGATGTGGATCTGGCGGGGAGGGACACCACAGGACTCATCTAAAAACTTAGGGGGGGGGGGACGGTATGGGAATTGCTGGGTAACCTGAACTTTATTATCTAAGCTAGGAGCAACGAGCAGACCGACAGGGGTTGGTGGCGGCGGCGAGCTAGGGTTCGAGGGGGGAGGGGGCGGGTGGGGGTGACTGTGGAGGGGGGTTTGAGGATACGCCACGGCTACTAATTTTTTTAGTAATGGTGGGTGGAGATGGTGGTGGACGAGGGAGGGCGACGGTTCAAATGCCTCGGCTACTGGAATTTTACTATAAGGTTGGTGCTGTAGGAGTGGGGGCGACAGTTGAAATACCGCGACTGCTAAAATTTGGGTAAAGGAATTGATGAGGGGCGGGAGCACCCAAGATCGCAAACGGTCCAATAAGAATATGCGTGTATGATAATAAGGAAAAGCGGCGGAACCGCCGATTTTTGCATCGCTCAAGGTGGGTAGTTTGTTTTTAGATTTCTAGCTAGCTGGTCTAGCGCACATAGTTCATCCTAATTTTCAGACGCAGACGTGGAATTCATCCTAAATAAACTACCCGCCTTTGGCTTGCGTAGGTGGTGATTTTTCAGCGCACTAGCATCGCACACGGTTAAGCCAGTACCTCCACCCTTGCTCGCGCTTGCGCAGTCATGGTGATTTCTGTGATGCCCCCGGCTCAATCGTGCACTAATCATACACGCAAATGCACACGATCAAGCCTAAGGACTCACGGGAAGATATCACAACACAACTCTAAAACATAAATAAAGTCATACATGCTTTATATTACAAGCCAGGGCCTCGAGGGCTCGAATACATAACTCGATGGCATACAAGCGTCAGCGGAAGCATCAGATATCTGAGTACAGATATTAAAAGAGAAGCAGAAGGGCCTTTAGAAAGGCGGGGCAAAATAAAACACTACGATCGAAAGGCGCAGGCCTCCTGCCTGGGACCCTCCGATCCTACTCCTGGTCGACGGCAAGCTCGTAGTAGTATCCATCCTTGGGGTAGTAGTAGTAGTCGATCGATGAGGCAACTGTCTCAGGGGGCTCCGTCATCTGGTCACGACAAACTGATATGGGGAGAAAAAGAAAGCAAAGCAACCGTGAGTACTCCGAAGTACTCAGCAAGCAAGGATCTACACTACATATGCAACATTTTCAAAGAGAGGCTGTATATGTGGACTGGGCTGCAGAAATGCCAGAATAGAGAGAAGGCCTAGTCCTATCGAAGACTAGCATCTTCAGCGGTCTTGCAGCAATAGAAGAGAGTAGGACAGTACAATATAATGTAGCAGTATCATTAAGTCTCAACCTCACCCAGAGATCCTTTCTCGACTCCCTGCGAGAAAGCAATCCCAGAGCCATACAGTCATCAACCTCGTCCTGAGATCCCTTCTCGACTCCCAGCGAGAAGCAATCCCAGAGCCATAGTATCCAAGTATCCAGTTCTAATTGTATCAATCAGGATACAACTCCGAGTGTCCGTTACTGTAGGACCGGCTATCGATAGAAGTTTTCTTCCCTGCAGGGGTGCACCAACTTACCCACCACGCTCACTTAACTCCGGCCGGACACACTTTCTAGGTCCTGCCCGGCCTCGACCAAACGACACACCGCAACCCTACCTACAGCTCAGCAGAGAGGTCCCTGCCGGTCTACATCCTAAGCGCAAGGGGGTCTTGGCCATCGCCCCTCGCCCTCCGGGTCGTTGCGCACAGGGTGGATACCAGCATCGCCTCGGGTGGCCGACACGATCCGACTGTGCCGCCATGCTGAACTGGACGTCTGACAGAGCTTTCGGCTGATGCATACGATGCAGAATGCCCATACTATGCCCACGTGATGGTTAGTGCTATCAGGCCAGAGGCCTGCTTGGATCAAATATCCAAATCGTTAGTACCTTGGGCTTGCGGTAACGAGCAGAGACTCATGAAAGATGTGACCCCGTCGCCCCGTCTCGAGGACTTGCGGCAAGGGCCAAGAATGCCCGGCCACACCTCGTATTCTCACTCGGGCACCATACAGGCAACCCGTCTTCACATCACACGCGGGTACCCTTCAGGGTCGACCCGCCTTTCCAAGTAACAATAGTATAGTCCAAGTATCCGTGTGTCCATAACATCAGGGGAATCCAAGGTATCACCCTCGTTGGATTCCTACTCGATGTATCCGTCAAGGTGAACTCGGAGGAATCACCCTCGCTGGGTTCACACTTGAGGTGTTGTACGATGGCGTCGTTATCGGAAGCGGTGAAGGAGGAATCACCCTCGATGACCACGACCGAATAGCTACTCTACAGAGTTAACATCAGAAGTGCTACACGAGGTATCACCCTCGGCACTCGATAGTAACGCTGCAGTGTCGTTACAACTAAGGGGGTGATGTGCGGTGGCATGGTCTTCAATCCCATTGGTCGGGTCTTCTGATAATCCAGCGGGGCAGTCGGGAAAAGTGGGGGGGTCACTGATAGGTCTCTACCCAGCCTAAACTAAGCAGTTTAGGATATGCAGGTAATTATCAACAGCAGGTTACAATAAACAGGCTATGCATCAGAATAGGTAAAGCAGCAACAGCAATTCTAATGCACGCATGAGAAAATTGAATGGGCTATATCGGTATGCTCAAAGGGGGGGGGGGCTTGCCTGGTTGCTCGGTGGCAAGGGCAAGGTCGTCAACGGTGGCGTCGGGCTCCGGAGCTGCGTCGGTACCGGGAACTGCGTCGGGGTCTAACGAGAGAGAAGATGGGGAGGAAACAGTATAAATACACAGCAAACATGAGTAACACAGAGCAGGCTACGCTAACGTGCAGTGCAGGGTTGCCTGAAGACATGTCTAAGTCAATTAGTTATTTTAGGAATTTGCTTGGATTTATTTTATTAGAGTCACGCACTATTCATATATCTGAAACAGGCAAAAAGTTGCATGTTCAGTCAGTTAGAGGCATCTAACAGGTATGTAGGTAGCATAATCGGATTCGTCTCATTTTTCTGATCGTTTTTCGTATATAAATTATTTTCATCGGAGTTACGGATTATTTAATAAAGTTTTATTCATTTTCTGAATTATTTAAATTACTAAATTCGCAGAAATCGATTTATGACGTCAGGCTTACGTCATCATTACGTCAGTGGTCAGCGGACCAGCTGACCGGTCAACGGGGCCCCTGGGGGTCCCACTGGCAGTGACTGGGCATTGCCCAGTCAGCATTTGACTGGGTCAACGGGACCCAGGGGGCCCAGTGGCAGCGGCTGTGGGGAGGTCCACGTGGACATCCACGTCAGCGTCGCCGGCAACGGCACCGGAGATGGCTTCGGCGACCATATTTAGCGGCGGCGCGCTCGGGAATGGCCGGAAATCGGCTACGGTTGGCCAAATCAAACGCCGCGACCCGCATTCGATCGCCAGCGCACGCGCGCATCCACTGGGGTGGTAAACGGAGGCCGGGATGAACCGCAGCAACGGCGGCATCCATTCTAGCGGCGGCCGAAATACGGTAAGCTCGGGGTCAAGCCCAGGGGCTCGCCCGAGATGAACTACTGTGCATACGCGATGCTTGGGCTCTCCGGAAACACGGCGGAGGCGACGGCTTAGCACAGGGTGGACGAGGGCGTGAGCCACGAGCTCCAAGGCGGAAACAGGAGCACGACAATGGCGACAGCTAGCTACGGCTCATGCTCGCGCAAGATGGGGGAAGGGGAGGATGCGGAGCTCACCGAGGAGCGTACGGAGTGCTCGTTGATCGGTTTAGAAGCAGCAGAGCAGGGGATCGATGCGACGAAGTTTCGGTGGCTGCAGGCGTTGACGGAGACGATGAGGTGTTGGCGCTGCTCCCCGAGACGAAGCAGAGCAGCAGCTTGACGGAGATGAGGGCTCCAGAGCTTCTGGACAAGACGCGGGGACGAGCGGTTGCCGGTGTTCGCGTGGCATACGATGGCGAGGCCATGGCGCCGCCCAGACGAGAGGAATGGAGAGGACGAGCGAGGGGGGTATGGAGAAGGGGTGCCAGGGGGAACCCGGGGGGGGGGGGTGCAGGGCATCGCCTTAATCATCACAGCGAGCGCGGGGCGCGCTGTCGTCCAGAGAGAGAGGGGCCAGTGCACGCGCACGGGGTGTTCGACAGCGAGCGGGGAGGAGCAGTGCGGGGGTGAGGAAAAGGCGCTGCGCTGGCTCGGCCGGCTCTGTAGGCTAGAGCCCAGGTGGTGGTGGGCTCTTTTCTTTTCTGTTTTCCTTTTTCTTTACTGTTTTGCCTTTTAATTTCATTCCAAAAGACTTTTGTAAAATATGAGACTGGCCCAAATAAATATGGTGCATTTTATGCCACTGCAATAAAATGGTTTTGAGTCCAAAGGTTTTCATTTGGGATTTTATTTAATTAAGAAGGTAGTAAATAGTGTTGTTTTGCTACTGTTAGAGTCACTTAATTTGTTAATTAAATGTTGGTTACAATTTTAGAATTGCCTCTAGAATATTTGTTATTTAATGAACATTTTAGTTTCTGTTATGGATAACTTTTATTTTCCACTTTAGTTTTAATTTGAAGTTTGAGTTAGGAGCTGAATGCAATATGATGCAAATGATGATTAGGCACTGATAATCATGATGACATGGCATAATCAAAATGGTGATCACTATAGTTAACCACTGGTGGTGCTACAAGTCTCCTCCACTAACAAGAATTCTCGTCCCGAGAATTAAGAGGTAGAAGGAAAAAGTTCGGGGTATTCCGCACGAAGATTATCCTCGCGTTCCCAAGTGGCTTCATCTTCAGTATGATTTGACCACTGCACTTTGAGGAACTTGGTAACCTTCTGCCGGGTTTGACGTTTAGATTCATCGAGGATGCGGATCGGATGCTCCTTATAAGATAGATCATCTTGCAATTCGAGCATCTCGTGATCCACTGCGCGGTGCAGAGTTTCCTTGAAGCATTTACGAAGTTGCGACACATGGAAGACGTCGTGAATATGAGAGAATTGCGGCGGTAATTCCAATTTATACGCCACTTGACCACATCTAGCAACAATGCGGAAAGGACCAATGTAGCGGGGAGCTAACTTGCCCTTGATTCCGAAACGGTGAGTGCCTTTCATCGGGGTGACTCGCAGATAAGCCTGATCACCAGGTTGATAAGTCAAACCCCATCGTTTGCGATCATAGTTGCTCTTCTGGCGGTCCTGAGCCGCCTTGAGATTTTCCCGGACAATACGAACTTGTTCTTCGGCATGTTGAATAATGTCCGGTCCCACGAGTGGTCGTTCCCCAGTTTCTGACCAATTCAGAGGGGTTTGACACTTACGTCCATACAGTACTTCAAAGGGAGCCATTTTCAAGCTGGCTTGATAGCTGTTGTTATAAGAGAACTCGGCATACGGGAGAGATTCTTCCCACTTCTTACCGAACGATATGACACAAGCTCGAAGCATGTCTTCAAGCACTTGATTGACTCGCTCGACTTGGCCTTGGGATTGGGGGTGATAAGCTGAACTCCAGGTAATATGAGTTCCCATAGCTTCTTGGAAACTTTCCCAGAACTTTGAGGTGAAAAGACCGCCACGGTCCGAACTGATCTCCTTCAGAATACCATGGAGTGAAACAATTCTGGAGATATACAACTCTGCTAACTGACTAGCAGTGATAGTTTCCTTGACGGGCAGAAAGTGTGCAACTTTAGAGAGTTGGTCGACGACGACAAGAATAGCATCGTGACCCTTCTGTGACCTGGGAAGTCCTGTAATGAAATCCATCTGAACCTTATCCCATTTCCATAGAGGAATAGGAAGCGGTTGCAGAATTCCAGCTGGTTTCTGATGTTCTGCTTTAACGCGAGGACACACATCACATTCAGCAACATAACAAGCAATGTCCTGCTTCATTCTAGACCACCAGTACCTTTGACGGAGATCACGATACATCTTGGTGCTACCCGGATGAATAGACAGCGGTGTATCATGTGCCTCCTTCATGACCTTATCAGTCATAAGCTCGAAGCGAGGTACCACAATGCGGTCTCTGAAATACAAGGTGCCATCTTCAGACAGCGAGAAATCCCTGTACTTTTCAAGGTGAAGATTTTTCTTCATCAGGTCAACTTCCGCATCTTTAGCTTGCGCATTCTTAACAGCTTTCTCAAGATCTGGCTGTATCACAAGGTTATTAAGAGAGCCCTGTGGAACAATACGCAGATTCAGCATGCACAGTTCTTCATAAAGATGAGGTTGAGCTCGCCTAACCATGAGGTTGTCGCAATAGGACTTGCGGCTTAAGGCATCAGCCATTACGTCAGCCTTGCCAGGGGTATAGGATATACCCAAATCATAGTCCGCAATGGCCTCCATCCATCTTTGCTGACGGAGGTTTAGAGATGGCTGAGTGAACAAATACTTCAGACTTTTATGATCCGTGTATATCTCGCAATGATTACCGAGAAGGTAATGTCGCCACAACTGCAGTGCATATATGACAGCAGCTAGTTCTAGATCATGTACCGGATAATTCTCTTCATGTGGGCGCAACTGACGAGAGCCATAAGCAATCACTTTACGCTCTTGTATTAGGGCACAGCCTAATCCTTCACGGGATGCGTCACAATAAATCACAAAGTCTTTGCGGATATCTGGAGGAGATAGTACTGGAGCGGATGTCAGCTTGTCTTTGAGTGTCTGGAAACTTTCCTGACATTTTTCTGTCCATTCAAATTTAATGCCCTTGTGAAGCAGATCAGTCAGGGGCTTAGCAATCTTGGAAAAGTTCTCAACAAATCGACGACAATAGCTTGCAAGGCCAAGAAAACTTCTCACTTGCTTGACGTTCTTCGGAGGAGTCCAGTCCAGAATAGCCTGAACTCGTTCTGGGTTAATGGCAATGCCATCTTTGGAAATCACATGGCCGAGGTATGTCACTTCAGAAAGCCAGAATTGACACTTGGAGTATTTGGCATACAACTGGTGTTCTCGGAGCCTTTCTAGTACAAGACGGAGGTGGTCAGCTTGTTCTTCTTTATTCTTCGAATAAACCCGAATATCATCCAGATATACCACAACGAATTTGTCAAGGTAATCCATGAAAATGTAATTCATCAGACGGGAGAAAGTTGCTGGAGCATTGGTTAAGCCGAAGGACATGACCGTGTACTCGTAGGAGCCATAACGAGTAACAAATGCAGTCTTCAGAATATCCTCTTCACGAACACGGATCTGATGGTAACCCAACCTCAAATCAAGTTTAGAGAATACCGATGATCCAGCAAGTTGATCATACAAATCATTGATCCGAGGAAGCGGATATTTGTTCTGAATTGTTGCTTGGTTAATGGGCCGGTAATCCTGAACCAATCAGTTAGTTCCATGCTTCTGCTTAACGAAGAGTGAAGGTGCTCCCCAAGCAGAGGAACTGGGGCGGATGAAACCTTTCTTAAGTGACGTGTCGATTTCTTCCTTAAGCTCGAGAAGATGATGCGGAGGCATCTTATAAGGATGCTTCGCAATAGGAGTTGTGCGTGGCTTCAGGTCGATGACAAATTCGACAGCTCTAGTAGGGGGTATTCCTGGAAGTTCTTCTGGAAAGACATCTTGAAAATCACGAACAACGGGAACGTTCTCGATTCCTTCAAGAGGTGAAGCGTTCAATGCATTCAGAACATATATCTGGCTCTTAGCATCCTGAGCTATTCGGGCTGAGTATCTGACCATCTGGCCAGAAGGGTGGGTGAGCTGGACTGATTCAGTGGTACAGTCAACCAAAGCTTTATGAGGCTTCAACTAGTCCATACCCAGAATAATGTCTATGTTGGAGGTCTTGAGAGCAATGAGGGAAATGGGGAACATCAATCCTCTGATCACAATGTGGTTACCGTGGCTTACCATGGTAGTTTGCCAATTAGCCCCAGGTGACTGGATTACTAACGGAGTGGACATCTCCTCGAAAGGTATATCATGGCTTCGTGCAAAACTTTCGGACATGAAGGAGTGCGATGCTCCAGAATCAAAGAGGACTGAAGCTGGGATTGAATTCACTAGAAGGGTGCCCATCACAATTTTGGGGTCCTGTCGAGCTTCTTCCATGTTAACTTGGTTGACATGGACCCAAACTATAGCAGACGGCCTGGCATTAGAGCTTCTGAGACGATGGTTCCGACAGCTCTTCTTGCAACCAACGGGAGGACGTGGTGCATCCTGATGAAAAGCCATAGCATCAGGCGGTCCATCATGAACCGATAGCTGTCTCGGCGGTGAAGGCAAACGAGGTGCAACATATGACGGCCTTGGTGTTGGAGCAGGTCGGTGGTAAACATTGTGCGGAATCCACACTCGACGTTTCTGAACATGCTGACCCAAGGACGAACCAACATCACGAGTACGCTTGAGCGACTCCTGGTACTTAGTCAGAGCAGTTTCAACTTGGAAAGATTTGCTGACAAGCGTTGCGAAGTCTGTAAAATCATGGACAACAAGTGCGAGGTTTATATCCGTACGCAGTCCTTCATGGAAATTCTCCTACTTGCGTGCGTCAGTGCAGACGTCATCTTCAGCATAGCGGGACAGTTCGAGAAATTTCCTCTGATATTCATCCATAGTCATTATTCCCTGGGTGAGTTTGCGGAACTCCTGCTTCTTCTGGTCCATCAGACCTTGAGGAATGTACCGTGCACGAAAAACTGACTGAAATTCCTGCCAAGTGGTTACTGCTTCAGCAGGCAATATACCCTTGTGGCTTTCCCACCATTGAGCAGCTGATCCCCTCAGGTGATACATCGCATAGGTGACGTAACTGTCAGGGATAACATTGGCCGACTTCATCTGGAAGGCAATGTCACGGAGCCAATCATCAGCATCCATTGGATCAGTCGAGCTGCGAAAAGTGGACGGATTGAGGCGCACGAATTCTGACAGTGTTATTGGTGTAGGCTGCTGATGAGCATTCTGGTTTGGGAACTGAGCCAATATCCCGGTCATAACCTGACGGTTCAATTCAAACTGCTGCATCATTGCGGCAATATAGGGTGGAGGTGGAGGATCGTCTGCCATCCTGACAATTCAACAGGGGGCAGTTTAGCAAGTAAAACTGCAGATGTATGAAGTTATTCCTGAAGTAACACGCACAACAGAAGGAAGTGCCATAGATACTTCATCATATTTGCACCAGACATTCAAAGCCACACATAGCCTCGGTTACAATCCGGCATTACGATAGTTGAAAGGGAAAGGCTAGACATCTAGGCGGTGCGCAGGCACGCGACAAGGAAGTACACAACGAGACATAGCAAAGGCTACATCAACGTCGGAGAAAACTGCTGGGGCGAGGGATCTGCAAGTGACAACACAGGGTGCCCTCGATAAAAGGATCCTGCAAGCAGAACCTGGCCCGCAATCTTGAAGGAAGGGGGGGGGGGGAATTTCAGAACACCGGGTGGATGTGATCACGAGAACCTAATGTTGGAGTTAGTAAAATTTTAACCCCGAAAGGAAGAGAGATCAGAGTCCCAGAGTAAAGACGAGGAATAAAAGATCCTAATACCACCCAATTGGCGACGTGGGCCCGTAAGCCACACAGCCAAGTTAGTAAATTAGTTTTTAGACCACTAGACTCAACTTCGGCCAAGGAGTTGGAAAGGGGGATTCCTAGAGGCAGTCGGATCTGATACCAACTTGTGACGCCCCCGGCTCAATCATGCACTAATCATACACGCAAATGCACACAATCAAGCCTAAGGACTCACGGGAAGATATCACAACACAACTCTAAAACATAAATAAAGTCATACAAGCTTTATATTACAAGCCAGGGCCTCGAGGGCTCGAATACATAGCTCGATGGCATACAAGCGCCAGTGGAAGCATCAGATATCTGAGTACAGATATTAAAAGAGAAACAGAAGGGCCTTTAGAAAGGCGGGGCAAAATAAAACACTACGATCGAAAGGCGCAGGCCTCCTGCCTGGGACCCTCCGATCCTACTCCTGGTCGACGGCAAGCTCGTAGTAGTATCCATCCTCGGGGTAGTAGTAGTAGTCGATCGACGGGGCAACTGTCTCAGGGGGCTCCGTCATCTGGTCACGACAAACTGATATGGGGAGAAAAAGAAAGCAAAGCAACCGTGAGTACTCCGAAGTACTCAGCAAGCAAGGATCTACACTACATATGCAACATTTTCAAAGAGAGGCTGTATATGTGGACTGGGCTGCAGAAATGCCAGAATAGAGAGAAGGCCTAGTCCTATCGAAGACTAGCATCTTCAGCGGTCTTGCAGCAATAGAAGAGAGTAGGACAGTACAATATAATGTAGCAGTATCATTAAGTCTCAACCTCACCCAGAGATCCTTTCTCGACTCCCTGCGAGAAAGCAATCCCAGAGCCATATAGTCATCAACCTCGTCCTGAGATCCCTTCTCGACTCCCTGCGAGAAGCAATCCCAGAGCCATAGTATCCAAGTATCCAGTTCTAATTGTATCAATCAGGATACAACTTCGAGTGTCCGTTACCATAGGACCGGCTATCGATAGAAGTTTTCTTCCCTGCAGGGATGCACCAACTTACCCACCACGCTCGCTTAACTCCGGCCGGACACACTTTCTGGGTCCTACCCGGCCTCGGCCAAACGACACACCGCAACCCTACCTACAGCTTAGCAGAGAGGTCCCCGCCGGTCTACATCCTAAGTGCAAGGGGGGTCTTAGCCATCGCCCCTCGCCCTCTGGGTCGTTGCGCACAGGGTGGATACCAGCATCGCCTCGGGTGGCCGACACGATCCGACTGTGCCGCGATGCTGAACTAGACGTCTGACAGAGCTTTCGGCTGATGCATACGATGTAGAACGCCCATACTATGCCCACGTGATGGTTAGTGCTATCAGGCCAGAGGCCTGCTCGGATCAAATATCCAAATCGTTAGTACCTTGGGCTTGCGATAACGAGCAGAGACTCACGAAAGATGTGACCACGTCGCCCTGTCTCGAGGACTTGCGGCAAGGGCCAAGAATGCCCGGCCACGCCTCGTATTCTCACTCGGGCACCATACAGGCAACCTGTCTTCACATCACATGCGGGTACCCTTCAGGGTCGACCCGCCTTTCCAAGTAACAATAGTACAGTCCAAGTATCCGTGTGTCCATAACATCATTGGAATCCGATGTATCACCCTCGTTGGATTCCTACTCGATGTATCCGTCAAGGTGAACTCGGAGGAATCACCCTCGCTGGGTTCACACTTGAGGTGTTGTACGACGGCGTCGTTATCGGAAGCGGTGAAGGAGGAATCACCCTCGATGACCACGACCGAATAGCTACTCTACAGAGTTAACATCAGAAGTGCTACACGAGGTATCACCCTCGGCACTCGATAGTAACGCTGCAGTGTCGTTACAACTAAGGGGGGGGGGGTGATGTGCGGTGTTGGGGCCTGGTCTTCAATCCCGTTGGTCGGGTCTTCTGATAATCCAGCGGGGCAGTCGGGAAAAGTGGGGGGTCACTGATAGGTCTCTACCCAGCCTAAACTAAGCAGTTTAGGATATGCAGGTATTTATATATAGCAGGTTACAATAAACAGGCTATGCATCAGAATAGGTAAAGCAGCAGCATCAACAATTCTAATGCAAGCATGAGAAAATAGAATGGGCGATATCGGTATGCTCAAGGGGGGAGGGGGGCTTGCCTGGTTGCTCGGCGGCAAGGGCAAGGTCGTCAACGGTGGCATCGGGCTCCGGAGCTGCATCGGTACCGGGAACTGCGTCGGGGTCTAACGAGAGAGAAGAGGGGGAGGAAACAGTATAAATACACAACAAACAGGAGTAACACAGAGCAGGCTATGCTAACGTGCAGTGCAGGGTTGCCTGAAGACATGTCTAAGTCAATTAGTTATTTTAGGAATTTGCTTGGATTTATTTTATTAGAGTCATGCACTATTCATATATCTGAAACAGGCAAAAAGTTGCATGTTCAGTCAGTTAGAGGCATCTAACAGGTATGTAGGTAGCGTAATCGGATTCGTCTCATTTTTCTGATCATTTTTCATATATAAATTATTTTCATCGGAGTTAGGGATTATTTAATATGATTTTCTACAGTTTTATTCATTTTTTGAATTATTTAAATTACTAAATTCGCAGAAATCGATTTATGACGTCAGGCTTACGTCATCATTACGTCAGTGGTCAGCGGACCAGCTGACCGGTCAACGGGGCCCCTGGGGGTCCCACTGGCAGTGACTGGGCATTGCCCAGTCAGCATTTGACTGGGTCAACGGGACCCAGGGGGCCCAGTGGCAGCGGCTGTGGGGAGGTCCACGTGGACATCCACGTCAGCGTCGCCGGCAACGGCACCGGAGATGGCTCCGGCGACCATATTTAGCGGCGGCGCGCTCGGGAATGGCCGGAAATCGGCTACGGTTGGCCAAATCAAACGCCGCGACCCGCATTCGATCGCCAGCGCACGCGGGCATCCACTGGGGTGGTAAACGGAGGCCGGGACAAACCGCAGCAACGGCGGCATCCATTCTAGCGGCGGCCGAAATACGGTAAGCTCGGGGTCGAGCCCAGGGGCTCGCCCGAGATGAACTACTGTGCATACGCGATGCTTGGGCTCTCCGGAAACACGGCGGAGGCGACGGCTTAGCACAGGGTGGACGAGGGCGTGAGCCACGAGCTCCAAGGCGGAAACAGGAGCACGACAATGGCGACAGCTAGCTACGGCTCGTGCTCGCGCAAGATGGGGGAAGGGGAGGATGCAGAGCTCACCGAGGAGCGTACGGAGTGCTCGTTGATCGGTTTAGAAGCAGCAGAGCAGGGGATCGATGCGACGAAGTTTCGGTGGCTGCAGGCGTTGACGGAGACGATGAGGTGTTGGCGCTGCTCCCCGAGACGAAGCAGAGCAGCAGCTTGACGGAGATGAGGGCTCCAGAGCTTCTGGACAAGACGCGGGGACGAGCGGTTGCCGGTGTTTGCGTGGCCTACGATGGCGAGGCCATGGCGCCGCCCGGACGAGAGGAATGGAGAGGACGAGCGAGGGGGGGGGGGGATGGATTAAGGCTGCCAGGGGGACCCGGGGGGTGGGGGGGTGCAGGGCGTTGCCTTAATCATCACAGCGAGCGCGGGGCGCGCTGTCGTCCAGAGAGAGGGGGGGCCAGTGCACGCGCACGGGGTGTTCGACAGCGAGCGGGGAGGAGCAGTGCGGGGGTGAGGGAAAGGCGCTGCGCGGGCTAGGCCGGCTCTATAGGCTAGAGCCCAGGTGGTGGTGGGCTCTTTTCTTTTTCTTTTCTTTTCTGTTTTCCTTTTTCTTTACTGTTTTGCCTTTTAATTTCATTCCAAAAGACTTTTGTAAAATATGAGACTGGCCCAAATAAATATGGTGCATTTTATGCCACTGCAATAAAATGGTTTTGAGTCCAAAGGTTTTCATTTGGGATTTTATTTAATTAAGAAGGTAGTAAATAGTGTTGTTTTGCTACTGTTAGAGTCACTTAATTTGTTAATTAAATGTTGGTTACAATTTTAGAATTGCCTCTAGAATAATTGTTATTTAATGAACATTTTAGTTTCTGTTATGGATAACTTTTATTTTCCACTTTAGTTTTAATTTGAAGTTTGAGTTAGGAGCTGAATGCAATATGATGCAAATGATGATTAGGCACTGATAATCATGATGACATGGCATAATCAAAAGGGTGATCACTGTAGTTAACCACTGGTGGTGCTACAATTTCACAGCGCACTTGCATCGCACACGGTTAATCCACTACCTCCACCTTTGCTCGCGCTTGCGCAGTCGTGGTGATTCACAGTGCACTTGCATCGCACACGGTTAAGCCACTACCTCCACCTTTGCTTGCGCTTGCGCAGTCGTGGTGATTCACAGCGCACTTGCGTCGCACACGGTTAAGCCACTACCTCCACCTTTGCTCACACTTGCGCAGTCATGGTGATTCACAGCCCACTTGCATCGCACATGGTTAAGCCACTACCTCCACCTTCACTACAGTTGTGGTGATTCATAGTGCACTTGCATCGCACATGGTTAAGCCACTATCTCCACCCCTGCTCATGCTTGCGTAGTCGTGGTGATTTCACAGCGCACTAGCATCGCACATGGTTAATCCACTACCTACACCCTTGCTCGCGCTTGCGTAGTCGTGGTGATTTCACAGCGCACTTGCATCGCACACGGTTAAGCCAGTACACCCATGTCCGTTGAGCGTCATCCGAGTCTTCGCAGCAAAAAAAACATGAGAGAGGGTCAGAAGACAGCCACACCAGCATGTGGCCCAATATATATGAATGAAAAGGGTGGTGTGTGATGTTCAAAATTCCAATGCACAACTTTGACCGCGCGGGCCCATGGTTGGGCGCATCGTCGAAGATCGATGAGAGGGGCCAGAAGTCAAGAACCACCTGGAAGTGGCCAAATATCTGTAGGAATATAGGGTGTGATGTTTAAAACTTTAAATACACAATGCACAACTTTGGTCGCACCTGCCTCGCAAACCGAAAAGCCCCCTTGGATATATCTATAATGACATAATGTCGTAACTACCTAGCTAGGGTGCTTGACCCACCTCCCACTTCGTGTTGGCGGGACGGATGCACGTACTGATACTTTGGTCATACATCCATGTCGCCATGACCAGTGAATCTATCGCTTGGTCAAACGACAACTGTTGTGTCGATAAAAAATGGATAGAATATATATATATATATATATAAACCGCTTGGGCCAATAGATTGGACCATCATAAAAAATCGCACGAGAGGGGCCACAAAACCAGCACCGCGTGCATGCGGCCCAAAATGATGTACGTTGGAAGGGGTGATGTGTGTTTTCAATATCAAATAATGTACAATTTAGGTGTGGTGCCTGCCTCTCGATACAGACAACCACCATGAAAGCCAGGTAATTAAGGACAAGATACGCAGGGTGCGGTGTCGGTCCAACCCACCAATCCGAGCGTGTGGGAGGGAATCCTGAGAACGCATGAGCTCGAACTTTGCTCAAACGACATGTGACGGTGACCGGCCCTAACACGAACTAGGAGGAATCCATTTATGGACAACACATAGCCCTCGTTATTAGTCAAAGGGATGGTATATATATATACACCCGGGGAGCCCATAGATATGTGTGTTGTGACAAAAAACCGCACAAGGGAGACGTGGTCGATCAGAAGACCCCCTATACACTGCATGCGGCCCAAAAATATGTATGGGTGGTGTGTGATGTGTTCAAATCCCCAATGCACAACTTCGATGGGGCACCAACTACATTACAAACCGAACATCATACCCGACCCCAAGCCAGGTTCAATACGTATGATGGTCGGTTTCCCCAAAACATGTCAAGAGGGTGGGCGGGGGGGGGGGGGGGGGTTGTCGTCCAACGCATGCTTAAACTTTATTTGGTCTAACATGGCACACATAGCAATAGGAAACCGTCATGGTCAAAGCCTTCTCGTATGTTGGGTCAAAGGGATACATTGTGTGGTCCCCCCTTGTTATCGGTTAAGGATGATATATATATAGACCTCAGGGAGCCCACATATATGTGTGGCGTCTATAAACCGCACAAGGGAGACGTGCTCGATCAGAACACCCCCTATACCTTGCATGCGGCCCAAAAAAATGTATGGGTCTGGTGTGTGATTTGTTCAAATCCCGAATGCACAACTTCGATGGGGCACCGACTACATTAGTAACATTACAAACTGAACATCGTACCCCCCAGCCAGGTTAAAGACGTACGATGTCGGTTCTGCAACTTCAAGGCAGGTGGGGGGGGGGGGAGGTAGGGGGGTGTCGTCCAACGCATGTGCTGAAACTTGATTTGCTCTAACGTAGCACATAGAGCAAGAGGAAACCGTCATGGTCAAAACCCGTCTCATACGTTGGGTCAAAGGGATAGATTGTGTGGGCCTACAAATGTCGACCATTCTCCGATTTTTTAGAACAAGAAATAACTAATAAAAAATATATTCTACAAATTACCAAAACAAGGATCCCAAGGTTTATATAATCGTCATGACATGTCACTACAGATACATTTAGATGATAAATGTCTATAATGACCGTATCATGGCACTTTAATGAGGCTTGAGATATGCGACTTCCCACCGGGTCACCCATCCTTAGACTCTTTAGCCCCAACACGCTTAACTTCTGCGTTCTGTTCGACTAGGTTAGTGGATGGGAAGCCGCCCCATGCTGATAAGAATTGCCTCCTTGCCTTTAAGGCGTTTCACGCTGGTCACCCTATGGGACCTACTCCCTACTATCACACACGTTTGTGCTTTTAGAAACTGTGTGCAATATTTACATGGCCGGTGTGTCGCTGCCTAGCATTCTATGAGCACTAACACTGGCAGCGAGAAACCAATGGGAGAAGAGGCGGGAAACCAGTGGGAGGAGTGGCGGGAAACGGTAGCGTGTTTGGATATATAACAACATTAATATGGAAAACTTAGTAAAGAAGGAAGCATGAGCTAGCACGACGCATGCGCATGGTGCTTACCCACGGGTGACAGATGGTTGACGAGAACCACTTTAAATATTCAGGGTTCGTTTGTCCTTTTTTATACATTATAATTAAGTTCTATAAGCATTAATTTAATGTGCATAATTCAAATTAGTGCACCAAAATGGCTACAAAAATTATACATGTGTCCTTGGATGCATGTTTAGGTCCCATGCAAAGAATGGGAATGAATTACAACCGCCTTGGCATCTGGCTCGGCCTCGGACATTGAGAGTCTCGGTTTTTAAATCCCTGTAAACCCAAAACTCACCCGAAAATCGTGAAACTTGGCATGGTGTCATTACATGGCACATATATGTCGTGGAATTTTTTTTGTCCATTTTTGGCCAAGATTTATTACAAACCTCTTACAAACCGGAGCTTCTCTCAAGAAGCCTCGTGATTCCGATAGGGAAATGTGTCCCCCTTGTGGGCGAAACGATAATCGCTCCCTCTTCTCGCCTTGTATTTTCTTCTACACGCAACATGGAACAATAGGAGATTCGCGCTGAACATTGAAATTATTCAGGGTTCGTTTGACTTTTTTAATACATTAATTGAGTTTTCTAGGCATTTAATGTCCATAATTCAAATTCGAACTACAAATACATGCTCCAGTGCACCAAAATGGCTAGAAAAATCATACATGTGTCCTTGGGTGCATGTTTTGGTCCCATGGAAGGAATGGGAATGAATTCAACCATCTCGGCGTCCTGGCTCGGCCTCAAACATTGCGAATCTCGGTTTTTAAATCTCCGTAAATCCAAAACTCACCAGAAAATCATGAAACTTGGCTTCGTGTCACAACATGGCACATATATGTCGTGGTAAAAAAATTGTCCAATTTGGGCCAAGCTATATTACAAGCCTCTTACAAACCGAAGCTTCTCGCAACCCTCGTGGCTCCGAACTTCCCGTAGGGAAACATGCCCCTCTTGTGGGCGAAACGATAATCGCTGCCTCTTCTCGCCTTGTATATTGTTTTCTACAGGCAACATACAATAACATGAGTGTCATGCTGAAATTTGAAACTATTCAGGGTTCATTTGGCCATTTTATACATTAATTGAGTTTTCTAGGCATTTAATGTAGTCCACAATTCAAATTTGAACTACAAGCACATGCTCCAGTGAAGCAAAATGGGTGGAAAATCATACATGTGACATTGGGTGCATGTTTAGGTCTCATTGAAGGAATGAGAATGAATTACAAACATCTCGTCGTCCTGAAACATTGAGAATCTCAGTTTTTAAATCCCAATAAATCGAAAACTCACCCAAAAATCATGAAACTTGGCATGGTTTCATGACATGGCACATATATGCCGTGGTAAAAGAACGTCCAATTAGACAAGGTGCACACATTAATAGCCAATGAAGTCATTTTAAAATAAATAGCTGACACGTTAATATCACAAACGATTGTATTATATGAACCGTGTTTGCTCCCGTAACCATTTAAGTGCGGCCACGTGTCCCTCTTTTCTTATGGGATAGTACTAGCTCAGTCCTCGTTCATTGGTCATCTTTGTATTTTGTGCCAAAATTTAACCATACTCGGTGCGTCAGCTGTTTGATTAGACGGGACAAGCGCGAGAAGTCCGCTGTGCAGGTTCCATGGGACGCGTGCGAGCAGTCCGCCGCGTAGGTTCAATGGGACGCATGCGAAATGTCCACCGCGCAGGCTCGACGGGACACGTGTGAGCAGAAAAGGCCGCGCATGCTCATCGGGAAGCAAGCTCTTTGACCTCCATCCACCAGCCGCCCGCCTCACTCACAACTTCTCCATTAATGGCGGCCGAGCCGCTAATTAACACGCGGTTAATTAAAGCACCTGGATGGAGGGTGTTTGCTTGTGATCCCATGGCGCCACTCAATGTTAGCATTTGCTTTGTTTGTGTTTTGAACTCGTATTCCGGATAATTTGAAATGCCACATGGGGTAATGGATAATACGACGACAAATAAAATGGCAATAGATAATACGACGACAAATTTACAATGGCACGGATAATAATTTCTTACATATTCTGGATAATTTAAAATGCCACATGCCGCAAAGCCCAGAAGACACGGGGGGAAGAGAAGAAGGAAATCACAGACAACGATCTGGGTCGCTACTGTCACTACTCCTCGATGGATCGCCGGGCGACGAGATCCTCCAGCTCCTTTAATTCCTCACGACTTTGCTTGACAGCAGCCACGGATTCCTCCACCTCCTACTCGCACTCGATCTGGAGCTTCCTCAAGTTACCCATCAGTTCCTCGACGACCACTTTCAGCGTCATGCCCGAGGCACTGCTCTGCTCATGCAGCTTCTTCCAGCCGGCGGCCTCCTCCCCCATCTCAGCGAGCGCCTTGAGGAGCTTTGCATTGTCACCCATGAGTTGCTCGATGAGGCCGGTCGCCTTCTCAACTGAGGCATCGCTAATCTCGAGCAGCTTCATCAAGCCGTCTACCAGCTCCTGCTGCTTAATTAGGCCAGCGAGAATGTCGTCATCCCTGGCCAAGGACTTCAGCACTGCCAGCTCTTCACGATCGCCGACGCGGTGAGTGCACTTGTGAGAGCCCTCACGTGCCGGTGAGAGCTTGTTCGAGGGCTTCGCGGCGCGCCAGGACATCTCTGCTGTGGTTGCCGCATCGCTTCAGTGCTTCCACGGCCTTGGTCTTTGCTCCCTGGTTATATGTTGACCCAAAACTCCACCTACCGGTCATGGCGGAACGACTTGACAGGAAAGACCTATTTTGTGGGTGATGAGGAGAGGAACTGTGAAGTAATTTTCGAGTGGGTAGTTTTTATAGCCCGGTGCTAAGTGTGAACACACTTAGGTTTGATCGGTGTGAACAAATTTGCAATTACTTATTGCGTGGTAATCTGGAATGTGACGAGAAACAAGGTCAAAATTTATTGATGGTTCTGGGCTCGAAGCCCGAAACACACCTTCATATGGCTGCCCGTTTCTGTTGTTTTGGCTCATCGCAAACAGTTCTTATGGATCAACCGTATGCCACGCATCACACATGCATCCAAAGCCTGGTTCCCGGATGGCGTACGTGGCCCCGCGTTCTCGAATGTGTATGTGTCTACCCACTATCACAGATGGTCCAGATATCACCATCGTGTCCGATGGATGCGCCGTCGCGCCTCCCACAGGGTGCCAGAAGGTTGACCAAAATTGCAATATGCAGATGTGGTTGCTCGCCGTTGAGGTGGCCGCGGCGAGCTCTGCTCACGTCCGTCCGCGTGTTTTGCTCGCCATTGAGGCGGCCGTGGCGCGCTCCGCTCTGGCGTCTCTGCGCGCGCTCTACTCGCCGTTGAGGCAAATTTACAATGGCAACGGTTAATAATTGTCTTACATATTCATGATAATTTAAAATGCCACATGCAGCAATGCCCAAAACACTCACGATCTACATATGCTTAGTGACTTAAAATGTCGATATGCGACATTTGCATATACAATTATAATAAAATATAGGCTAAAAGGCTGAGCTGGCGGCCTTCCGATGACGGTCTTCTCAGACTCCATGATCAGCATAGCCACTGCAAGTAACTAGTTTGCATTTTTCAAAGTTTTTTTGTACACACAGAATCGCACACGAATTAACTGTAGTAATCATCTGTGTTATATTTTCTCATCGCAAACAATTCATCCGAGTGGGTTCTTTGCCGCATATCACACACATCTTGTTTACATAAATCGTTTGTGTTCTTTTGGCTCATCGCAAACAGTTCATCTATGTGAAATGTATGCCGCATATTACACATATCTTGTTAAGTTGAACCATTTCTGTTGTGTTCCCTAATCGAAAATAGTTCGGCCAAGTGAACCGTATGCCGTATATCACACACACATTGATCTAGCTAACCGTTTCTATTACATTCTCTAATAGCAAACAATTCATCCGGGTGAACTGTATGTCGTATATCCCACACACATTTATATAGCCGCCTGTTTCTGTTGTTCTACCTCATCGCAAACAGTTCTTATGGATCAACCATTTGTCACGCATCATACACGCAACTATAATATGAACCGTGTTTGATGTATCCGCCATCGCAAATGTTTGCATCTTTTTTGATGGTTTTTTTACATCACCGTTTGCGATTAATGCATCGCACACAGTTTCGTCAAAGGGTCTCTGATCATAGTGTCGCGTTAGGAGCATCCTGCAGTAGTGATATATGTATGGAGGTGTGTGGTTGTAATGTTTGAATACCCAATGCACAACTTTGATGTGGCACTTGCCTCAAAAATCGTAAAGTCCCCACATGGAGCAAGGTTCATGGCGCGTAGTATATGCTAGTCCCCATTCCCCCTCTTCGACGCTGATAACCCACAAGTATATGGGATCAATTGTAGCTTTGTCGATAAATAAGAGTGTTGAACCCAACGAGGAGCTAAATGTAGAATTTACATTCTCTTCAAGTTCTATCGACCACTGATACAACTCTATGCACACTTAACATTCGCTTTACCTAGAACATGTATGAAACTATTTTGTAGGTGTAAGGATAGAACTACTTTGCAAGAATAAAACTAGGAGTACTTAGCGGGAATAAAACCAGGAGTAATTTGCAAGATAATAAAAGTTAGTTGTTTAGTAGAAAGCTTTTTGTAACATAAGAGAAAGATTTTGTCCCTAGGCAATCGATAACTAGACCGGTAATCATTATTGTAATTTTATATGAGGGAGAGGCATGATCTAACATACTTTCCATACTTGGATCATATGCACTTATGATTGGAACTCTAGCAAGCATCCGCAACTACTAAAGACCATTGAGTTAAAACCCAACAATAGCATTAAGTAACAAGTCCTCTTTACTCCCATACGCAACAACCCCTTACTCAGGTATGTGTTTTCGTCACTCACGCCACCCACTATAAGCGAATCATGACCGTCTTGCAACACCCTACATCAGTAATCCCACACGCTTGTGCGACACGGAGGGCACCATAGGAAAACACCAAAATAAAACATACAACGCAAACCAATCACGGTCATCAATCAACCCATAGGACAAAACGAATCTACTCAAACATCATAGGATGGAAACACATCATTGGATAATAATATGTAGCATTAAGCGCCATGTTTAAGTAGAGAATTACAACAGTAATAGAGAGGTTACACCGCTGCATAGAGGGGGGTCGGAGAGAGTTGGCGTTGATGGCGGCGAAGTTGTTGGTGTAGATCGCCGTCACGATGATTGCCCCGACGGTGTTCCGGCACCACCGGGAGAGAGCCCCCCTCCTTATTCTTCCTTGGCTCCCCCTAGATGGGAGGAGAGTTTCCCCTCTGGTCCATGGTCTCCATGGCTCCCAAAGGGTAGGAGCCCCTCCGAGATTGGATCTCTCTCTGTTCTCTTTTGCTTTGCGTTCCTGTTTTCTAGCCGAAAACCATTTCTTAAATTCCCGGAGATCTGTAACTCCGATCGGGCTGAGATTTTAACATGATTTTTCCCAATATTATCTTTCTTGCGGCGAAAGAAGGGCATCAACCGACTTATGAGGGGCCCACAAGCCACATGGGCGCGCCCAGGTGGCTGATACGCCTCCATCGTATCTACTTTTCCAAACACTTTTGCTCTTGTTTTGGACTCTAATTTGCATGATTTGAATGAAACTAACCCGGACTGACGCTGTTTTCAACAGAACTACCATGGTGTTGTTTTTGTGTAGAAATAAAAGTTCTCGGAATTGAACAGAACTTTTTGGAGATTTTTATGGAATAAATAAAAAATACTAGAGCAAAGACCCACTTGAAGGGGCCACCTGCTGCCCATGAGGCACCAAGACGCGCCCACCCCCTGGGCGTACCTTGGTGGCTTGTGGGGCCCACGAGGCTCCACTAACCCTAATATCAACACTATAAATTCGTAATTCTTGAGAAAAAATAAGACAGGAAGTTTCATTATGTTTTACGATACGGAGCCGCCGCCACCGCCTGTTCTTCATCGGGAGGCCAGATCTAGAGTCCGTTCGGGGCTCCGGAGAGGGGTATTCGTCACCATCGTCATCATCAACCATCCTCCTTCACCAATTTCATGATGCTCACCACCGGGAGTGAGTAATTCCTTTGTAGGCTTGCTGGATGAGATTTATCATGTAATCGAGTTAGTTTTGTTAGGGCTTGATCCCTAGTATACCACTATGTTCTTAGATTGATGTTGCTATGACTTTGCTATGCTTAATGCTTGTCACTAGGGCCCGAGTGCCATGATTTCATATCTGAACCCTTTATGTTTTCATGAATATATTTGTGTTCTTGATCCTATCTTGCAAGTTATACGCACCTATTACGTGTTATGATCCGCATACCCCAAGGTGACAATAACTGGGATTCTTTCGGGTGATTACCGTAGTTTGAGGAGTTCATGTATTCACTATGTGTTAATGCTTTATTCTGGTTCTCTATTAAAAGAAGGCCTCAATATCCTTTAGTTTCCTTATGGACCCCGCTGCCATAGGAGGGTAGGACAAAAGATGTCATGCAAGTTCTTATCATAAGCACGTATGACTATATATGGAATACATGCCTACATTACATTGATGAATTGGAGCTAGATCTGTGTCACCCTAGGTTATAACTGTTGCATGATGAATGTTATCCAACATCATTATCCATCACTGATCAATGCATACAAGCTTTTCACATATTGCTCTTGTTAAGTTACTACTGTTGTTGCTGCTGCTGTTACAATTGCTACAAAACTACTACTGCTACTGTTACCGTTACTGTTGCTATCGCTATTACCACTATCAAACTATCATATTATTGTGTTAATGATCACTCTGTTGTAGATATTTAGTCTTCAGGTGTGGTTGAGTTGACAACTCAATTGCTAATACTTGCAAATATTCTTTGGCTCCCCTCATGTCGAATCAATAAATTTGGGTTGAATACTCTATCCTCGAAAACTGTTGCGATCCCCTATACTTGTGGGTTATCAAGACCTTTTTCTAGTGCCATTGCTGGGGAGCATAGCTCTATTTGCTGATTCACTTGGGATTTAATATGTTTATCACTATGAAGAATCTTAAGGATGATAGAACCAAGATCGTTCCCTCTAGAACAAGGGGAGGTAAGGAAATGTTATGTAGCTCTGCACTTGATTCACCTTCTGTTTTAAGTAAGCTTGCGACACCGCCACCTGCTAATAATTCTGATATGTCGCCAGTAATTGATGATGCTACTTTTGCTATGAATGATGCTATTGCTGATGCTAGTACCTTGCTTGATGATACTGTGCCACTAGGTGAATTTGTTGATGAACAACTTGCCAAAGCTAAAGAGTTTGAGAATGCTGAAACTGATGAAATTATTAAAACTGAAAATTACGACTCACCTATTCGACCTAGCTATCCTAGATATGAAATGCCTAAGATATCTGAGGGTTATGTTATGGATGGAGAGATAGCTAGGGAATTTCTTGCTTGTAATGATAGAGATGATCTTAAGAAATTACTATGTAAGCTGAAAGAAAAATCTCTGAATGCTAGAATGAAATATGATCCTAAGTTTGCCACTTCACCTATCTTTGTTACTCATAAGGATTATGAATTCTGTGTCAATCAGGAGTTAATTACTTTGGTTGAATATGATCCTTTCCATCATTATGGAACTGAAACCGTTGTGGCACATCTTACTAAATTAAATGATATAGCCACCCTATTTGCTCATGAGGAAAAAAATCGCTATTACTATATCGTCAAGTTATTTCATTTCTCTTTAAAGGGTGATGCTAAGATATGGTTTAATACTCTTGCTCCTGGTTATGTTTGTAGTCCCCAAGATATGATATACTACTTTTCTGAAAAATATTTTCCTGCTCGTAAGAAACTAGCTGCCTTATAGGAAATATTTAACTTTGTGCAAATTGAAGAAGAGAATCTCCCTCAAGCTTGGGGTAGGCTTCTCCAATTACTTAATGCTTTGCGTGAGCATCCTCTTAAGAAAAATGAAATACTTGATATCTTTTATAATGGACTAACCGATGCTTCTAGGGACTACCTAGATAGTTGTGCTGGTTGTGTTTTCAGGGAACGAACTATTGAACAAGCCGAAGAACTATAGAATAATATATTGAAGAATGATAATGATTGGACACTTCCTGAACCACCGCCTAAACCGACTCTAAAGAAGAGGGGTATTCTATTTCTCAGTCCTGAAGATATGCAAGAGGCAAAGAAATATATGAAAGAAAAAGGTATTAAAGCTGAAGATGTTAAGAATTTACCACCAATTGAAGAAATACATGGACTTGACACACCGACACAGGTGGTAGAGGTAAATTCTATTATAAAGTTTGATGAAGGTGATATTCCTTATAATAAATCTGCTAGTCAATGCTTGTATGAATTTGATAATTACATTATTAAGCAAGATCATTTCAATGCGAATGTTATGAAACAATTGAAAAGTAATGCCTACATGATTAATAGTTTAAGTGACTTGTTGTTTACATTTTCTAATGATGTCAAAGGTGTAGGTAAACATGAATCTATGGTCCAAACTTAGTTAGAACAAGTTGCTAAATCTTAAAATGATTTGCTTAATGAGATGAATATTATGAATGATCATGCTATTAGAGTAATGACTAGATGGGGTAGAATGACTCAGGAGCCGCTTTATCCTGAAGGTCACCCTAAAAGTTGAACAAGACTCTCAAAGAATTAATGTTGATGCACCTAGTCCATCTAAAAAGAAAAAGAAAAATAAACATGATAGGACTTTGCATGCTTCTAGTGAACCTGAAGTAGAAAACCTTCTGAGGATAGTAATGATGTTTCTATTTCTGATGCTGAGACACAATCTGGTAATGAACATTCACCTAGTGATAATGATAACGATAATGATAATGGTGATGTTCATGTAGATGCTCAACCAGACAATGATAAGGAACCTGATAATGATGTTGAAATAGAACCAGTTGTTGATCTTGATAACCCACCTCCTAAAAATAAACGTTATGATAAGAGAGATTTCATTGTTAGAAAACATGGTAAAGAGAGAGAACGATGGGTTCAGAAACCCATGCCCTTTCCTCCTAAGCCACATAAGAATAAGGATGAGGAAGGATTTGAAAGCTTTGTTGAAATGCTTAGGCCAATCTTTTTGCGTACTCATTTAACTGATATTTTGAAGATGGCCCCATATGTTAAATATATGAAAGATATTGTAACTAATAAAAGAAAAACACTTGAAGCTGAAATATCCACCATGCTTGCAAATTATTCTTTTAAGGATGGAGTACATAAGAAACTAGGAGATCCAGGAATACCAACTATACCATGCCCCATTAAAAGAAATTATGTCAAAACTGCTTTATGTGGTCTAGGAGCAGGTGTTAGTGTTATGCCTTTCTCTTTATATAAAAGACTTGATTTGAATAAAATCACTCCCACTGAAATATCATTGCAAATGGCTGACAAATGAACTGCCATACCTATTGGTGTTTGTGAGGATGTGCTTGTTGTAGTTGCAAATGTTACTATGTTAACAAATTTTGTTATACTTGATATGCCCGAGGACGACAACATGTTGATTATCCTTGGTAGACCCTTTTTGAATACTGCAGGGGCTGTTATTGATTGTAACAAAAACAAGGTCACTTTTCATATTAATGGTAACGAGTATACAGTGCACTTTCCTAAGAAACAATTTCAAGTGAATGGTATTAATGTTATTGAAAAGACTCCGACAATTACTATTGGAAGTTTTCAACTCCCTCTCCCTACTGTTAAAAACAAATATGAAATACTTATTACTGGGGAGATGCATATCCCCATTGAGGTAACTTAGTGTTATATGAAGATTCTTCGGTTTCATGTTACTCGAAAATAGTTTGTTAATAAGACTTGATCAACCTTATTAATGGATTCTTTTTTAGGGGCATGTGGTCGATGAATTTAGTAAGCACAACCTTCTATACTTACATTTTGCTCTCTTTTATTTTTAGTTAAATGCAATAAAATTCCATGATTATCCTATTTTCTGATTTACTCGTGCAATAAAAAATAGCCTAAAAATGTAAGTGCTCAGAATGATGTGAAATTTTAACATGATTTATTTTAGAATATTTAAGAATTTCTTGCACTGACAACATCCTAGGGGGATGCCCCAGGTGCCCAGGCACCAGAGCGCGCCTAGCCCATTGGGCACACCATGGTGGCTTGTGGGCCCCACAGGGACCCCCTCACTTATTTCTTCAGCCCACTTCGTCCCTTACCTCTAGGAAAAAAATTCCTGGTAGCTCTCTCTCTCTCTCTCTCTCTCTCTCGTGTTCTTGCTCCCAAACCTAAGATTTCTGATTTCTTTGCTCAGAGCTCCGTTTCTGAAACTATTTTGGGGGATTGCTACTTGGTATGTGATTCCTCCATTGCTCCAATTAGTTTTTGCTCTAGTGGATTATATTTTGCGTAATTAGCTGCTCTTGGTGCTAATGAAAATGAGCTTGCATGTTGAATTCTTTGAGTTCCAAGTGGTTTGAATGCTTGATATAGCCTCTAGATATCCATATGTGTAGTTGCTATCAATCTTGTGAAGTTTTATTGACATCATTTTATGACCCAAAAATTTCAGAAATTTGTTCATAGGAAAGATGAATTTCTTCCAAAGGAGTTCCTCAAAACGGAACGCCAAGGGAGTCATTGGGGACTCCTCGGATAGCGACCTCAACACTCCCCGTAGGACGGAGGTACGGCCATGCGAATGGTCGCACAATGCCTTCATGAACGAAGCCGGATTCTACTAAGAGTTCACGCAATTCATTGCAAATGTCGGATTGACCGACTTCCTTGCAGATGAGTGACAAACACCACATCCTCATGAATTCTTTTGTGCAAAATTTCCATTTCCTGAATAGGCTCGAACCTGCCATGGTGCGTTTTGACTTATATGCTGAACATCATCAGATACCGCTTGCTGAATTTTGTGAGATATGTTTGATTCCCTTTGATGGGGAAATACGAGAGCCTCGACCGGAGGAGTTTGAGGGCTTCCTCCACACCTTAACTATGGGAGAGGGATGGGGCGTGTCGAAAGCCCGAGCCACTAGTTTGCATTTTCCTGCTATGCATTACTTTGCTTTATTCATAGGGAAATGTTTGACTAGTAGAGAGCAAGGTGGTGCATTATGCGCCCCTGACTTTGCTATTTTATGCCGTGCACTTCATAGTGACAACACTTATAACCTTAGAGCTATCATTGCACGCCGCAAGCACACTAATAGGACTAAGGGTAAAATTCATGGTGGTATTTATGCTACTCGCTTAGCGAGATGTTTTAATGTTAACATACGCCCTCGTGATTATTTGTTGCCTAGAGTTTACTTAGATCACCAGTCTATGGAGGATCACCATTTCATTGATGCCCCTAAGCCTCCTCACCACATTCGTTATAACTTGTTTTTTAGTGAGGATACTCGTGATGTCATCCCATCGCCTACACCTGCTTTGTTTGATTCTCATGCTAGGAACGGTAACATTGTTATGCCACCGGACATCGTTGCTTACCAGAACGCATTGGTAGCGGCAGAGGATGAGGTCCAGGATTGGGACGCTCAGGTGCCGCCGCCTTCGCACTTCCACATGGGACCAGATGGCTATTACGGATGGTGATTACCAAGCTAGGCAAAATCCTAAGCTTGGGGGAGTATGTTTCTCACCGACATTACATTCATGTACACACATTTCATTCCAGTTTCGGTGTTCATCCTCTTTCATTGGATAATCCATGCTAGTTTTATTTTCTTGCTTTCTTCTTGTGTGTTTGAAAAACTTCGAGAAAATCCAAAAATATTTCTCGCTTCTTTTCGATTTTTCCTTCTAGTTTAAATTAGTTGTAGTATTAAAAGAAAACCCAAAAAGATTTCCTGTTTCTTCTTTTGCTTGTTGGGAGCTTTCCCATGTAAATAGTTTTTCTCATTTTTGTTTTCCTTCGTTAATTTTTTTCCTTCAAGAAAAATCAAAAACTCCAAAAACATTTCAGCGTGTTTCTCTGAATTTCTTTTCTCTTGTCGAGTCGTTGTAAGGAGAAGACCATGATGAAAATGTTGAGTGGCTCTCATATGCATTATTGTTGATCTAACAAAGAGCCCATATTATTTTGTCTTCTACTTTGAATAAAATGTTTGCAGATTCCAGCTTAGTCCACGACACTCTTGCACTATTATTATTTTCATATCATTCGGTCGTACAAGTGAAAGGCATAATGACGATATTTGATGAAGTGACGGTGGCAAGGAAAAGTGGGTATGAACTCAACTTGTTTTTGTTTTTCTAAATATGTTTAACTCAGTATCCATGATTCAACATACTATGATTAAACATGTTTATGATGAAATTAGATATTATAGTTGCTCATGCCATGCTTAAGTAACTAGGCGTGGATAATGATTTGTCTTGGGTGTCAACATGCATTAAAATGATTATGATGTAGTATGATGATATGATATCCTCCTCTGAATGTTTTGAGTAGCTTGACTTGGCACATGTTCATGCATGTAGTTGATTCAAAACCAACATAGCCTCCATGATATTTATGTTCATGGTGTTTATATCCTACTCATGCTAGTATTCAATGTTAATTATTCACAACACATGATTATGACCGTTTTCGCTCTCTAGCTGGTTGCTTCACAGTCTATTTGCTAGCCTTCGCCTATACTAAGCGGGAATACTACTTGTCCATCCAAATTCCTAAACCAAACTTATTCCAGATGAGTCCACCATATCTACCTATATGCGGTATTACTCTATCGTTCCAAGTAAATTTGCATGTGCCACCTCTAAATATTCAAATGAACATCTTTTTTGTGTGCCCGTACCGCTGATGGAGCGGCAGGGGGTTGTCAGTATCTTCCATGCTTAGCGGTTTATTCTCATGATGAGTGTTTATTCACTTGTCCTTACATGAGAGGGGCTGGTAATCGGGATGCCTAGTCCCATGATTAAAATTATAAAATAAAAAAAACTCTCTTGGAAAGTTGTTGGCATGGAGGACACCCGAGGATTCGGCTAGCCATGGCTTTTGTTTGTTGGCGGAGGGGTAGTAAACTTTACTTTACCGCTTGGAAACCGCCGCTAATTTGTTTAGCATGGAAGATATTGAAAATTCTCAGTCATGACGTTGACAGGAAAGGCATTCCTCTCAAAATTATATTTATCTCTGATTTAAGCTTCGAGCTCTGGCATCTGTGCAAATCCCTGCTTCCCTCTATGAAGGGCCTATCCATTTACTTTTATGTTATTTTACTTTTATTGTTGAGTCATCACCTTCTCAAACAAGTACCAGTCCTGAGAGCACTATTGTCATTCTAATGCATTATGTATAGTTAATATTGTGTGCATCATGACTGGATCTCTTCTACCATGAATTACAATGTTCAGTCGCTGCTTGAACTTTGGAGGTGCTCTGCATTTATGTTTTGTGGTCTCAGAAAGGGCTAGCGAGATACCATGTTGTCATATTATATCATGATTGTTTTGACAAAGTGTTGGCATTTGAGATATTTTATTATTGCTTACTAGTTGATTATGGCATTGATATGAGTGAATATAATTTCTAAGATTTACCATTTACATGGTTAGTTATGATCTTTGTTGAAAGCCCGGGTATTATTTAAGCATATATATAGATACAAGAACAAAAGAGTTCGTAATTTTTTTTCTTTATCACTTTCACTTTGTCAACTGAATTGCTTGAGGACAAGCAATGAGTTAAGCTTGGGGGAGTTGATACGTCTCTGTCGTATCTACTTTTCCAAACACTTTTTCTCTTGTTTTGGACTCTAATTTGCATGATTTGAATGAAACTAACCCGGACTGACGCTGTTTTCAGCATAACTGCCATGGTGTTGTTTTTGTGCAGAAATAAAAGTTCTCGGAATTGGACAAAACTTTTTGGAGATTTTTTATGGAATTAATAAAAAATACTGGAGCAAAGACCCTCTGGAGGGGGGCCACCTGCTGCTGACGAGGCACCAAGGCGCACCCACCCCTAGGCGCGCCGTGGTGGCTTGTGGGGCCCACGAGGTTCCGCTAAGCCTAATCTCAGCACTATAAATTCGTAATTACCGAGAAAAAAATAAAAGAGGAAGTTTCATCGCGTTTTACGATATGGAGCCGCCGCCACCTCCTGTTCTTCATCGGGAGGCCAGATCTGGAGTCCGCTCGGGGCTTCAAAGAGGGGGATTCGTCGCCATCATCATCATCAACCATCCACCATCACCAATTTCATGATGCTCACCACTGGGAGTGAGTAATTCCTTCGTAGGCTTGCTGGACGATGATGGGTTGGATGAGATTTATCATGTAATCGAGTTTGTTTTGTTAGGTCTTGATCCCTAGTATCCACTATGTTCTGTGATTGATGTTGCTATGACTTTGCTATGCTTAATGCTTGTCACTAGGGTCCGAGTGCCATGATTTCAGATCTGAATCCTTTATGTTTTAATGAATATATTTGTGTTCTTGATCCTGTCTTGCAAGTTATACGCACCTATTACGTGTTATGACACTATAAAAAAACACTTCCGTGATGATACGTGTTTGTCACAGTAGGTCATGTTTTCTGTCATGCATGTACATCCATGACGATTTTATGACAGAATCAAGATAGTCATACCTGTGCTTTCGTAGAAGTGTTCCATGACAATACTAAAATTATCATCACGGAAGTGTCCACTTCCGTGACGATAAATGACGCGTCATGGAAGTGCTTTCGTCAAGTGTAACCGACATGTGGCCTCCACTGTAACGGGTCGCCGTTAAGCTATCAGGTCCGGTTTTGGATCCGCTAACCCGCTAACAGCATGGACCAATGGCGATTTTCCACGTGTAAAATTCTCATTGGCCGACGGAACCACGTGTCAGCTCCGCGCCGCGACAGATGTCAGCCGTCCAATGGACAGCAAACGCCTATGATACATCGACATGTGGCACGGCCCAATAGTGGCCCGTTTAGGTTAAAAGGCCAGGCTTGTCAAAATAAGCGGGCCGACCCATTAGCGGCCTACTTGAGTCAGGCCCATTCACAACCACGGCCCATACGAGTTACACAAAATCGTCCCATCAAAGGCCCATTCTAGATTTGACAATTTCCAGCCCATCATCAGTTCCAGCCTGTTAACGGCTCGCTACGTCTTTGGGATCAATTACGGCCCGACCTTCTTTTGGCCTGTTAGCAGCCCATTATCGATATGGACCAATATGCCGCCGGTACGTCTTTCGGCCTTTTCTCGGCCCATTCTGTAGTTGGGCCAACTTCTATCCCGTTGTGACTTTCGGCCTTTCCTCGGCCCATTCTGTACATGGGCCAACTTCTAGCCCATTTTGTCTTTCGACCTGTTAATGACCCGCACAATAGTCGGGCCTTTGACGGTGCCACCTGATTTTGGGTCCACTAGCGGCCCATGTTCCGCAGGGCACAATTTCAACCTGACGCGACTTTTGGCCTGTTAAAAACCTAGTTTGTAGATTGGGCCTCTTTTGGCCCAAAACACTTTCAGCCTCTTACTGACCCATCAAGTAAAAGGGCCGAGACAAAATTGACATTTATTTTGGCCTGCTAGAGGCCCGCGGGCTGCTTCCATTTATATGGCCCTATCGAGCTTTTGGCCTGTTAACGGCCTGCTAAGGGCCGTTGTTACGGTGGGCCACATCGATTGTGATCCACTAAATATTAAGTTGACCAGCCCAATTAAGGCCCACTTTGACTACACATGTTTGTTCCTTCGGATGGCATCCAGGTAATGTTTGGGTGTGTTGGCCCCTGTTTCAATGATATAGCATATACAAAGAATTATCCTACTCCATACTATCGCCTCTAAAAAACCTACACTATACAATAAAGAAACTAAGGCATAGAAATGAAGAATAATCCTACACTATACAATAAAGAAATTACAGCAGATTATATCCACTGGGCATTATAGTTTGGCACCAGTGATAATAAAGCATACACAATCAACAAATTACATACACTGGGCAAATAAAGCTCATACATCATGGATGCGCATCAACAGAACTTACCATTTGAACTATAATCTCTTTAGAAAATAGGATTGGCCGGATTCAGATAGCACAAATTTCAGTATGCAAAATCTCTAATTCCTTTGTGGTTACCTCAGTGTCTTGTTTCATTTTTTTGACTCCTGCATCTAATACCTGAATCTCCAGTCTCAACATGTTGATTACATGTTGAGAATCATATACACATTGTCTTGCCACCTCTAGCTGATGCTCGAGAACATCAGCACATTCCAATTCCAATCCATAATCATTTGGTAATGGCCATGCCGCACTGCTCTCAGATCTTTGTGTTGATGTCACTTCATCCTGAAATGTTTCTGTAAGTACGCATGACTAGGGCAAAAATATAGTTACAACAGTGAAGCGAGCAAGATAGACTATCTTGTACATGGCGAAATAGGACTAACAATAATATTACACGTCATGAAGCTTAAGCAGGTGATATTATAAAAATTATAAAATTGGTAGTCTGTGCAGCCCGCATACAGAAATCTCTCTTAGCTCACCATAAGAGCATGATGTTGGGGCCAAATCAAAAATACAGACAGATTACAAATTTAGACCACACGCAGCTACTGAACATTATGTATATATATATCTTGCATATAAGTAAGCAAGCAGTTGGCCATTCTGTAGCTCAATTAAAGTCTTAGGGAGCATAATGAACAGATAGGGATTCATACAAACCTACTACATCAAGCAAAACTATGCAATCATTAGCCTCGTATAAACTAGATTGTGAGCCTCATGCAGTAACAGTTGGCTAATAGACTTCAAAGCTTCAGGCACACTTTACCAGAGTAATTAAATGGTAAGGCCTTTAATTATGTCAACTAATAGTTATACAAGTACCCTACATCAGGCATCATTGTTTGGGCATCTCATCATTAACTGAGGACAAATAAAGCAATTGAAAAGAGCAATTTAACTATGCCTAAAACAAACAAGCAATTGAACTGTTGAGTTGGCAGCATGGATACATGCATGCCTCAATAACATCCATGGCCTAGCTACATTTACTATATAAAGGAACAAGTAATGTAATTTTATTTGCCCCCTATGAAGTATCTCGACTAGTATGTAATCAAGTTCCTAGTAATGATAGGGAGGTTAATGATGTGAATATGCGTTTGGTTATGACATTTATGACATCGACAACTCTACCATAGCAGGAAGCAATTTCACATTGTTCACTACTATAAGATGTTTTAGATATTTAAAAGTAGACTACATCCATAATGAGTGAACAGACACATTAAAATGTGTTTACATACATCTGATTTACAAAAATGTTAGAACATCATATAGTAGTGAGTGGAGGGAGTTTTAATCAATGGCCCAATGACTGGGTTACAGGTGAAGAACCCTACGCAAGCACAATGTTAGACAAATAGGATGTCCTGGTAATTGTAATACAACGACTTACCATAACTGGTTGAACAGGCTCAGCGCTGCTCCTCCTTCTCTTGCAAGACTCCTTCCTAACATCTTGTACTTGGAAATCCTCAATCTTATCTTCATTGCACCCCCTCTGCAAGGTGACACAAACTAGTTACTGATCTCCTTGGAAGATAAATATGCATACTTTCCAGTCTGTGAACAACACCAAAGGATGAGTTTATAACAAAACAACACCACATAATGAAACATGCCACATCTCTTGCACACAATGAAATGAGCATTTACTATGTGTGCGCTGTGTAAAAACTAGGCATACCTTCGAACTGGACCTCCAGGTACTCTTGGAGAGCCTACTTTAGTGTGCAGCCAAACCTTTATGTCACCTATGAGTTATATAAGCCCCCACTACAGCAGCCCTTAGTGTTTAAATCATTGACAAGCTCTGTTAGGTCAAGAACAAAAAGTAATCAAAGCAAACATTCCTAGTATGGTTGGCTGATATAAACAAGCAATTGAACATATGTGTGAGCAAATCTTGCACAACACTGAATTACATATCAAGAAAAGAAGCATAGAAGGAGGCTTAAAGACCATCACTTGACTGAACAGATTTAAGGGGCATTTAAACATCATGTGCAACGTATGAACTAACATAAACATTGCATATTTCAGATTCTATAATGAAATGCACATGTATTAGGTTATGCCATGTATGATGCCTAAATGTACACAATAGCAGGCAGGAGTGATTCATCATTGCACGCACAATTGAATTGCAGGTTAAGGGCGAGTTCTATTCCGCCTTTTCAGAGCTTATTGTCAAAATAAGCCATAAAAGATGTAAAGAACTCATTTTTGAGTTATGGGCTTGGGGTTAACTTATTTCGCTTGGGGGGGGGGGGGTGCTTCGCATAGAAGCTCACTAAAAATTGAAGGGAAGGGGAATAGCGAAATGACTCTGTTTTTTGCCTATATTACACTCAAAATTCCACTGCTCACGCCCATGTCACACCTGACCCTCAAGTAAAAACAAACACACAGGCGTTCATTGCCTGCCCGCTTGCATCTCCTCTCCCCTTTCCCTCTACCTCAATCCCCTGCCTGCAGCGCTAGGGCTCCTCGACGATGCTCTGTCCAGCTAGGCTACATGGCCGTCGGGTAGGGCCCAATCTCCCCGGCTGCTCCTCCCTCTGGCGCCGCCCCTCATTCTCATGGTCTCCAGCAGCTGCTCCGCTATGGTCCGTCCAACGCACTACTCCGGCGGTTGCCGCACAACTTCGGTCGATGCCCCACTCCGGTAGAAGGCACCTCGTTCCCCCTCCCCTCCTCCCAGGCCGTGGCCTTGAGGTGCTATTGAAGGATGAGCTCATCCAACAAGGTGAGGATCTCCTCTTATTTTTTGCCAATTTTCATTCTGATCGCTATACGATGAATTGCTATGAGCTGCTGCTGCTATATGATGCATTGCTATGATCTGCTCCTGCTGCTGCTATATGATGAATTGCTATGAGCAGCTACTACTATGTGATGAATTGCTATGAGCTGCTGCTGCTATATGATGAGTTGCTATAAGCTGCTCCTGTTGCCGCTATATGATGAATTGCTATGAGCTACTCCTGCTGCTACTATATGATGAATTGCTATGAGCTGTTGCTGGTATATGATGAATTGCTAGCTACTGCTGCTGTATGATGAGTTGCTATGAGCTGCTGCTGCTATATGAAGCTTTCAGGTGGTGCTACTATATGATAATAACCAGCCACTTGGACCATCAAATTTCGATAAATAATGGTTCTTCAATTAAATTTAGGCAATGCTGTCGGCGTTCTGGGAACCAGGGTACCCAGACCTGCCTGCCTGCGGCCCACGGCGTGGCTCCTTCGACGGCCTGGTACGGCCCATCTGCAAGACTACCAAGACAAGACCCTCACGAGGGCCCCCTGGCCTCGCAAGGCAGACGACACCAAGACCTCTAGTGGAGCGGCCTCCCCAGGCTGCCTCCCGAGGAGCGGAGATTCCTATGCAAGTGCCCAACCTCACGAGGCTGCGATGACATGAGCCATGACGACCAAGGCCAGGCAGGCGCCAGCGGGCGCAGAGGAGACAGTTTCCCTTTCGGTGCTAAGGGAGCAAGGACAGACGTGGGTTCCCAAGGAGCCCTCCAAAGGTTTCCATTCCGGTGCAACGAGACCAAGACCACGAGCTCGGCAGGACGGATGTCATCGCCGAGCCCACTGCCGCGTCACGACCAGAAGCTTTGCAGGAGAAGACCACCTTTTGTCAGGATAGGGTGTACCTCTTGTCCTCTTTCAAATTGGCCGTTGTGGTATCCCTTCCCGCCTAAGTTTCCAGGGAAGAGGACCAAGGCCACTATAAATATAGGTTAGCCACCACCGTAGAACAGATCGACTCATTCTCACCCCCGAGCCCTCGTGAGGCAGCTCATCCACTGCACTAGTTCATCCTCAACCTCCTCATGAGGCCAATCCACCACAAACAGGAGTAGGGTTTTACACCGCAAGGTGGCCCGAACCTGGGTAAATGGCTGTGTTCATCTTCTTCCCCGTTCATGCAAATCCGGCTAGGCTAGGTTGTAGGGCGACGAGCTCGAGGCTTGAGAGGTTGAGATCTTTGCACACGCCCCAGAGTTCGAACCTTCTTGGGTCTGCGGAGCCCTGAATCCGACATTTGGCGCGCCAGGTAGGGGCGTGTTGAAGCCTCGCCTCCTCATCAACCACGCTCCATCCTCGCCTTACCATGACAAGAGCTAGCCAAGCCCGTGCCGAGCGGTGGGCCGTGTGCTCCGATCTGGCGGCACCCTCCTGCTGCGGCATCCCCTGTCGCGCCCCGCCTCCCTCGGCGCACCATCAACAACGGCGGGGTTCATTGCCTCCACCCCTCGCGCGGCGCAACGGGTGAGCTGTTGCACCCTCGGCTGGCACCGCCACATCGCCACCCCTCCGCACCCGACGGGGGCTGACGGGCGTGCAAGCCGTGCTCCTTGTGGCGCGCGAATTACTATGCTACCGCCCCACCGACGGCGACCACCCCGCCTGGTTTGACCGGGTCGCCGAGCTGCTCGACGTCGCCTGCGGGGGTATGGAGCCCCTCTGTCCCCTGCCTGTGCTGTGACCCTTGCCGCAGGCTTGGACATGCCCTTGCTGCGTCTGCTCGTCCTTCTGGAGAGGACCTAGTGGGCCGTGTGGCGGAAAGGAGATGAACGAGATCTCCCTCCAGGCTCGGGAAACGCCTCCTCGAGCTTTAGGCTGGCTAGACGGCTCCCCGTGGAAGGCGCCGCGGCGAGCCACCTCCTGGCCATCATGACACAATGGCGGGGGTGGTGATCGGCTAGACTGAAGGGCCCGCGGATTGGCGGAAGGCAGGCCTCCGTTGGCATAGCCCTCGAGATCGTCAGGACCTCACAAAGCCCGGGGACTGCAAGCGGGCCTATGCTAGGGCCTCGACCGCTGTAACAGATATTTTCAGAACATATTATGCTAACCTTGGAACGCAGGAGACCTACGCTCCATAGCACGCCCGCGAGGCAATAGCCGGATTGAGCGCGTCGGGGCACGCCAGGCGTAAGGCGGCACCCTGGACCAGGATAGGGTCCCCGGGGGTCCCAAGGACTTGAGGAGCCCGCGAGGCCAGGGAGCCTCATGAGGGCCCCCGACCACCTGAGCCATGGCCGCTTGACGTCGGGGGCCCAAGGGCCAAAAAGGCTCAGGAGGAGCCAGGAAACTGGCACCACGAGCCGGTTGAGCGGCCTGCAGTGAATGGGGTGGCGTGTCGCACTACCTGCCGGCGGTCGCTAGGCCAGAGACCCCGCCGAGGGCTGCTGATGCCTCAGGCTCGCTGGCGCGCAGCTGAGGGCAAGGGGCGGGTTCCCCGCCCTGGAGGCAGGCGACCGCCTTACGCCTCTTCAAATCTCCGCCCTTGACACTCTCACGTAATAATGAGTGGGGCTGTACACGCCCCGGAATCTCCTGAGCGCTGCCCCTGAGCCTCACGGGGGCTCCCACCCATGTCCCAGTGGAAGCCCCATGATCCGTGCTGGCGGACGACATGGTCTTACAATGACTATGCCCACACCCAGTGGAGGCCCCATGCTCCGCGCTGGTCGGTAGACTAGTTTAGGTGCCGGACACGACTGTTCTTTGCTTTCTCTTGTAACCAAATTTGCCATTTTTGGAATAAATTTGAGGTTCTCGCGTCTTTATTTGGAAAAGGGGGGACTCTCTTCTTCTTGTGGTGCTTATTCTCTTGATTTCTGTCCTTGCGAATGGTGGGGGCCACCCGTGGCTCTCTCCGTCGTGCCCCGTGAGCGGGGGCTGGGCACGATGCACACGCTTGGGTCAGCCCAGCGGCGCTGAAGATGCCCTGAGGGCCTAGGCCACCGCAGCCGCGGACCTGCCCACGCACACACCTGTCCAAGACTTTGGCGTCCGGATCCTCGCGCGGCGCTCTCGAGCGAGCCTACGGGTAGGCGTGGCCTTAGGTCTTCGGCAGGCGTCCGCCTCCTGACCTTGGCCAGGCGCCGCGACCCGGTGTAACAATAACGACCTGCCCCTGCTCAGGGGCTGTGGGCACGTGAAAAGCAAAGAGGAGGTGACATAAGGGAGTGCAATGTTGCTTAATACATCATAGAGAAGTTTCTTTCAAAAGTATTTTCACACCCCCGCGGGGTCGCATGCAAATCTTAATAGGCTAAGGAGACGCGCCGCCACCGTCACTGCTACTACCATCGTCATCACCAGCACCATGTTCCTCAATCTCAGGTGGACCCACGTCGTCGATAGGGGCAAGCTCCATGATTAGGTCGTCCACATGATCCACCACCCAGTCCGCCAGGGTGCCTTGGATCGCTCCGGGTGCGGGGGCTATCGCGGCCTTGAAGTCGAAGTCAGGATCGGAGCGGAGGAGGTGGCTGAAGACGCGCGAGAACGCACGAGCAGGAAGGCTGCGGCTCCTCTCCTCGACGAGTATGTCTCCATTCTGGGAACGGGGGTGCCCAGACTTGCCTGCCAGTGGCCCACGGCATGGCTCCATCGACGGCCTGGTACGGCCTAGCTTCAGCGACAACAACTCAAGACCCTCGCGAGGCGGACGACACCAAGACCTCCACGAGGAGCGGCCTCCTTAGGCTGGCTCCCGAGGAGCGGAGATCTCTATGCAAGCCTCACCTCATGAGGTCCGGATGATGTGAGCCATGATGACCAAGGCCAGGCGGGCGCCAGCGGGCGCAGTGTACTAGTTTCCTCTTCGGTGCTAAAGAGGCAAGCGCAGGCGTGGAGTCCCGAGGAATCAGCCAAAGGTTTCCATTCCCTTTCAACAAGACCAAGACCGCCAGGACGGCAGGACGGAGGTCATCACCGAGCCCACCACGGCGTCGCAACCAGAGGCTTTCGCAGGCGAAGACTACTTTTGTCAGGATAGCATGTACTAGTTGTCTCCCTTTGAATTTGGCCGTTGTGGAATCCCTTCCCGCCTTTCATTTGGGAAGAGGACCAAGGCCACTATAAATAGGACTTAGCCACCGCCGTAGAGGGGGACAAGTTAAGTTCGGACGGATCATTCAGATCACCGTCACACCACCAGCTCACTCGAGCTCAAGAACACCTCTCCTCCTGAGGCTGTTCGCCACTGTACTAGTTCATCCTCAGCCCCCCGAGGCCAATCCACCACAAAGCAGGAGTAGGGTTTTACACCTCAAGGTGGCCCGAACCTGGGTAAACTGTTGTGTCTCTTTTCCTTACAGTTCGTCGAGCTAGGCTGTGAGATTAGCGAGTAGGCAGACTGGGGAGGACGAGTTCTTCGCACGCACCCCAGAGTTCGAACCTCTCAAGGGTTTGCGGAACCCGAAATCTGACATTTGGCGCGCCAGGTAGGGGTGCGTCGGAGCCTCTCTTTCGCTGGTCGATCCACCACCGCTCCACCACTTCCATGGCTGACGCTCGTCGAGCTCGTGCTGAGCGCCGGGCCGCCCTCACCGCCCGCGTCGCTCAGACAGCGCCGGCGGGTGACGGCTGCCCTCGCCGTCCGCCGTCTCCAGTGGCGAACGCTGCCACCGACCCCGCGGGGCACGAGTAGCAAGCTTCGTCGCTGCACCCTTCTGTGCGGCGGGATGGATGCACCGCCACCCCGTCGCTGACTCCGGCTGGTTTGTCGTCTCATGCTCGTGGCGCGCGAGCTCCTGCGCTACTGCCCTGTCGACGACCTCTACGAAGATTGGCTGGACCGCATCGCCAAGCTCGTCAGCGCCGCCGGGGACTCTCCTGCACCGTCTCGCTCGCTGCCTCACCCGCCGCCTACTGCGGGTGATGTGGCCCACGGAGCACCTCCTCCACCTCCTCGTCAAGACGTCGCCCTCGAGCCAAGGCGTGAGGCCCCGCGGCGCGACCCGCCGCGCAGGGCGCCGGAGGGTGAAGATGAAAGCTGCCAGGTGGTGCAGCGGCCACAAGAAGATGCTCGTGCACTCCCAGCACCGCCACGTCAAGACCGCGCGCTGCCTGCAGCGGTGGTGCGTGAGCGCCAAGACCAGGCTCCACCTCCATGATGGGCTCCCATGGCCACGGCGAGTTGCCGCGCATCCACTTCGGAGCTTCGCAGCGTCGTCCTGCCAGGGAAGTTCAAGCCCGACCTGCCTCTGCGCTATGACGGCACCCCCGACCCTGCCGAGTTCCTGCAGCTCTACGAGCTGAGCATCAAGGCAGCCAACGGCGACGAGAAGGTTATGGCGAACTGGTTTCCCATGGCCCTCAAGGATGGTGCGCGCTCGTGGCTCCTGAACCTGCCCGCGGGATCGATCTCCTCCTCGGACGAAATGCGAGAGTGTTTCGTCGCCAACTTCCAGGGCACTCGCGACCGTCCGCCGGCTGCGGGTGACCTGCGGCGCATCAAGCAGCAGCCAGGAGAGACCTTGCAGAAGTACATCCAGTGCTTCAACAGCGTCCGCCTCAAGATCCCCAAGGTGTCGGACGAGGCCATCATCTCGGCGTTCACTGATGGCGTCCGCGACGTCAAGGTGAAGGAGGAGCTCGCCATACATGAGGACCTGTGCACGGCTCTGGAGATGTTCAACATGGCAACCAAGTGTGCGAGAGCTGAGGAAGGTCGCCTCTCTCTCCTGGAGCTCCCAGGGGCTGACCCAGAAGACAAGAAGGCCAAAGCCAAGGACATGAAGCACAAGGGACCGGCCGTGCTCATGGCCAAACCAGAGATGAAGCGCGGCTGCGACCACCCAGAGTCATCCAAGGGTAGCCGCCCGTTCTGCGTCTTCCACAATGTGCACAGCCACAACACCAACGACTACCAGGAGCTCAGGGCCATCCACGACGGGCGCCTCGGTAGACGCCCCGAGCGCAGCTACCGAGGCTACGGCCGCGGAGGAGGCCGAGGTGGAGGACGCTGGGACGGCCGCGACTCCCGCCCAGAATGGCGTGATCAGCCTCGTGAGGACCGCTGGCAGGGCCAGCCTCGCGAGGGCCCCTGGAGGGACCGTCCTCAGGGCAACGCTGGCCTTCCTCCGCTGCCGCCACCACCAAGAAGGAATGACGACCACCACCAGGACGAGGGGGCTGGGGGCTTCCAGGAGCCTCGTGCCATCGCCTGCATCCTGGGCGGTGCTCAGGCCCCTAACTCTCATCGCATCTTCAAGCAGTTTGCCCATGAGGTGAATGCGGCCCTCCCCAAGCTCGAGGCAACGCATCCGCTCAGGTGGTCCAAGTACACCATCACCTTCAGGTCATCTGATCAGCTCAAGTGCGCGGCCACTGCCGGCGCTCTCCCGATGCTCTGCTCGCCTACCATCAGCAACGTGCTCGTCACCAAGACTCTCATCGATGGCGGTGCGGGGCTCAACGTTCTCTCCATCGAGACATTCGACCAACTCCAGGTGCCCTATGACCAGCTGCAGCCTACCAAGCCTTTCTCAGGAGTGACCGACGGCTCCACCACCCCGATTGGGCAGATTTGCCTCCCTGTCACCTTCAGCAAGCGCGAGAACTACCGCACCGAGCTCATCGACTTCGACGTCGCCCACATTCGCCTTCCATACAACGCCATCCTTGGGTATCCGGCCCTGGCCAAGTTCATGGCGGTGACTCATCGTGGTTACAATGTCCTCAAGATGCCAGGGAGCTGCGGCGTCATCACGGTCGCCTACGAGGAGAAGGACGCGGTGTGCTCTCTCGACCGCGCCTACCAGGCTGCGGCGGTCGAGAATCCAGATGATGAGGGCGCCATCTACCCTCCTGAGGCTGTCCCCAAGAAGAAGAAGCAACTGCTCCGCCAAGGACCTCAGGAGAGCGGGGTGTCCAGTGGCACCACTTCAGGCCCTGCGCTCACTGACGGGGTGCCTCCCTCTCTCGCATAGGAAGGCGTGCCCGACGCCCCTCTTAGGTTGGGCTCAGGGGCTCTCCTCTAGAGCGCCTCTGACCTGGCCAACGTCACGAGGGAGGCGCTCGGGCACCATGCGGAGGCATGCTTCGGCGCGCGCTTCCGCTAGGAGGGTACAAGGCGCGAGGTGCTAGGTGCTCAGGAGTTCATCACCAAGGCAATCAAGGAGCTTCAGGAGGCAAGAGCTATGCGAGGTGACCATCGCACACCACCCGGCGCGGCTCCTTGTCCCGGCGAGGATAGCGAGTTGCGCGTCTGCGTCAACATCCCAGGGCTTAATAGGGCCGCATCTCAGGAGCGCTTCTGGCCGTCCCGCGCTGGCCGGTGCGAGGGTCCCCCTCACAGCTATGTTCGCATGCCTTTGGGCTTGTCGAGCACAGCTGCTGCATTCCAGCGCCACATGCGGGGCGTCCTGGCAGCTCATGAGGCCAAAAGCCAGGCGATCCTGCTAGAGGAGGAGATGGATCCTCGCGAGCCCCCCGGGCCCCCAGATCCTCCTGAGGTTCAGGGCCTGGGCAGCTCATGAGGAGCGACTTCTGCAGCACGTGTCTTCAGCTACCCCAACATCTCTTCAGCAACGGTGCCAGGTGACATCTTCTGGTTTGTTCAGTTGGGGGCGCCCCTCGGGCTGCATTATCCCCAAGCCGCGTTGGTCCGTCCCTGCGGCATGTATCATTTTGCATCTATCAGAACTAGCTCTACCCTATCCATGAGTTTATTTATGATTATCACTTGACTGTCCGGTGCTTCGTCACCATGAACGTCGTACGCCCTTGCAAGCCCACCCACGACCGCCTCATGATTAAGGACTGGCATGGCGTCTGTGCTCGGGTCCGTCCCTGCAGCGTCGCTAAACCCAAGTGGTTGAGCTCTGGCTTGCGGGCCAGCTCCTGTGCACGTCACCTCCCATGGTCCTTGGTGCCTTGTTCTCGCATGAGCTAATCGGGGGTGGGTAAGTTAGGGCGCGCGACCCGGTGCCTCGCCACCGCGGGAGCCACGCACCGGTTGTCTTTCTTCAGGACATTCAAATGAGAAGACTGGGCACGGCGTCTGTGCTCGGGTCCGTCCCTGCAGCGTCGACAAACCCAATGACTGAGCTCTGTCTGGCGGGCCGGACCCGTTCACGTCACCTCCTAGGGTCGTTGGTGTTTGGCCTTCTCATGCGATAACCTCAGGAGATTCACTCGGCGCAGGTTGCCTAACCATCTCGCAGGACTATCACAAGTGTTACGAATCAAATTCAGGCGCAACCCGCCTTGAGGTAGGGCCTCGTGAGTCCCGCGCTGGCTCACGGGTGCCCATACACACCTCCTCTAGCCCTGCCGTGCAAGCCTCCTAGGGTCGGACCCCGGGGCTCCCTCTGAGGGAGCCCCCACCCATGTACCAGTGGAAGCACCATGCTCTGCGCTGGCAGTCGACACGGTCGAGGAGCGGCTATGCCCGTGCAAGAGCGGTAGCGCCATGCTCCGCGCTGGTGATAAACAACTAGGGGCAGCCTAACGGCTGCACTAACCTCAGGAGAGCCACCAGGCTCGGTGTTCAACCTCACCGCGCTGCTTTCCCCTCGGGAGAGTAGCGCGAGGGGGCTGGGCACGGGGGCTACGCTCAAGTCATGCCTGGCGTACGCCACCTTGCCAGGTCCCTCGGACTTGGTCTTCGCGCATCCCTCCCGAGCGAAAGCCCGGCGAGGACAGGTATGGGGGTTTTTTGTTCGCATGTCAAGGGGGACCCCTGGGCATCGCGACCCAGGGGCCTAACTGGTCACGTAGCCCCTCACCCCTTGGTCTCGTCCTGGCGATCCGGATGACCCAACGGCGGCTGAGGTACGCGCGAGGCCGGGCCCTGCCGACGTAGAACGGCAAGACCCACTCTTGCGTCTCCTTCCCGAGGGTTGTTCGTACGTCAAGGGGGACTCCTGAGCATCACGACTCAGGAGCCTAACTGGCCACATAGCCCCTCACCCCTTGGTCTCGTCCTGGCGATCTGGATGACCCAACGGCGGTTGAGGTATGCGCGGGGCCGGGCCCTGCCGACGCAGAACATCAAAGCAAACGGAAAGGAAACCGTGGAACCTTAGCAAGTTATTACAAAACATACTATCTCTTAAAGTTCCAAAGCATAAGTTCTTACGCCTCCACAAGGCACGATACATGTTGCAGGAATAAAACAAGGGGAAAGCGCCGCCATCTCCTTCAGCCTTGGAAGCTGCCATTGCCCGCTTGGGGAGTCCCGTCATAGACGACGTCACCGCCGTCCTTGCCGTCAGCCGTAGGCACGGGGTCGACGGCGAGGAACTTCCGCAGCAGGGCCTCCACTTGACCCTTCATAGCCTCGGCAGCAACATCTTGGAGCTCAGGGTCCACTGGCTCGAGCAGGGCACCAAAGTTGAAGCTAGAGTCCCGAAGATGGAGGTGGCTGAAGACGCGCGTTGCGGCCGAGGCCGAAAGCGCGCGGGCTTCCCCCTCCACCATGGGGCCCACTCCGACGACGATGCCCTTGAGCGCCACGACGAGCTTGGGGAACAGCTCGGCGGAGCCTTCCTCCGGAGTCACCAGCGGCTCCTTGTACCCGCTCCCGCAGAGATCCTGCAGTGCCTTGCGAGACCTCTGCTCAAGGGAGTCGAAAGCGGCACGCCCCGCGGTGGCCGCCTCCTCAGCCTTGGCAAGGAGTTTCTCCCTGCCGTCCAGCCGAGCTTTCTCGTCGAAGACAAGCTGGGCGTGGGATGCCTGGGCCGCCTCCACCTCCTCCTTTAGCTTCTCCAGGTGGCCGCGCTCCGTGGCCTGCTCCCGGGATGCCTGCTCCAGCTCGGCGTCACGACCGGCGACCACAGACTCCCACTCCTTCAGCTTTTCCTCCTGCTCCTCGAGTTGGCGGGCGTGGGTGGCCTGCTCATCGCGGAGGGCTTTCAGCTCGGCCTCCGCCGTGCGGCAGCGCTCCTCAGCGTCCTTCGCGTCCTTCAGCGCCATGTCACGGGTGGCGTGGCCATGCCGGCCACCTTCTGGCCCTCCTCTTCAGAAGCGTTGGCCTGGTCCCAGGCCGCCCTGACGGACGAGTCAGCATGGAGCCACCCTGAGACCAGCTCCAGGCGCCCCGACGCCCGGGGCTGGTCTGGGCCCCGAAGATCGTTCCGGAGTTGATCCAACACGGAGAAGGCCTGCTCCAGAGCACCGGGCACGGTAGAAGAGCCGCGGCCTGCCAGCGTGGCGGCTGGAAGAGGAGACGGCGATGGCATCAAGACTGGCGAAGCAGCAGCAGCAAGGATGGCCGGGGGCTCCGGAGCCCTTGGGTCGTCAGCAGGCGCGGTGAAGGCAAGCGTCTCTGAAGCCACTGCGGCCGCAGGGGCGTCCTTCTCCTGAGGCTGGGCCCCTATGCCTCACGAGGGCAACCCTGCGGTAGGAGGACGCGAGCCAACCTCGTCCGTCTGCCCCAGAACCTCTGGGGCCGAGGTGGGCTGCTTGGCCTCAGGAGCCCTTGCCTCCTCCTTCTTCTTTTTTTCCGCTGGCGTTGGCCTAGCCGCGGAGAGGAAAATGTCAGAGCACTACGTCAAGAATAGGAAGCAAAGACAAGATGGTACGCTTACTGATCCGTGGCGGCGTAATCCCTAGTCCTCTTCAGGAGCGCAATGCCCACAAGCTTCGTGGGCGCGAGCCCCGCTACGCTCTCGGGAGCGGATGAGCACGCGGTGGCCGGATCTGCGGCAGCGGCGACTGACGGCGGGGCGGAGGCGCCACTTCGGGGAAGCAACGATGACCTGTCCTTCTTCGGGACACCCTGCTTCAGCTTCTTTGGGGGGGTGCCCCTGGACCTCGTGGTGACCCCGGCGGAGCGCGGCAACTCCCTGACGGGGTACTCGTCGATGTCGTCATCAGAAAAGGCGTGGAGGAGCTCGCTCCACCGTGGGGGAGAGGTCTCCCCCACCTCCTCCAAGGTCGCCTCCGAGCTCTCGTTCTCCTCCTCCCTGGAGGGATCGCCGGAGGACACCGGCACCGAGGAGCCTGCGGGTAGGGAAGGCTCCAGTGGCACGAGCCCCCGCTCGTTGAAGACAGGCATGGCAGCGGCTATCTTCTCCCCGTCGGCGCGGCGGTACAACATGAGATGGGCATCCGAGGGGCCACCCTGGTCCTTCCCGAGCAATCTGCGCACGACCTTGTTCAGCTCCTCGTCAAACAAGTTGTCCGGGCGCAACCGGAGGTCGTCTTCCGCGCCCTTGAAGCTCCACAGGGGGCGCGAGTGCGCCTGGAGTGAAGCAGGCACTGCATCAGGAACTCCTTGATGATCATGGCCCCTTTCAGCTTCTCCGCCTTCGGGTCCTCCGCCTTCAGGTCGGCCGTCATCCTCTCTAGCAACTGCTCCGCCCTAGGGTCGGTGAGCTTCTCGTGAGCCCATCGATCCAGGGGCCTCGGCAGCGCGGTCGGCAGCTCCAGCTGAGCGTGGGAGCGCTTGGCGTCCATGAAGATCCAGTTGTTGCAGAAGTCCTCCACCTTCTTCCCGGCCCATGAGATCGCGTTGCTGCCGTTGGCCGCGATGAAGCTGGCGCGCCCGGAGCACTGGCCGCTGCTTATCCGGAGGTAGAAGAAGTAGTGGAATAGCGCGAGGGAGGGCGTCACCCCCACGAACGCTTCACAGTAGAAGGCAAAGATTGACAGGAGTAGGATGGAGTTGGGATGAAGATGGAGGGCGTGGAGACCATAGTGGTTGAGGACGGCGTAGAAGAAACGGGAGAAAGGGGGAACCAGCCTAGCGAAGATGCTGTGCAGGAAGAAGGGGTAGAAGGTGTCACCCAAGGCTTCCGGCTGGGCGGAGTCGACCCGGAGCACCGTCTCCCCTCCCTCATTGTCACCGCTCGCCGTCAGCGGGAGCACGGCGGCAAGGTGCTTCTCCTCGGCGATGGAGGACGCGCTCAAGGCCGGCTCAAACCAGGGAGCCGAGCGCGTGGCAGAGGCCGATGACTTTGCCTTATCAGTGGCCATCAGTGGCGAGTCCGGGGAAAGGATTCAGCAGATCTGGAGGCGCGCTGAGCAGAAGGAGAAGGGGATCTGGAGCAAGATGGAAGAAGGGCAATGAAGGCTCAGCGGCAAGCGCCAGCCTTTTTCTCAGCCAGGGACAGTTGCCAAGGCGGCGTGGGGAAGCGGAGGCGCCCACGTCCCATAATTCGCCACGCGTCGACCAAGGCTGCATGTGGTTAGGGCCCGCGGTGCTCCACACTTGCCCCTTGGCTTCGCCTCGAAGCCAAGTTTGAGCGCGCCTTGGGCCCGGGGCTACTGTCGGTGTTCTGGGAACGGGGGTACCCAGACTTGCCTGCCTGCGGCCCATGGTGTGGCTCCATTGATGGCGTGGTACGGCCCAGCTTCAGCGACAACAACTCAAGACCCTCGCGAGGGGCCAAGCCTCGCGAGGCGGACGACACCAAGACCTCCACGAGGAGCAGCCTCCTCAGGCTGGCTCCCGAGGAGCGGAGATCTCTATGCAAGCCTCACCTCGTGAGGTCCGGATGACATGAGCCATGACGACCAAGGCCAGGCGGGCGCCAGCGGGCGCAGTGTACCGGTTTCCTCTTCGGTGCTAAAGAGGCAAGCGTCGGCGCGGAGTCCTGAGGAATCAGCCAAAGGTTTCCATTCCCGTGCAACAAGACCAAGACCGCCAAGATGGAGGTCATCACCGAGCCCACCACGGCGTCACAACCAGAGGCTTTCGCAGGCGAAGACTACTTTTGTCAGGATAGCATGTACTAGTTGTCTCCCTTTGAATTTGGCCGTTGTGGAATCCCTTCCCGCCTTTCATTTGGGAAGAGGACCAAGGCCACTATAAATAGGACTTAGCCACCGTCGTAGAGGGGGACAAGTTAAGTTCGGATGGATCATTCAGATCACCGTCACTCCACCAGCTCACTCGAGCTAAAGAACACCTCTCCTCCTGAGGCTGTTCACCACTGTACTAGTTCATCCTCAGCCCCCCGAGGCCAATCCACCAGAAAGTAGGAGTAGGGTTTTACACCGCAAAGTGGCCCGAACCTGGGTAAACTGCTGTGTCTCTTTTCCTTACAGTTCGTCGAGCTAGGCTGTGAGATTAGCGAGTAGGCAGACTGGGGAGGACGAGTTCTTCGCACGCACCCCAAAGTTCGAACCTCTCAAGGGTTTGCGGAACCCGAAATCCGATAGAGCAGGCGCGACCTCTTGGCCCCACCTCAGAGGCGCTCCACGACCCTGTTGAAGAAGCCGAGGTAGCCGGCGTCATCAGCAACAAGCGGGCTAGAGACGTTCTTGTCACAAATACTGCTCAAGGCCCGGTTGGCCCTATGCCCAAGGGCCTGGAACATCTGGGAGCGCTCGTGCTGCAGCACCCGGGCCCGGCTCGCCTCATCCGAACCTTTCTCCATAAGGGAGGAAACGCCTTCCACCTGCTTATAGAGGAAGGATAGCTCAGCCTCGACCGCGACCTGAGCGTCCACCGCGGCTTTGTCGCACCGCTCCGCCGCGGCTAGCTTCTCCTTGAGGCCGTCGGCTTCGCTCTTCAGCTCGCCCTGCAGCCACGTCCGCATGCCGTTTGGCCTACTGAATGTGGCCGCCTCGTACCAGCGCTTCGCACAGAGTGCAATGGTGGCTCATGAGGCCAGACGGCAGGCGGTTGCCACTTCTTGAGCTTGCGTTGGTTTTTTCCTTGAAGAGGAAAGGGTGATGCAGGAAAGTAGAGATAAGTATTTCCCTCAGTTAAGAACCAAGGTATCAAATCAAGTAAGAGATACAAGCAAGTCCCCAATCTATGCACCTACACAAACAATCAAACACTTGCGCCCAACACGATAAAGGGGTTGTCAATCCCTTCACGGTCACTTGCTAGGATGAGATCTGATAGAGATAGATATACAAGATTACTAAAATGTAAAACAAAATAAAAGTAAATAAATTGCAGCAAGGTATTTTTGGGTTTTTTGGTTTATAGATCTGAAAATATATGATGGAAAATAGACCCGGGGGCCATAGGTTTCACTAGAGGCTTCTCTCTTGAAGGCAAATAATACGGTGGGTGAACAAATTACTGTCGAGCAATTGATAGAAAAGCGCAAAGTTATGACGATATCCAAGGCAATGATTATGCATATAGGCATCACGTCCATGTCAAGTAGACCGAAATGATTCTGCATCTACTACTATTACTCCACACATCGACCGCTATCCAACATGCATCTAGAGTATTAAGTTCATAAAGAACGGAGTAACGCCTTAAGTAAGATGACATGATATAGAGGGATAAACTCAAGCAATATGATGAAACCCCCATCTTTTTACCCTTGATGGCAACAATACAAATATGTGCCTCGTTACCCCTACCTTGTCACTCGGTGAGGACACCGCAAGATTGAACCCAAAACTAAGCACCTCTCCCATTGCAAGAAGAACCAATCTAGTTGGCCAAACCAAACCGATAATTCGAAGAGAAATACAAAGATATCAAATCATGCATATAAGAATTCAGAGAAGATTCAAATAATATTCATAGATAATCTGATCATAAATCCACAATTCATCGGATCTCGACAAACACACTGCAAAAGAATATTACATCGGATAGATCTCCAAGAACATCGAGGAGAACATGGTATTGAGAATCAAAGAGAGAGAAGAAGCCATCTAGCTACTAGCTATGGACCAGTAGGTCTGTGGTAAACTACTCATGCTTCATCGGAAGGGCAATAGAGTTGATGTAGAAGCCCTCTGTGATCGAATCCACCTCCGGCAGGATGCCGGAAAAGGCCCCAAGATGGGATCTCACGGGTACAGAAGGTTACAGCGATGGAAAAGTATTTTGGTGGATGCTTCTGGTCGTTTGGGAATATTTCTGAATTTATAGGCCAAAGATTAGGGTTGGAGGACTCTCGTGGAGCCCACAAGCCAGGGGGCGCCCCCCTAGGGCACGCCCTGAGGGCTTGTGGAGCCCTCAGGACTCTTCTGACTTCCTCTCCAAGTCCTACGTGTGTCTTCTGGTCCAAGAAAAATCATCGTAAAGTTTTATTCCGTTTGGACTCCGTTTGATATACCTTTTCTGTAAAACTCAAAAATAAGGAAAAAACAGAACTGGCACTGGGCTCTAGGTTAATAAGTTAGTCCAACAAATAATATAAAATAGCATATTATAAAAGTTTAATTCCTGCTCGTCCTTGAGTAGGTAAATGATAAAAACAGAATTTTTGATGTGGAATGCTACCTAACATATTTATCCATGTAATTTTCTTTATTGTGGCATGAATATTCAGATCCATGAGATTCAAAATAAAAGTTTAATATTGACATAAAAAAATAATACTTTAAGCATACTAATAAAGCAATCGTGTCTTCTCAAAATAACACGGCCAAAGAAAGTTATCCCTACAAAATCATATAGTCTGGCTATGCTCCATCTTCATCACACAAAGTATTAAATCATGCACAACCCCAATGAAAAGCCAAGCAATTGTTTCATACTTTTGATGTTCTCAAACTTTTTCAACTTTCACGCAATACATGAGCGTGAGCCATGGATATAGCACTATAGGTGGAATAGAATATGGTGGTTGTGGAGAAGAGAAAAAGAAGGAGAAAGTCTCACATCAATTAGGCGTATTAACGGGCTATGGAGATGCCCATCAATAGATATCAATGTGAGTGAGTAGGGATTGCCATGCAATGGATGCACTAGAGCTATAAGTGTATGAAATCTCAAAAAGAAACTAAGTGGGTGTGCATCCAACTCGCTTGCTCACGAAGACCTAGGGAAATTTGAGGAAGCCCAACACTGGAATATACAAGCCAAGTTCTATAATGAAAAATTCCCACTAGTATATGAAAGTGACAACATAGGAGACTCTCTATCATGAAGATCATGGTGCTACTTTGAACCACAAGTGTGGAAAAAGGATAGTAGCATTGCCCGTTCTGTCTTTTCTCTCATGTTTTATGTTTTTTTATTTGGGCTACTTTGGCCTCTTTTATTTTTTGTAAAGTCCGGAGACTCATCCCAACTTGTCAGGGAATCATAGCTTCCATCATCCTTTCCTCACATGGGACAATGCTCTAATAATGATGATCATCACACTTTCATTTACTTACAACTCAAGAATTACAACTCGATACTTAGAACAAAATATGACTCTATATGAATGCCTCCGGCAGTGTACCGGGATGTGCAACGATCTAGCATACCAATGACATCAAAAAATGGACAAGCCATGAAAACATCATGCTAGCTATCTTACGATCATGCAAAGCAATATGACAATGATGGAGCGTGTCATAATAAAATGAAACGGTGGAAGTTGCATGGCAATATATCTCGGAATGGCTAGGGAAATGTCATAATAGGTAGGTATGGTGCCTGTTTTGAGGAAGGGTATATGGTGGGTGTAGTGCACCGGCGAAAGTTGCGCAGTACTAGAGAGGCTAGCAATGGTGGAAGGGTGAGAGTGCGTATAATCCATGGACTCAACATTAGTCATAAAGAACTCACATACTTATTGCAAAAGTCTATTAGATATTGAAACAAAGTACTACACGCATGCTCCTAGAGGGATAGATTGGTCGAAAAAGACCATCGATCGTCAACGACCACCACTCATAAGGAAGATAATCAATAAATAAATCATGCTCCGACTTCATCACATAACGGTTCACCATACGTGCATGCTATGGGAATCACAAACTTTAACACAAGTATTTCTACCAATCCACAATTACTCACTAGCATGACTCTAATATCACCATCTTTATATCTCAAGACAATCATAAGGAATCAAACTTCTCATAGTATTCAATGCTCTTTATATGAAAGTTTTTATTATATCCCTCTTGGATGCCCATCATATTAGAACTAAATTCATAACCTATGCAAATTACCATGCTGTTTAGAGAGACTCTCAAAATAATATAAGTGAAGCAAGCGAGTTCAACAATTTCTACAAAATAAAGCCGCTGCCGTGCTCTAAAAAGATATAAGCGAAGCACTAGAGCAAAATTGCCTAGCTCAAAAGATATAAGTGAAGAACATAGAGTATTATAATAAATTCATGATTCATGCGTGTCCCTTTCAAAAGGTGTGTACAGCAAGGATGATTGTGGCAAACTAAAAAGCAAAGACTCAAGTCATACAAGATGCTCCAAGCAAAACACATATCATGTGGTGAATAAAAATATAGCCTCAAGTAAATTTACCGATAGACGAAGACGAAAGAGGGGATGTGATACGTCCATTTTGCATCATGTTTTCCTACTGTTATTTATGATGTTTTTATGCATAATAATGATTTTTGGAGTAATTCTAATGCCTTTTCTCTCATATTATGCAAGGTTCACACAAAGAGGGAGAATTCCGGCAGCTGGAAATCCAGACCTGAAAAAGCTACGTCAGGCTACCTATTCTGCACAACTCCAAATGAGCTGAAACTTCACGAGGAATTTTTACGGAATAAATTAGAATTATTGGAGCAAATAACTGCCAGAGGGGGCCCACCAGGTGGGCACAACCCTCCTGGGCGTTCCAGGGAGCCCAGGCGCGCCCTGGTGGGTTGTGCCCTCCTCGGCCCACCTCCGGTGCCCCTCTTCTGGTATATAAGTCATTTTGACCTAGAAAAAATAAGGGGAGGACTTTCGGGATGAAGCACCGCCGTCTCGAGGTGGAACTTGGGCAGGAACACTTTTGCCCTCCGGCGGAGCGATTCCGCCGGGGGAACTTCCCTCCCAGAGGGGGAAATCATCGTCATCATCATCACCAACAACTCTCCCATCTTGGGGAGGGCAATATCCATCAACATCTTCAACAGCGCCATCTCCTCTCAAACCATAGTTCATCTCTTATGTTCAATCTTTGTACCGAAACTATAGATTGGTACTTGTGGGTGACTAGTAGTGTTGATTACATCTTGTAGTTGATTACTATATGGTTTATTTGGTGGAAGATTATATGTTTAGATCCATTATGCTATTTAATACTCCTCTGATCGTGAGCATGATTATCATTAGTGAGTAGTTACTTTTGTTCTTGAGTTCACGGGAGAAATCTTGTTGCAAGTAATCATGTGAACTTGATATGTGTTCGATATTTTGATGATATGTATGTTGTGATTCCCATAGTGGTGTCATGTGAACGTCGACTACATGGCACTTCACCATATTTTGGGCCTAAGGGAATGCATTGTGGAGTACTTATTAGATAATGGGTTGCGAGAGTGATAGAAGCTTAAACCCTAGTTTATGCGCTATTCCGTAATGGACTGATTTGGATACAAAAGTTTAATGCTATGGTTAGATTTATTCTTAATACTTTTCTCGTAGTTGCGGATGCTTGCGAGGGGGTTAATCATAAGTGGGAGGTTTGTTCAAGTAAGAACAGCACCTAAGCACCGGTCCACCCACATATCAAATTATCAAAGTAGTGAACACAAATCAAACCAACATGATGAAAGTGACTAGATGAAATTCCCATGTACCCTCAAGAACGCTTTGCTTATCATAAGAGACCGTTTTGGCCTGTCCTTTGCCTCAAAAGGATTGGGCTACCTTGCTGCACTTTTTTTACCATTACCATTATTTGCTCGTTACAAATTATCTTGCTACCAAACTACTCGTTACTTATAATTTCAGTGCTTGCAGACATTACCTTGCTGAAAACCGCTTGTCATTTTCTTCTGCTCCTCGTTGGGTTCGACACTCTTACTTATCGAAAGGACTACGATTAATCCCCTATACTTGTGGGTCATCAAGGCTCTTTCCTGGCGCCGTTGCCGGGGAGTTAAGCGCTCTTGGTAAGTGGAAATCGGTAAGGAAAAATTATTACTACGTGCTGAAATTTATTGTCACTTGTTACTATGGGAACAATCCTTTGAGGGGTTTGTTCGGGGTATATTCACCTCGACCGGAACCACAATTAGTTAGCCCTCAACCTACTGCACCTACTAAAAACATTGGTTATGAAATTCCTTCGGGTATGATAGAACAACTGCTAGCTAATCCTTATGCAGGAGATGGAACTAAACATCCTGATATGCACTTGATATATGTGGATGAAATTTGTGGATTATTTAAGCTTGCAGGTTTACCCAGAGATGAAGTTAAGAAGAAGGTTTTCCCTTTATCTTTGAAGGGAAAAGCATTGGCATGGTATAGGCTATGCAATGATATTGGATCTTGGAATTGGAATCGATTGAAATTGGAATTTCACCAAATTTCTTATCCTATGCATCTAGTTCATCATGATCTGAATTATATATATAATTTTTGGCCTCGTGAAGGAGAAAGTATCGCTCTAGCTTGGGGGAGGCTTAAGTCAATGTTATATTCATGCCCCAATCATGAGCTCTCAAGATAAATTATTATTCAGAATTTTTATGCTCGGCTTTCTCATGATGATCGATCAATGCTTGATACTTCTTGTACTGGTTCCTTTATGAAGAAGACTATTGACTTCTGGTGGGATCTTTTAGAAAGAATTAAATGCAACTCTGAATATTGTGAACTCGACGAAGGTAAAGAGTTAGGTATTAAGCTCAAGTATGATTGTGTTAAATCTTTTATGAATACTGATCCTTTTCAAAAGTTTAGCACTAAATATGGACTTGACTCTGAGATAGTAGCCTCCTTTTGTGAATCATTTGCTACTCATCTTGACCTCCCTAAGGAGAAGTGGTTTAAATATCACCCACCTATCAAAGAAGAAATTAAAGAACCAGTAATAGCTAAAGATGAAACTATTATTTACAATGTTGATCCAATTGTGCCTACTGCTTATATTGAAAAACCACCTTTCCCTGTTAGGATAAAGGAACATGCTAAAGTCTCTAATGTGGTCAACAAAAGTTATATTAGAACTTCCAAACCTACTGAACAAATCAAAGTAGAACCTAGTGTTGCTATGATTAAATATCTCTTGGTTGAAAATATAGATGGGCATGTTATTTACTTCTGTGATGAAGCTGCTAGAATTGCCAAACCTGATGAAAAAGATAAACATAGACCCATTGTTGGCATGCCTGTTGTTTCAGTTAAAATAGGAGATCACTGTTATCATGGTTTATGCGACATAGGTGCTAGCGTGAGTGCCATTCCTTTTACCTTGTATCAAGAAATTATGAATGATATAGCACCCACCGAAATAGAAGACATAGATGTTACTATTAAACTTGCTAATAGGGACACCATCACACCACTTGGGATTGTTAGAGATGTTGAAGTCTTGTGTGGGAAAATAAAATACCCTACTGATTTTCTTGTTCTTGGTTCCCCACAAGATGACTTTTGTCCCATTATCTTTGGTAGACTGTCGGGGTACGACACCTATGGGATCCCGAGAGACCCCTTTACGATTTGGCGGGGGGAGAGGTATACGCAAAGAGCAGAACCAGTGATCGACGCGGGAGGTTTTTACCCAGGTTTGGGCCGCTGATCAGCGTAAAACCCTACTCCTGCTTTGTGTTCTTATTGATGTTCTTGAGCCCAGCCTTCAGGAGCGCTCGCAATGAACAGTACGTTCAAAGAGCAGCTATGCATGCAGAATGGGCCAGAAGTTCTCCTCTGTAGCAGTTGCCTTGGGCCTCCTTTTATATGCTCAAAGGGGTCTCCACAGTGGCAAAATGTACATACATTGAGGTGTAAAGTAGCAACAGGGTATCATACCTAAACCCTGAAGGATTAGGACAAGCGCATTTAATGCACCGTGAGGTGTCCATTTAGGTGTCCTCACTTTCTTGGGGATGGAAAAAGGGGCCATCCCATCAGCACCGCTCAAGCTCTCCACCACTGGCATGCCGCCACGCACCCAGGGAAGGAGCCAAAATGTCAGACTTGTTACTGTGCCGAAGCGGAGGCACAGTGGCGGAATCTCGCCAGGCGCCGATCCTTGCCGGGCACCAAACCTTGCCGGGCGCCCGGCCTTGCCGAGAACCAAATCTTGCCGGGCGCCGAGCCTTGCCGGGCTCCACGGCCATCCCGGCAAGGATCTTGCTGGGGAAGCTGGCCTTCGATTTCCAGCTTTGCTTATCTGCTGATTCTCAGATCTCTGACTTGATGATTTCCTTGATGACTTGAATCGACCTCGAGCTGATCCCGGCAAGCCTTGCCGCGAGGACGGCTACAACTGCCCGTGCACAAGTAAGGGGTACTAGTGGCCCAATACTTAGTACACCGACAGGAGCCCCCGGGCCTGGGCCATACATGAGTGCGAGGCGTTGTTGGGCTAGGCCCAAACAGTGCACAGGCATGCGTGGCAGGGAATTAACTGCTCGTAAAGATCTTGTTTTACTGTGCCCCCACTACGCGCATGGAGCGCGCGATGTGGGAAGTGTGCCAAAAAGGCTGCAAACTGTTTCGCGCCCATAGAGGCACATTCATATTGGGGGATAAACAAGGTGGCCCCACTCCTTCCCCATAAAAAAGGAGAAGTCGTGGAGGCGCAAACCTATTCACCCCCTCTTCTTCCCAATCTGGCCATCGCCATCGCCTTCCTCTGCTCGAGCTCAGAGCGAAACCTTTCTTCTCTTCTGCTCGCTGCTCCCGCGCTCGTTCCGTCCTCCGGCTTCCATTTCCACAGTCGCCATGCCGCCCAAGGCCAGCAAAGGCAAGGGCACGGACAAGGAGGCGAAGGCTGAAGTTTCGGAGAGCGAACTGGTGAAGATGCAGAAGAGGCTCGTCATCTTCCCTCCGACGCTCGACGCCGAAACTTTGAAGGGACGATACCAATGTATGTGGGCGAAGGGAACGCAAGCTCACCCCGCCACACGTGTAATCCCAGGTGCTAGTTCCAAAGGCGGATCGGACAGATACCCCTTCTTCACTGCGTACTTTTATTGCGGGCTCTCTCCACCTTTTTCCGATTTCTTCAACGACATCATGTATACATACGGCTTCCGCCTTCTTGATTTCACGCCGAATGCCGTATTTTGCATGTCGATCTTTGCCCACCTTTGTGAAAATTTCGCTGGCGTGATCCCCAATTCTGCTCTTTTCCGCCACTATTTCTATCCTCGAATCCAAAAAGGACAGGCTCTCTCTAGATCTATTGCTTGGATTCCAAGGGCCTAGAACAAAGAGATATACCCAGATGGAGTTTACCGCGAAAAGTGGGACGAGTGGCGGGCCGAATGGTGCTGGATCCAGGAAGCAGATCCTCATCCTTTTTGTCATCCCCGGCGACAGAAGGTGGTCCACGGCAAGGATTGGGGTGATCTCGCCGCAGAAGGCGAGAAGCTCACAATCGCCACTACCAGGATCCTCCGCTTGAAGGCTGCCGGGCTGACAATGGAGATGATCGGCTTCGACTTCCTCCGCCGCCGCATCGCCCCTCTGCAGAATAGGGGGAGGCCAGCCTGGGAGTATAAGAACGCAGCGGATGTCATGAGGCTGCGCCCCGGGCTGAACAATAACCTGACTGCTATGCAGCTTGGCGCTCTCCGCCAAAAGTTATTCCAGCGCGAAGACAAGCACCGGCTGCCGGCAAGGATCGTCCCCTTGTGCAACAACTCTGCATTGGGGTCGATCATTGCCTTCTTGCCGATGTTCAACGCCCACGGCCTTGACCCGACCTGGGTCGAGCCAAGCGAGGAGGAAGCGCAGAAATTCTTCGACAATCTGACGGAGAAGCCTGTCCGGCAAGAGTCAGATCTTATTCGCGCCACCACAGATCAGGAGGTAGCCTACATCGCTACCAGAGTGGAGGAAGCGAATCTTGCCGCGGAGGCCGGCAGCGTTGGCTTCACAGATTGGGAAGCCAGCGATGCAGAGGTGGTAGTGGAGGCAAAACCTGCCGAGGAGAGCAAGGTTGCCGGGGAAGAAGGCGGCGCAGTCGCTGAAAACTCATCCGGCGAAGACACGGCCGAAGAGGAGACGCGAGAAGAGCCCTCGCCCCTGAAGAAGACAAAGCGTGTCCTTCGGAAAGCCGCATCAGGCGTCCCGGCAAGCCAGCCTACATCGAGCGGCGAATCCCCCGGCAAGAAAGTGGCCGGCAAGACCGGACCGCGGCAGGGGGCCCATCAACAGCCCGTGCGGCATGCGAGACCCACACCAGCGACCACCGCTGGAGCGGCAGGAGGGTCTCGTACAACCGTGCCAGAGGCTGCCCCGGCGCCTGCCACAGCCAAGCGGCCCAGGACCCCTCCTCCGCCTCCCCACTCAGACATCGCAACGAAGGTCGACTTTGACATCTCCGGCTTCAGTCCGGAGCGAGAGGAAGAAGAGTGAGTACCTGTCACAACTTCCACCTTCCAATCTGCATCAGTCTTACTGACTTACTTGTATTGTTTCTGCAGTGACACAGAAACCTTGCTGGAGAGGATGGCGAAGAGGTCAAGGACTTCTACGGGCGACGAGCCCCCGGCAGGCTCCACTAGCGTGCCAGAGACCGTCATTGTGAGCCCGGAGCCTAGTCCTCAACGCAGCCCCCAGCGTAAGTTCATTGTCCCTTTTTCTGTTGGCTGGTGCCGAGGCTTTCATTCTTGTCGCTGATATCTTTGGGTTTGCAGGAGAAGAACGGCAACAAGGAGAAGATTGCCCCATTGTGCCTCCTTCATTGACCGCTCCGCCCACAAGCACATCCCCGGCAAGAGATCCTGCCGACGAGCCCGTCCGGATTGAGGAGGAGCCGACAAGCACGGACTCCGGCAACCCACCCCCGGCAACCGGAGTTGCCGGGAGAGGCGAAGCCACCTCTCGACAGCCCGACGCAGGTACTCGATCGCCTCAGAGTGCTAGTTATTCTTTTCCCCCTACTTCTTTATCTTTGGTCACTTCAAAATCTAAAAACTCGATCTTATTCCGACCTCCTCCTTCACCCTTTAGAGTTCTCTGCGATGGAACATATGGACGTCGACGCCGTCATCGAGGAGACCGCCAGGGATGCTGCTGCCGAAGCGGACAGGATCATTGCCAGCGAGGCCACCAAGGATGATGCTACCAGGGCTGGTGATGCTCTTGACGGGGAGGCCGCCAAGACAGCACAAAAGGAAATCGCGGAAGAACCTGCTGAAGAGGGCGACAGGGAGGCTGGGGACCATACTGACGGCATTCCTGCCGCAGGAGCGCCAGGCGCTGCATCGGCCACGGAGCCCCCTGTCACTGGTGAGGCGGCCACTGAAGACCAGCCATCAACATCTGACGAGCCCTCATCCAGCAAGTATCTCAAGGTTGGTGAAAACCTATTCATCAACTTGCCAGGGACGGCAAGCACCGAGGCACCAGCCGAAGGAGAAATTTTTGAGGAAATTATTGCCGCTGCTGGGCTCGAAGTTGTTGACGATCCCAGCGCTAGCAGTGGCAAGTCTGAAGAGGATCAGCTCCTTCAGGCCATGGGCGAGAACTTCCGCAAACTCCAGGCTCTCCATCGTGCCCGAAAAGAGAAGGCGGACTCCAGAATGGCAGTTGTCGAGGCAGCCGAAGCGGATTTCCAAAGGCGCGTCGCACAAATGCAAATCTGGCACGCCGAGGCCCTTCAAGAGCTGGTTGCCGGTCGAGAACAAGTGAGCCAGCAATGGAATGAGGTCCTCCTGAAGCAATCAGACATGGAGAAGGCACATGATGAAGCTGTTCAAAGGATCGCTGCCGAAGATGCTCTCCTGACGGGGCGCCGCGTTGCTCTTGACGCTTTCGAAGAAGATCTCACCGCACGTGAGCAGGCGCTCGCCGCCAAGCTTCATAGCAAGGATGAAGACATTGAAAATCTTGTCGGACGGTGGACCCATGAGCTAGAGCAGAAGCACAAGGAGGCGCTCGAAGCTCTAACTGCAAGTCACGCCGGCAAGCTCAAGGAGGCCGTCGATGCTGCCGAAGTTGCAGAGGCCGCCAAGAACGAGCTGAGCGACAAAGTGAAGAGGCTGGAGACAGATCTCGACGAGCACGGCAAGGAGCTCTTGATGCTCAAGGGGGACAGGGAAAAAACCCTCCACTCCTTGGCGGAGATGCAAGTCGCCCTGTCCGACAAGACCAAGCAGCTCTCCTCTGCGGCTGATGATATTGCGGTTCTAGAGCTGAAGCTGACCACGCTGCAGAAATCTCTCGAGGCCGGCAGGGCCCGTGAGAAGGCTCTACTCAAGGATCTCCAAGGAGAGAGGAACCTGCTCAAGAGCGCCGCCACTGCCCAAAACGAGTACTAGAAGGGAGTGGAGATCTGGACTGGTCGTCTCATTGCTGCCGCGGAGAAGCTTACCGCAGAACTGTCAACCATGGGCTTGTCGAACTTCAGATATTCTTCTGAGGAAAGAATATCCCCAAGCGCCAGATTGACGATGTTCTTTGAAAGCATCATCAACGCGTTGAGGGCGCTCCAGTCTAGCTGGGCGACCCAACTGGCGAACGAGACTCGCTGGCTTTGCCGGGCCGTCCTTCGCAAGGTGCTCCTCAAGGTGGTGCACAACCATCCCGGCATCGACCTCTCCAGCGCACTCGGCCACCTGCCAAAGGATGCAAATGTTGAGGTGCTTGAGAAGTGCATCGCGCCAATCCTTGAGAAGGTGGACTCCATCAAAAGGATCGAAGGCCAGCGCAGGGATTGAGTGCTTCTCTTTTATTCTTGCCGCCATCATCTCATGTAAAAGACAGTTAAGTCTCAAGTTAGAACTGCGGCAACTCATGGATGCAATATAATTTGACTATGTTTAGGCTCATGCTAGCTACTTTCCTTGTCTGATTCCTTTATGTATGGAGTTCATCCTACGCTTACTGAAAAAAAACTTGCCGGTGCGCAACCTGCCTCGAGCGCTGGGTGCGGGACTTCAGCAGCCTGCCGGAGGCGCAGCGGCCGGCAAGATTCCTTGGCATTCTCAGTGCAGCCACTTAAATTGTTGAGTGGACTCGAAACAAAATAAGGGCGCAACTGATTACAACAAGGGTTCCTTCGCGTGCAGATTTTCCATACAAGGGTCGGAATCGTCCAAGGAAATAACTTGGTAATAAAAGAAAAACTTGCTCTGAGTTTTTAGGACTTAGCTTCCTGTCTTTGTCCTTCCTCCGACAAGTGTCGATTCCGAACGTCACCAACTGGTATTCATATCTCCCTTCCCCCCCCGGCAAATGTGCACGGGAGGAATCCTTCTGTCTTTTGAGAAAAAGAAAGAAGAGAAAATAAAGGCATGCAACCTTGGCGGTTCGTTAGAACTTACCGGGATCAGGTGTCATACAACATCCTAGATAAACATGCATATATATAAATATGAACATGGGAATCAATAAGGGAATGTACAACACTTAAATTTATTCATCTGTGCTCAGGGTCTGCGCCTGGCTTTGTACAAAGGATCACATGCCTTACTGGCAAGACTTGTACAAAAAGGTGGTTGCCGGGAGCCCCCGGCAACCGCGCCTTATGGATAGAACTTGCGAAGATGTTCGATATTCCAGGAATTACTCACTGGAACGCCATCTTCGGTCTCCAGGCGGACAGCGCCAGGCCTGGTGACTCGTACTACCCGATAAGGGCCTTCCCACTTTGGCGTCAACTTGTTTGAATTCTTGGCGGACTGAATCCGTCGAAGAACAAGGTCGCCTTCCTCAAGGCTTCGGGCATGAACTTTGCGGCTATGATAGCGGCGCAAAGCTTGCTGGTAGCGTGCAGCTCGCGCAGCAGCCTGAAGACGATTCTCCTCAAGGAGCACAGCGTCAGCTTGCCGCAGTTGCTCTTGCTCGAGCTCATCATAGGCGAGCACTCGAGGAGATCCGTATATGAGTTCCGCGGGGAGAACTGCTTCCGCTCCATACACCAGAGCGAAGGGCGTCTGGCCGGTGGCTCGATTTGGTGTTGTTCTGATTGACGAAAGAACCGCCGGCAACTCATCAATCCAGTGTCTTCCGCACTTTTTCAGTCTGTCAAAAGTTCTGGTCCTGAGACCGCGCAGCACTTCAGCATTGGCCCTCTCCGCTTAGCCGTTGCTTCTCGGGTGAGCAACAGAGGCAAAACAAATCTTGCCGCCAAGGTCTTGGACGTACTGCATGAAGGTGCGACTTGTGAACTGCGTGCCGTTGTCGGTGATGATCCTGTTAGGCACACTGAAATGGCAAACAATTCCTTTGAAGAACTTGACAGCCGACTGCGCTGTCACCTTCCTCACTGCTTCCACCTCCGGCCACTTTGTGAACTTGTCGATAGCGACGTACAAGTACTCAAAGCCCCCGGTAGCACGGGGAAAGGGGCCCAGTATGTCGAGCCCCCAGACCGAAAATGGCCAGGAGAGAGGGACTGTTTGAAGAGCTTGAGCTGGCTGATGTAATTTCTTCGAATGAAACTGGCACACTTCACACCTGGTTACTAGTGCAGTCGCATCCTGGAGGGCAGTAGGCCAAAAGAAACCGTGCCGGAATGCTTTCCCGGCAAGCGCTCTTGACCCTATGTGAGAGCCACACATGCCCCCATGTATCTCTGCCAACAGCTCTAGTCCATCCTCCCGAGGAATGCACTTCAATTTCACACCGTTTGGTCTCTTTCTGTACAGGACGTCATCAACGAACTTGTACATAACAGACTGACGGGCTACTCTCTCCGCTTCTTCTTGTTCCTCAGGGAGTTCACCTGTCTGAAGGAAGTGGACAATGTGCTGCGCCCATGCTGGAGCCTGAGGCTCGACAACTAGGACTAAAGGCATCTCATCCGCCGGGGAAACATTTTTCTCGACAGCAAGGGCCTGAGGCCCTGCCGGAGCCTGTTGTTCCCCGGCAAGCGTGTCGATCCCGGCAACTTCCTTGCCGGCGGCTCCAGGGAGCTCTGCCGGGAAGTACTGGCCAGAGTTCAACTTTCTTCTCTTTTCTTGCCGCATAGATGGTGCCACGGATGGTTGAGTCAATTGGAGCACAAAAGTTCCTGGTTCCACAGGCAACTTGAGGGCAGCACGCTTTGACAGGTCGTCAGCAACGCTGTTCTCGGCACGAGGGACATGCTCCATTTGGAGACCGTCAAAGCGCTCTTCCAATTTCCTCACTTCTTCTATGTAGGCTTGCATCAACGGACTTTGATAGTTCTTGTTGACCTGCCTGACGACAAGCTGTGAATCACCTTTGATAATGAGCTTTTTGATACCAAGGTCTGCCGCGATCCTAAGACCGGCAAGCAAACCTTCGTACTCTGCAGTGTTGTTGGTTGAACTCTCCCGGGGAAAATGCATTTGGACTACATACTTGAGGTGCTCTCCGGTGGGTGCGACAAGTAGCACACCAGCACCGGTGCCTTGCAGTGAAAAAGCCCCGTCAAAGTACATAACCCATTGCTGATCGGTTTCCTTGCCGGGGAGACTTGTTTCTTGAACTTCTTCGTCTGGCGTCGGGGTCCATTCTGCAATGAACTCCGCCAAGGCCCTGCTCTGAATTGTGGAAGTGCTTTCAAACTTAAGACCAAAGCTGGACAGCTCCAACGCCCACTCCACGATCCTGCCGGTTGCCTCCGGATTTTGCAAAATCCGTTGCAACGGAAAGCGAGTGACGACGGTGATCTCATGCGCTTGAAAATAATGGCGCAGCTTTCTTGAGGCCATAAGGAGACCGAAAAGCAACTTCTGCACACTAGAATATCTTGATCTAGCTCCCTGCAAGAGGGAGCTAACAAAATAAACTGGGCGCTGCACCACCTTTTTCTTCTGCACAAGTTCTTCTGTTTGCGCAGATCCTGTCTTGCCGGGATCAACCCTTGCCGGGGAAGATCTTGCCGCGTCATCTGGCAGTCCGGCCACTGATGTTGCCTCCTCATCAGCTTCCCTCTGCGCCACCAGCGCAGCACTAACCACTTGATTTGTCGCCGCCAGATACAGCAGCAACGGTTCTTGTGGTTTAGGTGCGACTAGCGTCGGCGGAGAAGAAAGGTATTTCTTCAAATCTTGCAGCGCGCCGCCTCCGCTTCCGGAGTCCATTTCATTGGACCTGCCTTCTTCAAAATTTTGAAGAAGGGCAGGGCGCGCTCAGCAGATTTGTAAATAAACCTGCTTAGAGCAGCAACACAGCCGGCAAGACGACGCACATCCTTGACGCGTCTCGCTGCTTCAATTTGCTCAATGGCTTTGATCTTGTCGGGGTTAGCTTCGATTCCCCGGCAAGATACAAAGAATCTGAGGAGCTTGCCGGAAGGAACACCGAACACGCACTTCTCAGGATTGAGCTTCAAGTTGATCTTGCGCAAGTTCGCAAATGTTTCTTCTAAGTCTTGAATGAGCGTTGCTTTATCCTTAGTTTTGACCACTATGTCGTCCATATATGCCTCCATATTTCTATGGAGTTGTGGCTCAAAACCAATCTGGATTGCTCTGGCGAATGTTGAACCAGCACTTTTCAACCCGAAAGGCATCCGTATAAAACAATACGTACCACATGGGGTGATAAAGGCAGTCTTCTCTTCATCTTCCTTTGCCATAAAAATCTGATGATACCCTGAATAGGCATCAAGGAAGGACAGGAGATCACAACCAGCGGTGGCATCCACAATCTGGTCGATGCGCGGCAAGGGAAAGGGATCTTTTGGACAAGCTTTATTGATATCTGTATAATCGATACAAAGCCTCCATTTCCCGTTCGCTTTCCGCACTACAACCGGATTGGCCAACCAGGTTGGATGAAGCACTCCTTTGACCAGTCCTGCCGCCTCCAGCTTCTTAATTTCTTCGGCAATAAATTCTTGCCGCTCCAAAGCCTGTTTCCTCACCCTTTGCTTGATGGGCCGCGCATGAGGACAGACAGCAAGGTGGTGCTCAATTACTTTCCTGGGAACGCCGGGGATGTCAGACGGTTGCCATGCAAACACGTCGACATTCGCCCGCAGGAAAGCAACGAGCGCGCTTTCCTATTTGTCATCTAGGGTGGAACTTATGGTAAAAGTTCCACCCGTTCCATCCTCCCTGGCAGGCACCTTCTTGGTTTCCGGCGGGGTGGCCTTGGACTTCTTGTTCTTGCCGGTGGAACTCTCTGGCACGTCCTCGATGGAAGCGCAGCACTCCGAGGAGGTGCGCTTGCCGGAGTTGGCGCCAAGGTTCCTGCCGGTCTTCTTCTTCCCCCCGGGAGTTCCAGCGGCAAGAGCAGATGCCTTGATGGCAGGTGCTGCAACTGCTTCCCGGTAAAGTTGGTCGGCACAGATGAGCGCATCCTTCTTATCGGAATGGATAGTGATGACGCTCAACGGCCCAGGCATCTTCAAGACGTTGTACGCGTAGTGTGATGCCGCCATAAACTTAGCCAGCGCTGGCCGACCAAGGATCCCATTGTATGACATGGGGATCTTGGCGACATCAAACACCACCTTTTCGGTCCTGAAGTTAAGCTCGCTGCCAAATGTTACCGGCAGCGTGATCTTGCCCTTAGGCTGGGTTCTTCCCGGGTTGACCCCTTGAAACGTACCCGTTTCCTCGAGGTCTTCGTCGGGAATCTAAAGCTTTGTGAGCACATCTGGTGAGATTAAGTTTAGGCCGGCCCCGCCGTCAACTAACATCTTCGTCACCTTGAGGTTGCGAATTGTCGGGGAAACCAACAATGGCAAACACCCGACCGCAGTTGTGCGATCAGGGTGATCCTCGGCGTCAAAGATGATAGGCGTGCTGGACCACTTCAGAGGCCGACATGCATCGGGGGATGGCTTTGCCGCATTAACCTCCCGCTCCCACTATTTAAGTTGGCGGTGGGAAGAATGTAGCGAGGCACCCCCATCAACGCACATAGCCTCCGTAGCCTTCTGGAATTCCTGCTCACTGGATTCATCATCTTCTTCATCATCATCTCCTTCTTTATCTCGGCCCCGAGCGGGCCGATCCTTCTGCTGCTTGGCCTTGCCGCGGCGACCTCCTCGGCCATCGCATTTCTTGCCGGACCCCTCAGCACCATCTTGGGCCTTCTCCTTATCTCGCCTCTCATATTCGGCCTTCTGCTTCTCGGCAAGCTGCTCAACTTGCCGGCAGTTCTGGAGATCGTGGCCCTTAGTGCGATGGATCTTGCAGTACTGCTTGCCAGAGTTCTCTGACTTGTCGGCAGCCGCCAAGGCTTGATAGGAAGGGCACCCGGCAAGATCCTTGCCGGGGTCGCCAACCTTGGCCTTCTTGGCGGCGCCAGGGTTGCCGGATTCTTCGACGGCAAGCACGGCCTTGCCTCCGCGCTTCCTGTTCCGCCGCCAGCCTTTCCTTGACGGAGCCGCGGCATCTTCTTCTTCTGAGTCGCCTGTCGCACCAACAGCTTCACCGGGGAGTTTCCTCCCCTCTTCAGCTCGAGCACACTTGTCGGCCAAAGTGTAAAGCTCAGCAATACTCCTGACTTTGTTCATTGCCAGCTCTTCCTGCATCCTGCGGTTACGCACGTTCTGATGGAACGCGCTAATGACAGCAGCAGGATGAACGTCAGGAATATTGTATTGCACCCGGCTGAATCTCTGCATAAACTTGCGCAGGGACTCGCCCTCCCTCTGAGGGATGATGTGCAAATCACTTTCTTGGCCAGGAGCTTGGTGGCCTCCAACAAAGGCGCCAACAAACTGATGGCACCGATCTGACCGGCAAGAAATAGAATCCTCCGGCAGATGCATCAACCACGACCTGACGTTGGGTTTGAGCACCAATGGGAAGTAGTTGGCAAGTATCTTGTCATCTCGGCCCCCGGCAGCCTGCACCACAATGGTGTAGATGCTCAGGAACTCCGAGGGATGAGTCTTGCCGTTGTATTTCTCCGGGACCTCTGGCTTGAAGGTTCGGAGATTGGGCCATTGGACTTGCCGCAGCTCACGGGTAAACGCCAGAGGTCCTACCTCGTAAGGTAAGTCTCCTACGTTCCCTGGCGCAGGCTCGTCGACAACCAGGCCCACACGCTTATCAGACTGATAGCGCGCTTCCCACCGCCGCTCGATGGTTGTTCGAGCATCTTCCTTGCCTCTTTCCTGGAGAACCAGACGCTGATCATGGCGCATCCGTGGATCGGACGACGCCGTGGAAACTTCCTCATGGCGGTCGACTTGCTGAGTCATCGGCCGCCGCTGATGTCACGGAGGAGAGTGCACTGTAGTTGCACCACCTCTGGTTTTCTCTGCACCGGCTCACATCGGATCGATGGGCCTCCGCTGAGAGGGCCCTGCCTCTTGTGGTCCATCCTTGTTAGCGAAGCCGATAAGGCTCTGGATAGTAGCTCGCCACTCCTCCATCTTCTCCTGGGCGGGAGGAAAATCGAGGAGCAGCTGTGCACGTGCCAAGGCTTCCGCTGGCGTAGGTGGTGGTGACAGGTGCGAGGTGCGTGAGGTGCTCTGACTCCTAACCAAGTTAGAAGGAGCACCGCCACGGTCACGCGACCGCGCACCACCTTCGCCGGCAGCTCGGTGTGCATGCTGGTCCCGCGCATCTTGGGATCTATGCGCAGAAACCTTTTCGTGGGGACGCCCCGAACCACCAGTGCCATGATGTCGCTCATCTCGCACGACCTGGGCAGGTTGCGAGGCTCGCATTAGCGCGGGAGCTCCAGCAGGCGCTCTTCGATCCCTAGAGTTTGTTGTGCCACCCGTAGGCAACACAACACCATCTCTAGATCCAGCGGCGCGCAAGTTACCACTGCCACTGCGAACGATACCGCTCGCTTGGCTTGGGTCACCAGAACGCCGCGGGGGTTCTAGTCCTCTTCCTTCTGCACCCACACCATCGCCTGTCTGCGAAGGCGCGGGCAAAACGGACCCGGACGGTTGTGCTGTCGCAGCGTTCTTCTTCTTGGGCGGCATGATGATGAAGATGATGAAGGAACTAGGGCGTCGACCACTAGATCAGGTTCACGCAAACTTCAATCCCCCTACCTGGCGCGCCAAAGATGTTGGGGTACGACACCTATGGGATCCCGAGAGACCCCTTTACGATTCAGCGGGGGGAGAGGTATACGCAAAGAGCAGAACCAGTGATCAACGCGGGAGGTTTTTACCCAGGTTCGGGCCGCTGATCAGCGTAAAACCCTACTCCTGCTTTGTGTTCTTATTGATGTTCTTGAGCCCAGCCTTCAGGAGCACTCGCAATGAACAGTACGTTCAAAGAGCAGCTACACATGCAGAATGGGCCAGAAGTTCTCCTCCTCTGTAGCAGTTGCCTTGGGCCTCCTTTTATATGCTCAAAGGGGTCTCCACAGTGGCAAAATGTACATACATTGAGGTGTAAAGTAGCTACAGGGTATCATACCTAACCCCTGACGGATTAGGACAAGCGCATTTAATGCACCGTGAGGTGTCCGTTTAGGTGTCCTCACTTTCTTGGGGATGGAAAAAGGGGCCATCCCATCAGCACCGCTCAAGCTCTCCTCCACTGGCATGCCGCCACGCACCCAGGGAAGGAGCCAGAATGTCAGACTTGTTACTGTGCCGAAGCGGAGGCACAATGGCGGAATCTCGCCAGGCGCCGATCCTTGCCGGGCACCAAACCTTGCCGGGCGCCCGGCCTTGCCGAGAACCAAATCTTGCCGGGCGCCGAGCCTTGCCGGGCTCCACAGCCATCCCGACAAGGATCTTGCTGGGGAAGCTGGCCTTCGATTTCCAGCTTTGCTTATCTGCTGATTCTCAGATCTCTGACTTGATGATTTCCTTGATGACTTGAATTGACCTCGAGCTGATCCCGGCAAGCCTTGCCGCGAGGACGGCTACAACTGCCCGTGCACAAGTAAGGGGTACTAGTGGCCCAATACTTAGTACACCGACATAGACCTCTCTTGAACACCGTCAATGCTAAAATAGATTGTGAGAAACAAATCGTCGGTGTTAGTTTTGGTGATGAGTCTCATGAGTTTAATTTTTCTAAGTTTAGTAGGAAGCATCATAAGGAAGAATTGCCTAGTAAGGATGAAATAATTGGTCTTGCTTCTATTGCTATGCCTCCTACGGATCCACTAGAACAATATTTGCTAGAACACGAAAATGATATGCATCTGCATGAAAGAAATGAAATAGATAAGATTTTCTTTGAACAACGTCCTCTGCTTAAACACAATTTGCCTATTGAAACTCTAGGAGGTCCTCCTCCACCTAAAGGTGATCCTATGTTTGAATTAAAATAGTTGCCAGACACTTTGAAATATGCTTATCTTGATGAGAAAAAGATTTATCCTGTTATTATTAGTGCTAACCTTTCAGAACATGAAGAAGAAATATTATTGAAGGTTCTGAAGAAGCACCAAGCTGCCATTGGATATACTCTTGATGATTTAAAGGGCATTAGTCCCACTCTCTATCAGCATAAAATTAATATAGAGCCTGATGCTAAACCCGTTGTTGATCACCAACGACATTTAAATCCTAAAATGAAAGAAGTGGTAAGAACAGAAAAACTGAAGCTTCTGGAAGCAGGTATAATCTATCCCATAGCTGATACTAGATGGGTAAGTCCCATTCATTGTGTCCCTAAAAAGGGAGGTATTATCGTTGTTCCTATTGATAAGAATGAACTTATTCCACAAAGAATTGTCACTGGCTACAGAATGGTAATTGATTTTAGAAAACTAAATAAAGCTACTAGAAAAGATCATTACCCTCTGCCTTTTATTGATCAAATGTTAGAAAGACTATCAAAGCACACACATTATTGCTTTCTTGATGGATATTCCTTTTTTCTCAAATACCTGTCTCACAACCTGATCAATAGAAAACCACCTTTACTTGCCCTTTTGGAACTTATGCTTATAGACGTATGCCTTTTGGTTTATGCAATGCACCTGCTACCTTTCAAAGATGTATGGCTGCTATATTCTCTGACTTTTGAAAAAAGATTGTTGAGGTTCTCATGGATGATTTTTCCATTTACGGAACTTCTTTTGATGATTGCTTGAGCAACCTTGATTGAGTTTTGTAGAGATGTGAGCAAACTAATCTCGTCTTGAATTGGGAGAAGTGCCACTTTACGGTTAATGAAGGTATTGTCTTGGGACGTAAAATTTCTGAACGAGGTATTGAGGTGGATAAAGCTAAAGTTGATGCAATTGAGAAAATGCCATGCCCTAAAGATATCAAAGGTATTCGTAGTTTCCTCGGTCATGCTGGTTTCTATAGGAGGTTTATTAAAGACTTCTCTAAAATTTCTAGGCATCTTACAAATGTTTTACAAAAGGATGTTCCATTTGTTTTTGATGATGATTGTGTAGAAGCCTTTGAAACACTTAAGAAAGCCTTGATTTCTGCACCTATTGTTCAACCACCTGATTGGAACTTGCCGTTTGAAATTATGTGTGATGCTAGTGATTATACTGTTGGTGTTGTTCTAGGAAAAGAGTCAATAAGAAATTAAATGTTATTCATTATGCTAGTAAAACTCTAGACAGTGCTCAACGAAATTATGCTACTACTGAAAAAGAATTTTTAGCTGTTGTGTTTGCTTGTGATAAATTTAGATCTTACATTGTTGATTCTAAAGTGACTGTTCACACCGATCATTCTGCTATAAAATATCTTATGGAAAAGAAGGATTCTAAACCTAGACTCATTAGGTGGGTTCTTTTGCTACAAGAATTTGATTTACATATCACTGATAGAAAGGGAGCTGAGAACCCCGTGGCTGATAACTTGTCTAGGTTAGAAAATATTCTTGATGACCCACAACCTATTAATGGTAGTTTTCCTGATGAACAATTAGCTGCAATAAATATTTCTCATAACACTCCTTGGTATGCTGACTATGCCAATTATATTGTTCCTAAATATATACCACCTAGCTTCACATATCAACAAAACAAAAAAATCTTCTATGATTTAAGACATTACTTTTGGGATGACCCACATCTTTATAAAGAAGGAGTAGATGGTATTATTAGATGTTGTGTACCTGAGCATGAACAGGGACAAATCCTACAGAAATGTCACTCCGAAGCTTATGGAGGACATCATGCGGGAGATAGAACTGCTCACAAGGTATTGCAATCTGGTTTTTATTGGCCTACTCTCTTCAAGGATGCCCGTAAGTTTGTTTTATCTTGTGATGAATGTCAAAGAATTGGTAATATTGGTAAGCGTCAGGAAATGCCTATGAATTATTCTCTTGCTGTTGAACCATTTGATGTTTGGGGATTTGATTACATGGGGCCTTTTCCTTCCTCTAATGGGTATACACATATTTTGGTTGCTGTTGATTATGTTACTAAGTGGGTAGAAGCTATTCCAACTAGTAGTGCTGATCACAACACCTCTATTAAAATGCTTAAGGAAGTCATTTTCCCAAGGTTTGGAGTCCCTAGATATTTAATGACTGATGGTGGTTCACATTTCATTCATGGTGCTTTCCGTAAAATGCTTGCTAAATATGATGTTAACCATAGAATTGCATCACCTTATCATCCTCAGTCTAGTGGTCAAGTTGAACTTAGCAATAGAGAAATAAAATTAATATTACAAAAAATTGTCAATAGGTCCCGAAAGAATTGGTCTAAGAAGTTAGATGATGCACTTTGGGCTTATAGAACAGCATATAAAAATCCTATGGGTATGTCTCCGTATAAAATGGTTTATGGAAAAGCTTGTCATTTGCCTCTTGAGTTAGAACATAAAGCATATTGGGCAATTAAAGAACTCAACTATGATTTCAAACTTGTCGGTGAAAAGAGGTTATTTGATATTAGCTCACTAGATGAATGGAGAACCCAAGCCTATGAAAATGCCAAGTTATTTAAATAAAAAGTTAAAAGATGGCATGAAAAAAGAATCCAAAAGCGTGAGTTCGAAGTTGGAGAATATGTTCTTTTGTACAACTCCCGTTTCAGATTCTTTGCAGGAAAACTCCTCTCCAAATGGGAAGGACCTTATGTTATCGAGGAGGTTTATCGATCCAGAGCCATCAAGATAAATAATGCTGAAGGTACTAACCCGAAGGTTGTTAATGGGCAACGAATAAAACATTATATCCCAGGTACACCCATTAATGTTGAAAGCAATATTATCCAAACTATGACACCGGAAGAACACATAAAGGAAACCTTCTGGGACACTCCAGAATAACTGAAAAAGAGGAGGTACATGATACGGTAAGTAAACGGACTCCGAAAAATCCGCAAAAATATTTTTTGTCAGTTTTGTAGTATTTTTTTTAGGAAAATAAGAAACAACCAGGAAGGCACCCCTGGTGGGCACAAGACACCAGGGCGCACCTGGCGCGCCCAGGTGGGTTGTGCCCACCTCGGGTACCTTTCGGACTCCATTTTTCTTCCGTTTGCTTGTTTCCCAAGATAAAAAATCTTTATATACCCCCATACCTATTGACCACCGTATCATGGAGAAATCTTCGGTTTTCTTTCCCTTACTATTTTCTGACAGATCTTAAAATATGTCGTCTCAAGATTCCGAGGAGGAGTGCCCAGTTTCTCATTAGCCTTTAGATAAAAATATCTTCAAGGATACCTATCCCTATATATGGTTCTTTGATGAAGAAGATGAAGATGAACCTGTCCCTCCTCGTTTCAAGCATGAAAGCATGGAGGCGTTATGCAAGAGGATAATAAAGCTTGAGATGGAGAAGGAAGAGTTAAGGATAGATAATTTTTACCATCGAAATAAGTTGGAGAAAAAGGCAGACAAACCTTCTACTTCATCACCACCACCTCCTTCTTCATCACCAAAGGAAAATTGAGTATCGGGTATGGGCACTCCCCTTGGCTTGTGCCAAGCTTGGGGGAGGTGCCCCGGTATCGTATCACCTCCACTATCTTTTGCCTTTACTTATCTTAGTTCGATCCATAGTTATCTTTTGCTTTAGATGAATAAAAGTTTAGTTCGATCCTTTCTTTTCGAGTGTTTGCTTAGTGATCTATCTTTGTAATCATGTGCAAGATATATATAATAAAGTTTAGTTTGAGTTTTGTGTTCTTTACTTTCATGTTCAATAAAAAGAAAGGAAATAAATGAAAAAGATCATATGCTAATCTTATGGTAAGTAAGGACATCACATAAGGAAGAGTATAAGTAGAAAAATTTATTGGAGATTGACAAACATAGCATTGGTCAATGATGCAATTCATGAAAGAATTAATCAGGGAAGAGAAGATTCACATGCAAATACACTATCCTGGACATCTTTTGTGATTGTGAGCCCCCATCAAAATATTATATGCCAAAATTGTTGACGTTGGACAAGGAAGACAATGTAATGATTTATGTTTGTTCATATTCACATAGAAGTTATATTGTCATAGATCCTTTAACATGTGGTGCTTGCCCCCATCTTTGCTAGCCAAAAATTCCGCACTAAGTAGAGATAATACTTGTGCATCCAAAACCTTTAAACCCAAATCTTATTTTGAGAGTCCACCATACCTACCTATGGATTGAGTAAGATCCTTCAAGTAAGTTGTCATCGGTGCAAATAGGGCAATAAAAATTGCTTCTAAAAGTGTTGGATCATTTAGTGTAATAGAAAATTGAGCGTTGTATGAACTTGTGATGGCAAAGAATAAAAGCGACAGACCTCATAATAAAGGTTACTATCACAAGGGGCTATATAACATGATGTTCTTTTGCACTAAGAGATTGAGCATACAAATAAATAAGCGCATGGCAACCTCTGCTTCCCTCTGCAAAGGGCCTATCTTTTACTTTTATGTATTTACTTTTATGCAAGAGTCAAAGTTCTTCTCTCTATTCCTTTTTATTTTTCTCTTTTGGCAAGCATCATGTGGTGAGGAAAGATCTAGGCACATATATCTAGTTGGATATGAGTAGCATGAGTTATTATTGTTGACATCACCCTCGAGGTGAGTATGTTGGGAGGCGAAACTTTGAGCCCCTATCTTTCTATGTGTCCGGTTGAAACATTTTGCTCATGTGTATGCGGTGAGTGTTAGCAATCATAGAAGACTATATGATGGTTGAGTATGTGGACTTGCCAAAAAGGCTCCGATACGTGACCCTTCCTGAAAAGATGATGAACTGTAGTTGCAAAGTTGACTGAGAACATAGTTTGTTGGTTTTCAATAGAGTTTATGCTTTATACTTTGATGTTGTGATGAATTGTTACTTGTTCATGAGAAGTTATATGATATAAGTTCTATGATAAAGTTTTATGTTAAAGTTGGTTGCTGTTATAATAATATACATGATGCTTCTATGTCCGTATTTTGTTTTTATTGACACCTCTCTCTCTAAGCATGTGGACATGTTTTTCGATTTCGGTTTTTGCTTGAGGACAAGCGAGGTCTAAGCTTTGGGGAGTTGATACGTCCATTTTGCATAATGTTTTCCTACTGTTATTTATGATGTTTTTATGCATAATAATGCTTTTTGGAGTAATTCTAATGCCTTTTCTCTCATAATATGCAAGGTTCACACAAAGAGGGAGAATTCCGGCAGCTGGAAATCTGGACCTGAAAAAGCTACATCAGGCTACCTATTCTGCACAACTCCAAATGAGCTTAAACTTCATGAGGATTTTTTATGGAATAAATAAGAATTGTTGGAGCAAATAACTACCAGAGGGTGCCCACCAGGTGGGCACAACCCACCTGGGGGCGCCAGGGAGCCCAGGCGCGCCCTGGTGGGTTGTGCCCTCCTCGGCCCACCTCCGGTGCCCCTCTTCTGGTATATAAGTCATTTTGACCTAGAAAAAATAAGGGGAGCACTTTCGGGACGAAGCGCCGCCATCTCGAGGCGGAACTTGGGCAGGAGCACTTTTGCCCTCCGGCGGAGCGATTCCGCCTGGGGAACTTCCCTCCCGAAGGGGGAAATCATCGTCATCATCATCACCAACAACTCTCCCATCTTGGGGAGGGCAATCTCCATCAACATCTTCAACAGCACCATCTCTTCTCAAACCCTAGTTCATCTCTTGTGTTCAATCTTTGTACCGGATCTATAGATTGGTACTTGTGGGTGACTAGTAGTGTTGATTACATCTTGTAGTTGATTACTATATGGTTTATTTGGTGGAAGATTATATGTTCAGATCCATTATGGTATTTAATACTCCTCTGATCTTGAGCATGATTATCATTAGTGAGTAGTTACTTTTGTTCTTGAGGTCACGGGAGAAATCTTGTTGCAAGTAATCATGTGAACTTGATATGTGTTCGATATTTTGATGATATGTATGTTGTGATTCCCTTAGTGGTGTCATGTGAACGTCGACTACATGGCACTTCACCATATTTTGGGCCTAAGGGAATGCATTGTGGAGTACTTATTAGATGATGGGTTGCGAGAGTGACAGAAGCTTAAACCCTAGTTTATGCGCTATTCCGTAAGGGACTGATTTGCATCCAAAAGTTTAATGCTATGGTTAGATTTATTCTTAATACTTTTCTCGTAGTTGTGGATGCTTGCGAGGGGGTTAATCATAAGTAGGAGGTTTGTTCAAGTAAGAACAACACCTTAGCACCGGTCCACCCACATATTAAATTATCAAATTATCAAAGTAGCAAACAAAAATCAAACCAACATGATGAAAGTGACTAGATGAAATTCCCGTGTACCCACAAGAATGCTTTGCTTATCATAAGAGACCGTTTTGGCCTGTCCTTTGCCTCAAAAGGATTGGGCTACCTTGCTGCACTTTTGTTACCATTACCGTTTCTTGATCGTTACAAATTATCTTGCTACCAAACTACTCGTTACTTATAATTTCAGTGCTTGCATACATTACCTTGCTGAAAACCGCTTGTCATTTCCTTCTGCTCCTCGTTGGGTTCGACACTCTTACTTATCGAAAGGACTCCGATTGATCCCCTATACTTGTGGGTCATCAGGATGCCATCCGGGGCATCCCCAAGCTTAGATGCTTGGTTGTCCTTGAATATTACCTTGGGGTTCCTTGGGAATCCCCAAGCTTAGGCTCTTGCCACTCCTTATTCCATAGTCCATCAAATCTTTACCCAAAACTTGAAAACTTCACAACACAAAACTCAATAGAAAACTCATGAGATCCGTTAGTATTAGAAAATAAATCACCACTTTTTGGTACTGTTGCGAACTCATTCTTTATTTATATTGGTGTAATATCTACTAATTTCCAACTTCTCCATGGTTCATACCCCCCGATACTACCCATAGATTCATTAAAATAAGCAAACAACACATAGAAAACATAATCTATCAAAAATAGAACAGTCTGCGAAGATATGAATTGTTCTAATACTTCTGTAACTCCAAAAATTCTTAACAATTGGACAACAGACAAAATTTGTATATAAATCTTGTGTAAAAAATTTAGGGTTTTTCCGCGCTCCAGTGAATTCAAACAGTTCTGTTACTGGACACAAAAGTTTCTGTTTTTCAGCGAGATCAAATCAACTATCAACATAAGCCATCCCAAAGGTCATACTTGGCTCAAACACTAATTAAAACACCAAAACACAATTACTACAGAGGTAATAATGTGTATTTATTGAAAAATAGAACCAAAAACAAAAAAACATAAAAATAAAATTGGGTTGCCTCCCAACAAGCGCTATTGTTTAACGCCCCTAGCTAGGCACAAAACATAGATCTAGGTATTGTCATCTTTGGTATGCAATCCTTTCTTAATCAAATCTTCCAAAACCTTTCTTAGTAGATCTATCCTTTCCTTTATTTCCCTTCTAGTAGGTGAACTTAATTCATGAAAAGGACTTTGATTAGTGATTTTGACATTCATAAACCCGTAATCTGGATCATCACCATATATATCATCATATAAAATACGTATCTCATTTTTAACGGGTTCCCTAGTCATCTTTTCCATCCAATCATCATTAAATCCTACATAAATTCCCCTTGTTATCCAATCAAATTTATCATAAGTCTCAAGGTACTAGGTTTGAGTAATTTCTGAGTAGGGAACTCTCCTCCTAAGATTGTCGCTGTAAGATTGATAATCTCTAGATTCCAAACTACGAAAAGTTTCTTTATCGTGGAGAATTTCTTCAATCGGAGGATGTTCAACATCTTTATTATAGAAGGCAAAAATTTCCCTAGCCTCTTGTATTATCAAATCAAATTCCCCCATAAGGATGATAGTGGCAATCTTTTTAGCTTTAGGATGATTAATATTGGGGAGTTCATAAAACACCTTTTGCAAAGCGGGATGGATATGCACAAATTTCCTTTCTAATTTTTCAATAAGCATGACAATGGCATCCGCATAACAATTTGTATCGAGAAGGATAGATCTTTTACTAATAGGCATAGTTCCCGTATAATCAAAGAATTCTTGAATAACACTTTTCCCAATAATATTACCGTCCCCCACATGAAAAGTTTTTGCTTTATAATTAGGAGGAGTTTTGGTTTCATGATCTGAAGAGCAAGATCCAAGTTTTTCCTCAAGATTTATACTAGTAAGACCCTCAAAATTTTCAACAATAACCTCCCCAGATTCAGACATGATGGCAACAAACCGATCTAACAAACGAGCAACCAAAAAGCAAACGAAAAGACGAACGGAAAAAGGTCGAATAAAAAGGCAATTTTTTTTGTATTTTTCTAAAAATCATTTTAGAAGTGGGGCATAGGAAAATGAGAGGCAAATGGCAAATAATGTAATGCAAGAGATGAGTGTTTATGGTGGGTACTTGGTAGGCTTGATGCAGATCTCCTCGGCAACGGCGCCAAAAATTCTTCCTACTACTTCTTAAGCTTGCGTTGGTTTTTCCCTTGAAGAGGAAAGGGTGATGCAGCAAAGTAGAGATAAGTAATTCCCTCAGTTAAGAACCAAGGTATCAAATCTAGTAGGAGATACAATCAAGTCCCCAATCTATCCACCTGCACAGACAATCAAACACTTGCACCTAACGCGATAAAGGGGTTGTCAATCCCTTCACGGTCACTTGCAAGGATGAGATCTGATAGAGATAGATATACAAGATTACTAAAACATAAAACAAAATAAAAGTAAATAAATTGCAGCAAGGTATTTTTGGGTTTTTTGGTTTATAGATCTGAAAATATAAGATGGAAAATAGACCCGGGGGCCATAGGTTTCGCTAGAGGCTTGTCTCTTGAAGGCAAATAATACAATCAGTGAACAAATTACTGTCGAGCAATTGATAGAAAAGCGCAAAGTTATGACGATATCCAAGGCAATGATTATGCATATAGGCATCACGTCCGTGTCAAGTAGACCGAAACGATTCTGCATCTACTACTATTACTCCACACATCGACCGCTATCCTGCATGCATCTAGAGTATTAAGTTCATAAAGAATGGAGCAACGCCTTAAGTAAGATGACATGATGTAGAGGGATAAACTCAAGCAATATGATGAAAACCCCATCTTTTAACTCTTGATGGCAACAATACAAATACGTGCCATGCTACCCCTACTTTGTTACTGGGTGAGGACACCACAAGATTGAACCAAAAACTAAGCACCTCTCCCATTGCAAGAAGAACCAATCTAGTTGGCCAAACCAAACCGATAATTCGAAGAGAAATACAAAGATATCTGCATATAAGAATTCAGAGAAGATTCAAGTAATATTCATAGATAATCTGATCATAAATCCACAATTCATTGGATCTCGAAAAACACACCGCAAAAGAATATTACATCGGATAGATCTCCAAGAACATCGAGGAGAACATGGTATTGAGAATCAAAGAGAGAGAAGAAGCCATCTAGCTACTAGCTATGGACCCGTAGGTCTGTGGTAAACTACTCATGCTTCATCGGAAGGGCAATAGAGTTGATGTAGAAGCCCTCCGTGATCAAATCCTCCTCCGGCAGGATGCCGAAAAAAGCCCCAAGATGGGATCTCATGGGTACAGAAGATTACAGCGATGAAAAAGTATTTTGGTGGACGCTTCTGGTCGTTTGGGAATATTTCTGAATTTATAGACCAAAGATTAGGGTTGGAGGACTCCTGTGGGGCCCACAAGCCAGGGGCGCGCCCCCCTAGGGCGCGCCCTGAGGGCTTGTGGAGCCCTCAGGACTCTTCTGACTTCCTCTCCAAGTCCTACATGTGTCTTCTGGTCCAAGAAAAATCATCGTAAAGTTTTATTCCGTTTGGACTCCATTTGATATTCCTTTTCTGTAAAACTCATAAACAAGGAAAAAATAAAAACAGGCACTGGGCTCTAGGTTAATAAGTTAGTCCCAAAAATAATATAAAATAGCATATTAATGCATATAAAATATGCAAAACAGATAATATAATAGCATGGAACAATAAAAAATTATAGATACGTTGGAGACGTATCAGCGGTCATGTCAGAGGAGGTACCGGACCCTCGCGAGCCTCCTGTGCCTTGTGAGCTTCCCAGGCCTCCGGAGCCGCGCGACTCATGAGGAGCGATTTCCACGGCACGTACCTTCAGCTGCCTCGACTCTTTTGCAACGATGGTGCCAGGTGACCTTTTTCGTTTGCTCATTTGAGGGCGCCCCTCGGGCCGCATTGTCCTTGATCTGTCAGGGACCGCTTCCCCTGGTTATATTGTCTCAATTCATGTACCCTGAATCGGTTATGTTTTCGCGAGCTACTTTGGTTGTTAACCTTGCGTTTGGATATGCATTGCCTCCGAAGTCACCTCTGCGAGCCCTGCGCGTTGGCAGCTCTCCCATTGAACATCTTGTATGAGGGGGCTACCGGCACGGCGCCTGTGCTCGGGTCTATCCCTACAGCGCTGATAAATCTAAGAGACTGAGCTCTGGCTCACGAGCCGGCCCCGTGTATGTGACGTCACCAGGTCCTTAGTGCCTTCGTCTTCTCACGGAACGATCACGAGCAGACCAGCAAGCACGCGTTGCCCCTCGTGTTTCGTGACTAACTATCCCGCAGGGGCCTCAGGAGACAAGACATCATGATTACGACGCTCCAGCTTCGACATTTTGCAAAGGCTAAGTGAAAGTTTCCCTAAATTCCATGTGATGACGGGTATGGCCTTCACGAAGCACCTCCGCGAGGTGAGCCATTCCTCTTTTGCGCAAATCGCTTGCACGTTAAAAGGGGGCCCCTGAGCATCGCACCTCAGGAGCTCCTACTAGCTCTCGAGCCCTCACCCCTAGCCTTGACCACGGCATCGTGACCTGCCATACCAGCGGCGGCTGAGTACCGCTCCAGGGTCGGGTCCTAAGGACATAGAGCATTATGATGACCAAAGGGAGGGGAATTGCCAGTCTCGCGAGGGAACACAGGGAAAAGGGCATAACCCGTCGGCGCTAGCATTCGTTCGACCGCTTTCTGGAATTTGACAGGCATCAGTCTCCTCATGCGCCTCTAGCGGGGGCTTATTCTAATCCGTTGCAGAACAAGGGACATGCACAAGGTTGGGAGCTCCAGGGAAGCTCGCCTCCACGGGGAAGGAATCACCATGGAACGCAACCTCGCCAAGCTAAGTTATCCTGCGCACACTAGCATGAGCTCTGCCGCTAACATTTCATCCTTTCACAGCCTCGCTCTGGTAAGGGACCCCCTTTTTAATCTTTTGATAGTCTCTTGAGTGCCAACGGGGACCTCCTGAGCATCGTGCCTCAGGGGCTCTTACCGGACCTCGGGTCGCTCACCTCCTGGCCTTGCACACGACATCGCGACCTGGCATACCAGCGATGGCTGAAGCCCACCTGGGGACTGGGTCCCGCCGACGCAGAGCAACACACTGTCCCGAGATAAAAAAGGGACCAATGCCCAAATGAGGAATGCGAGTACAACCGAAAGCATGAGCCAAAAACGTTAAAATAAAGGCGCAAGCGCCGTGGTTCTTACATGCCCCCTCGGGGCCCTTCATGGTTCTGATACAGGGAGTGAAGCAAAAGAAAAGACCAATGAGGGCCGTTGCTCAGGAGGTGCAGGCTTCGGCGCCGCATTCCCCTCCTAGGCCCAGGTACGGCGGCTCGGTGTAGTCGTCATTGCTGGAACTCTCTCCGGGGGAGGTACCACCACTGCTGGAGGTGTCGCAGACAAGGCCAAGGGCAAGTTCACCGCCGAGGGCCTCGCCGCCTCGTCTGCCAGGAGGATGGCCACTGCCGCGGTCGCCGCCCCTGGGGCAACATTCCAGGCATTCGCCGTCCTCTCCAAAGACCATGAAGAAGGGCATCGATGCCCCGTCGTACTTGAAGTGGAGGGCATACCTCCCCTCCGAGTTGCAGGCCCGGGCGATCGCTCCCCATCCCAGGGTCATGAAGACATCGCCGAAGGGGGTGGTCTCGACCTCCGCCTCTAAAGCTTGGCCGCAGTAGCTGTCGCGCTGTAGCCATAACTCGATGGGCCCCCTCACTGGCAGCTCCTCTGCCAGGGATCGTGGGAGTCGGATCCAGGTGCGCGGTGGCATCGCCACCCACACCACAAACTCACAGGCCGTGCCGCCAGCATGGGCCAGTGGGCGAAGTGGTCACTCGGTCGTCACTACCCCCCTTCTCGGCTTCGTCCTTCGTGGCTTTCGTGGCTGCTCCCATGCGTGGGGCCCTATGTGAGAACGCTTGCGCCGACGCGGAATCCCGGCGGGGCGTGCTCGCACCAGGTTAAGACGGCTGCGGGCGCTGTGGTGGCCTTGGGCGGCCGCGTCTTTTCTTCGGCGGGAGCAGCTCCAGCCCCTCTCACAGGGCTTTGCCTTTCACTTCGGCTGAGAACCTCCTCACTGGCGCCATTGTCACTTCAGCAAGGTGGCGGCACGACAGAGATGAAGGAGGAGCGAGAATCGAGAAAATGAAGACGGGCTGGGGGCTCTGCCCCCTCGCCCTCTTATAGGAAGCCGAAGGCCAACTGGCGCCCTCCATGTTTCGGGCAATGATGGCCGTGCTGCATGCGCCAGGCAGTTGTCAAACCTGGGCAGTTGCCGAGGCGACATGGGGGAGCGAAGGAGTCCACGTCCCGTCAAGCGCCACACGTCAGCCTGGCCCGCAAGCGGTTGGGGCTCGCGGCGCTTCGCCCTTGCCCTTTGGCTTCACCTCGAAGCCAGCCCGAGTGCGCCTTGGGCCCGGGGGCTACTGTCGGCATTCTGGGAACTGAGGTACCCAGACCTGACTGCCTGTGGCCCACGGCGTGGCTCCTTCGATGGCCTGGTACGGCCCATCTGGAAGACTACCAAGACAAGACCCTCGCGAGGGCCCCCTGGCCTCGCGAGGCAGACGACACCAAGACCTCCAGAGGAGCGGCCTCCCCAGGCTGCCTCCCGAGGAGCAGAGATTCCTATGCAAGTGCTCAGCCTCACGAGGCTGCGATGACGTGAGCCATGACGACCAAGGCTAGGCGGGCGCCAGCGGGCACAGGGGAGACAATTTCCCTTTTGGTGCTAAGGGAGCGAGGACAGACGTGGGTTCCCAAGGAGCCCTCCAAAGGTTTCTATTCTGGTGCAACGAGACCAAGACCACGAGCTCGGCAGGACGGATGTCATCGCCAAGCCCACTGCTGCGTCACGACCAAAAGCTTTACAGGAGAAGACCACCTTTTGTCAGGATAGGGTGTACCTCTTGTCCCCTTTCAAATTGGCCGTTGTGGTATCCCTTCCCGCCTAAGTTTCCAGGGAAGAGGACCGAGGCCACTATAAATATAGGTTATTCACCACCGTAGAATGGGTCGACTCATTCTCACTCCCGAGCCCTCGCGAGGCAGCTCATCCATTGTACTAGTTCATCCTCAACCTCCTCGTGAGGCCAATCCACCACAAAGCAGGAGTACGGTTTTACACCGCAAGGTGGCCCGAACCTGGGTAACGTCCGTGTTCATCTTCTTCCCCGCTCACGCGAATCCGGCTAGGCTAGGCTGTAGGGCGACGAGCTCGAGGCTTGAGAGGTTGAGATCTTTGCACATGCCCCAGAGTTTGAACCTTCTTGGGTCTGCGGAGCCCTGAATCCGACAAATGCATTCTTCATTTAAATTTGGCAATGGGCTCTCTATGAAAGACATTGACCAAAGTAGATTGTGCCAAGTAGATGGTATCTTTGTATTTGCATTTTGAACAAATATTGATGGTCTGTTTTCCTATCATATTAATTACTACACTGGGTTCAATTTGTGATGTTTGCAAGTGAAATTAATTTTCATATGGGCAGCAAAATGACAAAATATAATGCAATCTAGACTTTTCACCGATCATACCACAGATAAGCTGAAAAAGCAGGCAATGTAAAGAACTGGTTGGCTTATTATCTGGAGCTTATATTCAAAGGGGCTTATTTTCTTAGGATAACTTGAAATAGCCGTCCCTAAGAACCCTGGCCAACAGCACTGACATACAAATAACATGTCACGATGATTGCAATGGAGTGACCTACCATAGCACACTGTATAGGCTCACCGCTGCCTCTCCTTTTTTTGCGATGTTCCATGAAATTGCTACATACATCTTGTACTAAGAAATCTTGTAGTTTTTCATTGCGGCTCCCCATTTGCAAGTTGACATGGCTAATTTGAGATATCTCTACATGATAATACATTGCATATCCCTTGCGCATATTTAAACCACCAATTAACGATTGTGTGCATAGCATAAACTAGCCATGACTCTGTGTACAGGACTAGCAGGCAATCTAAGGGAGCCTAATGTAGTGGACTGGAATTCCTACATGCCACCTACGATTTTGTGTAATGTACTACCTCTGTTCCTAAGTATATGTCTTTGTAGATATTCCACTATGGACCACATACAGATGTATATAGATGAATTTTAGAGTGTAGATTCACTCATTTTGCTCTGTATGTAGTCTATAGTGGAATCTCTAGAAACACTTATATTTAGGAACGGAGGGAGTATCATGTATGACATCTACATCTCTAATTTAGTATCCAGTAGTGGAAATCATTGTCTGCACACAGGGATTACTGGTCAAAAATCCTAGCAAAGCACGCTGGCAGGCACACAACAATACAAGAGAGAGACGCACTTACAAGATCATAACAGTGCCTCATTCCAGGATCTTGGTTGGCCAAGCCGATAGATCCAGAAGAAACATCGTCCTTGTAGTTCTTGCCAACTGCATAATGTCAGATTCGGGGTTCTGCAGACCCTTGAGAGGTTCGAACTCTGGGGTGCGTACGAAGAACTCTCCCTCCCCAGTCTGCCTACTCAACAATTCCACGGCCTAGCTCGACGAACCCAAGGGACAAGAGACACATCAGTTTATCCTGGTTCGGGCCACCTTGTGGTGTAATACCCTACTCCAGCTTTGTGGTGGATTGCCTCGGAGGGCTGAGGATGAACTAGTACAGAGGTGGAACGACCTCAGGAGGTGAGGTGTTCTTGAGCTCGATGAGCTGGTGAGGTGGTCAGGGTGGAATGGATCTGATCCAGCTCCCCTCCCGTTCAAGGTTAAGGTTAAGGTCAAGGTCCAGGTTAAGGTTAACCTGCCCCCTATGGTGGTGGCTAAGTCCTATTTATAGTGGCCTTGGTCCTCTTCCCAAATATAGGCGGGGAGGGATCCCACAACGGCCAAATTCGAAGGGAGACAACTAGTACAAGTTATCCTAACCAAAGTAGTCTTTGCCTGCAAAAGCCTCTAGTGGTGACGCTGCAGTGGGCTCCGCGATGACCTCCGTCCTGCCGTCCTGGCGGTCCTGGTCTTGTTGCAACGATAAGGAAACCTTTGCTTGATTCCTCGGGACTCCGCGCCTGCGCTTGCCTCCTTGGCACCAAAGAGGAAACTGGTACACTGCGCCAGCTGGCGCCCGCCTGGTCTTGGTCGTCATGGCTCACGTCAGGTAAACCTCGTCAGGTGTGGCTTGCATTGATATCTCCGCTCCTCGGGAGCCAGCCTGGGGAGGCCGCCCCTCGTGGAGGTCTTGGAGTCGTCCGCCTCGCGAGGCTTGGCCCCTCGCGAGGGTCTTGAGTTGTTGTTGCTGAAGCTGGGCCATACCAGGCCGTCGATGGAGCCATGCCATGGGCCACAGGCAGGCAAGTCTGGGCACCCCCGGTCCTAGGACGCCGATAGTAGCCCCCGGGCCCAAGGCGCGCTCGAACTTGGCTTCGAGGTGAAGCCAAAGGGCAAGTGCGGTGCGCCGTGCGCCCTAACTGCCTGCGGCCTCAGTTGCCGCGTGGCGATTGATGGGACGTGGGCGCCTCCGCTTCCCCACGCTGCCTCGGCAACTGCTCAACTTGACGAGACCCTACTGCATGCAGAGAAAAATCATCATTACGCGCGATCGTGGAGGCCGGCGGTCGGCCTCCCCTTGGCTATAAATGAGGAGAGGGGCAAAGCCCCCTTGCTCGGCTCCGTCTTCTCGCCACCCACTCCTTCTTCTTCCTTCTTGCCTCGCCATCTTGTTGCGGTGCTCATGGCACCGATTAGGAGGTTCTCCGTTGTAGAGAAAGGAAAAACCCCTTGCGAGGAGCAGGGACCACTTCCACCGAAGAAGAGGCTCAGCCGTCCCCGCGACGTTGGCGAGAGGCTGGAGATGACGCGACCCTGGCTCGAGCGGCCTCCGCCGTGCTTCCCGCTCCCTCTGTATGCACGAGCTCAAGGCTCCGGAGGAGGTGGCGACGCCCCGCACCGTGCGAGCCACTGCCGTGGTGGCCAGGCTGAGGTTGTACGGGCGACCGGCCCGCGAACCCACGCCGAAAGCTCTTCGCACGAGTTCGTGGTGTGGGCGGCGATGCCACCGTGCTCGTGGATCCAGCTCCCGCGGTTCTTCGCTGAGGAGATGCTGTCGAGGGGGCCACTTGAGCTGTGGCTGCAGCACGCCAGGTGCTGCAGTCTGGCCATGGGGGCGGAGATCGAGGTCGTCCCCCTAGGCAAGATCTTCATGACCC